>JAOWCC010000936.1:72769809-73369809 GCA_030867875.1 Actinernus sp. WN-2022
TAATTTAAACACACAAGCATTAATTAGGCCATATACGAGGCCAGCGTTGATTGGCATTTTCATTGTAATCGATAATTTCATGGAGGCTGGAAACTTAGTTGAGAACATCTTAAGAGTACTCTAGGACAGAGTTGCTGAATCACATTTACGAAATCTCTTAGGACAGTCACAAATTTTATATCTTTTGACATGTCTTAGAAAAAGTTTTATGAATCTGGCCCCAGATTGATTTGGAGATAATGCATTTCCTGAAGCCTAATATACTGTCATACATATGGAAAATAATAAAAAATTGTAATTCATTATCAAGAGTAGATAAATAAATTTATTTCAAGTTCTTCTATTATAACTATGGATTTCCTGTTGCATATGTGAGAACTAGAATGGTGCTTGATTCCATTTGAGAATTAATTTTGGAGGTAAAGTGCTGTTTTCAGATTCTTTCTCATTTATTTATGTTTCCATCTCATGTGAAAAACTGTGAATGGATGAGGTTGCATGGGATCAAATTGTTTACCAATTGAAATTGAAATATTGCCAGGAACCTATTTATCATATAAGACTTACTACAAGAACACAAATTCAAATCGCTTGACATCATAGAAGTTACATTTATGATTTACAGTGCGACTACCGAAAGTGGGGCCACTTAGACAACGAGAACCAATCACATTGCAGAACAAAAACAAAGCATTCCAACTTTGAGTTAGTTGAAATGCTATTGTGTTGTACTCGACAATAATTTGCTCAAATAACCGAAGTTGGAATGCTTTGTTTTCGTTCTGCAATGTGATTGGTTCTCGTTGTCTAAGTGGCCCCACTTTCAGTAGTCTCACTGTAAAGATTAAGAACCCAGTTAATTTTGGAGCAAACATACGTTTTCTGTGGCCTACAATACTGGTAGTTTTTGACAGATCAGCCATGCAGAACTAATTAGGAGGCATTTTTCAAAATGACAGTCCTTGTTGGCAGACATTCCCTTCTCCTCTCCACCCCTGCAACTGTACCTCCATTTTTGTCTTTGCCCCATTCTTCCCTGATTCTTTCAAACATAGCACAGTTTCCCAAATACTGTAGAATGTAAATTGTGATTCGTTTAACAACTGCACAGTTTTGGGTCTTGGTTGAGTGATGTAATGCACTGATCAGTGTTAGCCCATGGAGGTGGGGGGGGGGGGGGGGGGGAGGGGGTGCAGGGCAGCCGGGGGGATTTGAATGCCTCACCTTTGGGATAACACCTTTGGTCAATAATATCAAAATTCCCCATCCCACTGCCCAACCTTCCTTACGTTTCCTACAAATACATAACCCCACCCTGGGAATAGCCTTGCCTGTCAAATCCTCTCCCCCTATCGGTCTGAACATTGATACATGTACAAAAATTTAGGTGCATAAGTTCAGGGAAGAAGTCATTGTTCACCTAGCACTTGTTGTACATGTACATTGTAGTTTCTGTTGTTGTGGATTCCTGATTTATTGTTGTAGTTTCTATTGTTGTGGAGCCTGATTTCCAGCCCTTAATCATATTACTTAACATACTTAATTAGCTTTTGTATTCATTGCAGAAATACCATTCTGCAACCCTTGAAGTGTGTAACTGAAAATTGGGGAGATTCCCTCAGATTCAGGGTTAGTATTTATAGCTGTACTGATAGATCAGAATATCTGATACACAGCTCTGACAGGGGTAATTGAGCTGAATAATGTGACACTGGGCAAAGAAACACAAGACGTTGACCACCCCAAGATAGTGTTTACGGCAAAATTCCAGCCGATTTATGTCACTTTGGAAATTAATAGGGGACTGGGATTAGTTTGGAAATTTAATCTGATAAAAAAAAAATGCTACCACAAGAAATATCACATCAAAATTAGTAGGCTTACAAAGTTTGAAAAAGATTGGTTTGATATTAAACATACCATATGATGCAATTTAAAAAATGCTAAAATAAGAGAAAGTACATGTATATGGTTACTGGGGATGGTTTAATTCCCTCTTATATATATTTCTCTCTTATATTAGCATGATATGAAAGCTTGCCAATCAGTTCATATGCTGCCACCCAAACATCCTAAAATGTGGAAAAGATACTAAATCTGATGTGATCTTTCTTGTTTTGCATTATTTTCATTTTTTAATCAGATTAATTTTTCACACTCAGGCCCAATCCCCTACTCATTTCCAAAGTGCTCATTAGAACCCTGCAGCTACTACTGATACTTGCAGGTGGCTACCGGTACTCCACCTTTCACTGCCGATTATTTCTTCAGCGGGTTACTGGATTCATTGTGTCACGTGTGAATGCACAGCTACTTTTAATGCTTATAATATAACTTATGGTTCTCCTGCTCATGTGTGTATTAGCCAATGAAATTGCATGTTCTTAGGATGCTCCCATACATGTATAAACATGTATGGGAGCATCCTAAGAACATGCAATTTAATTGGGTAATACACACATGAGCAGGAGAACCATGCAGATGGAATAGGCCCTAAGTGTCAGGATACAGTCATGCGCTGATATGCATTTTCGTAATACTTCATTAACGAATGAATTGAGCTTGTGATCACCATGGGAAAGACGTCTCCATGGATGCTGGATGGCAAGCTATCTTTAACAAGAGGCTGACTGGGAGCTGACCTGTACCACTCGAAACGAGCCACAGCATTGACTTACCCAACAATACAAAAACACCCTAACCTTTAGAATATGCAGTACAAAAACAATAGAGCTACAGTATAATAGGTGCAATCAGAATACAGGTTTTGAGCGGTACTGTATTACTCAAACTCGGGCCAAATGACACTGTTAGAAGGCAGCTCGATCTGCCAAAATGTTGGAGAAAATAATAAAACAGCAAATGTTTAATAGTCAGTCCACTAGCCCTGACAGACCTAGTTGGGTTCCCTGTGGCCTCCGGCGGTTTAGCTCAGACAGTAAAGCCACATTCTCGTCTAATCACCCAAGTTTAAAGCCTGATAGGCGATGGTAGTCTGCCTGGGATAATACCTCGTGCTGAAGCCATTTCTGTTTAGTTCTTTGTTCTTTTTTTATGTTGGGTTAATTTATTGATCATTATATCCTTTAAAATGTGTAGATGTACATATTGTATGTGGTCTGAATTGTTGTGTTTTCTGTATATAGCTTTTCTTCACAGTGAAAAGCCTGAGAAGTTTCCTAATCTTAGGATTGACGTAAGTAAAATATACCTTTCACTTAATTACGTAATTATACACTTGTCTGTAGTGGGAATATTTATTGGTAGTTAAGCAAATGCCTGTGATTTGGTTTTCACCTACATGTACTACTCAATTCTGATTGAAGTGCTCTCCCCCTCCCCCTCCCCAAGTGATAAAATTTCTCATGATGAATGACAAAATTACCTACTCAAAGTAGCAGTATGCTTTCCAGGTTTACTGGAGAGAATTTGAAACAATTTTGATGAAGGATGGCAAAGTTTTGAGTGCATGAAAAATACTGCTTTTAAACGAAATTTAGAGCAACTTGAAATAGCTTCACTGTAACAGAAATCAAGTTTCTAGAATATGCTTTTGTAAATATCCACTTTAATCTTTGCCATCCTCTGTTGAAATGGTTTGAAAAGCATCAGGACATTCATTTTGGTATTTCTCTTCTATCTCAGGATGTTATATTTTGTAATTTTGCTTTAAAGAAACTTCAATGTTCAATTTGATTGACAATGCCCCTTTAAATTGACAACAATATAGTATGAGTTACTTGTGTTGTGTTGTTCACTCCCTCTTCGATGTGTTGTTACAAGCTATTCTTACTATTTTGCCATCTACTGAAGAATGTCTGGAGAGCATGATTTTTTTCTGTCATTTCTTTGGATCAGAATGGTTAATGTCTTTCTTTACACAAGAGTTAAAATACAATGTAGTAAATGACAATAATCAGAGACTTTACTGTAAACTAAGACAAAAAGATATTAGTGAAAGTTTACTGATGGTATTAGTTAAATCTGCTCTTTCAACAGTATGTGAGGGGATCAGACCCAATTCTAAAGCTTCATGGTGAAGATGGTAGCGTGAAAGAAGAATTAAGGTACTTAATTATATAATATGCATACATGTACACTGTAGCTAATAAGTAAGTAATTTTGCAAGCCATGATTGTCTTAGCGACAGCATTGATGACTGTGTTTACTTTTCCTCATGACTGGTTCAAGTAATTTTATCAATCGTGAATTACTTCAGTTTGTGATGGGCTCATTGTATTTTCACTTGCTCCTAGATAGATACTAATAAATAATGATGCTAAGAGTACTACAGAGCTGCTAAAATGTTTTTCTAAAGTACAATACATTCATACTAGGCCTCAGTTAGTGAGTGGACTCACAAGTAAATGAAGTCATCGCTCTTAAATCTAGTGATTGGCTATGTAATTACTTTGGTTTTGGTTTTACTACACTCAACTGAAAACTGTCCTATGCCATCCAGCCTCATTCTAAAACGTGTTTGGATTGGCATGAACAGTGGATTCCCAGATGGCTGCAGCATGGTAAAGGTCTGTTCTTGCAGGGACTCCTTCAGTGATTAATTCCTAGCCTTTCTTGAATAATTCTGTTTTTCGTGAGAGATTTGAATTGTTGTTCAGCTAGATGTATGCTGCTCACTTGCAGTTGTCTCTTTGTTTTGACAGCTTTATTGCTCAGCTACATGTATATTTGTTCTTGTGTCTGCAGCTTTATTTTGCCCTAATAAAGCCAATTGACTTGAAGATAACCTAAGTGTTCTTCTGTCTTTTACAGCATTGAAAAGTGGAATACTGACAGTGTAGAAGAGTTTCTTACAGAAAAACTACAGATGCCTCAATAAGGAGATTATAATTATTTCTAATAGTAATATTGGCCATTTTTATACTAGAGACAGATAATCTGTCCAGATGCATAATGCATCCATCTTAGTGCAACAAGCATAATGATGAGACAAAGAATATGTATGAGATGTAATGGGGAGCAGTGGTGCCATACTATTTCCATAGGGAATGCGGAACACCATCTCAAGAATCACATAAGATTTAGATGATTAAGATTAAGATCAACTTTATTTATACACGTTATCCTATTCAACTTACAGCTGGTTTCCAATAAGGATGTGTCACTAATGATATATAAAAATACAATTAAAAATTGAAAAGTCACACTTCAATTAAAAACCTAACTATATACTACTAAGTATAAATACTATAATGGCTAATAATATATAGGTAATCAATCTAATCTAAAATTGTAAAATTGATTGGCCCATGGGATAAAGTAAAGTATTGAAAATTAAGTTATTAAATGAAGTCAGCGACTCGCAACTACGAGCTTCATTCTGTAAAGAGTTCCACAATTTAGCACCATTATAGCTTAGACTATTTTTCAAAAATTCTGTTCTAGGTAACGGAAGAGCTACCTTTTTATTGGAATTCCTTAAATGGTAGCCACTTGAGGCTGCATATGAATCCCTGAAAATGTTAGACAGTCTTTTTGGTGCCAAGTCATTTAGTATTTTAAACATTAGTCTGGCCTTAATTTGAGCCCTACGTTCGGCTAGAGTGATCCAGCCAAGTAAGTGTAAGATGATTGGCCATCTTCGTTTCGACAATGCATAATTACCCTAGCACACCTGTTTTGGAGCTTCTGTAAGCGTTGAGCTAGGCCACTTGCTAACGAATCCCAAACTTCACAGCAATAATCGAAATGGGGCTGAACTAATGCATTATATACGGAGACAAGTGTGTCACGGTTTGCAAAATCTCTCAACCTCTTTATGGCACTAATTCCAGATGAAATTTTCTTAGCTATTTCATCAATGTGTTTTCCCCATGTAAGGGATTCATCAATATGTACCCACTCTTTTAATTGGGTCATCTCCAATGACAACATTTGGTTGTACAGAGAGATTATTTAGTTTTTGTCTTGACGCAATCAGTACATACTCCGTTTTTGCTATGTTTAGGCTTAATTTATTTGCTGTTAGCCAATTTTTGATATTAATTAAGTCATCGTTCAGTCCCATTTCAGCTTCTTCTAAAGTTTTCCCAAAAGCCGTTAGGCTGTCTTTATACACACACGCATTTTGCAACTTGGCTAATAAATTATTTCAGTTGGTAGTGCATCATTTTCTGATGCATTAGAAAGCATAGTTTGTCTGGACTCATAACTTCCATCTTGTAGGTGATTTTAAAGTAGATGAACTAAGAAGACGTTGCACTACACTTTTGTTGCCAAGTACTTCTAGATGGATTATTTGTCTCTAGTATATAAACGGCCACTGATTGCAATGTATTAATAATTTGTAATTTTATGTGATACTGATGATGGAGGGACGTTAATGCCATATCTTTAAGAATGAAGACTCAACAGTAAACCATTTTGGATGGTATGAAGAGTTTGAGAAATGAAGATGTAGCTGCATTTCTCCAGCATGAAGAACTACATCTCATAATTTTTTTGGGAAAATGTTGTGTGGAGAGTGTTTGGCACATGCCTAGGTAGGAGAAGTAGTTTGAATAACAAGGATAGTTCCCATCAAGAGAACATATAAGTAAGAGAGATAATCTCCAATACACATGTCCGTGTGTAATGATGATGTCTAATAATATATATATTTTAGTAACCGGAAGCAGCTGAGAAGAGCTCGAGGGTGGCAACAAAAATCTCATGACAGGACAATCTTTTCGCGTTGTGAGACTGTTGTCGTGCACTCGCGCTCTTTGTGCTTCCGGTTACTAAACATAGATTGTATTCGACATTATCATCACACACTACACGCTTGTTCCCATTTATTGTACACATTTCATATCTTGATGGCCTTGAGATGTGCCTTAGCTTACAGTGCATGAGTCGAAATTTGTTATCGTTAAAATTGCTTCTACATCAAGTAAATAGTCGAGTAGTAAAATATTTATTAATTTGAGTGTTGCATCTGCAAGTTACAAAGGTTTATAATTCGAATATCTAATGTGACGTCAAACAGGAAATAATTTTATAGACATCTATGTTATATTTGAAGCTTATATCAGTGAATTTACCAAATATTTTGTGTAAATCGGAAGTAAATTTCGTTCACAAGGAGAATGAAATTAAAGTAAATTACCTGTTTGACGTCAGACATTAGCATATTCGAAATATAAACCAATGTAAACCTGTATAACAACACTCAATCAATAAATATTTTACCATTCAACTATATATAGTTGGTGTAGAATCATTTTAGTGATGAAATATTTGGGCTCATATGTACTTTAACTCGCACAAAAAAAAACTTTAATCATAGGACTCAATCAACCACTGCATCTAAATTTGTACCGTAGATATCTTAGGGTGAGGGGTACGTTGCTTTAATGCTGGAAATCTGATATGACCAGTAATAATATGCCATATATTATTCTGTAATCACTACATGAATGAAGACCTCGCACAAAACCCATGTATGGAATTGTGAGGTTGGAGAGTTACTTCAAGTTAGCAGTAGTGGTACCAATAATGTATAAGGTTGGATTGCTGAAAATGTAAAAAAACTTACTGTAATAAAGAAACTATAAATTGTTAATATACAAAAACGGGGTAGGGTTCTTTTAATGCTGGAAATCTGATGTGACCAGTAACTGACTATTTTAATATGGAGAAGTCTGAGGCTCTAAGAATATCAAGGAAGCGGTCAAAATTAGTTTATGGTCTTGCGGTCAGTCCCTACTTTCCCGAAAAGTCCTGGGTCACGGTCACAAATAAACTAGCATGGTGTCGTCATGTCTCCCTTGTTGTAGCCAAAGAATGCTACATGACCTGATCGCAAGAGACTGTTATACCTTACATTTGTTCGATCCCGTAGAGCATATGGTAGTGAACTCTGCTGCCCAATCAAACATTGCTGAGCTAAAACTATTAGAGGCTGTTCGGCTAGATTATAGAATACCCCGCAACCCCAGATAGATAGTTAAAAAGACTGGCACCGTGGTCCGCAGTCACGCAGTCGACTGATTAGCATATTTATCAACTTCACTGCGGGACTGCGGACCACGGTGCCACTTAGTTAGCTGCCTTATTATCAATTCAATCGCTTCACTGCGGACCACGGTGCCACTTAGTTAGCTGCCTTGTTATCAATTCAATCAATTCAATCGCTTCACTGCGGGACTGCGGACCACGGTGCCACTTAGTTAGCTGCCTTGTTATCAATTCAATCGCTTCACTGCGGGACTGCGGACCACGGTGCCACTTACTTAGCTGCCTTATTATTAATTCAATCGCTTCACTGCGGGACTGCGGACCACGGTGCCACTTAGTTAGCTGCCTTATTATTAATTCAATCGCTTCACTGCGGGACTGCGGACCACGGTGCCACTTAGTTAGCTGCCTTATTATTAATTCAATCGCTTCACTGCGGACCACGGTGCCACTTAGTTAGCTGCCTTATTATTAATTCAAAGAATCACGGTGCCACGATTTTCTAGGTAGCAGCTTCAAAAGTTGCGGGGTATTCTATAATTGCTCCAAAATGACTAACAAACAGTGTATGTAAACAGTCTCCAGGGAAAATATTGAAAATCCTTTCGATCAGGCATTGAGGGAGGGAAGTTTAACTGTTTGTATCCAATTAACAGCCACTAAACGAGCGATTACTCGGTACATGCGCAGTACCACGACACAGCCCCTTTAATGTCCTTGTATTTCCCTTCTATTTCATATTGGCTTGAGTGTCGTGACCTCTGTTTTTTATACAAATTAAATGATTTAACGGCACTTACAACTCCGGGGATGTACTCAACAAAGTTTTATACGGGGAGGTCCAAACCCTTACCCTTTTATATACCATTTTTGACAGAAAAGGTAACCCTTTCATATACGCTTGGAATGAACTTATGAACGGTATCCCCGGAAAACATCAAGCGTTACCAGTAGAGATACTCCGGGCATCGGGTACACAAACAGCGAGTGCTTTTCTTTGCAGCCTTCACAGTTTTCTCTACCCTTTTCTATACTTCAACTCGTGAAATCCCTACCCTTTTATATACCTCCAGCCTGAAAAGGTACCCCTTTCGGGCGGAGCCTCGCCGGACAGACAGAAGAGGTTTATTACTTTTATCAGTGTCACTTTGCAGACATTAATGTTTACATCGCTGTTGAATCCAATAAATAAATAATGACTAAGTAGATGAATACTAAGTCTTGTTGTAGGGTAATATACATTAATTAATTATAGAAACATGTGGCAGGTTACTTATAATGCGGGATCTAATTGTAAGCAATCAGATATGTATTTAGCTGCTCTTCTTGCAATTTTGGTATCTAAGTATAAGTGTTAAAATTTGGTCATCATGAGTTTACTTTAGGGATATTTTCAATTTATTTTCCAGTGAAGCATAGAATTCGTTTCTCGGCACTTGGTAGTATGTGCATCTAATTATAAAATGCCGTTCAAGCCTCTCGTTGAGTAGTTTATATGGGCACTCATATCTGCCCCTCTCAATTTGTAGCTCATGATTACTTATTCTCACTGACCATTGTTTTAACATCTTCCCAAAGGTGGACCGGAAAAGGGCTACAAGGCTAGAACAAATTAAGAGCAGCAGCTAAACCTATCAATTGCCCGGCCTAAAATTACGAGAGCTTGCAATGGGAAAATTGTTCAAACAACTGGAATAACTGCAGTAGTGATCATTTCGTACAGTTATCTTTCAAATTAGACGATATTAAAAACCGCTGGCAAATAAAAAGCTATTCTGTTTAACCAGGATGAAAATATTCGAAGACACTTTCCCAGGTAATGGGTTTATGTGTATTTTTCCCAGCTCAGAAGAAGTAGTCACAGATTCCCAGGAAAGTTAAAATTTCCCAGGGTGGGTCAGGGAATATTCCTTGCATGCTAAAAGAAACCAGGCTCAACTTCCAGGAGTCAAAACATGTTCCTGCATGGCATGTTAGTCGCTCCCAGGAGTCAAGGTACTTTTTTTACCATTCCCAGGAGTCGAGGCATATCATTTCTATTGTATTCCCAGGAGCCAAAAGTAATTGTGAGCGGACCCTGTGAAATCTTGTCAAATTTCCAAATTCCAAATTTTAAGGATCCCAGGACTATTGATGTTTTGCAACCGGAAATTGCCAATGAACGAGCGATGTATTTTTCGAATGCTCCCAGGATCTATTTTATGTCAGAAAAATTCCCTGGGTAAATACCTCTGCAGAATAGCTTTTTGAAAGAATAGCTTCATTGCAAGCTCCTGAAATTAGGACAAACAGTCTTCCAAGTTCTAATACGGTGTGTCAAAAACTGTACGAAATATAACTTTGAGACAAGGCTCTTGAAGGAAGCGTAGGTAGGCGACTGCCTGATCACAATGGGAAGGATATTCCGAAGGGGTACCGATACGGTTAAAATAAGTCTCTAAAAAGGAATTTGCGAAAACGTTTGATACGAAGGTTAAGGTTGCACTGAGATGAACTTCTAGTACGGCCACTAACAAAGGAGATATATTAATGGAGGGTGGGGGGGGGGGGGGGGGGGGGGTGGTGTTAAGGGAGGGGGGTACTCCCTATAATGGACTACTACCGGTGATGTCTGGTTTTCCAAGGAAGAAATCGAACACCCAAACGTAATTATTAATAGTTTACAACAAAGATTAATAATGTTCAAATTCAAAATTGGCATAGTAAGCTATTCAATAATAACCGAAAAAACAACCAAGGTAACAAATTAAGATGTTATCGAACATTCAAATATAAACATGAACTTGAAAATTATCTGTTAAATATTAATAACGTGAAGCATCGAATTGCGCTAACGAAGTCAGTACTCTGGCGAGACCCAATTTTGATGGAAGGGCCGGTTGTACCCGGTACCCACCACCTATTTTGGCAAAATCTAGATTTTTTACCACAAATATCTTCTTGAATAAAATACTTATTGAAGAAGTAACTATATTTCTAGTTTCTACAGGCAGAGAAGAACGTGGAGAACGCAGAGAAAAAAGGTTAAGGGGTATTACCCGCCACTAGGAGCCCATTGCCGCCACCCACCACCTCTCCTGACAAAATTGGGTCCCATTCGAAATCCATTGGTTTGACCTCTTCAATTCCCTTACTTATTTAATTATAATGTTATCTTAATAATTATACTGTGGGGGGTGGGTGCGTCATTTTGTATTATTAAGGTCTATCTCCATACTGAACATTTATGTACTTGTAAATACTCAGTTAATCGTTTGTTTGAATGTGTACTATTTGGGATTAGCCTAGTTGGAACTTTGTGTCCGTTCGCTAACCCTCAGCAATCTCGTACTTGTCCAATTATTGTTGACATCTTTGGGTAGGTGTGTGCCGCGGTGACCTCAAAACCCTGACCCTATCCCAGACTTTGTAGAAAGACTTTTTCATAAGTGGGAGTCTAATGATAATAGTAGACTGAATAAAAACAAAAAGCTATTGTAATGACTGACTTCCGGTTGCCTCGTTTTGAGATACAGTCGTCGGTGTTTTAGAGTTCACTGACGTTGTATCGAAAGCGAAAGCAGGGTCGTTATTTCGAGAACACTCGCTAGAAATAAAAGGTTTCCCTACTGAGATCTGGTGTACAGTACAATAAGCCCTTTGCAGAACCTGATCACGTGACCTTTTCAGCCTTTCAAACGAAACTAATTTGGCGCTAGAACAACATGAATGCCAGAAATGGAAAGAGCAAGCCAAAATTAGTAAGAAGCCCAAGTTTTAGGCGGTTCATATATTTAAAACTGAAGTAATGGCAATTTTTTGAAAACTCTATAATTTAGCTTAATTAACAGAGTTTGTGAGGCTTTTTTTTGCTCACTGGCACGGCTTTTTCCATTTCTGGCATTCATATTGTTCTAGCACCAATTTTTTTTGATTGACAGGCTAAAAATGTCACGTGACCAGGTCCTGCAAAGGGTCTATTGGTGGCAGCGGTGGGATATTTACCGATCCCAGCAAACAGTCTGCTGCATGTTCGCGACTCGCCAACACCCTCCTCGCCCAAGAATATACGAACATTCCTTGGCTTGTGCTCGTATTATCGCACATTTGTGAAAGGATTCGCTGAGATTGCTAAACCACTCTACCAATTAACAGAAAAAGGGAGTCGCTATGTCTGGACAGAAACATGCGACCTTTCCTTCCAAGTATTGAAAATGAGCATGGCTCCTCGTTACTTTCCCCACCCTAGCGTATCCAACTACAGAGGACACGTTCATACTGGATACTGATGCCAGTAACGTGGGCATCGGCGCAGTTCTTTCTCAAGAACAGGAGGGCCAGGAGAAGGTCATTGCGTACTTCAGTCGTTCACTTGCAAAGGCAGAAAGGAACTACTGTGTCACACGAAAGGAAACCCTTGCCATCCGGCGTCTCAGCCGTGCGCCATTTTCGCCACTATATTTGCGTGGGTAGCGATTCCTAATTAGAACCGACCACGGAGTGTTACAGTGGCTATTAGACTTCCGGAACCCAGATGGTCAAACTGTAAGGTAGACTTAAGAACTCTCGATGTACGAGTTCGATATCCATTACCGAAAGGGAACCAACCATGGAAATGCAGATGGACTGTCAAGAAGACCGTGTGGGGAGTGTAAAAAGTGTCAGAGGGAAGAGGACAAGGAAACCCAATCCGAAGCAGAGACCGACGTTTACCTCTGCAATGTTTCCCGCAAGGCGGAAGTGGCAGGAACATCGATGAAGCCGACTTCTAAAGAACCCACCCTCTGGGTAGAACGGTGGACCTACGATGAGATCCGTGATGGACAGATGGCCGATGAAAGTATCTGCGCGATTATAAAGGTCACGGGCAGAGGGAGCAACCCACGTAGTGGCTCTCCAAGCCCAGTAGCTCTGGTACTATATATATATAATAGATCAAATCGGTTGCCATGGTAACACACCGGCCTTCGTGGTCCAGACACAATTTTATAAAAATGCGTGCGGTGAAATTCTAATAATTAAAAGGTTTACATATCTTTAATCTGAGAAGAAGAAAATTAATTCCGTAACTAGACCAGGAGCAGTAATGGGCTCCTGGTGCTGGGACCAAACTTTTTTTACAGTAGTTTATTACCGTAAAGTTCCGAAAGTAACCGACCTCGTTACTTTCGGATTTAGAAGCCTTCAGGGGTCGCTAATTTCGGGAGGTCGTTACTTTCGGGAGGTCGTTACTTTCGGGTGGTCGTTACTTTCGGGGTCCAAAAAAAACGTCAGTAAACTACAAGCTTACTGCAGGACTTACAGACTCTACGAAAACACTCGGAATATTGCATTTGAATCAAGGTAATTACACGGTCACCAATTGCAGAACTTAACAGGCCAACAAACGGTATAAAGAAAAAAACACCGGTTTTAATATATATGTCGCAGTTCGCGGTACGTGCACAGGCGTTACATTTATTATACAGATTTGTATTACATACCAGTAATATTGATGTTTACGGTAAAATTAAAGGTCGTTACTTTCGGAAAGGTCGTTACTTTCGAGGGGTCGCTACTTTCGGGATTTCTTAGCAGTCCCAAATTTTATCGTTACTTTCGGGGGGTCTTACTTTCGGTATGTCGTTACTTTGGGAACTTTCGGTTCTTTTTCTTTGGTCCCGTTCCCAGGGATCTTTGCGCGCCTAAACAAGATGCGTGCAAAGACTCCTGGGAACGCGGATGATCATGCAGGAAACGAGGGTCTGGTGACGAGATTGCGAAAAAGGAAAGTAAAACTTTCTCGGGGAAATAGGCCATCTTTTGATCGATTATTTACCGTTTTCAAGGATTTAAACCTCAAAATGGTCAAGGAAACAACATATTACGGTACGTAGTACATGTTTTAGGCATTCATAATCATTTTTAGGTTCAAATTTTGAAGGATTTTCGGGATCAAAGTCGCGAACATGCGTTTCGATCGGTTGTCATGTGCCGCCATGAAATCATGAGTCACGCAGTCGGCGTTTTTATTTTTACCACAGAGATCCTTGGGGTCCATCCTACTTCTACGGCGACTGAGATAAAAAAAAGCTATAGGAAACTGGCCCTGAAGTTTCATCCCGACAAGAATCCAACCGAAGGCGACAAGGTGAATTTCTGAGTTGTATAACTATAAGTATAACCGGCACATGTCATGTTCATGTGGTACATGTATAATATACCGGGTGGGGTTGCGTAATATTCGCTTATTTTTTGGCTTAAATAATGTAATTATATAAATACATGAACAGCATGGAGTTATACTTCTGATGTATATACATCCATGTAGTTAAAAAGCATATATATAGGTCAGACTGTGTACTAAACTGTCATCAAAGGTTTTAAATATGTTTTTTCATGTATGCAATTATCACACGCTATGCTGTACCACAGCAATTATCTGGTGTTGCCATAAGAATCCAGAATCTTTACTGAAGCCGTAGTCAAATGGTGTCAACATCGGTACAACATCTGTTGAAACCTGATGTTGAAACCATTTCATTTGTGTTGAATGATGTTGAATAGAGTTTGAATGCATTCAAACTTTGTTCAACATCTGTCCAACATTTAACTTCTATTGTTCTCGGAAATGTTAAACCAATGTTGAAACTGTTTTGATACACATGCTTTCAACATGATGCAACAAATGTTGTACTGATGTTGAAACTGTTCGACCAAGCCGTTAATGAAATATACAAAGATTTCTCCCAAAATATATGAATTGACATATCATTATGACGTCAAATCAAAACAGTCTATTGTTTAAACGCTAAGGATCACACGGTCGTGGGAGGGGGACAAAACCGCAACAACACAAAGGAAATCGCTATCAAATGCATTTTGTAGAACGTAGAATAGCGGTAACAGCCACCAAATACGGTAAATATTGTGCGATAAACATTGATGCAGCTGATATCTGGAAACCAGACAATTCTAAGTTAAATTTTCCTCAGCAGAGCAGATTTAGTTCAAAATTCTATTGTTCAAGTTGATTCTGTCCCCCTCATAAACAAGCCGTGACGTCATAATGATATAGGGTAATTGAAATATAGCTAGAAATTGAAATCCAATTAATTGTGACGGGTATATCATCCTTGTTTGTCAAACCAGCTCTGTCAAGTACATTTATAGACCATTAATTATTTGACATAATTAATTATTTGGGAGTCGGTTGGGAAAGAACAAGCAAATTCCCTTTGTATGCATAAACTCTGGGTTTCAGTAATTGCCACCAGTCTGTGAAATAGGTTAGTAAATCAAAAGGCTTCAAAATCATTCTGGACTTCATTTCATTTGTTGGAAATTTCAGTTTCTATTGCAAAGAATAGCAATTCACCACATTTGCTGTATTGGCATGCAGTGTGTGCCACAAGATCTCACAAGTTTTGGCCAATCAGTGAGCTCCATTAGAACAAAGTCTTGATGTAGAGAATGCAAATTTTTTGGGTCAACCGAGTTTACTAAATTTCTCCATATTAATTTTAAGGTCTTCCTTTGTCTACTGTAATTTGAAAAAAAGTGTTTCGGAAATTGAAAAGAGACATGTACACATATGCTGTACATACCATAGTAAGAGCAACTATTTACCTTTGAGCTATTTGCATTGCCTAGGACATCTCAAAGTTAGGTCCCTGCCACTGGTTCTCATATGAAGCCACCATGTTTTGTTTGAAAATTTCACACAAAATCAACTACATGTACTTCAAAATTAAGTCGCTGTACTTATCATCTTTGATCATTCTGTATGGATGTGTAGTAAAACTTGAATTTCTAACGGGAACCGAAACAACCATTGGGGCTGATCAAAGCCAGGACCCGGCTAATCCACAGATCAAATTTGAATTTAGCGTGTTGGTTTTTGTGGAGGGAGGAAAACCGGAGGACCTGGAGAAAAACCCTCGGAGCAAGGGCGAGATACCAACAAACTCAGTTAACATACAGCGCTGCATTTGGGGATTGAACCTGGGCCACAGAGGTGAGAGGCGAAGTGCTTGACCACTGCACCACCCTGGCTCCCCCAGTAGTTAACTTAACCCTTCTTCTTTTAAAATATTGGGCTCTACCCAAATGGTTTTCATGGAGAAAGCCAATGAAAAGATTGTTCTAGCTCAAGCTATACCTTTATTTTGTATATTCCGGCCAGGCACTCGGATACTTGTGCATGCTCTTTGTTCGTAAATGGTGTGATAATTGCATCAACAGCACATGCAAACAAAAATTGAAACTTTCACTATTTAAACTGATCACAAGGAAATTTTCCCCCTTTCTCTGTAGCTTTCCTTATCAAATATGTGCAAGAAATACAGGTGTTCAATATAACTAAGGTACATTATTTTACGTCAAAATCTCAACAGAAACTTTAGTTTCGAGATACACTTATTTTGGCAGCTGACATGTTCACTCCATCATGTCATGCCAACAATGATCTCTACCACAAATTTAACCATGATGCTGTGCCAGCTCATGGCCCATGCTGTCTGATGTATGGGTATATGGCACCCCAAATGGTAAGGTTTTCAAGCTTTTTAAGTATGACATGGGTCATAAATATCACATTATTAGTCTAAAATGGGGTATAACTTGACAGAAAAGTATGAGACCACACATTAATATATTTATATTTCTGTTGATATGAAATAGATTACAGGATTACAGTTGCATCTACATGTATGAATAGAAGTTGCAGCAGTATTAATCCAAACACCTCTCTTTAATGTAATGAAGCACTATTCAAACTATCTAAATACGTTGTGTTGTTTAGAGGGCAGTTGTGTCATACAAGCACAATGGTTTCAATGCCACTTCATTACATCCAAGTAAGGCCTTTGGGTCAATACCGCTGAATCTGCTATTTGTAGACACAACTGTAATATCTGCTTTTGACATGGTCTATTCAGCATCTACATAATATTTTTTCCACACAAAGGTGTGGTAACCTATGATTTCCGGCAACTTTTTTTCTCATCTCTGACCACAGTCATGGTAACCAGTGTATGCATGCTAATGCAATAATGCATTGGAGTTTGTTCAATAATTCATCTCAATTGACAGAGAATAGAGAGGAAAGCGTTATTTACCAGCTTAGGGTTGGTCCGTATCATAGTGAAAAACTGTGCCCTCAGTCTTGAAAGTACTGCATTTCAAGACCTCGGGCACAGATTTTCGAAATAGAGACCTCAGCCGGTAAATAACTCATATTTATTATATCTATTGGTTAAGTAATTTTGTCAGCTATGATTGGTCAATTTGCGGTCCATAACTTCCCGTACAGACCTACATGTTAAACTCATCACCATTTGATGAGCTTGGAATTAGGTGCTTGAGGCCGTTATGCAGGACGACGCGCCTGTCCGTGCACGACCAGGAGGTGACCATGGTAACCCAACCACATTCCACCACCAACCCACTACAAAGTGCTTGGAGAAGGAGGGACAATGAGATGGGTCACCATGGAACCTCCGCCCAACAACCCCAAGCACTACCAACAACTGAACACTGCACTGAACAATTTTTGTGTACATACCGCCAGTCCTACTGCGCCAATTGATGAGACACGGATGCTAGTGCCACCGCAGGAGTACGAATGTAAAGCCGGTATGCATTACTCTGCCACCGCCCCAATGCCTGGATGAGATGGTCTGGCACACTATTGCGCGCTGCAACTGTAGCTGCCCCAATACGGAAACTATGGCTAGAATAGTTTCCTGCAATCGCCGCTCCCGCCAGAATAGACCTTAGCCAGCTTGTAAGGCTCACACGAGTCAAAGACTGGCCATCTTGCATCAGAAAAAAGGGGCCAGGAGAGTTGTCTCTAATCGCCAAGTATGCCAACACTGCCTCAACTGCGCACAGAGGGGGTTTTCCCAGACCAATGTGTATAAAGCACCCCTTCCGAAACGGGTCAGTTTTCGAAGCCTTGATTTTGATTCTTAGGCAAGATGGGCTTGATGCAGAAACCACTGCTATATCCCGTGCATCCAAATGTATATCTGGAGAAAAACATGCCAGGTTAGGGACGGTGAACTCAGACGCCCTGAGAAAGCCAAAATAGCCAAGAGTACACGCAGCCCAGAACATATGATGATCCTGAAGGTTTAGATCCAAAGCCCTTACAATAGTCAGCATGATATTATCCATAATCGGTAAGCGCTCAGCTTTAGAGGAACCTTGAGTGCGCTTAATTCTGCGAACCACTCTTTGAAGTCGGGGACAATTCACTAAAGGATCAGCAAAACCTTGCTCAATATGAAGGGCACGTACAGCGGATAAATAGACGAGTGCTGGATAGAATCGGCCAGAATCATAGCAAAGAGACAGAGTCCATTTGTCTGCCGGACAAGGAGACCCAGACGCATGTAATTTGCCAGACTGCCAGCAGAAGTTTAAAAATTTCTTTTGACCAGATGCATATGAGCGCCGCGTTTACGAGGCCAGACCATGCATGAGGAAAGTTCTGCACCTGTCTTCTAAGAGGGATTGCTCAAGTTGTCCAATAGTTGCTGGGGAATGTGAACTGGCTCCAGTTGTGCCCTTGGAGCCAACCGCCGAAACTCCTGCCAATGGAAACGAGAGAGTGTGTCAGCAACTGAGTTCTGAGCCCCAGGGATATGCTGCGAGGCAAATGAGAAGTTGAACTGAACCGCAGACATCAATAAGTTCCGGACAAGCTGCATAATGCAAGGGACTTTTGACGTCCTGGAATTCGGGATAAAAACCACAGCTTCGTTATCGGACCTGAACAAGACATGCTTCTTCAACCACCTAGCGCCCCAAACATGAGCAGCCACCACCACTGGGAAGAGCTCTTTGTATGCAATTAAAAGCTGGGCTTGGTAAGGTGACCAAGAACCATTGAACCACTCATTGACATAGTAAGCCCCATAGCCAATAGAACCCGCAGCATCCGAGGTTACTTCCAAGTCTATAGCAGAGGATAAACCGGGGTACAGCCAGAAGTTAACGCCATGCCAATCGCTCAAAAACTGGTGCCACCATTGCAGATCTAGCTGGAACTCTTTGTTCAAACAAATTGGATAATCCCGTCTGCGGAAGCAGCTAAGCAGATTAATCATGCGCCTGATAAAGGTTCTACCAGGCCATACCACTTTGGCAGCATGATGCGGATGCTCAATAAGAGACTCCAGCTGTTGTCTGTTGCACCAGCGCCGCGAAGACCATGACTGAGTGAGCGCACGCAGAGCTAACAATTTTTCTGCCGGCAGGCTAGCTATCTGGTTAACCGAGTCTAACTCAATGCCCAGGACTACCATGGACGTCGAAGGTCCCTCACATTTGTTCGGATGAAGAGGCAGGCCTAATTGTCTGCAGATCTCAAGGGAAGTACTTAGATTTTGTACACAACAAGGGGGATCCAGGCGGGCCAACGGTAATAAAATCATCTCAGTAATGCACTAATTCGGAGACTCTATAGTTGTTTAGTAGAATCCATTCTACCATGGAGGCCACTGCATTAAAGATAAAGGATGCCGATCGCAAGCCAAAGAGGAGGGTCAAATCAACGAAAAATTTACCCTGCCACTGCATACCTAACAAAAAGCGATCTGCCGGGTGAACAGCAATATTACGGTATGCCGCCTCAACATCGAACTTAGCCAATAGAGCGCCTATGCCATGCGTGCTAACCATGCTGATTATCTCGTCTACCCTAATAAAATTATATTGAAAGGTAAACTCGTACCCTCGTTCACGCTAAAACCCCCTGGGGAAGACAAGTCCACAATTAATCGCCATTTGCCCAGTTGGCTCTTTTTAGGTATGACTCCACAACTGCTATTAAATATGTGAGAAAGGGGCTTGCCACCCTCCCCAACAATACTTCATTAGCCAAATATGCATCAATGACTTCGGGATGCTGGTAGGCTGATGGCTTGTTCCTTTTGGCAGATTTCAATTGTGCTGAGCCACGAAAACCTAGCTTAAAACCCGAGCGCAGTCCATCGAGGATATAGGAGACCTGCTGTTGGTCCGGATGATTAATCAATTCCTGAGTAAATCGACCCTAGCAATGGGGGACAGCACACCGTAAGCTGAAAAAATAAAAACAAAATAACACAAAACGCAGATTGGGTAAGGGACTGGGGACCCATGGAACACGAGCTCACCACGTGAAACACAAGGCATTTAATACAATGTCGACCCAAGATAGACCTCGGTTACACGGAACTAGAACTTGACTGACTGCTGATGGAAAAGTGAAGATAACATGTATGTACAAAAATTTTTTTCAACTAAGCCAACTCGACTGTTAATAGTGCCATCGGACCCTTAGAAAATTGATAAACTGCCTGCGAGAACCTAGAGCAGAGCGGTGCAGAGGCTGAGCTAAGACTACGTTTAGATTGTTCGCCTAAAGCTTCTTTGCTAAACACAAGCGTTGTACGTGTTAGCCTAAAGCTTCTTCTGCTTGAAGCTCTCCTGTGATGGCGCTGGAGAACGGGACTGCAGCCTGCCTTCAACCCTGGTACTCCTGCTAGCGCTGCCGCAATCCAGTGACCGATGGGACCTGAACAAAAGTTGCACTTATGGGTGAACCTGCAGTTAGCATATGGAGCTGAGCAGTGCCCATGATTCCACGACTTGCAGATTTCTTTGCTTGAGTTTGAGCCTATCGCTTCTATCGAGTCTGCTCTGCTCGAAATGCTCCGCACGGATGCACCTGCAGTGTGGAAGTTATAGAGCTGCACATTTAGCATAGACCAGTCTGTGAGCCTCGCCGCTGCTGCATGCTCACGAAAGGCTTGGTCATATGCTAGCCAGACCCGACCACTGAACTGGCGATACATGCACAGAATTAACAGCTTGTAGTTGGTCAGGTCTATCCAGCAATTGGGGAAATAGGTGGTCAAAACCAAGCAGAACAAAGTGAACGCTTCTGTCCAGCTAACAACGTCCTCGATATGCTGGCACTGCTTTTTTGACGATGAGGTGAGCATGAGGCGCCCATCCAAAAGCAACTGGGGCTCCTGATCAACTAAAACTAGATTGGCTGCTAGTAAATCACTCAGGTCGACGTATTTTCCGGCAACAATCTGCAACACAAGTTTCACCGGGATTGGCAAAAAGCCACGGCCCACAATGAAAGGCTGTTTAAAGTTCATAGACGGAAGTCCTGGAATGTTCGCGACAGGCACATGATTCAACTGAGCCGAAATAGCAGAGCTGCTTCCGGGCAAAGAATGGCTGATGAAACCGGCAATGAAAACGTATTTACAAGGGATGGGACAACAATCGGAGGCCTACCTTGTTGAGCCAGTCCCGAAGAAGCAGCCTGAGGTGCCACAAAACCAGCTCCCGAGGCAAGCAATTGATCAGCCCGTGAGTTGATCCCCTGTCCCTGATTGGCATAAAACGTGGATGAACTTGCCGACGCGGCCAACAAGACAGCTGATGAAGGTTCCCTAGCTGGTGACAAGTCCTTAGCTGTCGCAAAGGCTGCTTGGACTGCCGTAGTCACCGCTGCTAGAACCTCTGGCGACAAAAGCACTCCAACGCTATTCGGGGTCGAGTGGAGTTCGTTGTGGGCACTCGATGCAGAGGGTAAGCCCGACGAAACCCCAGGCAAACACGGCGATGCTGAGGCCTCCACCGTCGACATGGGAAACAGAGCAGAATCCAGGCAATTTTTTGTGTGTCAACCTCCTTGATCCACCGATGCGAAGAACAAAGCAAGTAACAAGCGATTAACCACTCGAGCAGCAATACAACAGGGTCACGATCCGCAATGATCTGACACTGAAGCACATGGCATGAAGGAGCCCCTGCGAAAGGTCCTAAGGCACCCCGCACATAGAAGCCAAATGGAGGAAACCTCTGACCAGCAATGCCTCGATTTTAACCTTGCCTAAATTTCATTTAGCCACATTACATGCTGTAATGCCCACTTCCAGTCTCAATGAAAATGGCATAATATAATAAACATCCTAGTAACCTTGTTTGCTTGGTCCATACGTTAAGTTATGGATCCTTGTTTTCCCATCTCTTTTAATGGCCTGCACACTTTGGCCATAAAAAAAGTGGGAAAAAAACTTTGTCCATGATTTATGGGGAGCCGGAGTGGTGCAGTGGTAAAATGCTTCACCTCTCTGTCCCAGGTTCAGTCCCTGGATGTGGTGCCATACATGTATGTGTGTTGAGTTTCTTTTTATCTCACCCTTGCTCTGTGGACTTTTCTCCAGTTTTCCTCCCTCCACAAAAACCAACATGCTAAATTCAAATTTGATCTGTGAATTAGCCAGGTCCTGGCTTTGATCTCAACCTCTTATGGTCCTGTTAGAAATTCAGTGTTTGGTACAGACTTTGGAGGTATATACAGGTATTATACATTGTGGATTATTTTCAGTTGACCGTTATGGCAAATGTAGGATGAGAACCCAGGGGATTTTTTTGTTAACAGAAAATTGAGGATGGTAGTGGATTTGTCAGAGTGGTTTTCAAAAAGTATTGAGTGTTGTAAAACCAAAGTAATTACAGAGCCATGCAATCACGGGAGCAAGTAAAAACACAGTGAACCAATCACAAGTTGAAGTAATTAGTAATTTATTGGTTTTACTTGGACCAATCATGAGGAAAAGTAAACATTTCATGGATAACTCTCACTAATATATAATTAATTGCCTGATGGACTAAAACAATGTTTGGTTTTAGTGTTGGATTGCTAATTGTATTCAATTAACAACATGGAGTCAACAAATGCAAAACAGACCAGGTTCATAAAAATGAATGATAAGCCTTTGGGATTGTATTTATATTAAACTGATTCAATTGCACTATGACAGTCAGCAAATGATAGCCTTTTAAAGTGTGTGTAGGTTCATTCATATTTTACTTTATTCCTGTGTGAACCACCCTTGAAAACTTCAGAGAAGCATTATGCTACATGTTGGTGACCTAATGAGTCAAAATAATTAGTATAAAATTATTAAGAAAGCTGCATACTCCTTCCTTCAACCCCAAGCTACAAAATTCCGGTGAGAACACTGAGCCATTATCTGCTGAAGAAACCTTCATAGCTGACTCATTACATGTGCTGAGTGGGCTACCCTGTATTAATAATATAAAGTTTCAATTTCATGAACATTCCTGATCTTTTTTCTTTGTCTAGTTCAAGCAAATTTCTATGGCATATGAAGTCCTATCAGATGAAAAGAAAAGAAAACTCTATGATGAGGGGGGAGAGGAAGCCCTCAAGGGAGGAGGCGAGGGAGGTGGCTTTCACTCACCCATGGACATCTTTGACATGTTCTTTGGCACAGGCCGATCTCATCACCAGGGGGACCGACGTGGCAAAGACATGGTGCATCAACTTAGGGTAATTATATTATGATTCTAAAGACCTGGTTTTTTTTCTCACATGCATTTGATAGATCAAACGTTTTGAGGTTACTATTACATGAAAGATGCAAGTGCTTTCATCTACCAGTGTTCATTCTAGAAATCCAATGACATGAGATTGTGTCACATTGTGCTTTAAATTTGGGTACATTTTTTCATGCCATTGGAGACAATTTTCCCCACTGTATTTTATCACGTATAAGCTGCACCTTTTTGACTTTCAGATTTTGAAAGTAACAAAAAATTGCTGCAAAGTTGGGGGTGCAGATAATATGAGCATTTTCAGAAAACGTTTTTGCAATGACCGCAAACAAAGCCATATGAACAATAGAAATGGCACATTATTCACAAAACACAGAGTGTCAGTAAGATTTGTACTCAAGCTCCTCTCCTTCGCTTTCCAAAGAAAACTAGCTGTCCATTTGCTTGTCATCATCTCTGCTAACTCCTCGAATAGTTACTAGTTTTGTTAAAGCCCATAATTGAAGGGCTGTGTGCAAAAAGTGTAAGCGACTCTTGATGACATTCTAAATTCTCCTTCAATTTCTTTGTTTTCTAAGGGAGAATTTAGAATGTGATCAAGAATCATTTACGCCCTTTTTGCACACAGCCCTTCAATTGGTCTTGGAAACCTTCAAATTTTCACATAAAGTATCATTCTCATCGAGTTCATGTTCAACATCAGAGTTCACGCTCAATCGGACGTTCGAGAAAACTCTCGTCCCAGGCCCCTCTCCATGGTGGACCATGGACTCGGGCACCTGCTCATTTAGTTTCGCCAGAAAATCTTACTTCCTTGTGCTTGTAAAAGAACAAGAGCCCATCTGGGCTTTCACTCGGGCCACATGAGATTGAAGATGAAATACACTTTCATTTGAAATCCTTTTAGTAATAACCGAAGGAAAGAATTATTAGCTGAATTTAGGATTGGCCGGTAGCGCGGTGACATTCATTCTCTGCTCCCCTAGTATATATATGTAATTTAATATTTTTGTTTTTCTTGTGTATGTAAATTAAAGAAGTTGACCTCTACTTATTCATGTACCGCACGCTTACAATTTAGTCTGCTGTTCTCCAGGTTCAGAGTACTAATAGAGGAGTCTCTCAAATGTATGTTTATATTTGTCCCATATTATAAGTTGTATCCTGTCCACCTATGATGGAGCTATCACTATATTTCTCTACTGTTCATTCTACCCTGCGGCTCTTTATCGCAGCTCACGTCCATATTGGTATTCTACCCTCCTTCCCAAAACTGGTCTGCTCATTATATTACAGAACTTACTATAAAGGGAACTGTTGGAAGCCTTTAATTTCTCGAACCAAAACCTCGGCCGTGAGAGGATTCTTGTTTAAGTTTACCTTGAGAGTTGACTATTGCTTTGCTCATCATAAATTATTCTGTGCGAGTATTTATTTCTCCGGGGTATTTCTGACAGCCAAAAACATGCTCAAAATTATTTTAGTGTTGGCCTACAGATCACGGTGTTTGGGCTGGTATGTATTATGACCGAGAGTAAAATGAAATGTGGCATAAAACCTACGAAACACACCTCAAACAAGAATACCGTCCGATGGCAAAATCTATCAGTGCCACGAGGTCAACAAATCGACAAAGAAATGCAGATATAAATGCGCAATGATTTCAATCTCACCATACCTAAGTTAATTCATGACCTGACAAGACACTGTTCAGTTTCACTTTCCCTCTCAGCTTTGCTCTTGAGTTGAAGTTGAGTTCGGCTTTGTATGGTATTGTGCAGTATATTTGAGTATTCCAATCCACAGAGATTCAAATAACAAAGCCGTGGCGAAAGAGAAGCTTAAAGTGCCTATCACCCTTTTGCAATTTTGATAGCTTATGAACCTCTGAAAAGTTTTGAGTACTTCTGTGAAGAAAGTTTTGGTTTAAAGTGAATACTTTGTGTTCTACGCTTGTTTGAAATCATGTAAATGTGACCTTTCCTGACCCATGACCGCGTAAGTAAAAGCCTGGGTCGAAATCTGGGTAGACGTCATCTCATTAATGCATTTTTCTCCATGCCGCAATTTTATCACAACAACATCGATGCATAGAAAATATACACAGTTTTTGAGTTGTTAGTAAAGAAAAAAGTCATTTTAGTCAACATGTTAAGGATTTCTTCAAATGATTGCAAAGCCGAATTAATTAAATGACGTCTACCCAGGTTTCGACCCAGGCTTTTACTTACGCGGTCATGGGTCAGGAAAGGTCACATTTACACGATTTCAAACAAGCGTAGAACATAAAGTATTCACTTTAAGCCAAAACTTTCTTCACAGAAGTACTCAAAACGTTTCGGAGGTTCATAAGCTATCAAAATTGCAAAAGGGTGATAGGCACTTTAAACGAGAAATATTTTGTCCTCCTAGAAAAACACAACATCTTGCCATTTCTATCAAAGAAGCCTTGGTTTCAGCAGCAAAGCAACACGCTAAATTCCAATTCTATATGTGTGGATTAGCTGGATCCTGGCTTTGAGTCCTTCAGGTCCGGCGTTGTGTCGTATATAAAATCACTGGCCATCTGGGTAAAAAAACGCGGTCCTTCGGCTCCGAGAAGAGCGCCAGTTGAAATATCCTGAGCCTGTTGGAAGGCTTTCGCACAAGTGAAGTTAAATAAAACATTAAACTGCTTACATTTGAGAGATGGGACTCCAAATTTGAGAGAAATTTGCTCGCATGTCGACCATTTTGATTTACTGTATTAAATTTGTAAATATGAAGAGTGTTACGTGACCAGCACAGTGCGATCTAATTGGTGGTAAACTTGAAATTGAATACATGGGTCAATAGTCACATTTTGTTGCACCCAACAAAAAAAAATTAATAATGAATATGATGTTAGTTAATGGCTGAATATCAATAATGATATATATTTCAACCAGTACTAAATAGCAATGTTAAAGTGATGCTGGAATGTTTTGTTTCCAGGTAACTCTTGAAGAGCTTTATAATGGTGCTATCAGGCAGTTAGCACTACAGAAAAATGTTATTTGCTCCAAGTGTGAAGGAAGAGGAGGAAAAAAGGTATTGTAAGTCACAAATTTGTTACTGTACTGAGAATTCAGTAGAAACTAACCTCACGCATTCCTGGCTAGCACTTGCTTTTGTAGTTTAGTGTGAATGCAGAAAACATAGTTGGTTTTGAAAAGAGACAAGCTTGAGTGGGCTTGAATACTGTGCTTAGCCAACAGGAAGTGTTATCATATGGCCGTACATGCTTTCCTTTCAAAACCACTTACAAAAGTCACAATTGGGGGGGGGGGGGGGGGGGGGGGGTGGCTGTATATGTTTGATGTGAGTTGGCTGGAAAAAGCTCTCTGGCCCTGCTCAATTTTTTGCTCATCATTTTGCCATTTGGAAGTGGTCATAAATCATGATAATTAAAACACTTAATATTGAGTGAGTAAAGTCAGGCTGAAGGAAAGATATTTGGCTCTCGGTTAATTTGTATGGACCCTGGCATGGTCTGTGTGTATCATTCTATTACTTATAAATGGATCCACTTTGTTTTCTTTTTATGGTCTGTGTGGTTTGCGGAATCGTGATTGTAAATACATTGTAGTACTAATTTTAATAATGTTTTAGGGTGCAGTAGAGACCTGCCAAACATGTCATGGCAGTGGAATGTACATCCGACTCAACCGCATTGCCCCTGGCATGGTACAACAAATACAGACAGTGTGCAGAGACTGTGGTGGTCAGGGAGAGAGGATATCAGGTAAGGCACTCTGTTGATCAGTATTAGGGAATGCTCTGTTAAGGAACTGGGCCTTTTGCAGGATTGCAATTATATGGCTGTACTGGGTGGCAAATAATTCATATAATTATTTAAATGCACTTGGGTGAGATCGGTAGTGTTATCAGCAAAACCTGTTTGTAAATGCTATTTCCACGTTCAATAATATTGATTGACAATCTCTTTCTAAAACAGCGTTTTATAGATTGTTTGCCATCCAGCATCCATGGCAATGCCTTTCCCATGGGGATAACAAGCTCAATTCATTCGTTAACGAAGTGTTATATAAGCACATGACTGTTTCTTGCAAAAGGCCTATTAAGTGATAAAAAACAGGACGCAAAACGCGCAACCTATTTCGAACGTCTTTGATGTGCCGATACCGAAGTTCATAATATGAATTCTTTTGGGTTCCTCAACCTACATTGTACCTCGTTATCATTTCATCGGAGCAGAGAACTGGTAACTACAATCTGTGCTTTCGGTTCTTTCGCCATTTTGTATAGCGAATGAAACCTCAACTATACCCACAATAATCCCCGCTTCTATCGCTTTCGGTAAGTTAGCCTGCAGAACAGGCGCTTTTCTGATACGAGCGGAGCGATATACATGTAAGTTATTGAAACATTCTATCAAAACATTAGGATGCTCTTTACTGCTTTGGGTTGTGAAAGAAAACCCTGTTTCCTTGGAGAATGTGGCTTGTATCCAAGCAGAGTTTCTGTGTTTGATTCTTTTCTCACCAGAGTAACAGACGATATGATCAGATGTTTTCCCGGTGCTGTGGGAAGGCTAGAAGGATTATAGCTTTGTCTGACGGATGTTCCTTTGCTTTAACGAACTGAAGAACAGCTGCTTGACCCATTGTGTTTACGCATTTAATGCAAATGATCAAACTGAAACAATCACAAATGAACTGGGTTGTCGCACAGTTGTGATTGTCGATCTTCACACGCTGTGACGTCCTCTGTACATATGACAACAAACAAACAGGAAAATATAATCTATTTGTTTTATATAACAATTGCCAAGCTTTTTTAATGAGAGAAACACTGAAAAAAACAAACTGAATGCGCGCTGTTGACAATAGCGATCCCTCACTGCATTTCAATGCACTGCTGCGATCTCGTATAATTTTTATACACTATTCAATGCACCACGGACGTTCAGTGGATTATAACTTAAGAAGTCAAATACATTATCAATAATTAAGCAACTAAAGGTTTTGAGATAACCTCTCCTTAAAATGATAGAAGTGAAGAAAATAACTCATTTCTTTGACAGCAATGGGTTAAATGTTTTGGCAGGTTATAATTGTTTGATTGGCTGCCAACAAGATTATAAAATGTCAGGCCATAACTTTTCTGTTTCGATCCCTGAAGGACATTCACATGCTATTTCTCTTTGATCTGAAGGTGTTATTTTTGTAGTTTTGTTCAAAAATAAAAAGGTTTAATTCAATTGATATGCCATCATTTGCACCTAGCCATGAACTCACATGAGCAAAACATGTTTCACCAAGATGTCAAACATTAATGTTTTGCCTCAGTGCCTTCTTATCAAGTTTTGGTGCTAGTCTCACATGTTGTTACCGTAGACTTTATCAAAGTTTATTTTTAAAAGTTTTATTCACAATGAACATGAGTTCTGAATCTAAAAGCTGTAAAAGAATAGAATAATTCTTGGCAGATACCTAATTGATAATTTCGACCAAACTTATTAACTGCATACATTATTTTTTTCTCAACACACATTGTTATTAGAACTGGCCAGCCTGAATAAACAGCAAACTGTCATCAAATGATCTCTGCGAGACTGGTACTAGAACTTGACAAGTAGGCATGAAAAACATGATAAAATAATGCTGTTGCCTTTCTTTTAGAAAAAGATCGCTGTAAAAACTGCCATGGCAAGAAGGTTATCCGGGAACGGAAGCTTCTTGAAGTTCACGTTGACAAGGGGATGAAAGATGGCCAGAAAATTACATTCCGTGACGAAGGTGACCAGGAGCCGGGAATAGAACCTGGTGATATTGTCATCGTACTGGATGAGTGTGAAGATCCAATGTTCAGAAGAAATGGTCTAGACTTGTACATGAAAATGGTGAGATCCAGAGTAGTTTTCCCTTAGGTTTCTCTATGGTATAGTTGCTAATAGCTCGTTAATCTCAAATTTGAGAAGTCTACAACATACAGCCCTTTCCTCAACCTGCCAATGGGCCTTTTGCAGGAATGCAATCACGTGGTTGTACTGGGTGGTGGAAAATTCTTAATTCAAATATTTAAAGGCACTTGTATGAGATCAGTAGTGGTATTAGCAAAACCTGTTTGTAAAATGCTATTTTCCACCTCCAATTGATTGTTGATCTTTCTAAAATGATGTTTTTAAAGATAGCTCACAATCCAGCATCCTTGGCAATGCCTTTATGGCTGCCATGTTGGTGTCCCAAAGATGGACATCAAAATGGCAGCTGCATGTATACAAAGTTGCAATGACCGCCTCCTGGTTAGCTCAGTGGTTAAGCTCTGGTCTGTTGAGAGGGAGGTCGCAGGTTCAAACCCTGACAGGACCAACACTCAGGGTCTTAAAATAACTGAGGAGAAGGTGCTGCCTTTGTGAAACAACTGCAAATGGTTAGACCTTCACGTCTTCTCAGATAAGGATGTAAAATCGTAGGTCTCCCGTTGGTCTCAAGTTTATCAGTCTCACCAGACTGTCACGAGTTACCGTCGTTAAATAAAGTTACTTTACTTTACTTAACATGTATATAAAATGTTCATACATTCATTGGTTCACAGTTTCCATTAGATTACTTAGTATATGCAGGGTTTCCAATAACAGCAGACAGCCGGTGGAATTTGGCATCTACTATGGTTATTTGTGCGGGTTACTTAAACCAAACAAAGTAAGAATCTCTGTAGAAGAGAGTATGAAAAGGGGAGGTCTTGAAGTTATTTCAACAGCTACTAAGTTTACAGAATGTGCCAGCTATGTGAAAACTTATTGAAAACCCTGTGTGGATCTGGAACAGCAAGCCAGAAATACATTGATCTTGTTGATCAGACCTTGATATTTGGAGAAGTCAATTCATCTTGAAATTTTCCTTGACAGGAAATAGATTTGGTGGAAGCTCTTTGTGGTTTCCAGAAGACAATAACAACACTTGACAAACGGATACTCCTAGTAACGTCACTTCCAGGAGATGTGATCAAACCTGGTAAGAAGGGATTCATGTAATAATAATTATTTATTTACCGTAATGCAGGGAGTGGTTGCCCAATCCTCATGATATAAAAGCTCAACAAATTAATAGTAACAAAATATAAAATAAGTAGTAGGACAATAAAGGCAAATACATTACAACATGAATGGAAGCTAAGAGAATTCTAGATTCAACTATTTACCTACATGTATATATTACAATAATATTGTTAATACATTTATAACAATATGGATGAAAACTAAGAGAACTCTAGTTCAAACTATTTACATATATACAATAATAAGTATAGTAAGCAATCAATCATTGACGATAATCAGTGGCGTATCTAGCCTATAGGCCCTTAGGCCCCGGGCCTACGGATTTTACAGCTTACTTGTCTTACTACAAATGAATGTTGGGCTTGAGGAGCTGTCGAAATACACAAAACATGACCTGATTTAGTGCAAGAGAAGGCATTTGCAAACATCTAAATTGAAACATTTCCTGGGAAGCATGCCCCCAGACCTCAAAGCAACACGTATGGGCTGGTTGTTTGGGCCTACAAAATTATTTTTTAAACCTGGATACCCCCTGGTGATGATGGTAATTGTGTGTGTATTATAATAATTGTGATACTAGTTATCATAGTGTGAGTATATGGTCAGGATAATAGTTTCCTTTTTTTTGCTACTACATTGTACAAATTAAAGGGGCTATATCACCAATGAGAAATTTTCTGATTTTCAATTAAATATCTGTTATTTTCTTATATGGAAATTGTTGTATAATATTTTGTTATAACAATGTTAATTTTTGAAGAGAGACTAAGCAAGATTAAAATTTAAGGCCAATATGAAAGACACCAGACACTTGAAAACATTGAAAAATAATTGTAATCCATTTCTGTCCTTGCCATCTGTGGCCGATAAACTGCTCTGTAGTTTCACTTTATTTACATGTATCAAGATGAAGGTTTTAATAAAACACCATTATGTTAAAGTTCCTATTAGTTTGAATACAATTTCAAGCTTTAAGAATTATTCTACTAATGCCATGACCAACTCGGTTTTCTTTGTTTGTTCAGTGATATTCAATTTTAATCTCTAAATTCCCTCATCAGCATACATACTTGTTCTAATTTCCCTCATTGACGTGCTAGAGGTAAAATTAGAAGGGCATGCATGCTGATGAGGTAACATTGGACTGTCTCTAGGCACACCAATGCCTGTTAACCATGTATCCTGCCTATTTTATGGCTCAAGAAAGGTCTTCATTTCTTCATTTCTGCTTCTTCCATGTGGGACACTTAAAACCATTAACGTGACATATTAATTAAACTACATGCATGCTCCTTGAATATTAATTAGTCAGCCACATAATTACATATTATTTTAATTAGTGTTATTCTTCTCAACAACAACACACTTGTCCCCATATACATTTATAAAGATAATAATTATTATGATGTATATCTTTTTCACAAAAAAGTAATACTTATTTCTTTTCAGGACAACTCAAGTGTATAACGAATGAAGGAATGCCCTATATTCGCAATCCATTGAACAAAGGACAACTTGTTATTGAATTCCTTGTAAGTCCTTGTCTTCGACTTTTTTTTCTCTCGAAATATCCAAGTCTTGTTTATAGCAATCACTGAACAGGCATGTTGACTAGGTCTCTTCACTGTGAATGTTTTCTTCTTCTTAATCATTGTTTAAAAAAGTGATGGTAATATGGAATACATTAAGATTTTTATCAAAATAAGGGGGAAATAATTTTAGATTTAAAAAAAATATATTTGAATTTGAACTTTGAATTTCTCAGGCACCTTAAATGACATCATTCAAATTTGATTCCTTAATAAATGAAAATGGCAAACGTTTCAGTGAAACCACACCAGTGGGATTGGAGTTTTTAGTGAAAATCAGCATCAGTTATTTAACTCTAAACCTCACCTTTGACTTTGGTATTTTTGAAGAGTTCAACTAGATCTTCCTCATCTAGCTCTAAAATGTCTTAAGGCCAAAATTTTCACAGAAATGCTCCCAGAATTAGAATATTTTTCTTTGGAAGACATTTAATTTCATGTGGTGTTATATTTCAGAAGGAAAACTTGGAATTTCAAACTTGCATAACTCAATCCACCATCCCTAGGCTTACTCAACCAATTGGACAATTCAACATCCCCCTATTGAAAGAAATACCTTGATTTCTTGGAAAAACTTATGCTAATCTGTTTTGCCGGTTTTCTGGATGTGTGGTGTTTTTGACACTTAAGATTTGAGCCAGAAAACTGGCATGTGGTGATAAAGAGTTAAATCAATGATATCTAACTGATTAGTTGTATGCAATTGAATAATGTAAACATTGATTGCTTTTTTAGGTTAAATTTCCAGAGGATGGAGCACTCAAAGTTAACAAATTGAGTTTCTTAGAAAAATTATTGCCACCACGGACTGAGGTTATAATTCCAGATGATGCTGAGGATGTCAATTTGGAAAAGATCGACCCGGAGGAGAGCAGAAGAAACAGAAGAGCAAATTATATGGTAGGTGGCTTCAGCAATTTATCTAGGTTACACGTGTAAATTTTACTTCTAAATCCACTAGCAATCAAGCAGCAGCTTGCGATTCCTTTAATAAGTAACACATTACAAGACCAGGCCACTCACTTTTTTTTAATGAGTTACCAGCTGGTATAAGAAGTTCCATGAAGTTTAAGAAATTCTATAAAGAGTCTAGGAACGTCTTAAGCACAAGTGCCTCTTTAAGACTTGAATATATTAATTGAATTGAACTTAATTTTAGATTTAACCCTTTGACTCCCAAGAGTGCCATATGGCACTATTACTGGTTACTTGCTTTGATGGTTTAAGTGTGTCTAAGTTGTAAGAGCAATGCCATGAGATTCCCACACACCTTAATGTATAGACAAATGATCCTATTGAACTACATTAGGCATATTAAAAATGAATAATTTCCTCTAAATCCTCCTCCTTTCGTTGCATAAGTTAACTATTGTTAACATTATTTCACCTCAGAAACAGGGACTAAAATGACAGATTCTAAATTTTCTCACAAAAATGCATATTTCACATAAAATGTAGTTTCATGTTTGCAGTAACTCACTTTCTGTCTCTGCACCAAGTCATTCTGTCCATAAGCACTTCACAGCAAGCTAAATTCATCCATAATAACTGCAAAGCATGCCGGGAAAACCTACCAAACAGTGACATGGCCTTCCCCCATCTTCATTCTTCAAAATATAGAAGACTCCAATTTGTACTGTAAAGGAAATTGACTTGTTGACATTTGCTAGTGAATATTTTTTCACTCGCAAATTAAAAACTCTGCTAGCATTTTGTGAGTTTGCAAGCTTTAATTTCGAGCTCGGACTTGTACATGGTTCTTTGTTGAATTTTAATTTATAGGTACAGCAAATCTGATAAACTTCTGAATATAAAGGTCGGAACACACGAAGGGACAAGTCCCTGGGACAAGATTTTTCCTAGTTCAGACGAGGGCTGGGACTTGTCCCCTCGTCTGAACTAGGAAAAATCTTGTCATGGGGACAAAATTTTGTCACGGGACTTGTCCCTTCAATTCAAACCAGTTTGATTTGAAGGGACAAAATGACAAGATTTTTCCTAGTTCACACGAGGAGACTTGTCCCTGGGACTTGTCCCTTCATGTGTACGGACCTTAAAGTTAGAACAGGCAGCAACATGTCAGACAATTGATGCCATTCACTAGTGTTTTGGAAATAAACCTCTAGCTCATAGATGCTACTTAACAAATTGAAGTTAGTTTTATGTGTGTCTGTCCTAATATTGATGATGATTTTCGTCATAACATGGTCAAAATAGCTGTGGATCCACGAGGCATCTTCGAGTGGATCCACAGCTATGATATACTTTGGCCATGACGAAAATCATTTGCCAATATTAGTACAAACTAACTTACATTTGTTTTTTACAACAACAGACAATGAAAAATGTTGGCAACTTCAGCTTTTACAACAAGTTGTCTGCCTTATAGACAATAAAAATTAGCCAATCAGAGAGCAAGAAAATGGGCAGTTGTAAGAACTCAAATCAAGAATTATTAAACTATTTACTAGCTTGCAAAAACAGCCAAATCTTTGCACTTGCTCCAACAGGTTCCCCAAAGAAACATTTGTGACTTGAGACCAAAAATTCCATGACGTGACGTCAACAGTATGGAAGTTTTTAATCTTGAGTCGCAGATGTTTCTTTGCGAGTGCAAATATTTGGCTGTTTTTGCAGTCTAACTATTCACTTGATGTAGAATCTATATTCACACATCTTTTTTACCAACACCTATTTATTATTGACCATTTGATATCCTAGGGTAATGCATATGACGAGGATGATGAGGAGAGCATGCCGAGGGGTGGAGTCCAATGTCAGACACAATAGGAGGAACTACGTGTAAATGTTATCCGATTCTAATATCCAAACTCTTCTTACTCTGTGAAACTCTTGGTAAATATTTGTACAGACAAACTGGGCAGGACTGAGAGCTCAACATTTCTGAGAGTAGATTTCCTGTGATATTTTCTTGTATTCCCTTACTGCTATAAAATTTCTGTACAATTGCTTTCTTCGATTCTAGTAAATGTTAATTTTAAACTCTTAGACAATCCACCACATTGATTCCATTATTTTGATAAGTACAGTGTATACTGTAAAATCCTGCTTATAAGGTTATACATATAGGTCCTTCAGTCAGGCAAAACACTGTATTTTTAATGGTCCTGAAAAGACAATAGGGGCTGATCAAAGTCGGGAACTGGATAAACCACAGTTCAAATTGGAATTTGGCATGTTCTTCAGTTTTCCACCCTCCTCATAAACCATCTGGAGAAAAAGCCTCGGAGCAAGGGCATGATACTGGGGCTTCAGGACACGTTAGTGAGAGGCAAAGCACTTACTTCTTGCCCCACCCTGGCTCCTCTAGAAACATAAAATACCCACCTGCCACACCCTGTCCTCACCTCTTTCAAATGACTGAAAAGTGTTATGTTTCATGCTTGAATACATGTGAAGGGAAGACTTATATGTACATGTATCATGTACACTAACAACCTTTGTGTGGTAGTGAGAAAGAAAGCTAGTCTTGCGTTTTCTGCCAACACATTTCAGAACATTTGTCATGTTGAATGTAAGCCATATCCCTCCTCCCCACAAAAAAAAACAGGGCTTATAAGTGAGATTTTATAGTATTTCTAATAAATAGGAGAATTCAGAAAATGATTAACAGCCACATATGCTTCATGCTTGCACTTTAGTTGCTACAGCACAAGTGCTGAACTACAGTTTATACTGACAGAGGCAAATATTGAATAATGTTCATATGTTATTGACTAGTTGATATGTAAGGCCACTTTTATTTGTACAAAGATAATATCAGTCTCTTTCCATTTAGTGTTTTGCTGAATATATTTTTGCATTTTTTTTTTACGGTTATGAGTCCAGGAAATACTGCAATTCAATTTGATCTTTTTCCTGTTGAGCTATAGTCTATCATTCCAAACCAAGGATGATAATAGATGCATATGCATAAAAATGTTAGTCTATGAGGTAACAGTATGCACACACAGAATTTTAAAATGTGCAACCATGCTATAAAAGGGGCAGCAGCAATTGTCACCTTCAGTTGTCAATCAGCCTTTGTGAAGTGAACATCAAAGCTCTGCAACATGATGTTCTGCTTGAATGATATGTGACGTTTGCTATCACATGAAACTCTAATCGAACACTTGAATGTTTTTTTAATGTAAAAAAATGCACTAGTATTCATAAATGACTATTGGCAGGCACCACTGAGCAACTAGAGATTCCTGCTCTTTACCTTTCTTTGGCTTGTGTTCATTTTAGTGTCAGCAATTTAGTATTCTGACAGGAAGCAACTGAGAATTTGCTTAATTTCTTTTCTGTCCTGAATTTAAATTCAAAAAAAAATAATTCCAAAGAGAGAGAGAATTGAAGAGAAGGAGAAATCCCCTTTGTAGTGCGGCTTGTTTAAAAATACAGCTGATCAAAGTTTGATCAAAGTTTGAGCCTTGGTACTAACATTCTAGTTTACATTGGTGTTATGATCATTGGCATGTGTTCAACAGGAAAGAGCACTAATAATAGTAATAAATTATTATTGTGGCTGAGGTTCCTCTGATTTTAAAAACACAGTGAAATTAAGCAGATTGAGCTAAAGGCTAAATGGAAAGAGAATGACGAAAGAGTATCGGAAATCCTGACAGTCACAGATAATGTAGTAATTTATTACCATTGTCATTGAAGTGCGACTGAAAGTTTCAAGTCTTGTTTGAAAAAATTGCATTTAGCCGACAATCAATCAAACAAGTACTGCCTAGACTAATTTAAGTTGGTACGCCTTTGAAGGCTTTGTTTGAGACTAGACCCTGCATTTGATTGACAGTCTGCTAAATGCAATTTTCAAAATGAGACTTGAAGCTTCCAGGTAATAATTTGTAAAACAGAGTTACATAGAAAATGAAGGTTTTGTTGATATGGCTGGTTGTGCATAAAGAAACTTGAAATACAGTGGTCTCCTTTGGTGGTTCTTGGATGGGATGAACCAAGGTGGTGGCTGTATTTTAGGCTAACTTGATGGAAGAACTTTCAGGAAACTGAGATTGTAAGCTTTGAATAAGTCAGCTCATTTTTAATTTGCATAGGGTAATCTTGACTATTATTTTGAATGTTATTTCATATTTTGAAATATTTTTCATTTTGAAAGTAAGACTGACAAAACTCCTCAAAATACAGTTAAAGTGCCTATAACCATTTTGCAATTTTTATTGCTAACGAACCTCCGAAGAGTTTTGAGTGAATACTCTATGTTCTACGCTTGTTTGAAATCGTGTAAATGTGACCTTCCCTGATCCATGACCGCGTAAGCAAAAGCCTGCGTCGATACCTTAATTACGTCATCTTGACGTCATATAATTAATTCGGCTTTGCAATCATTTGAAGAAATACTTAACATGTTGACTAAAATGACTTTTTTCTTTACTAACAAACTCACAAACTGTATATTTTCTATGCATCGATGTTGTTGTGATAGAAAGGCGCCATGGAGAATAATGCATTAACGAGGTGATGTACATACAGGTTTCGACCCAGGCTTTTACTTACGCGGTCATGGGTCAGGAAAGGTCACATTTACACGATTTCAAACAAGCGTAGAACATAGAATATTCACTGTAAATCAAAACTTTCTTCACAGAAGTACTCAAAACTCTTCGGAGGTTCATAAGCTATCAAACTTGCAAAAGGTTATAGGCACTTTAAACGTCACTCATTAGAAACACCAGTGCAATTTTGAAATATCTCATTGTATAAAGACAAAAATCTCATTGATGGTCAAAATAGTTTGTTTTATCATACATGGGATAGCCTAGGAATATTTAGGGTGCATTTGATTGACAATATTCTGGGCAATCCCTTTTATGTAGGACGACACGAAATTTTACCAAAAATACAATAGAATACAACACAATTCAAAACAACAATAGAACGCAACACAATACAATAGAATACAATTTGGTAGCAATTCGTGTCGTCCTACAGGAAGGGATGGCCATATTCTGAAATAAGAATACACAGAATGATAACTACAAATATGGATTTTTTTTTAGCCACTGGAATAGTAAATTTATCCTGAATATGGTATGTCCGCAAGCATCTGTAGATTACATTGCAAAAAGTGCCTGAACCAGTATTCCATCTATCGAGCACGCCCTTTGGTACAGCTACACTGAGTATTAAAGGTTGTATCACTGAGGTTTTTCTGATTTTTGGTCAAATAATTATCAATAATTTTCTGATTATACGAATAATACTCCTTGGATACTAAATAAAATATTTTAAGAGACCAGGCTAGAATAAAAATCAGGCTAATATCAAGACACCAATGTTGGCCCAACTTTCAAGTTTTTCATAATCGTTATAGTACCATTTCCAGACCTGTATTCTGATTGCAGCCATTATACTGTAGCTCTATTATTTTGGTACTGCTCGTTCTTAGGTTAGGGTGTTTTGTATTGTTGGGTAAGCCAATACTGCGACTTGTGTCGAGCGGTCTGGCTCAATCTATGTGCGTCCTTGACAAATGATCCATAGCCCAACCTTTTCTGTAGTTTGACTTCATTAATGAGGAAGTTTTTAAGTAATGGTCGTCAAAGAACAGGAGCAAAAGACAATAGGGTGCATGATGAGCAATGCCCAATAACGATTTTGCTTGAATATAAACTGAAAATAAAGGAAACTCTATGCTGTTGGTCATTTTTGCTGTGAAAACTGAAAGAAATCACCATCCAGCCACACACACAGATTTGAGAACTTTCCCCAATAACGATTTTCTTTTAAATCAGACCACCAGTAGTTTTGTCAAAACTAAATTGAAACAAAAAAATACTAATGAAAATATATTTCCTTGCTGGTTTGCTATTGAATGTACGAGTATCAACCAATGAAATTATGAAAAAGAAGAATATAATATTAACACCTTTTTACATTCCTTGCCGTCTTAGCCAATGTGGCTATATTCCTGTGCAAAGTAACAAAATTTGAAAAGTATAATTTGGTGCCTTTTCCTTTAATATTATCCTTTTTCAATTCTGAATGAAAACAAAATATTGGATCCCATTTAATTATAACAAGCCATCTCTTGACTTAGATCAATTTTGAGGTAGCAGAGATTAGAAATGTACAAAGAGCTTGAATGATTTCTATGGCTGGCTTTCACTGTGATTGGTTAACACATCGTTAGAGGTTAAAGTCCCTATGAATCTAAAATTAAACTTCTTATTTGAAAAGTATTTTCAAATGAGGGAAGGGTGGCATCATTCCAGAGATAGTTTTTTTCAATATGCAAATGAGAAACTGTGACGTCATAAGATTGACATGGAGACAAATCACAAAATAAAGAATATCTCTGCAAATAGTAGGTATTTGCACCTGTGGTACTAAGGATAATACACATCACTTCGCTCCAGGCTCCTTTCACCTTGAAGATAAAATTACAAATTGTGTTTCTGTACAACAACCTCGAGGTTAAAACAATGATTATCATTAATTGTCAAATCACGTCAAAACAATAATCATTATTCTTAAAACCAGTCCCAAGATAAACAATTGTCAAATTCCGAACGGCGGTAGACGCGCTTAGTGTAGTGGTCATGACGTCTGCACTACCAAGCACTACACGCAAACGGTTAGGGTGTTCGGAAAACTAAGACCCCAAAACGAAGACCCCTAAGATGCCCAAAATTCGAAAAAAGCAGAATTTCAGCAACATTAGGGATTACACTCAATCTAAGTTTCTTTGTTAACTTACCTCCAATCCATGGCCCTTATTTGGTGTATTCTTTCAGCCCGATCACTCTTGAATCCCCGCCGACACTGCAACGACCACGAACCCTGACCCTGTTTGACCCAATCCGAGCTCCAAAACCCTGATTGCCCCCTTTTGGAGAAAAAAAACTCTGATTGCCCCTTCTTTAAATTGTTTTTAAAACACGGTCGGATATATACCCCGGCCGGTATACCGCGGGATTGCATGCAAAATACGGAACATTTCAAGTCGGGACGTGTCATTGGGTAAACAAATCAGCAGATGAAGTACATAGATAAGTACTGAAGTACGAATTAGCGGCGTCACGATGTATGGGAACCTCAGTGCTTGCATGTGGGCAGGCGATCAAAATGCGGCAACAGAATGTCTTTTTTTGACATAGTAGCTAAAAAAAAAAACCCTAACTGCCTAAAAAAATCTGAACCCCGACCCTGACTGCACCCAAATTATACTCAAATCCTGACCCTGATCTGCCCAAATCAGGTCAAAACCCTGACCCTACCTGCCCAAACCGAGCTCAAAACCCTGACCCACCCCCGCGGCACATACATAATACGTCGCAAACAGGAGTTCGTGGCCGTTGCAGTGTCAGGGCATTCAAGAGTGATCTGGCTGAAAGAAAACACCAAACAAGAGCCATGGATTGTAGGTAAGTTCACAAAGAAACTCGGATTGAGTGTAACCCTAATGTTGCTAGCCTGAATTTCAGCCGTCTCCTCTGGTTCGTTCCTCCTGAGAGAGACGTCTCTCTCGGGAGGAACGAACCAGAGGAGACGGCTGAAATTCAGGCTATAATGTTGCTGAAATTCTGCTTTTTTCGAATTTTTGGGGTCTTAGGGGTCTTCGTTTTGGGGGTCTTCGTTTCCGAACACCCCAAACGGGTACAAGTTCGAGCCCGTGTAGGAGCGCTCAAAACATTTTTTTCTCTCGTTTACCTTCTCTTCTTGTTTACCTGTGAACCCTAGCTCTAGATGAGTGAGAACCCGTCGTTTACCCGTGAACTCGTCCGATGGTTAGGGTTCGGTTTGTGGTTCGGGTTAGGGTTTGTCTTAGAATAATGATTATCATTATTATAAAGCGATTTGACAAATAATGATAATCATTGTTTTTAACCTCGAGAACGCGTTGTTCTGTAATAGTAAATAATTTGTTTAAACAACTTGCATACAATGCCCACATTGTTCTACGTCTTCTAATACGATGCGCCCACAGTAGTTGAAATTGTGCTTAGAGGAATCCCTGGCTGTTGGTACAAGTTGCCGTTAAATTGTTGGCAATATGGTCTATGGTCGAGTAATTGAATGTGAAAAAGCACAAATTATTCGATTCAGTACCTCAAAACCACAACAAACCAGTGATCCTGGTTAGAAAGCATGTCGAATGAATGCTCTATGCACGTAACGCTGAAATCGGTTGTAAATAAGATACAGGAAAATGCAATCAGAAACTACAACTGCATGAGAAAACTCGGTTGGAAGGATCAGTCTTCCTCTCGTGCTGCCAGTTCTAATCAATAATAACTTTTATTTTGGGGGGGGGAGGGGGGAGGGGGAGGGGGGGGGGGGGGGAGGGGGGAGGGGAGGGGGAGGGAGGGGGTATAGGAGGCAGGATGGGAGTAGCACGATTTTGAGTTGCGCTCAATATATGCTCGGTCTAAACAGGGACGAAGAAAATAGGAGAGCTATTATTCATCGTAATTCAGTGCTTCATGTGTTCATGGCCTTCACATCGCTGGAAAAAAAACGGACAAGAAAGGGGGGAAATGGTTAGTTTACAGTAAACAGTTTGGTCCATAATCTTGACCTATCTCGCGTTAAATTAGTTTATTGTTGCCTGCTAACAGAGGTCTGCGTCTCTCCAAGTAAAAATAAACTAGCGAGGGGGAGATAGAGACCTGCCAGCACGGAAACGTTTTTCGGTACGAAAGAAAATTTCCTAAGCCGGAAGCCGTCAACAAATCAAAAATAAATCTTGACGTGAATTGAACGTAAGGGGGAAAAGGTTAATGGTCTTGATCTTTAGGCCAATAATTTTATTGTACAATTTCAGGGTAGTACATAAGAGACGGCAGCCGGTGAACTTCGCCTGCATCTACCAAAAATGCCATATTCCTTTTTTTCGGGATGCGTTTTGTATTTTTCAGCGATGTAAAGGCCATGAAGCTATCACTATTTTTGGCAGACTGTCTTGGCGTCCGTAGAGAGAAACTGAACTTTACATAACAAAGGAAATTTGAGTAACACCCATTCTAAAATGAATACCAAACGCAACGTCGATCAATCCCGGCCTATTTCCTTCGTCCCTGTCTACAACCGACAACGTAACGAAAACATGATTTTCTGGCGAGCAAAGATCAAGTACACTGACTCAAAACCTCCCTCCTATCCAGATCTTATCTACAACCCTACCAGCTTTATATGAAGTGGGTGGGGAGGGCAGTCAGGGCTTAGCGTCCACGGTTGACATTAAGAATTTATTTTTTGATTTGACGACGTCCCCTTAGCAACTTATGAGTTCCGTAAACTGTTGCGAGACGGATTTTACGACGCAGAATCCTGCCCTATCTTGGAACAATGGCCCAAGCTATGTATGAGTGAGGTTTATAACAACAGTCGAGTTTTAAGCTATGAAAAATGATCTTTTATAGCGATAGTAAAGATAAATAAGTTCTAAACAAAATTCAGGTGTAGCAAAGAAGTAAAAATGCAAATGGAATATCTCCCTCAATTAAAAGCGGAATGACTTCAAACTTTAACCAGAGAGAAAAGAGAAGACAATTAAGGAACACAAGTATGATTTAAGAAAATAAATTGTTATATTTGTTGAGTTTTAGCACTTTTCAAGCTAAAGCTATACCGAATGTTGTTTAAAACGTCACTCGTACATGTAAGCTTATATAGCGTGGCTACAATTTGATTTTTGTTGTACGTTTCGAAAATATTGAAAGTGGAGTCGTGATAAGAAAACACACAAAAGGGACAAAAGGTATTGCGCGTAACATTTCCAGCAACAGTGAATGGGGAGAGGATCGCGGGCTCACCGAAACCCCCACGGCTGGAAACCGATTGGTTGTCCCAATTCAGATAATCCTCTACAGAGGATTCACTGCTTTGTTTACCAATTAGAAAAAATGATAATTTCCTCTTGGGGCACAGAAAAACAAGAAAATATTACCATTTGTGGTGAACTATAACGTCTAACAGTTTGCATCCGCGGAAGACAACTATCACGTCACGTGACCGCTTTTGGCCAATGACTGCGCGCCAACATTTTGTGGTGAACTATAAACCGGAATAAGAAGAGTCAGAATAGTCCCAAACAATGCGCACTAAATGCCGGCAATGTTGCATACAGTGTGTGTTCCCCAACATCCGGTTTTCACTTACGTTTGAAAACAAAGTCTCGACACGATGTCACGCACACTCGCGATAAGCCCCTCATTCTCGTGAGGCGAGTCCAAAATAACAGAATATAGTCTCGTCATGTATGTGTCTATAGCATCAATACACGGCACCTCGTTCGTCCCAGGTAATGATAAATCCTGGAAACCCTGTGTTAATACCGCTCGAATAGAGTTCAAATGCTGTTGCAGGAGTCCATTGGTGGTTCGCTGTGAGTTTGTTTCCATGTGTAGTTTTTCTATGGCTTGTTTCATATTCTCAACGCTTTTGGTTAAGATAGAGTTCTGGTCTTCGAATTCTGTAGCCGTCTTGCGAAGCTGCCACAATTCGCTTTCTCGGGCTGAAAAACAAAGGAATACCAACCCAGTTGAGCAACACTATTTTATGTTTTTTATAGTTTTTAGGATGGTTTTTGTAGCTTAATTAATAAATTATGTAATTATTACTTAGTGTAAACATTAGTTGTAGAGCACATTGCTCATGAAGAGCATGTAAATCATGGGCATACGTGAATAAATAAAGATTCTATCTATCTACACTCGCAACGACTACGATCCACAGTAGCAGGGACAACAACGGTTCGATGCCGTCGTCCAAGACGTTGTCTACTATGATTTACAGTACCGTCGTCCAAGACGTTGTCTATTATGATTTACAGTACCGTCGTCCAAGACGCTGTCTATTATGATTTACAGTACCGTTGTCTATTATGATTTACAGTACCGTCGTCCAAGACGTTGTCTATTATGATTTACAGTACCGCAAAATGTGTCGAGTTACACAAACACGTAATTTACTTGAACAACTGGTTTAAATTGTTTTAGCGCCAGAAAGCGGCATGCGGTGTGAATGAACGGGAACTATTTTAAAATTGCTTATTATTATATAAATTAAACATATTTAAAACAGATTGATAATCCTCCCGGCTACTGTTATAGTCGTACGACGTATAGGATCAACTAGACAACGAGAACGAATCACATTTCCGAACGAAAATAAAGCATTCCAACTTCGGATATTTGAGCCAATCAGTGTCGAGTACAAGACAATAGCATTTCAACTTGCTCGAAGTTTTCGTTCTCATTGTCTATGTTGCCCCGGTTACAATAGTCGCACAGTAAACTGTTTCCTAAACTTCCTTCTGGCTGAAGCAACTGTACAGTAATCTAGTATGCACTGTACAAAGGAGCCTTCGATTTCGATTCGAAATACACTCAGAAGTTTGATTCGAAATATACAAGACTAACCTTTATTGTGATTGAGAAACTCTTCAGTGAATATAGGAATATTGAAACCAGGCAATTCCTCATCTTCTTCGTTATCGTTCAACTTGCCGTTGATTGTTTGTAGGTGTTTTCTACCATAGATGTGCTCTCTTTTGTTGTGTAAATTATTGAAGTACTGGTTACACGGCTTGCAATATAAATCGTCCTCTTCACATAGCTAGAGAATCATGTGAAACAACTTGTATTAAGGCACCGTTGCACCGTGCAATGGGGATACGATCACGTGGTTGTACTGGACGGCAAAAATATATAACTTCATTTAGTTTAACTGACGCACTTGTACGAGATCGGTAGTGTTATTAGCAAAACCTGTTAGTAAATGCCGTTTTCCACCTCCAATTGACCTATATCACTATGACGTCATATCAAAACAATCTATTGTTTAAACGCTAAGGATCACGGTCGTGGGAGGGGGACAAAACAGGGACAAAACAGCAACAACACAAAGGAAATCGCTATCAAATGCATTTTGAAGAACGTAGAATAGCGCTAACAGCCACCAAATACGGTAAATATTGTGGGATAAACATTGATACAGCTGATATCTGGAAACCAGACAATTCGAAGTTAAATTTTCCTCAGCAGAGCAGATTTAGTTCAAAATTCTATTGTTCAAGTCGATTCTGTCCCCCTCATAAACAAGCCGTGACGTCATAATGATATAGGGTAATTGATTGTCGATCTTTCTAAAACAGCGCTTTGAAGTTTGTTAGCGTAATTCATTGCCGGCTATTGAAGTGATATATCAGCACGCGACTGTTTCCTGCAAAAGGTATCCTCAGCAGTCTCAACAGTGGCATTAGGGGGCAAGTTATTGTCATCTTTGTACATTCTAATAACATTATTGCATGCTGTGTAAGCAGCAAAAACGTTACGAGAGAAGTTACGTTACGTTGCGAAGCAAGTTGCTACAACTTTCTGTAACGCAGGGTCGGATCCAGGATTTAAAAGGGGGGGGGGGGGGGGGTGGCTGCTTGAAGTTGGTAATCGAACGTTGCATTCTGTCGGCTTCGCTGACCTCGGTGCAAGAGCAACCGGACTAGGGAGCCTTGCGCTTGGTAAAAAAAATACAAGACGACTACGGACGCGCACCAACTAAAGGCCTAGGACGAGACACTCGTGCGGTTGGTTTCATTGTACCGTAGCGAGTATCAGCGTGTTTCTCGTAGTCACCACAACAGAATACGTTAGTCGAATTTAATGTAAGACATTCACCACTCTTTTGGATATTTCAATATATAACCTTTAAAATACACAATACATTGCTTTCGAGTTCACAGCGTTTCTGGGCAAAGCTTATATGGACATTTTCGGTTAATTCGGTCAGCAGCTCAGTAGCCAAAATATTGAAATTTTCGCGCCATTCATTGCTTACTCAGCCAGGAGGGGCTCCTGACTCAGCCAAGTACTCGAGACGACCGCTACGCACGTCCAGCCGTAGTCGCAGTCCGTAGTCATCGTATCTTAAATTCGCTATTCTCCGTCGCACCGCTATGCATTTTCAAAATGCACAGCGTCGCGACGGAAAATTAAATGGCGGGAAACCATAGGGAAACGGGAGCAAGGTTGAGAACATGCCATTCAAGGAAAAAAATACATGCACACAGGCTACGGGAAGGAGCCCATAACTAGGAGCGTCCATATCTCCTATTTAGCTGTCACAGCGTTTTACAAGTTGGGCTATTTTTAGAATATTTTCCCTGCCAATTGGGAGATTGCACCGTGGCGGAACAAAAGATGCCTCATTAGCTACTTTTGTTATACGCTTTTGTGATTTGATTCCCTTAGGAATAATTGCAACTCAACAACAGCAGGAAACCATTCTAAAAATAACCTAACTTCTAAAAACGCTGTGACACGTATGTGGGATGAACGCTCCTAGTTATCGGGGCTATAATGCTCACGCTGTCAAATATAGAATATACAAATACGAATGTCTATGCCCAGCCAATCAGAATTGAGTATATTTGTATCTGTATTATTAAAAATCGTAATCAGTAATCAAAACACACGGACTAGTATAGACCTTTTGCATAGCCGCCATGTTGGTGTACAGGTAACAATAGATTCCTCGTTAGCTTCTTTTGTTCTGTACACCAACATGGCCGCCATGCCCTTTGTCATTTGAATCTCTGGGGATTGAGTGCAAACCATCTATAGAGCAGATTTCGTATGAGTGGCAAACTACAGCACTGACTACAGCACGGTTACCGCCGGTACGGCATCCCGTGCCGTTGAAATGGTTTCCCATTGTTTTTGTCCTGCTGATCCAATCAAATTACAGAAATACGGTACAGCACGGTTACGGACATGCCGTAGTTTGTCCCACTCATACGAAATCTGCTCTAGTAACCAAGAAATATAAAGGAACTCACTGGCGGGACTCAGCATAGCCGTCATGTGAGAGGAACAGTCAATTTGTTGCACGTTGACACCACTACAGCACAGTGGTCACAAAGTATTACTGGATCTGTTATGGTTTTGAAAATATCTAATGGCTCTAAGCAAATCAGTAACTTTTAAACACAACCTTACCTCAATTCCATTGCCATTAAGGGAGCTACATCCGTCTGACATTTCTATATCTAGATATCGAGCAACAAGGAACTCGTTAGTTAAAGTGCATATAAGCCCAAATTAGTTATACTTGATATCGATTGTAGATGAAGTGGATAGTCCAACGGTAGAATATTTTTTGATTTGGGTGTTACGTCTACGAGATATAAAGGTTTATATTTCCAATATGCTAATGTGTGATGTCATTAACGACATTTGCTGAATTTCTTTGTGCTTGCAATTGTGAATATAAGCTATTTTCTAATTTATAAATATTTTTTGTAAAATCACTTTGATAAGCTTCAAATATAACTTAGAATTTAAAAATAGGTAATTTGTTTCTACCAGCATGCTTTTGTATAATAAGTTTGTCGATCATGGCATCACATCATTAGCATATTGGAAATATAAACCTTTATATCTCGTAGACGTAACACCCAAATCAAGAAATATTCTACCGTTGGACTATCCACTTCATCTACAATCGATATCAAGTATAACTAATTTGGGCTTAAATGCACTTTAACCAAAAACGTCTCAATTGTACCAGTCGAAATTGTAGAAAAGTCATATTAAACAAATCAGAAAGACTAACTTACTTTTTCTCTTCCTCTCTATTTGTCGCTTAACGAAGTTTTTATACGCTTCAGTCTTCTGATAACTTTCCAGTTCTGTGACGTATCTCTCCTTGTCCCTCTCTGCCTCGTCTAAGTACCTCTGAAATAATGAAATCATTTCATTTCTCTACACTACGCTATAAATGTCATAAGACTCTCTCCCATCCCGAATTCTGATTGCAAATAAATGCGTGCAAATAACGGTCTGAGCATGCGCAGAAAGTTCCAGTTTCGAAACTCTGTAGATAGTTATATCTTGTCGAATGATACTGAAAACAATATTATTGGACGAGGCTGAGCAAAATATTATTTGTTCGTATCTCGCTGTCAGTTATTTACCTCTATTGATCTGCCTTCGGCAAGTAACTGACAACTCATCGCGTAGAATCCTATTGACGATTTGCACGTTATGTCATAGCCGCCATGTTAGTGTACAGTTAACAATAGATTCTTCGTTAGCTTCTTTTGTTCTGTACACCAACATGGCCGCCATGCCTATCTGGGGATTGAGTGCAAACCATCTATTGTTCTTCGCGACAAAGAATTTGTCTGAAGCGGAATAATTTTAATCTAACGCATGAGTAGTTCGCTTTCATGATACCCGATTGGTCATTCATTAATCATTATGGGAATACAAATGTCCCACAGCTGGCAAGGCATCAGTCAATCAATGCCAGAAATAACGTGATGGCGCTAATTGCGTATCAGATTGTTGACAATCATAAAGGAGAGGTAATTACGTCTGCTCGTTTGGTAAAGCCAAAAAACACTTTTTAAAGATTATTCTGCTTCACTGAATGGTTTTCGAAAAGTTAGTGAATCATGATCAAAAACATGAAATATCAGTCTTGAGCGATTTTAGTGAACGAGGATCTAAACGCACTACAAACTGTGTTCTAAAGTTTAACTTAACCTCGTACTCCTGTTTGCTCTAGAAGTCAAACTACGTCTCAATAGAGGTCTGAAGAGAGCTCCCGATCAACACACTGCACAACTTGTTGTAAACTCGTATTGAACTATAATGTAAACGTTTGAAGTCGAACTAAAAGATTATACTGAGAGGCCCGGCCGGGTTTATCCACGCTTTTAGTGTTGACATGACAACTTATAAAAAAGACACTTTTAAAAAGAAATTCAGGTAAAGGTATCAGATAACTGTTTCTTTATGTTGTGCTTTAGAAGTTGCCTATTGTGTTGTACCGACACGCGAAATCCCTAATTAAACGTTAAGTCGGGTATTATTTTAGGAGGTTATTGTCACATCCTTGAAGGCGGAGTTGTGACCTCCCGAGAATACCCAAGTAGAGTTTCAGCTTTCATTTCTAAACCCTCAAATTAATACCAGAAATATTTATCAAACCTCTGTAAACATTCACAGGAAGAATGTTCAAACATTAAGGAATCATAACCCGATGCTACCTAAGCAACCACTTTAAAAAGGAGAAAAATGAAGTTGAATCTTACCATACCAAATTTTCCAGTCAATTTTTCCCAAAATACCGTAACTTTAGGACACATTTGATACCAGAAAAAATAACTGAGCACTTACATTGATAGTGGAAATTGTCGCTTAACATCTCTTCTTCAAAATATTCACGATTCCTTTGTAATTTTGCGTGCGCATTGAAGCAGAGATTTTGAACTTGGCGCTATTTCGCTTAAAAATATCCCGGATGTGACTCTCCATTCTGCGCGATGTCGCCACGAACAAATCGTGGAATTTTTATCAGCCTCGTCCAATAATTGCTTCAGTACTATATCTGCGTGAAAGAATACTACACAAACAGCCGACAATCAAGTTGAATGCGCAATACTATCTTTATACCACTTGTACTAGCTTGTATTGCTGGTTTTCACCTGACGTCATAGCCGCCATGTTGGTGTCCTTTAACAATAGATTACTCGTTAGCTCTTTTGTTGGGGCACCAACATGGCCGCCATGCCCTTTGTCATTTGAATCTCTGGGGATTGAGTGAAAACCAGCAATTGTAACTCTTAAATATTTAGGAATGACAGTCAGTCAGGACATGGGTTGGTCAATCCACGTGGACAGAGTCAGTAAGGAAGTCAGTCAACGTCTTCGCATCATCTGGCCGCGTAAACCATTTGCTGCCCTTGCATGCGCAGCTATATAACGCTTTATAAAACTCTTGTCCTTCCCTTACTTGACTACGCCGATTTCGTCTGGGGAGATAAGAATAATACAGTCTTCATGGACCACCTTCAAGTTCTTCAGAATAATGCTGCTCGACTTAATATGCTCGACTTTCCCTCAAGCATTTCTGCATCTCAAGCACTCGAACTATTAAACTGGAAACCGGCACTGTACCTTCGACGGCGCTATCATCGCTGTATTACTATCTTTAATACATGTAATACACGCCGTCAGCATAATCTACATTTACCATTCGCACGTACGAATTGGGGACAACAGAAGTTTACCTACCGATACCATGCACTGTTAGACTGGAACTCGTTAGACTCTGAAGTTAAACAATCAACTACTTTATCATTTTTTTAATCTTACTGGCACATAACTTAATTTCGTAATAATCCTTATAGTATATTTTTATTTTATTTCAACCATTTATCTTTTCTTTCTTATACATATATTAGTCAAAAAATACTTTTTAATACACGACCTCCCTGCAAATCACAAATTGTGTAGAGTGGAGATTTCCTGTCATAATGTTGAACAAACTGAACTACACTTTCTACTTTCTGTAGAAAGTTGTTCGTTTTTTTAAGTATTCGACGCTTTTACCACTTTCTCTCAAACTTGCAAATACAACAAAAAAATATCAGGGAAGCAGCTCACTATTGAGGACTAAACACATGTAACATTCTACGCCAACGTAAAGTTTGACGTTGTAAAGGTTTTGTTCTTAGCCAAATTCGCATGTTAATTATTACCATTTTAGTAGAAGTTTCAAGTCGCATTTCGATGGTTTGCACTCAATCGCCAGAGATTCAAATGACAAAGGGCATGGCGGCCATGCATGTTGGTGTACAGAACAAAATAAGCTAATGAAGAATCTATTGTTAACTGTACACCAACATGGCGGCTATGACGTCACGTGCAAAGGGTCCATTCAGCCGACCATCAGTCAGACGTCTCGCCTCATACAAAGCTTTCAAATTCTATAGACCCTTTGCACGTGACGTCATAGCCGCCATGTTGGTGTACAGTTAACAATAGATTCCTCGTTAGCTTCTTTTGTTCTGTACACCAACATGGCCGCCATACCCTTTGTCATTTGAATCTCTGGGGATTGAGTGCAAACCATCTATACGGATACACTGAAACCGGCAAAGCATCACTCCGTACTCAAGATTACAGTCATAGTTGTCATTCAAAATTCCCTGACTTTTCCCTGACTCAACTTAAATTTTCCCTGCCCAAATACACGAAGAAATCACATATAACAACGGCCTCCGAACCACTTTACATCCATCGGCTTTGCACCCATTTATTACCAAGTTGATCTTTGATTCTTCTCAGTCTTCAGCCTTTCCTTCTAACAATACTCTCAAAATTTCAATTTTCCCTGACTTTTCCCTGACTTTTAGTCAAATACCAGTTTTCCCTGACCTTGAAAAAAAATCCCGACTTTTCCCTGACCTGTGGTAACCCTGACAGTGCGACTACTGTAACCGAGGCCACTTAGACAACGAGAACTAAACACAATGTAAAACGAAAACAAAGCATTCCAACTTACGATTTCTAGTATCCATGTGATTTTCTTCATTCGAAAGACTTCGACTTCAAAACTAGTCAACCAAATTTGCCTTTTAGCGGATCGAAGCTCGAGCAAGTTGAAATGGTATTGTATTGTATCGTCTTGTCTAATCTGCTCTAATTAAATCTAGGTAGTACGCGACCTTCACAGTCACACTTCAACGAAAACGCTAACAAAACTTTCATAACTGTTCTGCATCTCGAATACAAGCCGTCGTTCACAAATGAATCTTCCATAATATGTCAAATCAGATTGCTATGGACGAGATGTTTTTTGCAGAATACTTTATGAACACACAGTATTCCTCTATAGATGCACAAACCTGGAGGCGGGGGGAGGGGTAGGGGCATGTGTAGTGTATGTATTGTGTGGCCATGGGGTCCAAACCGGTTTTACGAGAAAAAACTGATAGCTCCAAAATCACGATTTCCAAGTTGTTATAAAAACGAATCCTGATTTTCTCCGTCTATAACCCGGAATTCGACATATCTCTAGGGAAAACGAGGACCAGGAATTCGAATTTAGGTTCCAACATAGACCCGATACCGCCGCACGTATATATTACGGAGGGGGGAGGGGAGGGGGGCACAAACCTGTTTCTCTTCTTGCGACATTTTGCTCCACTGCGCTCCAAGCACCTTGGTGACTTCAGGAAAAGGTAACCCTGGATGCTCAACGCGGACCTTCTCTCTCTGTTCATTTAAGAACTGTACATAGCCAGTTAATGGAGCTTTGGGTGCATGGACGTCTCGTAGCGTCTTCCTTCTTTTCTTTCCCTTGGGCCACCCACCTTTTTTCTTCTACACACGTGAATGGGATAGAAATAAACATTACGAGTGTCAAGTTGGTAAGAGTTTTAAGCTATTAAACTATCGCGGGAATCAGCTGGCCTTGGTTACAGCAAACTGATGATAGTAATGCTCGTTCTTTACGCATAAAAATGAAAAAAAAAAAACTTACCAATTTCGATATGTAGAGTGTATGCGTCCAGGATGAAAAAAATACTGAGGCAATATTCGTATTCTCAGGGACGAGCCGTGGAACGCGAAGCCCTTGATGGAGGTTCATGCGGGGGAATTCGCTAAAAGCTATTTAGCATTAGAAAAGAATCCTCCGCATGAGATTCCATTGAGAGCGCGTTTCAGCTTGTCCGTGAGAATACACAACTTGTCTAATGTGGATAAATACATTGTAAATACTCTTGTTGAATTTCTACTGCCTTTAACAGAGAAAATTGTCACGTTTTGAGTCACCGCGGCGGAAACGCGCGAACGTATAGATCAATCGCTTGAAAGTGAAAATAAGACCTGCCAAACTGAACGTGTAACTAATGCTGCTATAGTCCTTTTTGAAAATCACGTGACTTTTGGTTTCTGCAGGCCAAATATAGTGAAGGCTCGTATTGGAAGGACAGCCACTTTCAGATCAGTCGCAAATACGAATAAGCAGCAGTTTTAATAAAAAGACATGATGACTGATTCTACAGCACTTGGTCGCCGAGATCGCAGCCGTATTGAAAAGTTTGTACTTCCAGTACGAGCCATGTCACGCGATTAATTACAGACACTAATAATAATTTAGTGCTTAAAATCCTGGTATCAGAACGTACTATTTTTGGTATGGGAATCATTATTTGGCAATGGATCGAGTCCCAACGACTCATAACTGAGAGAAAAATATACATTTTCAAGTTGAAATGAAAGAAAACAAAAAGATACTCCGCTGCTAAAGGAGTGAGCTTGCATAGGAATTAAGATTAGATGTTGTAAACAAAACAAACAAACAAAACTGAAAAGAAACCTGTAGAATACCAGGTTGTCTAATCAATAAAGAAACATATTCAAAAATGATTTAATAGATAACTAGAATAATTAAAACTTTCTGAGTGTTCTCCCCAGACAGACTTCTCTAAAGCGGTGTTTTTTTCTTTGTCCTTCCCATGCTCCCCACCTGTCTCCTTTCGACTAAAAGGGCCTGGGTATGAGGCAGGCATTCCATGAGACCATGATGCACTCTGGGTACACCTCTGGTAGTGCCACATTTTAAATTGCTGTTCTTTTATTAAGCACTTTTTAGTCATTAAAAGTACACCACAGAACTGCACTCTGGAGAGAAGACAGTTGCCACAATCACTGGTTTGTAACTCATACATGTACTTACCACAGTTTTGTTGATCTGTTCTTCAGATTGTGTTTCCTGGTGTTGTTCTCGACAAACAGCCTCCCCTACATATCCTCCTTCGCTTTCAGCTCCACTAAGTATCTCAACTACATGGATTGGATGCATTTGAAAAGAAGAAGAATTAAACATGTAATTTTCTTGATTTTGCTAAGTTTTTGGTAGGTGCTGCATGTGCATGTGAAATTCAAAGAGCTGTTGACATAATAAGAAATGTTAAATATATCACCAAAATAAAATTTTGACAAATGCTGATTAAATCCCTACCTTGAGAGAGGTCAGAGACAAAGTCAGCTTCAGATGTTGGTAAGTTCTGACCACCATGGGGTGTATGGAATCTAGCTGCTGCTGCATGGCTAGTAGTTGTAAAACGTAGACTGTAGATACATGAAAAGTATATATGATTGCCATGCCTTCACAGCTTTGATACCACTTCATGCAAATGTTTTACATTGCAATATACAGGGAGCCTTTACCACATCTTCCAAGCCAGTGGCTTATGTTGAATTTGTCGAATACCTAAAAGTACTCAATGAATTCCAGGGTAGCGTTGAGTTGAAATTTAGGTTGTTTTTTGAGAAGGGAGGAAAACTTGAGAAAAAAACTCAGAACAAGGGCAAGATATGAACAAACTCAAATCACATATGGCACTGCACGCACAATCAGGAATTGAATCTGGACCACAGAGATGAGAGGCAAAGTACTTTTAAGCACTTTAAAATATCACTGTGCCACCCTGGCTCACCACATGACTCTTATTGCTGGGATGTGCTGGATGCTTTAAGAGAACTACAATGAATGTACAGCAGGACTATGCATCCATTAATAAATGCCAGAGGAAGGTGGGCAGGGTGCTAACTGGAAAAATGAAAAATGTACCATCCCCTGAAATACTAAGTGAATTCATTTGGTCTTTTGTGTGGTTATTTGACATGAGTTTAACCCTTGTAAGGAAAAATACTGAGCAAGCTGTGCATGTAATTGTTAGGGAGCTTCTGCTTGGAAAACTCTAATTAACAAATTTATGATACGATAGTGTACCATGGTATGTCCTCAACTTAATTACCATGTTTTGTGTCATCACATGGTAAACATTGTTGTGGATTTCATGAGGTGCTAGTTGAGTGAATACACAGCAAATGTTGACCATGAGATGATGAAAAATGTGGTAAATAAGAGGACAACCACAGTAAACTATCGTAAATTTCTTTTTACAATAACATACGAGGAATAATCAAGCGGAAAAGCCTTGAAAACGAGGGAAATCGTGTGTGAGGTGTCAGAGATTCACGATTATCCGGAAGATTTTGGCCTCTAACCGGGGGACTGGGAGGTGAGGTCCAAAATCTGGAGACTCCTGGAAATCTTATCCAGGAGAGTTGGCATCACTGTGAGCAGTTGTTTTAAAACACAATACAATGGAACCTCTCCGTACGGACACCTCTATAATATGGACACTTCCATATTAAAAACAGATCTCTAGGTACCAGCAAAATCCCAATACCGGTATATTCTTTGTTTAAAAAACCTCTATATTATGGACCCAGTCCCTATTACAGACAATGGACACCTAGTCTCGACCCCAGGTAGCAAAATTCATACAAATTCTACCTCTTTATTATGGACAGTGTGTAATTTACATCTAGCTCTTGTAAGCTGTTGATGATTAGGAAAATGTACACAATGCTAGCTGTAAACATACATACTGTATTAGACATCAAGTTAATCTGCAAACAGATGATTTTGGATGACTTTTTACACCTTTTCGATCAATACAAAAACACTAAATACTGTATTGTCACTAGAGACTTTAAAATGATGTCATAATAAGCCCGGCCTTTACAAGACGGACACTTTTCTCCGGCCGTTCAGTGTCCGTATTAGAGAGGTTCCACTGTATGATCTACCCTGCCATACAAAGCTAAAAAAGCATAAATCATTCAGATGAAAATTCTACTTCTGTTAGGGATTAGTCATTAATTAGAGGGGCCTGGTGCACCAATACTCCAATAGTCATGCAGCAAAAAGGGGTGCTAATCTTATAAAGGAAATTTAGGGGGGGGGGGAGGAATGGAGGTATGAGGTTTCACTATGTTTTAGACTCCACTACTGGATAAAATTAATATATTTTCATAATTTGTAAAATGAAGTTCCAGGAAAAGTAAATAAGCGGGTATATAAGGTACTGACCTTCCGTCGACTCCAACAGTGGCTACTGCTAACTCGTGATGTGAGTCAGAGCCCTTTACACTCACGTCCACAGGATCAAAGCTAGTCAACGAGAAGCCAGGAAGGGAAGTTACAGCAGTATGGCCATCTAGAGTCGGTGTTAACACAGCAAGTCCGGTACTTGTGTAACAAGTAGAACTGGAAGTACTCGAAATCGCAGTGTGCGAGTCAAGAACGTGAGCCAGCTCAGCGGCCGTGGTAGAAACAACGCCATTTTCCAATGCCTGTTCTTGTAAAGCCGTTTCCTCGCTTAAATCCATTTAAAATCCATGGAAATATACTCTGGAGTTCACAGGAAGTGAGATTGTTCACGATTTTCGAACGGAAGTGAATTTGTTTCTGAGTATTTAGAGGGGGGTTCGACCTTTTCAGCTTCCAAAGGCCTTCGCTAGAAAATGGCGAACGTGCAATGCCTTTACCACCCTCGAGGAAATGGAGAGTGTCCCGGATGTAAATCTCGACATGATGCTCGTTCCAGTTTTCTTGATATCACTTTTCTTGCTCCTTCTTAAAAAGTTGTAATATTGTGCAGGATTACTGAATACCATATATCAGGAACTCGTTACCTGCATATATTCTTTTCATATTATGCATTGTCTCGGGAGATTTTCGAAGGTTTCTTGACTTGCCCTCTGCAACGCTTGCTCTCAATGTCGGGTGCCGGGCTGAGGTCGTCGGAGCCTCAGTACGAACTATTGCAATATCCCGGATGTAAATAAAGTTTGGTCGAGCGCGGGGAATATAAAAACAGTCTACGAAACGTATACGAACTCAAAAGCTCAACAAAGAAAGAAAGCAGAATGATATAAAGGTTAGGGCCTGTTTACATGAAAGGAGGTTGACCGTTTAATACCAGCAGCATTGTTTCGACATATAAAATAGCAATATATACTGACCTAGTGCTACGATCGTGTGCTTGCTACTCAGCGGGTCAACCTCCCTTCAAATAAACTACTTGTATGCTGCATGCGATCGATCGGCGGGTCGATCGGGCATGCGATGAATATATTAAAACTAGTATACTAGGTAGTGAATGCTGCCGTTCAGTTAAGAAAGTGTATTACAAGAAAACCCACAGTAGCTCTTTGGGAGGAAAAACAAATTACTGGGTGATAAAAATGCCAAGGCGGTTAGATGAATATATTTTGTAGTTTTGGGATATCGTGCGACTGAAGCCTCCTAAAGCCTCTTTGAGCTGTGGTGTGTTTTCTCAAAAGTTGTCCGATTTATTGTCATTTTGTCCCGACTTATCAACGATTTCCCGGTAAATTCACTGAACGTACCAATTCCCAACAATATTCCAGCACAAAAAAACTGCTGTTCTCCCCGGTGAAGTTTAAACACCGGAAATCAGCTGTAATTGCGAGTGAGAATGTAATTGTAAATAACTGCTAGAGCAGGTTTCAATACTCCAGTTTCGTATTCGAATGTACTCAGGCTTAGCCTCATTCTGAAGTTAAACATTCATAAATACCAGCGAGAAGGTGGGCTATTCACAGCTCTGCGTATTGTTGTAGTTTCGCATTTTGCACCTTCTCGCTGGTATTTAAGAATGTTTAACTTCAGAATGAGGCTAAGCCTGAGTACATGCGTCTGTAGTCATTGCATTCAGCGGTAATTTTCGAATACGAAACTGGACTATTGAGTGTCGAAAATTTTTGGTGATTGCTTTGGTTTTGCGTTTACTTAGCTTTTCTATTGGCTGTGAAAATGTTTTGTAATCAGTCAGCGAATCAAATTCCAGAGTAAAACCAATCGTGATGTTGGTCCGTCACGCCATCAATCCACGATTGCGTTTACTTTTCCACCTGATTGGTTGTTTTCTCATTCCAGTGAGACCAATCAGTATTCACTTTAGTTCGTGATTGGTTGAACATTATTCGCTCAGTGCTCACCATCTTAATAACAGGAGAGATCATGCTCTGCACGAAAATGGTTAGGTTTTTTTTAAATTTCAGGGTTATGTTTTTTGAAGGTTTGTATGAAAATTTGAGAAAATGAATTATTAATGATCCAACTTGCGGGGTATTCTATAATTATTCCCACGGTCGGCTCGAGTGACCCCTGCAAGTCGTCAGCTTTATAGCATGTATGTTCATCAAGTTACAAAACATATTTTGTGATTTTAGTAAACTTCACGTCAAAACACAGTAAAAATACAAACGAAGACGATCGGAATTATCCTTAAATACAGCGTATGAAAGGACTCGCGAATTTGCGTAAATCGCTCTCAAACTGCAGATATCAAACTGCAAGGAATGCGAAGAACATAAACCCGTCAAAGGTTGCTTCTCCCCTCCACAGTGGAGACTATTATGGTACCAGTATCCCTGAATTAAGAAGGAAGTTTAAATGTTGGAGAATACAAACAACCAAACATATGATGTACACAGTATATGGGTAATCTTGGCAAGGGACTATCCAACAAACTCGAAAGACTTCAAAATCAAGCTGCCAGAGTAATCACTTTTTCTCATTATGATAAAAGATCTGCGGAGTTACTTCTAGAGTTAAATTGGCCTGATCTCGTAACCAGAAGAGCCCAACAGTTGGCAATTGCAATTACTCTGCATAAAGTGATGCAGGGCTGTCTCCCACCCTATCTAAAAAATATATTTACTAAAATTTCCAACATTCATTCCCACAATCTTAGGAAATCATCTACTAATTTTTTTATCCCGAGACCCTAACTGAAGCTGCCAAACACAGCTGCCATTATAGAGGGGCAGTTCTCTGGAACAATCTAACTAATGAGGAAATAAACGAACAAAATACTAATATTTTTAAAAGACTTGTACGCAAGCACATTTGATTATCTTTTATAATAAGTAAAGTAATTTTACCTAGCATTGTACATTAAAGATATTTTGCCTCCACTACACAATTCAGACACACACAGTCATATAGGATACTTGGGGATGTCGGTCAGCCGAGCCCGACAGCGTTTATTCATATAATTGCTCATAATAGCTTACAGGCATTCGTTCTTCAACGTTTGGTCTCTTATTACTATTATTAATTATTGCGACACTGCCGGATACGAAAACCCAAAACCACTGTGTGGACTAAACGGGAACGTATACTCCCACCAATGCAGTGCCGCCAACTCTGGGAGCTGAGGTCATCTAAATACATAATTGCTCATAATAGCTTACAGGCATTCGTTCTTCAACTTTTGGTCTCTATTTACTACTATTATTAATTATTGCGACACTGCCGGATACGAAAACCCAAAACCACTGTGTGGACTAAACGGGAACGTATACTCCCACCAATGCAGTGCCGCCAACTCTGGGAGCTGAGGTCATCTAAATACATTTAGTCCGATATGATAAATACAATCTTATGCCGATTTAAATTAAACTCGGACGATTCTAACCTAGCCAGAATGGTTTCCCTTAATGTTCGTTATGCCTCCGGCTTCTCGATCCAATCATTTAAAAAAAAAATGAAGCAAGGTAGCAAGGCTGACCTAGAATGAATTCAACCTCTTAACAGTCACCTACTTATGGCACACTACATTACCCATAATTCTCAGCGCTACTCTCCCCAGGCTTCTGTTCCGTGCCAGCAAAATATTCATTTCTGTGAATTTCGTACCTCAACTAACATAAATTACACTTATTTAGAGCCCATTTTTATCAACTACATGTATTAATATTTAGAGTCGAAATTTATAATTGCAGATAGTGTATTTATTATTATTTACTTATCTTATATTACTTACATATTTTCACACGGCTCCCTGGAAGAGCATTTGTTTATGTATAAAGATGGGATACCGTGTATAATAAAGTTGTTGACAGTCCAGTTCGCGGTTAATTCCGACATTTTGAAAGGGGTGCAAACATGGCGCAAAATACAGTGTTTGTATGGGAATCCGATGCCAAATAAAACCCGTAAATCGAATTTCTGAAATATTCTTCAGATACAAACTTAAAGTGCCCCTCAACCCTAATTTTCTATTTTATTTTTGAAAAGAAGAGATGATTTTGAGCATTTCTGCGAAAAAAAAAATTGAATTCGCATTAATCCTTGATTTTTTTATGAGTCTTGTGACGTAGTGAAGGAAAAACGTCTGTTTCAGTCGTCAAATTTACAAAGAGAAGTCAGAGTAGTTGGAAGTAGTGGTTAGCGAAATCGAAAAAAAAACGATTTTTAAATGCTAAATAGGTGTGCTGTAGAGGGCTGCAGCAACTGTTCAGACGCCAAGCAAGATATCAGTCTTCACAAAATTCCATTCTGGGGAGATGAGAGTAAGGCGCAAGTGGGTTAACTTTATGAAAGCGAAACGTGCGTATTCATCCATGCTCGGAAAGAAAAATCCTTCACTTACGTCACAATTCTAACGGCGGCGCTTTGCCATCAGATCGTGTTTACAATCGCTCATAAAAAATCAAGGATTAACGAAAATTCAAAACTTTTTCGCAGAATTACTCAAAATTATCTTCATTTTCTAAAAAACAATGGGGTTGAGGGGTACTTTAAGATACCAGGTAAAAGATTAACTGATCGAAATTTGAGGGATGTAGCTGTGCTGAGAGTTTGAGAAATGGCTTCTCAAACAATACATGTATTCATAGATCATTAGGAAGTATTGTTTGCCTGGTATTGTATTGCATGCAATTATAGGCTACAAGGGTTGTGATTGTTATTTTCTCATGGTCGTTTCAACAAACGAACTGATAGTGTAGTGGACAAGACAGAGGACTTGCAGCCGGTTACAAGCGGGGTTCGATCGAGTCACACTCCAGACGTGGACTTTTATTTCCTTCTTTTCCTTGACTTCTCGTCATTCCTGTGATGTGACGCTTATTAAAATGCAAGTGTCTTGATCAGTGTTTGAACTAATCGGAGCAACCTTGATCTGGTGTTTCATTGGGCATCAAGATTCATCTGTCGTTTGATTGGAGATCATGTGTCAAGGTACATGCACCTGACCAAAATGGGATGACCTGATTGGCTGTTTAATCATGAATTATTAATGAGTTTGAGAAAATAATATATCAACCGTTCATTCGGTTTCCTGATAATCCAAACCCAAGCTCAAATGTGCTGCTTCACCGCATCCCTCAGTATTAATAAACTTGTGCGCTGTAATTTGAATTACAATACTTAGGGATGTACCATTAGAAGTTAGGGGAGGAGTTTGGAAAATGAAAGACTACAATAGGAGTGTAATTAAGTGTACCATTAGAAATTAGGGGAGGAGTGGGAGGAGTGGGAGGAGTGGGTACTGTAGAAAACGCAGAGTGTGGAAAATCAGCGGAGTGTGGAAAACGCGCAAGTGATTTAGGCATGAATTCCTTGATACGCTCTTGTAGTTTGTTAGCAAATAAAGCTAATGAAGATTAACTCGCAGAAGTTTGCGACACTCGTCGTTTTCCACATGCGGGACTCCGCACCCCGCACTTTCCACCAGATCGTAATGACACTATATGTGTGGCGCCTTGGGTCTTCTCTTGGCCTTTGCCGGGCCGAACTATTCCAATTGCATGGCACAAAGGTGCTATTTACAAAAGATTAATTCAATCAACTTATATTGGGGTGAGTAGACGCTTTTGTTTTCCAAAGTTTAGGGAGGAACTGAGGCCTTTTAGTCTCTGATATGTGTCAGAATACGTATTTAAACTTCTTCCTGAAACTAAACACTCTAGATTCGCTTCACCGGATGTCAACTACTTCAGTGATAGAAACGGAGAAGCGGGTAGAACTGAGTTGATAATGCAAGCCAAGTCGATCTGCTTTGTTTATGCTTTTTGCTTTACGTGTACAGTACTATATGTGGCGTCAAAAACTCCTGAAGACACGCTGCCTGGTCCGGGGTAAGGCTATTAGTCGGGTTAAAGTTACTACAGCTCTCGCGTGTGTTAAAAGTTTGCCAAAGAATACATGTTTCTCAAGTTGCCCGGGTCAGATGAATCATTGCAGCCAGCTGAAGAGAGTTATCGAAATATAGCGAGAGGCATAGGGCGTGCCTGTAATAGTCATCTGAAATTTCAGTTTAATGTATTGGATATTCTACTTAGCTTTTTTAACTTTTGAAGATTTATTGATTGGATGTGGAATGCATTGACTGTCACTGTATTTCTAGGTTAAACGTATGTGTCAAGAAGCGCTTAGAGACTCAAACTCTCGTAGGGTCAAAACCCTACTGGAAACCAGTGTTCAAACCGTTCCTCCAGAGATGCAATAAATGGTCCTACAAGCTGTGTTCAGACTACAGGTGAATTTAAACAAATTATAAATAGAATGCTCCAAGTTCTAGTGAGTGCGCGGGGCTATCGAACTCCAAGATTATTTGGCTGTGTTGACTTCTGGAGTAGTATCCACACAGCGATAGAAGGTGAACCGTAGACCGCAATGACCTGACAAAATCAGTATAACCCACGACCCCAGATAGCTATTTATTATATAACTTAGGTACTAGCAAAATACTTAAAATGTATGATTTTCAGCAGCAAGCTCTTCTACGGTTCAGTTTTTTTTCGGTAGACTCGAGAAGAGCGATTCAACCATGAACTTTGTCTGCTATCGCGCTATCCGCACCACTGCTGATTCTCAGTTATTTTCAAAACATTTTCTTTTCACGGATTTTTTCCCCCCGGAGTTATCGTGGATTCATTCGAACAGAATTCACATTTGCGTGAGCCGAAGATCGACAAATCTCAGACTTTATTTGCTAGTATCTGGATATTGTAATAACCCTTTTTGTTTGAGTTAATTAGTTGATCTCATGTTTCTTGTATTAAATCATATTGCCCGATATCACGGCCCGCAAAACCATTTGCATCTTTATGAATATACTAAGCATTCTTGAAGACGAAATATTATAAATTGTACTGCTAAGAGGTAGGGTATATACTTTGGGTTAGAGTTCAAGAGAGAAATAAAAAAAGCCTAAGCTAATTCAATTACCTATGTTAGTATTGGAATTTATTGATTAATCCATCGGTAATACGCCGCTATCTCGAATCATATCTTACCCTGGGTACCAGAGGTTCTACTGCCTCCCTTCGCGAAAGTTAGGCGCCGATCGAGGAGCGAAGCGAACGGCGCCTAACTTTCGCGAAGGCCGGGAGGCAGTAGAACCTCTGGTACCCAGGGTAATCCTATCTTTGCCCAGCTAACATTTGACAAATGATGTGGTTATTTTAACGCAATTAAATTCGATCCCTTGTTTGACGTAATTTCTTTATTAAATCTATTGATTAAACTTATCTAATACCATGGGCCTTCGTGACTATTATTCCTTTAATAGAGTTCCTAAAGCAAAAATCAAATAAAATAAAGTTCCGCTCCAATGTCATCGACTAGTTAATAAAGTTCACAATTCACTCGGTCGTCATATAAAGATGCTGGATATGGGTGGATATGGTTTTAAGTTTTCTACAGCAACTAAGTTTTACTTTATTGTTTTCTTTATTTCTTTATTATTACACGATTTTCCTTCGGTGTGAATCGACCTATTATCATGTACTTACTGATACTGTAAAATCAATCATTTCAGAAATGTTTTGTCTTTTTGTTCAAGTCTAAATGAGAGAGTCTGAACTTCTTTCAAATATTTACAATGCAAAAAAACCGCTAACTCGGCGAACGGATGTTCCCAAGCCACTATTATTTCGCGAGGGGCAAAGATCAAGTAAACAATCTTACACAAACTTCAAGTTGTCAGTTAATTCAGCTGACTTGAATCGGATAATGACATGTACACTCGTGGTCCATGAAAAAAGCTTACACGCAGAATACAGGGTTGGAGAGGAATTTTTATAGATTGTACTATACAGCTTTTTTTATACACCTGACAAAACTGTATATTATTTAAAGCAGCATATGACACATGGAATCGAGGCAGTACATGAGCCTTTTCAGCCTTTGAAATTTGCTATTTGATATATAGGCGAGAACTACGAGATCGTTTCGCTTTGAGACCCATTTTCTTGTGTTTACTAATACTTACACTCCTGATCTATTAAATAATCAGCCGATGTTTCTGGTGTACGTTTAATAAACACGTAGTAGTACGTCCGAGTCTTTAGGGTGCTGAGCCTTTTTAGATTCTCAAAGTGCCACCTCGAAGGAGTAGATAGAGTAACGACCCCCGGGAGTAATTTAAGTGTAATTACTATATATAGGACATACTCTGCTTATCTGAATGGTTGTTTACCACCCCGGATTTGTCATGAGAACGTTTATCCTGTCAGAGCCTCTTTAAGTCAGAAATCGTGAGGTTTAAAGCGTTATTTGACAAATAGAAGATGGTTCTTTATATAACCCCGTTTCAAGATCATGCGTAGTTGTACAAATCCTTTGTTTCAACTGGCCAGTGTACCTGCCCGCCAAATAAACAAACGATTTCTACAACTGCGCATGATTCTGAAACTGGGTTAATCTTTTTTTAAATTATGCACGCCCGAGGTCTTGAAAAGCTTTGGATGCACGAGCAGCCGCGAACGCATTTAGCAGCTTTCACTGAAGCCCTCGAAAGTGTATTTTATGTCTTCCCTCCTTTACTCACATTAGAACTACCCCAAGTGCTGATTTGCCTGCGCTCGGTTTACTCGGGGTTTACTGAGCAATGAACATGTATTACACCATTGGACTAATATGGCTATATATATCAGAGTTTCACTTAAGAATGATTGATTACGTAATGTCTCCAGTAAAGGTGAGGGCACTGAAAACGCCAAGAACATAATACAAGAAATATACGAGTGTGGACAGGACATGGGGAGGAGGAGGGAATATCAAAAACACGTCTCGAGTCGAAGCTGAACGGAGACGAGTGGCAAGCGTGCGACTCAGTTGATCACGTGGCAACCGAATGTGATAAGAGGGGGGATCAGCAATTCGAATGGTCTCCTCCCCAAATCCATCCCCCCTCATATAAAAACACTGAGCAGAGGAAAGACATAAAAATCGTATTCGCAAGCAAATATTTTATATTATTTTTATAGGACACATATTTCTTTCTTTAGATATCTTTGAATAATTCTTTTTTAATTTTAATATTTATTTATTTAAATATTATTAATAAATGTATTTATTTCAAGATTTGCCTTATAACAGGCAGGGTATAAGATACAATAGGACACGTGGTCCCCCACGAGGTATTAAACACGCAGTACCCATCTCGATCGAAACCCCGAAGCCTCTGCGAATTTAAACAAATCGTCATAACTTCTGAGAATTTTGCCTGATTCTGCTCAAACTTTCACAACCAGTAGACAATTTATTGATACAACTGATAATGTCAAAATATTGACCCGATCACACGTATTAATGACGTAGTTGTGACGTAAGTCAACACCACTTTTTTTACATTTTGAGCCATTACTCGAAATCTAGCTGTATATAGTCGAACGAGTTTTTCAAACAACTGGAAACTGTTCAAACTTATTACACGCATACACAGTGCAAATGTTATCAAAATCCCTTGGGTGGAAGTTATTAAAACATCCGAGTTATGAATTTCTCACCTTACTAACTTGTGAAAGTTGAATGGTCAATAGAAGTGATTGGAATCCAAACTGATTAAAAGTATTTCCCAAAGCGCTTTACTTTACCGCCTCACTGGTTAGCTCAGTTGGTAGAGCACGGTCTAGAGTGCGGGGGTTCGAATCCCGGCCGCGTCCTTGGGCAGGGACGTATAATCCGTTGGCCTTTTTTCTCTTTCCTCTTCTAATCCGGCTATACGAGGGGGACGTAAAAGAACCTGTTGTGTTATTTCGAGAAAGAGTAGGGGATTGTCTCCCGACACAACAGCCTGGTATTCTGAGGTACTAACAATCACTCATGATTGTAAACTGCACGGCAGCACATTGCGCCACAATAGCAATATAACCTTGTGACGCGCATTTGAATATATTCATATAGAATTTGCGCTATATAAATGAATACCGTTACCTTTTTTACCTTTACATTGTCAATGTCTTTCATGTAGGACTACATACCACATAGCATTCAAGAATGTATTGCACACCAGACTCATCACCAGGGTGTTCTACGTGTGTTGTCCTGGTTGGAAGAGAGAGCCTGATGACAAGAACTGCACAATACGTGAGTACCCTCGGAGAGTTGGAGGAGAGGGGTGGAGTGTGGGGACAGTGGAATTGTTTCGTGTAAGTGGGAAAGAACTACAGACTATTTAAAGCGGTTTTACCCAATACGAGTGCAGTATAAATAGAATACTATATATGTACCATTACAGTAACGTTTCGTTCCGTAATAGCCCACTTCCGCGATATGCTTTACTTGTCACGCACAAAGGTTTCAATACGAGGCTCCATGCTAAATTAGCACGGAGACTCGTATTGAAACCTTTGTGCTTGACAAGTAAAGCATATCGCGGAAGTGGGCTATTATAGAGGAAGATCACAGCAACGACTTACGGCACGGTTACTGCACGGCATGCCGTGACATTGAAATGGTTTTCCTATTGTTTTTTTGTCCTTCTGATCCAATCAAATTACAGAGTTACTTACAGTACGGTTACGGTACAGTTTTGCCTTTCTTCTTACCCACTCGAACGAAATCTGCTCAAAAGACCCTGTTAATTACATGGTATATTTGTCCCGCTTAAAAAAAGCAAGCAATATGCATGGCACTACTACGCTAACACGTGTGGGAGTTGGAGATAATACGAGGTGCGCATGCGTGTGAAACACTTACTACGTCATGGTGTATATAGGCAGTGTCGTGTATTTTGCTTAGTTTTAGCATAAAAACAAAGTTGCAAGTTGCACGAACATTTTAGCGTGAAACATCTTGACTTTTGTTCAACTGTTTTTTTCCCAAGATAACTAGCTGCACGAAAAGTTGATTTGGTTTCTACTTTCCGGCTACAACAAATTTCTATCAGTTGCACAAAAAAATAACTCCTTCTAACATGCGTCGTGTGCAACTTGCAATTTTCTTTACAAGACAAATTGCACGTAAAGGTGTACCATGTAACAGGGCCTTGACTCTTCTGACAATTTGATTAAATCAAATGTACAGAAACAGCCATTTGAATGTTGTGGCATGCGGTATGAAAACCGTAAACAGTAAATCGTAAATCGTAAACCGTAAACGGTTGTGATGGGGCTCTTTCTTTCATTTGCAGCCAGTCCCGCTCGGTCGAGGGTTTTTGGGGTGTTGCTGTTACTGTTTTTCTCCAACATACTTACTTGCACATCTTGGGTATTTTTCAAAGATTGTTTTGTAAAGCAGTTATATAATCACAGATACAATTTAGTATTTTAGATATTTTACTGCAAATTTAACAAAATATGTTTTTTTTTTTCAAATATTTGAATGTAGACCCTTAAATTTAGGTGCCCTCAGTTAGTAGAGAGATTTTCCTCTCAGCTATTTGAATTTGACACATAAATCAGTAAAGTCAGTGTTATTATTATAACAAAGTCATTGCCTGTATTTTGGTACATTTTACTGATTGCCTACCCGAAACATACATACCTTTCTGCATCGGCTTTATGGTTTTTGAAGCCAAGCTGTTTAACTATATTGTGCCTGATATAAGCTTTTATAGCGCAATGGTCTAAGTGCCTGGTTCTTCGTTTTAATAGGCGAATCTTTGTTTTCGTTTTTTCCTCATTAGCATACATCAAACTTCAAGCAACGTACATACAAACAGTCCATAAATCGAAAGAGATTGTCACACTTGATAATCACCGAAAATTTGAGAGTGATATGATAAGTATATTTTGAGGAATGAGCGTTTAAAAATCTCAAAATTTACAAAGAATGTATGGCTGCAGGAGCTCGTATTAGCGATACTGATCGATGGCTGTCAGCAATTCTTGCCCTCAGCCATTTTACAGTTTTGAAAAGTCAGTTTCTCCGTAAATATTTAATAGTTAATCTCAAATTTTCGGTGATTACTAAGTTTAAAATTCTTTTTCAACTGATGTAGTCTGTTTGTTTGTAGCTTGAAGTTTAATTTATGCTATGGGGCCTATTGGTCTATTGTTTTGTGCAGCGGTATGCAGCCAGCCATGCAGGAACAATGGACACTGTATTAAACCAGCCACTTGTGAATGTACGAAAGAGTGGACTGGTGTTGACTGTGGTGAGGTCAATGGTAAGTACGCGTGCCTGTGTGAGAACATCATCCGCAGAGTAATTTAAACCACGTGATCATGATGGGCGACTTTTACATAGTTGACATACGATATTTAAATTAATAAATAAATAAGTAAATAAATGATGAATACATATATTAAACACACCAGTCGAGCGCAAGTTTGGATATTGTACTTTGGAAAGCACTCACTGAATTCACTCTTTTCACCTGGTGGTCATCTTGGATTCAAAGCGAGGCAATCCTTTGTTTTTGCTAGGTTAGCCTCGCAGTGCACTCAAGCATGTTAAGGCTGGCTTTTGAGCAGTTCTGATAAAACATTCAAAATTCGCTATCTTTGTCATTTATGTATGAAATACCCTATAACTTTGGAATAATACGGTAATCATGTGTCTTAACCTTTAAGGATCGGTATTTTGGTGTTTTGAAGGTCACGTGACCTTAAGGCTGATAAAACAAAGAAATCAAAATGGGGTGGCGGAAGTTATTGTTTTGTTTCAGATTTTCGGTTGGAAATGTTAAGCTTGTTATGGGAAATGAGACTGTGTCCGGAATGGTTGACTTTTTATCACTGAAAAGGATATAAATGACGAAAAATGGTTCCAAGAATAGGTCACGTGACCTGTTTTCTATATTTTCGCCTTAACAGTCTATCAGGGTCAACCATTCCGAACTGATCTTTAAAGTCAACCACAAGTGCAATCAGATAAACACAAAATCGATACTTAAAATATACAATGTACCACCCCGTTTTTAGTTTAATTTTCAACTTTTTGTGATCACGTGGTTGGTCACGTGATAGACATTTTATCCAAATTTTATGTTAGGACGACTAAAAACGCTGAGATTAGTTATAAACACCACTATTCTCGTTTACATGTTCAAACCATGCCTTAACATATGCTTGATGAGGCCGATAGTTAAAACGAGTCTGAGAAGCCTGTGGTACGATATGAGCATGTCAGAGAATAATCGAGAAAGTAAAGCCACAAAATAAGACAACACTTTTACCAACCTGCAAGAGTCTTCCGCAGTAAAAGTGGACAAAAGCCATAAGTTTTTCAGTAAAATTATCGCAGCATAAACATGAACTGAACCCGCAGGAATTGATAACCAGAAAACGAGATTTTAATAACGGTCACAATCCTCGTCTCCTAACGAAAACAGCAACAGTTTTAACTGTCCTTTTCGCAGGCCAGAGCAAATGTTTTTACTTCCCTACTCAGATACGCGGCTTGGATATAAACACACGACACTCCCACATCTAAGACCAGAGCTCTACCACTGCCATTGCACCTTAACTATTCGGTTGTTCGGTCTGCATGATCAGCCATTCCATTGGCGCGGCTGGCTATTTCGGCCATTCGGGCTGTGTGGTCGGCCGTTCGTGCTATGCAGTCGGCCATTCAGGCTGTGCGGTAGGCCATTCGGTCTGCACAATCGACCACTGTTTATTCCTTTATACAATTTACGCGTACAATTTATTCCTTTATCTCTAACGGTTTCCCTTTCTCCACTTTGCTTTTTATATTGTCAGATGTGGACGAGTGCGCAGAAGGTAATGGAGGCTGTGCACAGCGATGTATTAATACTCACGGCAGCTATTTATGTGCCTGTAATGATGGATATAAACTGAATAATATCGATCGCACCACCTGTGATGGTAGGTATGGCTTTTTTACTTTAAATGCTAATAAACTATTTTGGGGTAGACTTACATTCCTGGCGTCTTCTATTGGGGTGGGGAGGGGAGGGAGAGACATCTCCAAGGTAATTGAATACCCCAGACAAGTCGGAGATTAAAAACACTGAACATCGTAGAGCTTTAACCAAACTCAGATTTAGTGATCAGATTCTGAAATTGAACGTGGCCGCTACAATAAAACGTACGTTAGCCAAGAACTAGCTAAGAAAATGTCCCATTTTTTGCTAGAGTGTTGTTTGTACACATACTTCAAATCGAGAGAACATTCTCAAACAATTAGGGAAAAAGAGTCTTTTTCAGAATTAATTGTGGCAATGAAAAACAAAGGAGTTATAGCAAAATTTATTTACCCAAACATTTTTTTCGCGATTTGGGGCCTTTCAAGACAGCTTATTAGGCGTCAAATTTTACGGCTGTTGGCAATACAGTACCATAGTCTGACGTCATGCTACGCGCGGTAGCCTTGTAAAAAAAACTGTCCTACATCATGCTTGGAAAATAATCCACCACGAGCAATAACAATAAACAAATATGTTTTAACCATGGGGAGAAAAAGAAAGCCCCCACCCCCCTCCCCCCATAATAATGTCCTTGGTAGAAAGAGCCAAGGACCTCAGTGCGTGTATTCCTTCTTCAATTTCTTACTGCGCATGCTGTATTTTGTTGTTTACAAAGCAATAATTGTAAATAATTATAATACACTTTTTCTTATTTTTCTTGTCTTCTTCTTCTTCTTCTTCTTCTGTGTAAGAATAGTTCGATTAGGGAGAAGACTTGCGTCACTGTTTGATTATCCCGTCCCACATGGATATGAAGCTACATTTTTATGACTAGATCTCACTTTCGACGTTAAAATAATATTATTAGGGACTTTAAGAACGGCGACGGCAGTGACGACGGGACGTAGAAAAGTGTTTTCTGCCGAAATTTGGTGTTTACTATTACCTTTATTCGCCTTTGATTACTTTTAACATCCATATCTCCGAAAAATGAAATAAGCATAGAGTTCCCCTCACGCCGAACGAAAGACGGCGTAAAGTGCATGGTTTTCACGTTCTTGTTTTTGCTGAAAATGGTCAAAATGTAGGCGACTGAGTGCATTATCACGTGCAGTTATTGTATTTCGTAATATCCCATGTATAAACAAAACGCGGCAAAACGTTATGCTCCACTGACCGAAACAACGAAGGCTCTGGAGTACAAATACAAGTTTCCGAGGTCTTAAACGTGTTAAGTAAATAATTTTATAACTTAGTAAACTCACAGTGAATTGCAAATGAAGAAAACTCCAACTTTTAAGTAGTTTTCTTGTTTTTCGCGAAAGATTTAACGTAAATACGAGTGTGTACTTAAACTAGAAACAGGGGTGATTGCCTTTGTACTCTTTTAGTTTTGGCGGGAAACTGGGAAGACGCGCGCGCGACCGGCTCATCACAAGCGCATGCGCGTGACGTTTTGCCGCAGTTTGGATTGGGATATCTGTTGTTTTTATCTCTGCGTCTTGGTACTTTGTTTTTAAAATGTACCTACGAATCGAAAATTAAGTTGATCTCATTTTTAAATCCTTTCGAAATGAGGAAGCGTCATTTGATTGACACAGCCTGGAGACAAATCACAAAAGAATATATCTGCAAATAGTAGGTACGTAAATAAAATTGAAGCTTTCCACTGTTGAAATTATGACGTTGCCATGGAAATACTCTTGGTCCCAGGCTCCTTTCACCTTGAAGATACAATGAGATCAAATTAATTTTTGATTCGTAGGTACTTCAAATACACAGCAGTAATTCTAGTTCTTCTGTTGGTCCAAACAGTTTGCATAGAATGCAGCAAAGAGTGGAAGAAGATGGCGGCCAAGCTACGCATACTCGAACAGGTATCCTTACTGTGATAAATAGAGCCCGCTTTGCAATTGTAGCCCAAACAAGAGAAATCAGCCTCAAGATGATATTGTATCCCATATACCAAAACAAAGCATACGTCTAAGTGTGAGAGAAGGCAGCGTGGATAAGTGAATAGCACGTTGGACACGCAATAAAGTTCACCACGCACTCGACCATGTCAGAAGCCCATAACCAGGAACGTCCATCCCGCAAACTAGGCCTATGTCATAGCGTTTTCACAAGTTAGGTTATTTTTAGAACATTCCTAAGGGAATAAGATCACAAAAGCGTAGCAGCTATGTTGGTCAGTAATCCTGTACCGCTCGAGACCTGTATTCTGATTGCACCATTATACTGTATAGCTCTATTGTTTTCGTACTGCACGTTCTAAAGGTTAGGGTGTTTCGTATTGTTGGGAAAGCCAATGCTGTGGCTCGTTTCGAGCGGTACAGGATGGCCCATGCATGTTGGTTGGTATAACAAAAGTCATCTAAAAATAGCCCAACTTGTGAAAACGCCGTGACACATATATATGAGATATGGACGCTCCTTATATGGACTCCTGGTCACGTTAATAGCAGTCTATATACGCAATGGTTATAATGACGATGATTATGATGTTGGTGATGATGTTAATGTTGTTGATTATGATGGTTAATGGGTTAAACTACTATATAAAGCAAACCCAAACCAGCAACGATTTTCTTAAAACGTTTTCATTTTCTTATGAGGTGAAATTCGAATTCGCCACTGATTTCGCCGAAAGCTGGAGGATTACACTTTCTGTTTGTAGTACCTGGTCGTACATTGCCTTTGTGTTAAATTCATTTTAGATTAAGTTAACATTCCTTAAAGTGCCAATGAAATGAAAAATTCGATCCCGTTTTTATTCTATTTTATTAAATTCTAGCCTTTTCTTAGTCATTTAGTGCAATTAAAAATTAATTTGGAGAGCGCGAACATATTTTTTTTTCGTATCGAAGTCAGGCAAAATTGCCAAAATCAGGCGACACTTTTTCTGCCGTTAAAGATATGGTAATCACATGCGTGACGTCACTAGGTCTGTGCATTTATATTCGTCGCCATAAATACTACAAAATAAATGCATTTTTGACCAGTTTTCAATTTAAATATGTAATACTTTGAGTAACCTTTGACGATGGCCATACTTTTTCTAATAGAATCCTTGCAGTCAGCCGTATTTACTTTTGTGAATATAAATGTAGGACCTAGTGACATCACGCATGCGATTAGCATATCTTTAAGGGTGCGTTTACCAATTTCGTCGCTAAGCAGCGACGTTGCTATGAAGGGTCGGCGCGCGCGCGCGCTCATGCAATGGCGGGAAAAACTTACTTCCGGTTTAGTGAAAAAGCAACGCGTGCGCTTTGCAAAGCTCTATTCCTTCAGTTTTGTTTACATTTCGTAAAAGTTACAATGAAGTTGTTTTTGCTACTTGAACCCGGTTTTTTTTTAACTTTCCATGCTTCAAGTTTACTTAATATAATGCCGAAAAAGAGCGATAAAACCGAGAAAACCATTCTAGCTGCGGAGGGTCGCTGGACGAGGGAAAATTCCGATGTCAGTACGTGGAATTCGGGTGTCAAGTGCAAACTAATTTTCGTTCGGATTTCGACAATGAAAGTTTGGAAAGTACTCGGAAAGAGCTTGTTGATAACGAGGGGAGTCAGAATGTACTTACAAGTGAGCAGCTACACGTGAGAGGAGTCTTCGAAGAGTTTGGTTTTGAGCCACTTTCACAAGAAAGTAGCGAAGAAAAATACAGTGCCAACGAAAGAGAAATCAACTCCATTTTTACGGCGGCTCGTCACGAAACTAGGGACTTGACTGGAAGCCAATCGGTTAATAATGACCAAAACGTTTTCATATATTCTGAAACCAGAGTGTTGTGATACCCTGGACACTATTTAAACTATAAAGAAGCAAAGACCGATACAACGTAGAACGTAGATTGTCGTTCACGGTTGCTTGCTTGAACAATTCGTCAACTATTTCTAAGGCCGGAAATGTCTGTGAAAAATGAGGAAGTTAAACATAAATACGGAAACGGACGATGGCAAGTTCCTATTAACTTGCGACCATTCCTTTAGGGCGAACAAAGCCTATGGCCTACTTGCCGAATTTTGTAATTATTTCTTTATTGATCAATGGAGGATATTAGGGACCGGCCATTTATTAGAGGGGGGGGTGGGCTGGTGCATTTTCATTTTCCTTAACATAATTTCAAGCGGCCCTGCTCATGTCACTGCATAAAATAATGTGGCCCCCCCAAGAGAGTGCACATGAAATGACATGACCCACCCTAAATCACAATAACATTTATAATAGAGTGAAGGACTGTTATACACCAGATTTTGTTGTTTTGTTATATCATTTTTGATAATAAATTTGATTGTGGTTGATCCCTTCAGGACTGTTTTCTTTAGTAGAAAGGAAAATGGAATGCACAAAATTACATGGCCCCTCAGAAATGGTTGCAGAATTTTGTGCAGCCCCCCATTATTTGGTGCACAAAAAGGTATGACCCCCTCCCCATTTGCACCAGCCCACCCCCCCCCCTCTAATAAATGGCCGGTCCCTTATAAGGATTACGAACATGTGCGAATGATATTACACATTATAGCAAGATATTCCTCTAGAATTGACATATTTAGCAGTGTTTTTGATTGCTATAGGATAGAAAACTGAGTCAGATTTTGATGTAAGCTTACCGTAAGTTGAATCGGGTTGTTTTTCCTCAACGCGACGTAAAGTATAAAAGTGAGTGACTTTATTTTAGTGTCAATGTATTATAATTTAGCTTTGCAGCTAATTGGGGACACGTCACGATTTTTATACGTCCTTATCGAGAAGACGTGAAGGTCTAACCGTTTACTGTATTATGTAAAGGCGACACCTTCTACTCAGTTATTTTAAGACCCTGAGTGTTGGTCCGGCCGGGGTTTGAACCTGCAACCTCCCGCTCGACAGACCGGCGCTTATTACAACCGGAAGGCGGTTAGACATGTGACTGATTATGGTGCAAATCGACTTCTTTGCGTGAATAAACCACTGGAATTAGATGTCTGATAATGCAGCTCTGTTTCAATTTCACTGATTTCATTTTCTTGTCCAATGCCTTTAGCTTTGCCCTCGCAAATTCCATCGGTACACGAGAATCCATGTATGTCAAGATAATTGCTTTGTAACCACCCAAACGCGGCCGCGCCCCGTGGCCCGCCCCGTGGGCCCTGGTAACAATATTATACTTCCGGTTTCACAAAAAATTAAACTGAGTTCGTGAAACAAAGAAAAGTCAATCCTTTTTCACATAAAAATTGTCCTGAAGTCGCATTGCATAGAGCCAAGCATGGGTTTAGCGAAAAAAATAAAAACACGGAAGTTATGACCATCTTACTGTTAAAATTCACGGGGGAAAATTCTAAAACGATCAATTTTTGGTATATCGTAAAACACATGCTACACCTTTTGTGCCTAACCCAGACCAATCATATATGCAAATATGAAAGCACTATCCCAAAGCAATCAGGAGTTGATTGAATTTTTCTGCCTTGATGACGTAATAATGACGTCATACGATGACGTCGTCAAAATAAAAAGGTCCGTCTCCCAGGAGTTCCTGAGTGATTTATTAATTATTTTACTCAAATTGTTGGCGTTTTATGGCGTTTTAAATTCTACTTAGCAACGGCCCAAAACAATTGGTAAACGCACCCTTAACGGCATAAAAATTGTCGCCTAAATTTGGCAATTATGCCTGACTTCGATAAGAAATATATTTATGTTCGCGCTCTCCTAATTGATTTATCATTGCACAAAATGGCTAAGGGAAGCCTATAATTTAATAAAATGAAATAAAAATGGGATCGATTTTTTCATGTCATTGGCACTTTAAGTAAATACGCTTTTAATCTAGTAAAGTATTTTATAGTTTTTCGTAGTTTAATTAATAGTAGTTATTTAGTTATTACTTAGTGTAAACATTAGTCGTAAAGCACGTTGCTCAGGAAGAGCATGTACATGATGGGAAAACGTAAATAAATAAAAGTTTTATCTATCGATCTACGCACTGGACACAAATGTCTGTATGATAGCTGGAGAGTTTCAGTAAACCTGACAGTACTGTGTCCGCAGGAGATGCTATCGCTAAGGAGAATGGATAGACGTTTTTCTAAAGGCGAGGCCCTACAGGTGGTGACGGTAAGCTCAACGGCTTTTAGAGCGCATTTCGTATGACTTTGGAGAGAGTAGTATAGTCGGCGTCAAAATGATACCACTTTTTCTTGTACAACAAAACTCAAAAGGTTGTGAATGTTATGGACGCCTTGTTTTCTTGCACAAGGGGCGTCATAAAGCGAATTCAGAAATCCACTTCATGACGCCCCTTATGCAAGAAAAAAGGCGTCCATACCATTCACAATCTTTTGAGTTTTGTTGCACAACAAAAAGTTGTATCATTTTGACGCCGACTATACTACTAGGGGTAACTAAGGGTCATTCAAAGTGTCACTAGACATTCTTGTACATAAAATCCAACTTGATAATCCTATTAGAGATATGATTACATATAGTTATATCGATCTCTTCCACTATGGATTATATATCGTGCCTCCCTCTAGAAATTCTGACTAAGATCGTAGAGCATGCAGATCCTTGGTCATTCGCAAGCATCTCAAGGACATCGAAACGCCTAAACGATGCCGCATCTCTTGCGCGCTACAAAAACGTAGACCAAGTGTTCCGTAAACTAGCACTATGCTTTGGTTTGAGGTCTACTCATAGTGACGACGATCGAGACGAATTGGCTCGAACTTTCGGTATTTCCGCAAGCTCCATCGACGATAGCTTTTCTCTTCTCTACGCCAGCGAATATGGTGATCTTAATGCTGTTAAGTGGCTCATCAAGCACTTACGTTTCGATATGATGGACAGACACACCAATCACGTTCTACGCGCTGCCCTTGAGTATGGTCATCTTGGTATCGCTAAGTGGCTCATTAAGCACTTTCAGCTCACCAAAGAGGATAAAGCCGTCAGTTTTGCTATATTAGATGCCAGTATGAATGGTCATCTTAATAACGTTAAGTGGCTCATGCGACGTTTTCAGATAACCCTAGAGTATGAATGCATTGATCTTGCTATAGAATACGCCTGTAACAATGGTCATCTTGATACCGCTAAATGGTTCGTTAAGTGGCAGTACTCCCAGCTCACAGAGGACGAAAGGGTTGTACTACGCAACTACATGGATGCTCATTCTGCCACGTAGGAAGTCAAAGTGTCACTAGATATTCTTGTACATAAAATCCAAACTTGAAGTATATGTTAAAGGAATGATTATTATACTGTATATTGGCACCGAATGGTATTAGTATATATTCTTTATTCCACGACATTAGCATTCGTTGTCATATTAGTACGCATTAATACCATACAGATCGAACATGTCGAAGAAGAACTCAAATGTAGACGCCGCAATGCCTGAGACGACTTGTGATTGGTTGATGAGAGGGAAGGACTCAAAATGTCCAAAGAAGATTTCGAAGACAACGAAGTTCTGTTCCCAGCACAACTACCAAATCTCAAAAGGCTGTGCCCCATATGTACCATGCTCGAAGTGCGGTAAAGGATGTCGTACTGATTACGAGCTTTGCTCAGGATGCGACCGTCTCACCCTCAAGGTGAAGAGTTCCGGTGTCTATATAAAACGCGCTAAGAAGTCCAGCAAGACGCTAAAGGATCCAAGAAAGGAGGAGCCAAACGTGGTGGAACCGGAGGTAGCATTGCCCGCAGAACCAAGAGCGGTGGAACCAGTGGAAGGTCTTGGAGAGTCTCTCAACCATGCGCTCAACGAGGTGTTGGTTGCCTTGAGGAACGAGAAGGACGCTTAGGAATAGCCACGAAAAAAGAAAAAAAGGAAGAATGAAGAAGGGCGTTGTGTGGCCCTCTTCATTCCTCTTTTTTTTTTTTTCTATTGAACGTACGACATCTATAGTTGTATCATGGACGAGCTAGTCAGATTGTTTGGTCCTGGAATTCGTAGAAGCCTGAATATCAAACCACAAGTGGAACATATTAACGCCAGTGAAACATGTTCTGATTGTCTCTGTCCCTTTGAAATACAAGGAACGGAATTTGTGTGTCCCACATGTGGGCTTGTTTCCGAGGTCGAACCATGTGAAGAAACTAAGATCGATATTATTACTACTCGACTGCGTATAGTAGGTCCGGACGGGTTTAAGTATCAAAGTGATCTAGACCGCGCAAAACCAAAGCAAAGCGATGATGACATAGAACTGAAACGACGAACGCTCCTACAAGAACTACGAGCATACAACACTATTTACAAACAAAGTTATGACCTATCGTTCCCTATGAACGCGTTAGAAATCGTAGCCGACGCATTCACCCAAGTAATGAAAGTTTGTCTCAAGCGTAGCGATGCTAAGAAAAATATTTTAGCTGCTCTACTCTACCAGGCATGCATACAATGTGGATTCGTCCGATCTAAAGGTGAGGTCGCTCGCTTCATGCAACTAAGAAACGAAGGCATCCATAGTGGAGAGGTCTTCATACGTTCTCTGTGTGACGACGATAAGATTGATGTAGACTTGGATGCTGAGCGCATAGTTCCTCACATTGCAACGACTTTCCTACAACTAGATCTTGTAGGAGTACCTAGGGACGTTCAACAAATAGTCCACGAGGTTGTTACTACGGCAATGGAAAACAATATAGGCCCCAAATCAATACTTAAGACGAAAGTCGTTGGAGCAAGTTACGAGGTGCTACGTCGCTCCGGATCGTCTATGTCTCTTAAGGATGTCGTTAAGCGATGTGCCATATTTGGAAATGCGGTCAAGCGTTTTGTCAAGGAGTTGTCTTCTTACCATTCCCACTTCGAACCAATCTACACTAGACATGGGCTAACTAGCAGTAGGACTTGGCAAAGTGAAAGTGAGAGCCATGTTCGTTCCTTTCATAGGAAACGTTGATTCTTACCTTCCAAGTTTTTCTCGCATTTCCTTTTGCACTTCTTGCTTGAGTTCGGCTCGAACCCGATCCGTGCTTTTTTCACCTATGGAAGCCTTGCGACGAATTTCAGACCTCATGATCTCATACTTATTCGCTTCGTTCAGGATGAGACTGTATTCGGAGTCGGATATGTTTTCATCACGTAGTGCCTTCGATACTAGATCGCGAATCGTATTGATTTTCGCCTTTGCCAACATAGTTGTCTTTTCATGCTTAGAAACCTTCATTCCTAACTTCTTAGCTCCAATGGTCGTAGATGCTGAAATTAATCCACATAGCCCACCAATAACTCCAAGTGGTAGACCAATCACTATTCCAACCCCAGTCAACGCTGCGCCCAATCCAGATCCAGATAAGATCACAGATAGACCTCCAGTTGCCACTGCGATGCCATGAACTATTCCTTGAGAACGTGCATATTTCTTGCGCACACCTTCGTAGTGCCTTTCTTGAACTTCTATGTCCGAAAGCGTGTCTCGGATCGTTTGCAGTCTAAAGTTCTTTCCAGTGTCACTAACAATCTGTGGATAGATACTTGGTGCTGAGGGAAACGGTTGAATCGAGTCGCCTTCCATCTTATAACTTATAAGAGGTTTAGCTTCAACACGTATCGTATCAATCGACCATGGAAGTCTATCATGTCGCCTCTCTCATCAAAAATCGTAAGGTTAAGACTGTTTTGCATTGTCCCTATAGCTTGCAGGGTTTGGGGATTCGTTATAGTATAGGTTCCCCTTGAAAGCCAAGGACCTCGGACCTCTATGCTAGCCAAGACTTTCGATCGTTTTCCCTCTAGAAGTGAGGAACCGGAATCCCCCACATCGCAATGGACATACACTGTGCGGGTATCTTTGATCTTAACGTAGTAAGTACCAACTTTTAGTAGGAACTCGTTGTTCTCTTTTTCTTCACCTTTGACACCTAATAGTGCGTAGAAATTCTTATCGACCTTGATTGGTTTATTAACTATTATGGATTTGATCCCAATGGGGAGATCGTCCTCGAATTCCACGATACCAGCATCACTTGCAGGCTTTAAGACCCTCTTGATTCTCTTAAAATCGTAAGACCCTGCAGAAAGGTCGTGTGGGAACATAATACTACCAGCATTCCACCTGAACGAGCCCGCCTCTGGTAGGTTCCACCAACTGTTATCGAAAGTGATCTCGAGTAGTGAAATGTTCTGTATAAGAATAGGGTCGTCGAAGTAGACAGTATGGTCAGTCGATGTGGTGGTGACATTAAGGATCGTCATTATATGTTGAAGGTATAACTATATATACGTATAGCTTCAACATGAGGAGGTCCGGAGGTCTTTTCAGTTACCATTACGAAGGGAAAGACGAAGAGGAAGAGGTCCCAACGCCGAATGCTAATATACGGTCAAAGGCTGAGAATCAAGCTAGGAGAGAGAATCGAGCTCGGATAGATAGAGAAGATGTGAAAAGTAGAGAGGTCGCAACATTGAATGCAGATCTATTAGCGAAGTTCAAGAAACGATACCCACATGCAGATCTTCACAAGTTCTATGTCTCTACGGAAATAAATGGTCCAGGTAAATATTCGACAAGTATTTGGTTTCGAGATGGAGATTCTAGCTATGTCGTTTACGGCAATGATGTCTCAAAGTTACCTACTATGATTCAAAAACGTATCGATAATGCGTTGTGGGATGTGCATAAAGGTTTCCCATCTACGTTGACCCTAGACAGGAGTGCGAAGTATCCTATTACAGCAGTTCCTTCTACTGGACCGGCACAAGATATCGATCTCACTAATCTATGGATATATGCCACCTCAAAGAATAGGTTCAAAGCAGGCGTTCCAAATATATTCAAGGAGACCGTCGTAAAGCATATGACAGCAAATGAGTCCTACCATTGGTTACATGGGCCGGATTTCAAATACTGGCCTCAACAACTTAATTTCGCAACGTGGTGTGCGACTTCTGGATGTGGAGTGTCATTGCTTGATCCTATTTTCAAAACGTATCCACCAGTCGTTCAGGGGTTCCTACGATTCCATGTTTATTTCACGATACGAAGAATTCTACGTGAACTTGGTGGTACTCATGGAGTTCCTTTACCTGGTAACTCTAATTTCAAGCAAATGGATAACCCCTATAACAAATCAGCTCTTGAGAAATTGTGCATCGAATTTGGTATATCTAGAACACCAGATTTCCCACCAGATTTCCGATGGCACGGAGGTAGGAATCACGGATTAGGAGACGTATTCCTTTTGTATGGTGATGGCTACAAGAACGTCCACGTAATCCGAAGCTACGACAAGGAAGCAGACACATGGCCCAACCACAATAACTTATTTGCAGACGAGAAAGGCAGTGTGGACAAAGGCGATCTAGTATCCTTTATTCGGAACGACGAACACGAAGGAAAGCAATACAATTGGTTTACACCACCAATCGGAAAGGGTTTGACAGATGCTGGATTGGGTAGGTTGGATAGATCTGTCGAGGCTTTTGGACATTGCATACTTGGTGCTCAAGCCGACTTGAACGAATCCATCATAGCTAGAAATAACCATAACGTCAAAGAAAAGTTTAAGAGCTTAGTCGAAGATGCTATTCTAGAAAACGACTTAGTGGTGAGCTACAAAAACTATCGTACCGCTATAACATCAACGCATAAGAGGCTCGATCTAGCAATAGCTGTAGACGTGCGATTATTGCCAAGCAATCTAGTGTACTATCTTAGTGAGAAAGAGGGCTATAAGAATCCAATCCCGAAAGCTACGAAAGATATGAGGCTAGGCGTTAACGACATCAATGCAGAAGGTAAAGGACGTTCACTTCTTACTATGGAAGGATCATCAGATAAGAAATCGTTGCCACATCTCGAGACGCACGAGAAACAAGTTCCTCTCGAGACGCACGAGAAACGAGTTCCTCTCGAGACGCACAAGAAACGAGATCCTAGCTCACAACATGAGATTAATCTCGCAGTGACATCCATTGCCGCAGCTGGAATTGCATGGACGTTGTTTCGTTAACGTCGTTTGTATTGCTCTATAGTGATCACCACTATTGCTACGATGAATAACCAAACATTCTGTGCTAGCACTCCCAGAGCTTTACCAGCCATGGTAAATATGAAACTCGCAATCGATCCAATCATTCCAGGTAGGATCTGTCCAAGTTTCTTTCCCATTTCTTTCAACAACCCCCCAGTCGTTTGCAATCCCTTCTTTACTGCATCTGCTGCTTTATCAATACCAGTCTTTATTGGTTTTGGTACGGATTTCGACAACAGGGAAACTATCGTACTAACGATAGCGCCAATAGAAGTTACCACTGCAAGAACAGTCATTCCATGCTTTCTAAAAATGTATTTGATCCTTTCACGTAGCGACATACGTTCTAGTATGGCTCCCTCTTGACGTTCGAGTAATTCTATTTCGTTATGGATGTGTACTTTCTCTTTCTTAGCCGCTTCCTTCTGATCCTCAGTTGACGTTAGGTCTTGAAGTATGCTATCTTCTACTTTGAGATGTTCGGCGGCCTTTTCTTGACCTTGGATGACTTGGTCTTCTCTTTCTGCATCTGTAGGACCTAGGGCAAATTTGAGATCTTTACCCATACTTTGATATCTTTCACCCTTCACTGTGGTCAAAGGTATGGGCTTCTCTTTACTTCCAAGTACGTGAAGATAGATTCTAGCCAGTTCCTTATTGGCCTCCCATATTCCAGTTATCTCAAGGAATCCTCCACGAATCCCTACATCCACATAGTGTTTCCATACAGTATCGAATAGCATTTGTTTCATTTCATCCGATGTGCCTGTTTTGAAGACTACGCGGCGATCGCTAAATTTCGGATGTTTGATTCTATCCTCATCCTCCGCAACGAGTTCGTCGAAGTAATCGTTATCTTCTACGGTAAACGAGGTTTCCCGATTCTTTGGTCGAGCACCTTCCTTGGTGAAGTCGCGTCTAGTTTTCAGGTTGACTGATTCACTAGGATCCACATTCGTAGAGTCTGACGCCAATTTCCGTGCTTCTTCATTGACAGTATCAGCGTTGTCGTAGTCTCTTCCTCTTTCAGCTTCATCAGTTCTTTCATCATACCTACCCTCAGAGGCCATGTTAAACATATCTACATATATAGTTATATTCAACATGATCTCATCAATATTGGATCCCACACAAGTACGAAGAGAGCCTCATGCACTCAAGGCTCCACGAGACTTGTATAGGAAAACTTTTACTCGATCATCTGCCAATCCAGGTGAGACTCTATACGTAGAAGTCCCAAAGCTAGCAGAAGATGTAGTACTAGTACCTGGTAGCTTAGCGCTATTGGGCGACATCGTACTATCTGGTGGACATGCGAATAACAGAGTCGTTTCGAACGTTGGACGCTGCTTGGTCATGCGTAGAATCTGTAGGATGGGAGCTGAAACAGTAGAAGACCTTGTTAGGCCAGACCTTCTACAAACATACTCCGATGTATACCTATCTACGCAGGAGAGAGAGTCTAGAATACAACAAGGTATTCAATCAGAGAACTTGAATAAGCTACGATCGAAAGCTGGTGACGCAAGTACTTCGTCTGCTGCAGACAACGCGCTCCTAGCTGCATGTGGTTCTAAGTATAGGATTCCATTAGATGTTGACATTCTGACACAACATGGAGTTCTATATCCACATGCCTTAGAAAGTACCATTACGTTCGAGTTGACTCTAGCGTCTGCCAACGAGGTAGTAATTGGATCGGATACTACGAAGATAGGTACGTACCAACTTACCAACCTCCAACTAGAATACGAAGCAATCAGGAACGAAACGCTGGCTAGTAGTGCACTTCACAAATATGAAATAGGTACTGCATTCCTATACAACTACGCTGTTCACTTCAAGACAGTAGATATCGCTAAAACATCCGATACTTTGATATCTCAAAACATCAATGTTCCACGACGATCCTTTGCTGGCCTACTTCTACTATTCATAGATCCACCTACCATTGGCACGCGAGATAGTGAAGCATTCTCGAATCCAGATATCTTAAAGGTAGAAGTAGATGTCAATGGGATTCCCAACAGACTCTTTCCAAGCGGCATGCTTCCCCTAGATTTCTGGGAGGCTGCAAGAAGCTGGTTTGGCACACCCAATACTTCTATGACTCCAAAGAAGTTCTTTGAAAATAGATTCTCTATTCTAATCGATTGTCGCACAGCAAAAGATTCCACCGTTCATGGGGATGGCTTGGCACAAACCGGTAGTGGAAAGGACATCGACATTCGCATACATAGAACTGCAAAGGGAAGTGGAAATGTGAAAATGCACATCTATGTCCTTGCGGATGCTCAGGTCACGATATTGAACAGATCTCTGCAGAGTATATTATACTGATGGATTCTCTCGTAGAGCACGTGCCGTTCAACGCACTCATAGTCGGTCCAACTAATTGTGGGAAGACTGCGTTTCTCATAGAACAACTTCGTGGATCATTTCGTGGTAAGTTCGATTACATAGTACTGATTTGTCCTACGTATGCCCACAACAAAACTTATCGTGGATTTGCAAATCGAGATCCTCATTTCTTCGTCATATCACCACCACAGGATGCCATCGATGCTACTTTGAGTATTTGCGCAACATTTTGGTCAGGTACCAATACTCTATTGATTCTCGATGATTGCGCCGCATCGAAGGACGTCAAGAAACGAACTGAAAAGCTAGTGGACTTAGCCTTTTCTGCACGACACATAGGGCTTTCCGTTTGGGTGCTGTCCCAACAACTAACGAGCATATGTAAACCCTTCCGCGAGAACGTAGCTATCGTAGTAGCATTTCATACAGCATCGGTCGTAGATGGTAAAAAGATATTTGAGGATTATGGAGGCTCGCAAGAATGCAAAGAGTTACGAACGATACTTGGATCCCATAAGTTCGCTCGCATGTGCTTCTGTCTCCGCCATCCTTTCGAGGTAGTGTTAGAGCTCCCAGCACCTACAACATATTATCATGGATAAAGATATACTCGAGATATTCGGCGAGGACGTAACAGGCCCACCACCAACCACCCTAGACGTCACATCAGACAATCGCGAATCACTTTCGATCTTAGCCGCAACAGGCGTAACGAAAGAATACTTAGGTAAGAACTTTTCCCTAGGAGACATCTCTAGACTTCCTGAGAAAGAAATAGACAAGTTGTATAGGAGGTATCAGGCCGTCCTAGCTCAGCAAGTAACGAAAGGCTTAGTCGACGGTGTGACGCGTCTAGCTACCCGCCTAGTTGCCTACCTAGTACCAATAGATTCTCAAGAAGCACTGATCAAGGACCTACAAGAAGACCCTCTAGTCCGCAACGAAATCAGTGCTGCAACTGGCCTACTATCACTCAAAGCAGGTCGCCTTGTAGCTCTAGCTAGCGTCCTATTCCACATATCTGGTCACGTAGTCATTCCTGGAACAACTGTTGAACCTCCACATATACCTACTATATCGAATCAAGATGGAAGGACAGACGGATCAGATAACTGCGAATCCTCCAACGACTGTACCAACTAAGAAAGGAAAAAATCCAAAGCGTGTTGCAGCAGGAAAATTAGCTTGGGAGAAGGTCACTGCCCGTGCAAAAGAAGCTCAAAAGAGGGAGATAGAACGTGAAAATGAACCGTCCAAAGAAACTGACGTAGAGAAAGGTCGGTTCGAAAACCTGACTATTCTCGCAGTCATCGGTACTGGCGCTACATTGTTTGGCACGTACTTTGCGTACAAGAAGTATGTAGATGGCAACACGCGAGCTGCTGCCGTTAGCACGACACAACCTGCAGCTCCGGCAAAGCCAACGGCACTAGACATGGAGTAACACTTAAAGACTCGAGACCATAGTAGTATATATCTAGATGGAGAAGGAATTGACGAAGACGGCAACCGATGCAGTCAAAATCGTTGGACTCGCTGCTGGTATTGGGTGGATCGTAAAAAAGACCACCAAGGAATCTATGCTTAGTGATCCTTCTTCTTCCATAGTGAATTACGCAAAGTGGACTGCCGTGATAGTTGGTAGCTTATACGCAAAGGAATATCTTGAGAAACAACTTGAGAAAGAAAAAGGAAAGACCAAACCGTAATGGCTGCAGCAATTGGAATGGCCATTTTCGGGGCTATATTGAATGCAACGGCATTTACTGGTGGTGGCATACTAGCTAGAATGCTTGGAAAGGATGGTGATGTAGATGCAGAACGAGAGAGACACGATAGGGCCACCGAAAAACTAGAACGTGAAATGAAAGCGTATAGAATCAAACGTCAAAGCTTATATGACTATGCACAAGAGCAGGAAGGTCTTGAACGCAAAGCACACAACGATCAAAGAGATACCAACGAAGCCTTAGTGCGATCCGATAAGTTACGTAAGGCGCTTAAACATCTCAAAGAGATGAAAGAACCCCGCTTATCTGACTACTACAAACCCTCAAACGATCAGAAGACTGGCGAGTTGCTCTACGTTGGTGGTGGAATGCTAGGCGTTGGATACGCTATTAGTAAATGGATATAGATACTACTACCCCTAAGCTACTACTAAGCTACTTACTAAGCTACCCCTAAGCTACTACTAGCTACTACTAGCTACTACTAAGCTACCCCTAAGCTACTACTAGCTACTACTAGCTACTACTAAGCTACTACTAGGTTACTACTAAAAAAAAAAAAAAAAAAGGAAGAATGAAGAGGGTCACGCAACGACTTTCTTTATTCTTCCTTTTTTTTTTTTTTTATCTGTTGAAGGTTGGGACGTATAGATGTATGATGGATTCTAAACTTGCGAATATCTTCTATGGTCCTATGGGCTATTGGAAAGGTCACTCTGCAATCGGTAAGCTATCGGTAGCAGCGAAAGCATCAGAAGACGTAGCTAGGAGTTGGTTGGAAAAGCAATCTATGTGGCAAATATATCTACCACCACCAAAACACATTCCACGACCACATTGGACTGTATCGAAACCAAATGAAGTCCACCAAGCTGATTTGATATTCCTACCTCATGATCGACCTGGACGTGGAAGGAAACTATATAAGTATGCATTAGTGGTAATCGATGTAGCTTCTCGATACAAAGAAGCCGAACCTTTGGCATCTAAAGATAGTGGTGAAGTTTCTGCGGCATTCGAACGAATCTATAAACGTAGTCCACTCGAATGGCCAAAGACGTTGCAAGTAGATCCTGGTAGAGAATTCATGGGACGTATGTCTGAAACTCTAGAACTACATGGTACGAAAGTTCAACGAGGTGAGGCTGGTAATCATAGAGCGCAAAGTTTTGTTGAAAGAGCAAATAGGACTCTAGCTGAGAGATTGTTTGGGTATCAGTATGCACAAGAGATGGTACTTACTTTGGAAGGATCAGATGAGCGTAGTAGAGAATGGGTAGTTCGTTTACCAATGGTTATCAAAGCCCTGAACAGTGAGGTGACTCGGTTGACTGGTAAAGAGCCTTCGAATTCTGTAGTGGTGCAACAAGTAGATCTGAAGACTCCTACGTATTCGCGCACCGTTGGATTGAGAGAAGAGCGTCTACCATTCGACGTTCTAGTTCGATATCTCTATGCACCAGGAGAATTGGAAGGAGGTGAAAAACGTAGAGCTACTGATCCCGTGTGGAGTTTGCAGATATACACCATTTCGCGAAGTGTAGTATCTTCGGGCCAGCCTGTGCTTTACTACCTTGCAAAGGAGAAGGATGCACCCAAACGTGGATTCGTTCGTGAAGAGCTACAAGTTGTTCCTAGGGATACGGAACTACCACCAAAAGGAATTCTGTTTGTACCCAAGCGCTAGACAGCGTACTCTATTGGCTCAGTGTGGATTCCATCGGGAAGAACGCGTCTTTTGTCGTAGTAAGCCGATAGCCCAAGCTTCCATTGGTCGTAGGTTACCACACCTTCTGGCAATAGTCGGAAGCCTCGGTTTTCCGCCATGTCGATACTACCCTGGAGGGCTGCTTTGAATCGATCCCACGAAATGTCATTGTGACGCCTAGACATACCTTTAGCGGAATACTTCTTGCTGCCACCCGTATCGACGTAGTAGGCTTTCGAGCATAGGGCAATGGCGCGCTGTCCTTCGAATTCGAGTTTGAAGAGTCCTGGCGTACGACTGCTCCACTTGTCCCAAGCTAGCCATTCCTTCCTTTCGGCTTCGAAATCCTCTCGAAGTTCCGGTCTTACAACCTCATCGAGGCTATTTCCCGAGATGGCAATGTACGCACTGTCCGTGTCCATCTGGATGTATTCGAAATCATCTCGGTCGATGTACTTATCGAGGAAGTCGTAGTAGAACTCGAGCATACGCAGCTTTGCGAGCTGGTACACAGCGATACCTACTTGGAAAGGGCGTTTGATTCGGATCTGGTCCTTTCGGCTCTCGAGTTCGTATGCCTCACCAATCTCTTCCAGGTCTTCGAACCAAACACTTCGCAATGCCTTGTCCACAACCTTCTCATCTTTTGTATAGGTGACTTTCGTTTGGCGTCCCAAGTCTTCGAGCAACTTTCCATAGGCGCTGTTTCCTAGCAGCTTGAACACATCTGCCAGCAAAGCCTCACCTTTATCTTCATCTCCCATACGACGTGCCTCAGTGACTTGGTCCACGAACCATCCGAAGATTTCTTTGGGTTCGTAATCTATCGTGCGGTAGACAGCAGTGATCACTGCGCCATGATCTACATACCAAAGTAGAAGAGGAGCATAGAGTAGCAACTTCTTTCCAGAGAGACTCCCAACTAGCTTCTTTTCCTCGCTGAGCTTTCTACCTGTCTTTGTGAGGTAGGCCAACATTTCTGGAGGGATTGCTTCTTTGGGGATTTTCTTGTTGTAGAAGAAGGGGGGCATCTCCTCAAATTCCTTCCACAATTTCTTTGGTATCTCGATGTCTACTTCTGCATATCCAAACCACGTTCCACCAAGTAGACATTCAACGAATCCTTCAGTGGCTGGACCTGGATCGTCATAGTGCACAACCTTTTCTTTTCCACAAGGCATTTCGAATTCCATGGTAGAAAGATATAGGGCGTTGGCATCGTATCCAAGAATCTTACGACAAGTCTTAGTTCCTCCCTGATGACTACGAATCTTAGTCACTCCTGCTTCGTGGAGTCTGGTGAACACTATGCTTGGACCTCCCACGACAGCGTCTTTCAGCATGCGGTAGGCTTCCTTACTTGGAGCGTACATCTCAGCTCCCCTTTCTACACTACCTCGAAGTAGGAACTGTAGTGAGACTCCTGGAATGGACACTGCGTCTTTCAGCATGTCTACTCCTTTCTCGTGATAGAAATCTCGCATCTTTTCGAGTGCCTCTAGGAATGGAACTACATCTAGGTCGTTGTAGTATCGTAGCCAGTCTGCAAAGGTTTCCATTCCTTTGTCGAGAAAGGTGCACTCACAGTCTTCGAACTCTGACATAGATAGTAGATGTTCTCTTTTCAACTTCGAACCCCACTCTGGATAGTCTGGTAATCCAATGTGATCCAACTTGTCTGGAGAATCGAACCACTCATATGGGAAGAAACTCTTTTGCAACTCACAGCCATAGGCAGCGACCCAACGTTCATAAGAAGTTCCAGGTCCAAGGTAGTTGATCACATCTAGGAAACGGAAATCTGGGGTCAATAGGAACATAGTGGAATTGGCTTTCTTTGCTACCAGGATCTTTGAACAGGTGTCAGCAATGATTCCTACGAAGTGCTCCCTGATCAGATTGAGATCGTACCTGCCAGAGTTGAATCCCACTACTGGAACTTGGCGGATCCATTCGTCGATCTTCGCTTGTTGTTTCTTTGGTAGGGTGTCAAAAGAGAATTCAGGTGTCTTGGGGCAGAACTGTTCTGCAATGACTTCTTGGATCACTTTCGCTCTTAGCTGGAGTTCTTCGACAAAGGCTTCGATGAGTTCTTTTGGATTACGTCGACAGATGTGGGTTGGCTTTCGATTGTACGTGTCAGCAATTGATACTGATATTGGGACATGGACGTTTTCGATGGTCAGGTGGTCTGTTGGTTGTCTTCCTTTTGTCGTGTCGAGATAGGCTTCGAAATCGTAAACTATGAAGTGTGGGTAGACAGTTTGTGTTGGTGTGGGGACCGGTTTGTTCTTCTTCTTTGTGGAGCAGCCCCAAGCTTCCACTACTGTATAACCAGCTCCTTGTAGCTTTGCCGTTCTTTCACAGGTCTTGAGATAGAGCCTCCTTTCCCTAGGGAAGCATTTCGGGCAGCCCTGGAAATAGCATCCATGAAATTGAAAGATGGTTTTCGAAATAGGTTCGTAGCCGTCGACCGGCGCTCCTTCGATCCAATGCTCTCCACCATGTCCACAAGCTGCATGATGAATGTGTTGTCCAATCCTTTTGGTTTCGCGTTCCAACCAGCATAAAGCGACTTTGCTAGCGGTGCTCTCTGGCCAGAAGGCTTTTTCGTATGCCGACTGGGGTACTGTGATTACCTTTCCAGGGCAAACAATCTTTGTTTCTCCACGACTGCAACGATCTGCATGGCGGTGAAGGTCTGAGGCTTTCGTGAACCGTTGCTTACAGTCATTACATACGTAGATGTGCCCTAGCTTGTTGATGTTCTTGATGTAGAAGGCATGTCCGTCGTATATCCCAATCGTCATCGTATGCTTGTAGTGAGCTGCATGTCGCGTCAGATGCCAAGCGCCATCCTCCGTGGGTTCGTACACCCGAATACCGATTCTAAAGTGCAACTCGACTTCCTCCAGCTGGTCTAAGGAAGTTCTGGGAACGTCTTGTGTGAGCGCTGTCAGGCGATAGAAGTCCTGGGCAAGTTTTCGAGCTTTGACGCAACACCTATCTAATCTTGCTCCTTCATGCATGGCAAGGCAGCGCCAAAGACATAGGTTGTCGCCATATCGATCAAGGGCAAACATTCCTTTTTTCTGACGAAGCCATTGGGGCAGTGGACCTGTTCCCAACAGAAGCTGACGATCGATCACAACTTTAACATCCACATATATCCAACGAATGAAGGCCCATTGGGTATTTGGTCGATTGATGTTGTCGGGATTCAAACGAGCTGTCTCCTTGCTATTGACCCACTCTTCTGCATCTTCTAGGATGTTCACCCATGGAGAGCCTGGGACAGTCTTGGAGAATAGTATCACGCGTCCGTCATTGACATTGCGAATGCGATAGGTGTAGCTGTAGCGTAGGTAGAAGCTGGTGGTTACCTTTGCAACTAACTTTTCCATGATCCTAGGAGTCAAGTCTCCTGCCACACCTTGGAAGAAGCGCCATCGAATAGTACGGCGACCTATCTCCACTCCCTCGAGCATTCCATCTCTCTCCTCTAGAATGGCACCTGCCTCTCGAGCTAGACTCCGTGGAAGTGGTTCACTACGTGGTCTCACCATTCTCCCTTCGATATAACTATGTGTTAGGATAGCTTTAACAGACACTCCAAATTCAGATTTCTAGGTGTAAGGATGTTGAGGGGCGATATATCTCTCTTCGGTATAACTATGTGTTAGGATAGCTTTAACAGATACTCGAGTTTTGGATTTTATGTGTAAGGATGTTGCGGCGATATAACTATATGTAATCATATCTCTAATAGGATTATCGAGTTGGATTTTATGTACAAGAATGTCTAGTGACACTTTGAATGACCCTTAGTTACCCCTAGTAGTATAGTCGGCGTCAAAATGATACAACTTTTTCTTGTGCAACAAAACTCAAAAGGTTGTGAATGTTATGGACGCCTTTTTTCTTGCATAAGGGGCGTCATGAAGTGAATTCAGAAATCCACTTCATGACGCCCCTTATGCAAGAAAAAAGGCGTCCATAACATTCACAACCTTTTGAGTTTTGTTGCACAAGAAAAAGTGGTATCATTTTGACGCCGACTATACTACTGAGAGACTGATTTGGTCTTTTTTACCAATACTCTGCGCACTCCAATCGGAATAGTATGCAGAGGCGCATGGCTGGGACAATAAAGATCTAGTTTATGCTATCTTAAGTTTACAAAGGTTAATATTTTTGAATGCATTAATAGGTGTGGCCTCTACAACCTCTTTAGGTAATTCATTCCATTGCTTAATTGTTCTGGGGGGAAATAAAGCAGTCTTTAGAGAAAGCTGGAATGCGAAACCTAAATGCGTGGCTCTGCCTCGTTCGTTTGTAAGCTGGGCAGAGAAAACGTTCATTGTGGATGTCAATTAGACCGTGTACAATGTTTTACACCATTACGAAATCGAGTCTCAGCTCTACGCTGCTGTAGGCTGGACGAGGAAGAAAATCAGCTCTATTGCAATGTTAACGCTCTTTATGTCTCAAGGACTGCATTCAAGTGTTTCTTTAGGGTAAATTAGTCCAATATGTGTAAGAATATTTAGATTGCGGCGAAGATTAATAGTAAAGAAATAAGGTAAATATGAAATGGCCAGGGCTACGAAAGGCCTATAAATGCCGTGCAAACTCTTTCACATAGCACTACGGTTAGCTAAACCTAATAATGGAGCTCAACAGAACTTACCCGATCCCGCACATGCGCAGTCAAGATTCTTATACTAGGTACTTATTGACTGAGTGGTACTGGGGCCGAATGGGAAAATATTTGGCTCGAGGTCATGACGTACGGACCAAGCACAGCGAGAAACAAATATTTCCCCGTTCGGCCCGACCTAACTCAGTCAATAAGCTGCTATCATATAACCACTTAGTTTGTTTTAATAATGGCAAAACAACAAGCGTAAAATCGAGCAGGGATGGACGGATTTTTCCGGCCCGCTGACGTCAAACACGTACGGCCCGCATCACGTGACTTTTGTAAATGGTTTTGAAAGGAAAGCGCGCGGGGCCATATGGGTAATATGATAACGCACCTTTCGGTACTGCAAGTCGTAGCATTAAAGTTCAACTTCGATTTGTTAATAACAAATCTCAGACATTTTCCATTGTCTTTACTCTTAAAGTGCCACTACGACGAAATTCAACCATTTCTTTTGGCACTTTTTTGTCTTCCAAAAGGACATACACTAGCGAAAATATCCAACTCAGTCAAAAATGTTATCAAAGGACTAAATTAACTATGAATTTTGCGGAGAGTTTACTGTCAAAATCACGTCCGCCGTTCCAATAGATTTTCGTCCAGCGGTTTTGCTATCATGACGTCATTTTCTCAACACGTCAAAACTTCGTTCTTTTCTTTCCTTTGTGGAAAAATGGTAAAACATTGAAATTACTTTTGAGTTCGCGCGAAAGGTATGTGTGAAAAATAGCTCCGCAGTTGTTGAGTTGAATAAAATGACGTCACTTCCGCTGAAAATTAGCTCTGTCACAGGAAATGTGACATCAAATGGGACATCAACACTCAAGATTCAGAACCACCAAAAATACCACTTCCCGTCGTCATATCGAAAAACGGTTTGGACAGGACTTTACAAATACGCAAAAATATCCCTATCTCAAAATTTGATCGCAGGACCACTTTAAGCCTGGTTCACACTAGCGACGCAAACATAAGCGCAAGCAAGAGGGTCTCAATGGGGGGATCTACATGTCAGTTGTCAGTTAAAATTTTGGCCATTTGTCAGTTGTCAGTTAGCCCTAATTAATCATTACTAGAGAAAATTTACAATGTTTGACCCACAAAAACCAAATTTGTCAGTTGTCAGTTATTTTTCGGTTGTCAGTTGTCAGTAAAAAAAAACGTCATTTGTCAGTTGTCAGTTATTTTTAAGGCCGTTTGTCAGTAGTCAGTTAACCCCATTCAGACCCTCAAGCAAGATACGCAGACGTACTGCTGTAGGTGTGAGATGACAAGCGCCGCTGATGATCAGTACATTACTGCATCAGCGTATGTTCCTTGTGCTTAAGCCTGGTGCACACTAGCGACGCAAACATAAGCGTAAGCAACATACGCAGACGTAGTGCTGTAGGTGTGAGATAAGAACAAGCGCCGCTAATGATCAGTACATTACTGCGTCTGCGTATGTTCCTTGTGCTTAAGCCTGGTTCACACTAGCGACGCAAACATAAGCGTAAGCAACATACGCAGACGTAGTGTTGTAGGTCTGAGATAAGAACATGCGCCGCTAATGATCAGTACATTACTGCGTCTGCGTATGTTCCTTGTGCTTAAGCCTGGTTCACACTAGCGACGCAAACATAGCACAAGCAACATACGCAGACGTAGTGCTGTAGGTGTGAGATAAGAACATGCGCCGCTAATGATCAGTGCATTACTGCGTCTGCGTATGTTCCTTGTGCTTAAGCCTGGTTCACACTAGCGACGCAAACATAAGCGTAAGCAACATACACAGACGTAGTGTTGTAGGTATGAGATAAGAACATGCGCCGCTAATGATCAGTACATTACTGCGTCTGCGTATGTTCCTTGTGCTTAAGCCTGGTTCACACTAGCGACGCAAACATAAGCGTAAGCAACATACGCAGACGTAGTGCTGTAGGTATGAGATAAGAACATGCGCCGCTAATGATCAGTACATTACTGCGTCTGCGTATGTTCCTTGTGCTTAAGCCTGGTTCACACTAACGACGCAAACATAAGCGTAAGCAACATACACAGACGTAGTGTTGTAGGTATGAGATAAGAACATGCGCCGCTAATGATCAGTACATTACTGCGTCTGCGTATGTTCCTTGTGCTTAAGCCTGGTTCACACTAGCGACGCAAACATAAGCGTAAGCAACATACGCAGACGTAGTGCTGTAGGTATGAGATAAGAACATGCGCCGCTAATGATCAGTACATTACTGCGTCTGCGTATGTTCCTTGTGCTTAAGCCTGGTTCACACTAGCGACGCAAACATAAGCGTAAGCAACATACGCAGACGTAGTGCTTGTTTCGCGTAAAACACGGATTTAATTACTTCTGCGTTTGTTTGCTGACAAGATAATATATTCATAATTGACAGTAATTTGATAGGCGTTTCGCCCCTGTAGTTAATTATTGTTTACACGACCAGAAATAGAACGCGCTCAAAGTAATAGCCTACCGGAGTACGCAACACGTGAGACTATAAGGATCAACGCTAACCTGAATTACTGCTAACCTGAATTACTGCTAACCTGAAATTACTGCTAACCTGAATTACTGCTAACCTGAAATTACTGCTAACCTGAATTACTGCTAACCTGAAATTACTGCTAACCTGAATTACTGCTAACCTGAAATTACTGCTAACCTGAATTACTGCTAACCTGAAATTACTGCTAACCTGAATTACTGCTAACCTGAAATTACTGCTAACCTGAATTACTGCTAACCTGAATTACTGCTAACCTGAATTACTGCTAACCTGAAATTACTGGAGAATACACTGTAACTAGTTGCTTGATTTGGATATCGCATAGAAGTAAGTACATTACATGTTATTTCAATCATTGTATAGGTTGCGTGATTTCACCGCTAAATATCTAAATGTCCTAAAGTCAATGTATGTATGCTTTCAGATCGAATTATGTCGTTTACTAAATAAAACTGGTAAAAATACGATTGGCGTCCATCTCAAGTCAACTTGGAATCAAAATCCTGACGGACAATTTCATTCGATTTCTCGCTACCCTGTGTGCGGCCCGAAGGATTGGATTAGCTGAAGAAAAGAGCTGAACTAGAATGGCAGAGCTGAAGAAAAGAGCTGAACTAGAATGGCAGAGCTGAAGAAAAGAGCTGAACTAGAATGGCAGAGCTGAAGAAAAGAGCTGAACTAGAATGGCAGAGCTGAAGAAAGCCAAGCTAGAACGAAGGACTCTTACAAAGTCTGGGAATTGGGTTACAAATCTTATAGAAGGTGAACGAACAGGCCCGGAGGTAAACCAAGCCTTATATAAAGTTAAGGAAGCTTTCGAGAGTTTGGTTCAAAAGCATGAAAATTATGCCCAGTTGATTGAAAGTGATGAAGAATTTGAAACAGAGGAAACCTGGATGGGGGAAGGTCAAACCTTTTTTATGGGACTAGAAATGCGAGCGAACAACTACCTAGATAATTTGGTCAACAAATCCTCTGGAAAGGGAAAATGGCCTATGAAGAATGTAGGGGAAAAGGAAACCATTGAAACTAATTCGGGAATGTCATGTATGCAATCGGCGGAAGCCGGCATTTCTGTTAACCAGAACGCTGTAGAACAAAGCCCTAGTAATTCGAATGGAATGATCGGAATGCAATCGACAGAAGGCGGGGCCTTCCTGTGAGTGACTGATATTGGACAGAACGCTAACTCTATTCAAAGCGGCATTTGTGTAACCTCTATTTTTTTAAGAAATCAGATTATGGGCTCTCTGTGGCAGTCCTCCTCTTCTCTCCTGGAGTCACAGGTAACCCAATTCACGATTTTTTAAATCTGATTTCTTCGAAAATTGGAGATGCCTGCGGAGGAGGCTAGCATTTGTGTTGATAAGCCGATCACCGAAGCAATTAGCACCCACGCGATAGATGCAACCACGATAACCACAATTTCTACTAGCCAGCCTGTTCAAAACGAAAGCTGTAAATTTAAGATGGAAAAGCCAAAACTGCCAAAATTCTCAGGAGATGTGAGAGAATATGCTATCTTTCGCGCAGATTTCAAACACGCTATCGAGGGCAAGTATAGCAAGCCCGACGCCATAACTTTCCTCAGAACATGCCTCCAGGATAAACCGCTCCAATTGATAAAGGGGATTGGGTCTGATGCATGCTGGGAGTATTTAGACTCTATTTACGGTGACCCAAGATATGTTTCAGACACTATTATACAAGACATCGTCAAGTTCCGCGCACTACAGCCACACGAAGACGCACGGTTCTGCGACCTAGTGCACCTGATAAGACGAAGCTACAACACGTTAAAGGAAGTGGGCACGGAGAACGATATGAACAACAGTCATATGCTGTCCGTCGTAGAACAGAAACTCTGCTCAGACGACCGGAAAGTATGGTCACGTGACCTGGAGAGAGAAGGGAACCCGCGACATTACAGGTACTCATCAAATGGATGACAATTGAAATGAAGTCGCGCATGCGCACTACGGCTCCGCTCAGGTCTGGCGTCTCAAATCATCGAATCCATCATTTGACGGGAGAAATGCAAGACGGTCAAGAGGAAAATCCCAAGTCAAGACACAAGTGCTGGATGTGTAAGAAGTCTGAGTACTGGCCGGATCAATGTCCGAAAATAGCCGGTATGAAAGTAGAGGAGAGAATGAAGGGTGCCAAAGAAAATCACGTCTGCTACGGATGCCTGACAAAGGCCGGCAGAGATCACCGCCTCAGCAACTGCAGTAGGCGACGGCAATGCACCAAGACAGATAACGGCAACCAGTGTCCCTCATTCCACCATCCACTGCTACACAAGAACAGCCCTGTTAGTATAGGAGTAGCCGCCGCTACAAGCCAGCAGTCCACGATGCTGCCAGTCATCACAGCTAGAATGTCCGGCACGAACGGTCTCCAGAAGACGGAAAATGTTCTCTTAGACTCGGGAGCACAGATCAGTCTGATAAGAAACGAGACCGCCTCCATGTTAGGTCTCAAAGGCGAGGACGCCGCCATTACGATAACCAAGGTTGGGGGAGAGGAAGAAGGTATCGCTACCAAGGAGTACAGGATACCCGTGTCCGCGGTCGATGGTGGTCCCACCTTCTCTGTACGAGCTGTTGGGATACCATGCATTAGCGATGAAGTAGACAGCATCCAGCTGGCGCCTTTGAAAGTATGTCTGTGTATACAGAATGAGCGAGTCCGCCGCGGCAAAGGCCCAATCGACTTGTTGATTGGGATATACCACGCCCATATACATAAAGGCCCCACAAAACAGGCAGACCATGTAGTGGCTCGGAACACACCACTGGGTTGGGTGATTTTCGGTGGTTCGCCAGGTAACGTGCCTGAGACCAGTCAGGGAATTCTACACGTCGGATTCTCAGAGCCAGTCGACCTGACGGACTTTTGGAGAACCGAGACAATGGGAGTGCAAGTAAGGCCGTGTAAGTGCAACGCTGACAAGTTAAGCCACGTGGAAAGGAAGGAATTTGAAACAGTTGCTAACGCCAGTCGGAAGGAGGAGAACCAATGGCTGATCGCTTACCCCTGGAAGAAAGAACCCGCCCTTCTACAAGATAACAGAGCTGGCCATGAAACGTCTCGAATCAACTGAGAGGAGACTAAAACACAAACCAGAGCAAGCCGCAGCTTACAACAAGCAAATGAAGGAAATGGAAGAAAATTAATGCATTTTTCGCGAAAACTCGCCAAGGAAGAGATAGAGAGTTATCAAGGCTCAGTACATTATGTCGCGCATCACGCGATCGTAAGACCGGAAAAGACTAGTACCCCCGTACGAATAGTATTCAATTCGTCCTAGTCTTATCAGGGCCACAAGCTGAACGACTACTGGATGAAAGGGCCCGATCTGTTGAACAACCTGTTTGGAGTGATCCTACGTTTCAGAGAAAGAGAAACCGCAATAGTAGGAGACATCTCTAAGATGTATCATCGTATACTGATACCAGAGAGTGACCAACATGTCCACCGTTTCCTTTGGCGAGATCTAGATGACAGTAGGGAACCAGATGTGTACATAAAAACGGTGCTAACGTTCGGGGATAAACCGGCGCCAGCAATGGCACAGATCTCTCTCAGGAAAACAGCGGAAGAAAGTGCAAGCGAGAAACCCCAAGCAGCAGACGTTCTGAAGAGAAATGTGTACATGGATGATATCTATGATTCAGTCGACACTGCAGAAGAGGCAAGAAGGCTATCAGAAGACATAGACACAGTACTCGAGAAAGGAGGATTCAAGGTGAAAGGATGGACCTCCAACAAGGACCTGGATGATCATGGAGCAGACGACAGTAAAGAAGAGATAAAGATCGTCAAAGAGACGGAGGAAAAGGTTCTAGGCGTGGCATGGCACTGCAAGACACCGCCTATCAGTTAACGTCGCCCTGCAGTTAGAAAACAAGGTCACGAAGAGAAAGCTGTTAAGCCAATTGGCAAGTATTTTCGACCCGATAGGATTAACCGCCGCATTCACCATTAGATGCATGGAGCTGAGGCAGCTAAGGGTAGACTGGGACGAGGAGTTGCCAGCTGACGCCACAAAGAAATGGAGACAGCTGTTCAAGGAGATGAAGGACGTCATATTCCCGCGATGTTTGCTTTCTGTTGACGACACGAGCTCGGCGCCAACTCTTTGCGTATTCGCTGACGCGTCCCAGGATGCATTTGGAGCATGCGCATACATGCGACAAACAAAGCAGAATGGCGAAGTCCAGGTGCGATTCGTTACAGCCAAAAGCAGAGTAGCACCACTGAAGCAGATCACAATCCCGCGATTAGAGCTACAAGCAGCCGTGCTAGCTTCAAGACTGGCCAAGTCTATTCAAGAGGAGTCACAATGTAGCTGATGACGTCTCAAGAGGAATACATGTACAGGAACTAAGTGGCCGGTGGATGAATGGCCCGGAGTTTCTGTATTTACCGGAGGAGCAGTGGCCTATCACCACGCCCACACCGCCACCAGGAGAGGACACCGAACGGCGCCAATTAGTGGCTACAGTAACGGAAGTCAGAAAGACAGAAGAGGTAATTGATCCCACCGCGTTCTCAAGCTGGCGAAGACTGATCAGAGTGACGGCGAGAATCCTGAGGCTGGCGGAGAAGGTCAGACTGGGAAAGCACCAGCAGGAGGGACGACGTGAAGGACCACTGACCCCTGAGGAACTTCACAAGGCGGAGACATACTGTTTGAAACAGGCGCAACTGAATCTACACAAGCGTATGGAGAAAGGGGATTTCAAGTTGCTAAACTCCTTTTTAGATGAAAAAGGCGTGATTCGAGTGGGAGGACGAGTAGGAGAAGCCGTCGTTTCATACGAGACCAGACATCCAGCTCTGCTCCCAAGCGACCACTGGATCTCCCTGCTGATCGTCCGACACGTCCACCAGTACGGTCACAATGGAGTAACGACAGCGAAAGCCAGATTGAAGTATTGGATTTTGAAGGCCTCGAAGCTGAGCAAGCGTATAAAGACACAATGTGCATTCTGCCATAAGATGGCGAAGAAGTGCGAAAAACAAGTAATGGCTGAACTACCACGGATGCGCCTTGCCCCGTACACTCCACCGTTCTACTTTTCTTCATGTGACTACTTCGGCCCTATCAATGTAAAGGTTGGACGAGGAAAGACAGCCAAGCATTATGGAGTGATCTTTACGTGCCTGAACACCAGAGCTGTGCATCTTGAGCTAGCAACTGACCTTTCAACGATGGAGTTTCTACAGGTTCTACGCAGATTCTTTGCAATCAGGGGCCAGCCTGCAGTCATCCTGAGCAACAATGGATCCCAGTTCGTGGGCGCCGACCGAGAGCTAAGAGAGTTAATAGAGGGATTTAACCAGGAGCAACTAAAGGAATTGTGTGCAGAAAAGGGTATGAAGTGGATGTTCACCACCCCAGCAGCGCTGTGCGGAAGCACTCGTAAAGACATGCACGAATGCACTGAAGAAAGCGATCGGCGAACAGATGCTAACATCATTCGAGTTATACACGTGTCTACTGGAGGCAGGAAACCTCGTCAATCAGCGCCCGATCGGCCGAGTTCCTAATGATCCTAATGACGGCGCATACTTGTCCCTAATGACATGCTATACTAGGGAGAGTGACATCCGAAGTGCCTCAAAGCTCGTTTAAGGATACAGCGAACCCTCGCCTCAGAGTGGAGTTCGTACAGAAAATAGTGGAGTCGTTCTGGAAACGTTGGTACCGAGATGTCTTCCCAACACTAGTACCAACTAAGAAATGGCACGTCGAGACTCGAGCGATGATATCATAGTTATGAAAGATGACAACGCCAAGCGAGGCAAATGGGTCGTCGACGGTAAAGTTCGCAACCTCAAAGTGAAGACAGACGCCGGTACCTACCGCCGTCCGATAACAAAGATTGCTGTGATTCATCCAGTAGAGGGATACGACTAGAGACATTCAAGAAATGGTCAAGATACGTATTTAGACTAGTATAGTTAGTTAGGGAAAAGGACAAAGCCCTTTTCGGGGCGGAGGATGTTTCGCGTAAAACACGGATTTAATTACTGTTGCGTTTGTTTGCTGACAAGATAATATATTCATAATTGACAGTAATTTGATAGGCGTGTCTACTCTGTAGTTAATTATTGTTTACACGACCAGAAATAGAACGCGCTCAAAGTAATACGGAGTACGCAACACGTGAGACTACAAGGATCAATGCTAACCTGAATTACTGCTAACCTGAAATTACTGGAGAATACACTGTAACTAGTTGCTCGATTTGGATATCGCATAGAAGTAAGTAAATTACATGTTATTTCAATCATTGTATAGGTTGCGTGATTTCACCGCTAAATATCTAAATGTCCTAAAGTCAATGTACGTATGCTTTCAGATCGAATTATGTCATTTACTAAATAAAACTGGTAAAAATACGATTGGCGTCCATCTCAAGTCAACTTGGAATCAAAATCCTGACGGTCCAGTGCTGTAGGTGTGAGATAAGGACAAGCGCCGCTAATGATCAGTACATTACTGCGTCTGTGTATGTTCCTTGTGCTCAAGTCTGGTTCACACTAGCGACGCAAACAGCACAAGCAACATACGCAGACGTAGTGCTGTAGGTGTGAGATAAGACCAAGCGCCGCTAATCAGTACATAACTGCATCTGCGTATGGTGCTTGCGCTCATGCTTACGTCGCTAGTGTAAACCAGGCTTTATTGATGATGGACAAGAACCAATGAGAACGCGATAAATCTGGGTTTTGTTGTAAAATATATTATTAATACACTACCACACATTTAAATAATGTTCTTTCCATTTTTCTTCTGGAGGCCCAAATAACCTAACTTAACTTTTTTTTATTCCAGTCGAAGAGATTGCGCTATCCTCCTGGGCCACCAGGTAGAAAGGTAACGGTTTTCGTTTTTCTGTTTGAAGTTTTCATAAGCTTTCTCGTGGTTATGTATGAGTGCTTTTATCTCATAGCTTGCAGAGTTGCGCAAATGAACTTTTGGGAGAGGGGTGAGGGGAATGATTATTTTGGGAGGGGAGTGGAAGGAGGGGAAAAGGGAAGGAGGAGAAGGAGGCTGCCATCGCACGGCCGTGAGTTTGATCTCTTTATTCTTTTTCTACCAGGAAGAAAGGTACGGCTTTCGTTTTTTTGTTTGAAGTTCTCATAAGCTTTCTTGTGGTTATCCATGAGCATTGTTATCGCATGGTTTGCGGGGCGGCGCAAATGAATTTTAGGGGCAACGGGTGGGAGGGGAAAGGGGAAGGAGGAGAAGGAGGCTATCATCGCACGGCCGTGAGTATGATCTCTTTATTCTTTTTCTTTTTCTACCAGGAAGAAAGGTACGGCTTTCGTTTTTCTGTTTGAAGTTCTCATAAGCTTTCTTGTGGTTATGCATGAGCATTGTTATCGCATGGTTTTCGGGGCGGCGCAAATGAATTTTAGGGGGAACGGGAGGGAGGGGGAAAGGGAAGGTGGAGGAGGAGGCTATCATCATACGGCCGTGAGTTTGATCTCTATTATTTTTCTCCCTAAGGGTGAGAAAGGAGACAGAGGACTAACTGGACCACCGGTATGTACACGTTTATAAGAACTAATGTTGGGGTTCCTGTGTTTGTTGTATGAAAAAAGGAACACAGTGCTGAGTGAGTGGTTATGGGTACTACATATTGGTGTGATTTTTTAACCGATTTGCAGTTACAAATTGATTATTTGATGAAGAATGAGTAGTACCTTTGTACTTGTAATGCACCTATCAATGTTAAGCCCGAGGGGAGGGGAGAGCTGGCAAGGGGATTTGACACTAAGGCAGGGCTACCCCTAGGGTGGGGATTTTGACATACGCTGCCTGCCCATGGTGGTGCTATTTATAGAAAACATAAGGACGATAGGGAATCATATGAACCGACGAACCTCGTGCACATCGGGGATGGTTAAAATCAAAGTAAATATGCAAACATGACTAACAAACTGTGTATATATAGTCTGCAAGGAAAACTTGGTATATCATTTCAATCAAGCATTGAGTGAGGAGTCTTTGTTGCCAATCAAGATATTGACCCCACACATTCTCAACGCCATGACATAACCCTTTTAACGCTAATCAGCTTCGAACAACTGCGCCCAACGCGCGTTCGACAACGGTACGCATAATGGTACTGATGGCTACGTAATGTAGAGTTACTTGCGCACGCCGCACATTGTACGCACACACTGCCCCCCTCCCCCTCCCCCTCCCCCCCCCCCCCCCCCCCCCCCCCCCCCACCCCGCGATTTCGTCTAGGCCTGGCATCGCTCGAAATAAAGAAAACATAAAGAGGTCGACTTGTGACAAGTCTATATATAGAATGTTACGTAATGCTCCGGCTGAGAACGTTTGAATGAACAGCAAAGGAATGTGTAATATGTTAATCTTCAATTCTCCTTTCTCGTAATATTAATGGTTGATACTCATAAATTCGACAGAAAACCAACAAAGTAAATTATACGTTTATTAGATAACTTTTGAAGTTTTAATTCAGTTTTAATCAAACTATGATCTGATTAAATCAAAGAAATCGTATGTGGGGCAAGTTCTCAAATTTGTGATTCAAAGATCTTTTGTTTCAAAGATCTTTTGTTTACCCTGTTCCAGACTAAAATGCTCAAAAACCATTGGCTAGATGGTGTTTTCTTTACGTTTTCAAGGGCTTTGAACCTCAATCGACCTTTTGCAGGAATGCAACCACGTGATTGCACTGGACGGCAAAACAATCTGACTTCGTATATCTAAATGCACTTTTACGAGATCGATAGTGTGATTAGCAAAACCTGTTCGTAAATGCTTTTTCCAATCGATTATCGATCTTTCTAAAACAGCACGTGACTCTTTCCTGCAAATGCCGCCTACTGGGCGTTCAGCTCGAAGTTACAATAACAAAATAATGACATCTCTGATTGTACAATTACGGTAGCAAGTAAGGCCACGATAGACTCTTTCAAACTTCCACTGTACGCACTAGACCTCTTCCATGGGATGGAAATTTGTTGGAAAATAGTTGGAAGTTTGAACTTCCATTGTTTTTGCACACTTCCAATGGATGGAAATATGTTGGAAATACCTTGGAAATATTGTTGGAAACAGAGGTTCAGATTGTCCTGTGTTTACGAGCTAGCGCATAATTCATGGTAAATCACGATTTGATTTGATGTGCCGTGCGCTCTGTGCGCAGATAAATTTGAGGCCAATGTGGAACTGACCTACGATCAGTTGTCGTCCTTATCCGAGAAGATCTGTAGGTCTAACCAGTCCGAGAACGAGATTGTTTTACAAAGCCGGCATCTTCTATTCAGTTAGACCCTGAGCGTTGGTCCAGCCAGGGTTTTGAACCCCCTCTAACCCTTTAACCTTTAACCTTTAACCGGGCGGCGGCGCTTTCGAAATTCATTTAGCGATCGTAAAACAAAGCTGTATGACATTCCATGCATGTCTTGTTTAGCCCCGTGCAAACGAACGCAATATGTTGGCACAACATCACCCAACATTGTTGGGTAAATGTTGTGCGATGTTGGCTGAGGGTGTCCAAACGATCACAACATGTTGGGCAATGTTGCGTGTACAGTGATACCGCAGAGGAGTATGGGATCGATATTTACCCAAAAACTCTCCACTTTCTTCCATCTTTTTTGTCGCATGAAGCAATCAGTGCGCAGCGAGCCCAACAATGTTGTGCGAACCGTGCAAACGAACCCAACATGTGACATGTTTCATCGATCACGAAAACAAAAGAAATGTTGGCAGATGTTGGGCAAAACATTTGACTGGTTTCAAACTTCACGCAACATGTGCCAACATTATGCAACATTGCCCAACATGGTGTACAAACGAACGCAACATGAGCCAACATTATGCAACATTGCCCAACATGGTGTACAAACGAACGCAACATGTGCCAACATTATGCAACATTGCCCAACGTGGTGTACAAACGAACGCAACATGTGCCAACATTATGCAACATTGCCCAACATGGTTTACAAACGAACGCAACATGTGCCCAACAATGTTGGACAATGTTGTGCCAACATGCTGCGTTCGTTTGCACGAGCCTTTAGTACACTGTTATTTTCAAGGAGTTATTTTAACTCCAAAAGAGTTTTTCTGTACTAAAAAAAATGGTACAGAATAACTCTTTTGGAGTTAAAATAACTCCTTGAAAATAACAGTGTAAGAAGATAGAGGTTGAATTTTAGGTTAAATGTTTGTGCATTCCGACTGGAATATCAACTCCAACTTTTTAAGAGTTGAACGTTGCTTTGGTATATTATTAATAATCTGTATGTATTAATTCTTGGACTCTATTTTCCACTTAAAGCGCGTTTAAGTTACTTGAAAGGTCTGTTTTTAGCTGAGATTTAAAATCGTGTTTGAAATAGAAAGAAACGTATAATGATTTTGAAGTGCCATGCATTTATCTCTGTCCTAGATTTCATTAGTTTTACTTCAAGGCATTTTAGAAAGTGCGACTTCTTAGTGTTTGATAAATGGACCTGATGAGAATCGAAGACAAAATCCAGGAGTATTAGGAAATGTAGTTATTTAGTACTAGCCCATTAGGGGCACAGTGATCGCGTGAGATATCTGACCAGAGCTAGAGGCCTTCGGTTTTATCTTCCTGCTCGATTTGTTATCAGCGAGACGCAAAAAAACAGGAAGCTGAATCCACGACGACCTGACAACTTTACTGCCTTTAAAAGTTGAATGTACTTGCATGGGAAAGATAACTCGTCATGTAGCAGAATACACAAATGTCTGGTTTTCTCTTCCTCTGAATCAGCTCTAAATGCACAAGAAACTTGTAAACGATCTCGCCGTTACTTCCGCCTTCACATGAACACAGATAGCCTTGGATTCGTTCTTACGTTTTAGAACAAAAACAAAAATGCCTGAATTTGTGCTTCTTTCCGACAAGTTCATTGCATTCAAACGTCTTTATTTTTTCACTTTTCATTATTCGAGATTAATAATTAGGTGATAGACATGCTTCATCGTGTTGTTTCGGAAAAAAAGTTTTTTTTCTTCTCAAACCAAGATTATTTTTCATAGATGTTCTTTGGCTTTTCATCCGCAAACGTTAGCAGCTAACTAAGCAAAGTGGATTTGGCGTTAATTCATACTTCCACAGAGCGCTGTTTAACCAAGTTTTACTCTATAGGAAGTTATTTTCTTATTAGTCATTAATTGCACACCATTTTCGCCGTTTTCTTTTGTCTGCTTTTTACAACTTCAAGAAGGTCAACATTTCAGTCGACAGCCAATACATCGCGGAAAACATTCCGGCTTTCTTTTTTTTCTGTATTCAAACGGGATTCCCCCGGAACAGCTGGCCCTTAGCTATGTCATTGGAAATTAATCGACACTCCAGTGATATCACATTGTCATAATGGCCATTTTATGGCAGGCGAGGACGCACTCCTAGATCTGATCCATCTATTGACAGCCATTAAATATTTCTCCCTCCTACTGATTTGGGGATTATTTTCGCACTACTTCATGTAGTACTTATTCAATAGAGCTCTTGATAACAAATGGTCGGCGACTTAATCATACTTAAGCCGGCATTACTTAATTTCCTTAGCTATAACAACACCCGTGAATTGTCAGTCTTTATGACATCTCTGACTGAGCGAATTGACTCGTAATCAAAATAAACTCACTCGATTTCTCCGGTCGGTTACCTGGGAGGATTTCTCAGTGTGAGATAAACAACGTAGTAATCAATGAACTAATACACGCCCCTCATTAGAAATACTGCATGATTTCAAGGACTTATCTGATCGTTTTTTAGGCTTCATTCAGCTGATTTTTTTACGAAGACCCACCTACATTGATGAACGCATTTTGTGATTGCTCATTTTCATTAGCATTCAAGTAGTTTCTTTCCGATTACGATCCCTGAGGAAGAGACAGCCGAGGAATCTTATAGCAGATTGCAATTTTTTAGTACAAAATTATCTCGTTTGTTCATCCCACCCCTAAATAAATAAATAAATGATAATCAAGACGAATCCTTTCAATCTTAAAATATCAGCTTTCGATGGATTATGTTTTCCCAAAGTAGAAAAGTGATAAAAAGTCCTTTTTAGTTTCGTGAAATATTATGGCAGGAAAATCGTTTGCTTGCGAAAATAGCCAAACCCACCAGTGTTTTAAGAGAATTTTCAACATTCACAAGTATTAAGAGTTCGAGCTGTAGTTCTGTTAAACAAATACATACTTCGGTTTTTCACTAATCACTTGAAATCTGCTGCATGTTTGTAGAAGATATAAGCTGTCGCGAGACATTTTGGAACTTGCATTATTTTTAATGGAAAGTGAAAGCAAATAAATCGGAATTTTATTTAACTTACCGCGAAGTGAAATCATTACCACATTTTGGTGAGAGAACTTTGTTTTACTCGATATTTTATTTGCTTAAAAAGGTGCTTTATTCGACTGTTCATATGGCAACAGATTTGTTCTATCTCGTATAAAGATCTACTCTCTCCAATACAACCTTTACATCGTGAGAACTTCTAGCCACACACCGGTGCCTTCTGTAGATTTATTGAATGTGAATCAGATCCAATATTCGGCTTGTGAAAATCCTCGGGGTCACAGAGAACCTTTATTTTATATTACCTTAACTAGATTGTGCCTTCTTTGAAGAAAAGGATCAGCAAATGTCTGGATATTGCTGTCTAAACATGAGGAACACGGGGTGAGATATTCTCGTGTATAGTCGATTGTTAGCGGTACAAGACTAATAACATTAACTCGCTGAGCTTCAAATGCACTACAGAAAATACACTCGCGGCCCAATACATTCTAAGTAGTGGAAAACCATTTATATAAGAACTGAACAAGAACTGTTTTATCTGAAGACTTAGTTCGTATACTAGAGGGGTCACAACCGCGATGCCGCGAATGTAAGACGGTAAAAAGATCACTGGAGAAGGCAGAACTAAATCGGTTCGGTTGGTTTTTCGGCCAAAATTAAGTGAGATGTTGGCTTTGCGTCTATATCGGGGAACCTAAATGTAAGTGTTAACTTCGAAAGATTAGTTAGTTTAGACGTTAAGTTCACGAATTGAAGGAATGCTTGGGAGAATTTCAAATCAGCACAAAGGGTTTTTACTCAGCAGAATTTAGCCTGTGTATTGTTTTCAACCACATGTCGTACTTAAGCCGTTCAGTTATGCTGTTCGATTGTTAAAAACCGATGAAATTTTTAAAGCATTATTTCCATCTTCGACTCTCTAAACGGCGTTTGACAGGTGGGAACTGATCACTGTACGAACTGAGCGAGTTAGAGAACATATATATAGCAAGGCAGTTTTCGAGTGTGTTTACGTGTGTGGGATTGTTTGAAGGAAGAAGAAAATCATTGTTAATTAAGTAAATCTGCAGTAAGGATATAATTATGCTTTACTTTAGAAGTGTAGTTCTATTGGTGTTTCAGTAAAGTGACTGACAAGTGTAAGCTTTACTCTGGAGCAAAGCAACTAAGAAATCTTCGTTAAAAAGGTTGGATATATACTGCAGCTCTTTTGCACGCACACAACATCTAGCTAAAAAGTGCTAAATTCGGAAATTAAAGACAGTACGAGTTACTGATATAGCTTTTTTAGTAAACTTTCTAGGGTGTTAAATACACTAACTTTACCTAAAAATATCACCAACGCCATTTCTGATCATCGAAATGAGTTTTGTTTCCTAAAATCTTTTTACAAATTGTACTGAGGTATATAATTAATGTACAAAATAGTTCGCTTCGATCGTGAAGTCATACTATAGTGAGAAGAAAAATATCAAACTGTTCCGCGCACTTTTGGTGCCATAAATTGAGTCGTTACTACCGGCTCTTAAGGAGTGCGTGCTTTCCTAAGAAAGTCCATCTAATTTAGTTTCAGTTTCTCTTTATTGGCTTGGTAGTTTATCAAGAAACACAATTGGGGTTTACAGAGTCAGCTGCAGCTTCTGTTTAACTTCAATGTTGTAAAATCTGCGATTCCTCTTTGCGACTAATAATATAGAACAGGCTTGACCCGAGAGCGCGCGTTTTATTGGACATATTTCGTGTACTCCGAAAAAGGAACACCATATAAACCAATGTTGTTTACATTAGCAAACACAAAAATATTCACAAAGGACATACTAAAAGTACCGACTACTCGAACATTTCAGCTAGAGGACGGATATCTGCGAGATTTCGAGGTATTCTGATTTCTGAATAGCCGCCGGGATAAATCCACCCAAAACGCGCCCTAAATGTGAGACAGGCCAAGGGTAAAGCGAAAAGGTAGATTGCCCACACAAACTGGACTCCCAAAATTGTTGTACAGTTCTCGCGGGAATTCACTTCGACTGGACTCGAGTCCTCTCTATTCCTACAGAAGCGAGTAAATAAAAAAAACAATCCTTGTTAAGTGGAAAACAGCTTTCCTTGTTAACTGAAAGAGGCAGAACTTGAAATTCCACTAGCAACTGTTACTAATCTTTACTAGCAACATGGTTTGATCCACTAGCAACAGCCATAATATCACTAATAGTTCAACAAATCTACTCGCATTTTGGAAGTACGCAATCCTAATTCCAAGCCTTGACTGAACAAGAAAATTAAAGTGCGGATAAATAATTAGGATTAGATGGAGAAGGAAAAATAAAGGGAGATGTTCGATAAAATGAATGTCGAAATAAGAAACCAAAGGAAATTATCAAGGGCCGATGCCACTGAAACAAAAATCAGTTGAAATGATTCAGATTAACATTTTTATATTTCACGTAAAGTAACTTACGTATACATGAACAAGGTATATATATATATTTACAAAAGTAAGACGCTACATGAATGAAGACTCGGAATCCAGCATGGTTATATAGAATGTTAAATAAATTCATGTAAATATAACTTGTAAATTTTACAGTCAATATTCGTGAAAACATATCGTGAAAATAGGAAGTGTATTAAGCTATTCATGCAGTTAAGAAGGAATAGCGAGAAAGGAAAGAAAGAAACTTTCATCTTATTGAGAATTAGACATGGCTAGAAAAAAGGGAATAACACACATTCTGTATATTAATGAACGAATAGTTATCACAATAAGTAGGGAACGAAAAAAACTAATTAAAAGCTTACAGGATTTCAATACAGAAGTATTAGTCTCTTTTAAAAGGCTATAGATTTTATTTTCAGATATGCTATGGTTGACAGTTAAGATTGTTAAACGTTCCCTGTCTTTTTTACCATATGCATCTATACTGTTATCCTCGTTTGCCGAATTCTTTTCAATGATATATCCACAGTAGTCTCAAAGACCTCCAGCTGGGTCCGAGTGTCTAGTATATATAGCTCGCTGTTCCAGTCATTGACAATAGTATTCTTGTTATCAGGTTAGAATCTATTTTTATTCCTATTCTCCATTGTCGAGACAAATAATGTTTATTATCGCTTGTTTATTGACGCGCTTTCTTAACCTAAACATTCAAAATACATAAACGTATCTGTGTACTAATGGGGAAATAGAGATTTGGAATTATTCGATAAATATAGTGCTTTTTAAAGTTTAGTCAATGCAACTAAAAGTCGTATACAGTAAATACGAGATCGTAAATGCGATCATTCTCCTTGTCATTATTAGTGCAAATTCAATACTTTTTCACGCCCGTTTTTCGGCACAGTTTCTTTCCGATTTTGAACATAATTTCCTTGCTACAAAACAGAGAAAAGAAACGTCAAAATTCTCAAAATCCCTGTTTTTGACGAGAAATGCAGAGCATTTTATTTACACACAAAACTAAAGTGTGTAGGGTTAATACCCAAATCCTTTTTCACAAATGACACATATTTGAACACTGTTTTTGACAAGTTTTATTAAGTCCTCGCACACAACTCAGGAATGTGAAATTAATCATTTTTACGCTCAGGTCGTTTTCTCTCTCCAATGATTACTCTCCCCTTTATGTTCTTGATGGGAAGCCTTTTCAAGGAGTTGAGTTGCCTTCAGGTGCCCGTGTAAGACACTGCGCGGTCTATTACAAGAAAGCTTGGTAATTATGAGCCTCTTTCATCAGCAGTACAAGGTGGCTGAGTGCTCAGAGCTTTTCCTTTCAATATTATTTCATTCTCAAAACCAATGCTTTGTGTACACAGCAATTGTGGTACTAATTCCTTGAGAGATGTTCAAAGAGCCCGAGGTTATTTTCTTCTCAATTTGTTTAAAGTAGTACTGTCAACCCCTAAATGATAAACTTTCTCATGACGAAAGACAAAAATAACTACTCAGATTAGTAGAATATGCTTTCTAGGCATACTGGAGAAAATCTGAGATTATTTTAATGAAGGATGGCAAAGATTCGAGAGGATGAAAAATTCTGCTTTTAAGAGAAATTTAGAGCAACGTTAACATGAAATCGATTCACTGTAAGCGAAATCAAGTTTCTAAAATAAGCTTTTGTAATCCACTTTAATCTTTGCCATCCTCTATCGAAAACGTTTGAAAAGCATATCAGGACATTCACATGGTATTTCTCTTCTATCTCAGGGTGTTATTTTTGTAGTTTTGTTTTAAAGAAACTTGAAGGTTCAATTCGATTGACAGTGCCCCTTTAAAAGCAACAAGAAATCCTCAAAAATATCGATTTTTTTTAACCAACTTTTATTTTCTCAGTATTCAATCGAGGGAGTAAAAGATAATAATTAATTGTAACTGCCAACCTAAAGAGAGAATATCAGGAATTCTGGTCATCCAACAGGAAACTGATAAATAACATCGTTTTTATTTACCGCCCAAAAAAAACTACTAAAACTTTAAGTGCACAGTCGAATTGCACCGTTAATTTCCAATCAATACCGTTAAGTATAACATCCTCCAAGTCTGCAATGGATATGCGACCCAAGACAAGTTAAATCATCCTTGCACCAAACGTGTATTTGGTATATTTTTACAAGCGCTTTTGTCTGAAGGGGAAATGAAAGCTTGTGTTGTTAAGTTTCGTTAATATTAGTCTGGAATATTAGATCACCAAGGTCAATTTTCCGAAAGGAAGTGTGGGGTTTTTGTTCTTGAGTTGCGACGTGTCGTTTTCTAAAGAGAGTACACGAATCACTGCGCATGCGCGTAGCTCAATTTTTACTGTAGTGCCATTAAATTCCCTTGACATCGCACAGTTAATAAAACGCTATCGAAACAATCTTGTGACAGTAGGGGTCCCTTATCACCTATAAAGTCATGTAATTGCCAGTGCGCATGTGTAAATATCATAATGCGAGCTCCAAACACTCAATATTGTTTTTCACACTAGCGAGGACAAAGTGTGGTTAACTTGAAATCCAATATCTAAGAGCTTTTTATTAAGTTTATGATGTATGCGGAGTTATTTCATGGACTCTTAGTTTGATAAATTGTTCAAGATATTGCTTTAATTAGTTATTTTATAGACTGTGTGCTTTCACTTAAGCTGTGGCCACGTGGACAATGAACTTCGTGTGAACTCTTTGCTTAATAATTCTGATTACAAATATTGTTCACTAGATTTTGCACTTTGCTCTGCCTTTACAATGATATTATATTATGTTCTCGTGCAGAAGTAAAACACTAATAAAGCGGAACATTAACAAATCTTAAAGGAAGTACCCCGACGGAGTATATTGGTGTTCCGCTCTCGAGCGCGCAGTAATTAAACACATATGCAAGGTTCCCCTGGCACTATGTTTTGTGATCTGCTTCTTTAAAATAAAATAAAACTAAAACTAAAACTAAATAAACTTAAGTGCATTTTAAGGTGTTTGACAAATGTTTTTTAATCTTCTGACCTTCCAAAAACTTACTTTCTCGTTAGTAACTCGTCTTTATTCACATCTGTATACACTCTTAACTTCGAGTGAAGAAAAGTTCAGAGGTAAATGATTGGGGTTTCCTAAATTCCTTTCTAAAGAGGCCTACAGAAATGATTATTAGACTGAAAGTCTTTTGTATTCCGCTTCTAGCGCCGGCAATAGACTCTCAATAAAACCTTAATCGAGCGTACGAAAGCCGAAAACAAAAGCAACACCGAAAATCAAGCCAAAAGCGACAGAAAACCAGGGAGTTTGTAAGTTATATTTTCAATTCTAAGTGAAGTAAAAAATCAAGAACACTGAAAGATTTCTCAATGACAATGTATTTATTTTTCTTCGAAGATTATCGACCAATGTTAACTTGAGCAACTCGAAGCTGCATAAAGTAACGTTAGTCATGTGACAATCCATGTGGGATATAGTTACTCTTTACGTGTATGCGGATTTCTGTGCAGTTGTTATGAGTTAAAAGTTCAAATCCGTTACTAACCGTTGCACATGGTTTCAAGCTCGCTGAGTGATAAAATATTATATATCGTCTCTAGATATAGTCCATCTTATATTAACGTTCCCTTATGCGCAAGTCTCCTGTGTTTCTTGTACATGATCAATAGCATGTCACTTACCGTTGAAATAGTACAGTAACATAATTAACTTAAAAAAATGCTATGCGCAAACAAAATGAAACTTATGTTTGATTCCCCCCTAATCTTCGACTTCCAGTACACAAACTAAGTTGGGCTTCTCACATTTCTGGAAACCATTGGTTGTTGAATGTTTGGTATACTTCGGTGTTCATCTTCCATCAAGAACACCCTGGACATTTTTGTGACACAGAACCTGTTACTCATAGCATTAGTAAAATACTATTTTATTATATAAATCAGTCTGCAAAGAACGCACGCAACATGTACAAGCACGCTTTAAATAAGAGACCATATTGGTGTAGTAACATCAATGGTAACATTCAAATGGTTTCCCGGTTGCCATACGCAAGAAATAATTATGAGACCATACTGGAGTATATAGTAACGTTTAAATGGCTTCCCGGTTGCCATAGTGAATTTCTTTGCAGACGTTTATAATAAACAACTTATTAGTCGGCCAACTAGTTAATACGGCTGTGTATTTTTACTCGTCATTCTCGTTTTGACTCGCCTAAAGGCTCGACGAAATACATATATGACTCGTAAAATACACAGTAGCCGTACTAGCTGGTTACCCGACTAATAACCTCCATTTATAGCTGTATTTCTTTAACGTTACGTTTCGCGTTATCCGTGTCAATATTTTCAGAAGCGCTTGGCAGAAACCGTACTGAGAAGCGTCTACTTTCCTCTCATAGAATATACAATGTTTTTATGAAGTTGGGAGTGTTTGTATTGCGTATTTTTGTGCGTATTGGGCGTATTGGCTTTGAAATGATTCTTGTTGGTTATTATTAAAATGATAATTCAGTAAGAAAGAAAAGTACTAGAACTTGGAAAGGAGAGCAAAGAGAAATGTTGTCCAGTAATAAAAAGGTGAAAGAAAGGTGTTCTCTTCAAGCCTCGATCGAACCCAGACCGCATGAACGCTAAGCGCGCGATCTCCCGTCTGGGCTAACAAGGTATAAACAACGCATGCGGCTTTCGGATTTGGGATTCGGTCGGACGGACACGCGTGCAGCAATTTGTTTCGATCGCTCGCTATGTGAATGGTCCCCTATAACCGATAACCAATCTTATGGGAGGTATTTACAGATATATATAGACATCTAATACTCATGCTAAATGCACGCCTTGGTTATAAATTAAATTTATTAAATTAAGACAAAATTCTTAATCAAATACTTTGTGACTCGTTCTCGTTCTCCTTTCACTCCGAAAATAATCCACCTTTACTCTACTTTTACCAAAGAAACCACCACATAAAACTACCACATTAGATGGAATTATTCCTGGATACATTTGCACGAGTTTTGTATGGCTTTATGAGCTCAGAATATACGTCTACCCAGATCACTGTCCGTCACTGATCGCTGTAGTAAGTAAAACCACTTCCCTGGTAAAACTCTATACACAAAAAATACTGGTCAAAATTTGTGGAGGGCGGAAAACCGGAAAACCGGAAAACCGGAAAACCGGAAAACCCGGAGGAAAACCCTCGGAGCAAGGGCGAGATACCATCAAACTCAACCCACATGTGGCGCCGCGATCGAGAATCGAACGTGAGAGGCGAAGCACTTAAAGGGATACTATCAATCGAACGGAATTGAAGCTTCAAGTTTCTTCAAAACTACAAAAATAACACCTGAGATATAAGAGACATAGCACATGAATGTCCTGATATACTTTTCAGCGCCACCCCGGCTCCCGAGAAAATACTGAGTTAAAAAATAAACTTAGTATATAATTTATATATAAAACTTTATCTTACTTAATTACGCTTTATCAGTGGAGTGTAGCCAAAGTTTTCATATTATTGTGATGTTACTTGATATGTGCTGTTGGTGTTTAATTTTGTTTAAAACTATTTTTGTCAAACTAATAGATATTATCGGTAACCTTTTACTATTGTACTTGATAACATCGGCAATAGTGTTGGGGTTGACAGTTTAACATAGCTTTATTTATTTTGCTGATCTTCATTATTTTATTTTCAAGTTTTAAGTTAGAAAAGAGAAAAGAAACTGGATGATATCGACTATGCCAGGATTATATTTCTATATATAGTCTCAAAACCTGCCTGGACTAAGTTACAATATTTTTTAAACTAAAACGTAATAAATCTTATACTCAGATTTCTGCGATAAGAGCTATTACGAATTAGATGTAATGGTATAACGAATTCGACTAAAACTTCTAAGAAAATTTGGTTAAAATCTCTACGTAATCATAAATCATAAAACATGGTTTCATGCTCTTTGGTAAAAACTGTAGAAATTCTAATGTTAGAACAGGGAACAATATTCAACTACAGTCTTGGATGCTTTTTTTCTTATATTATTATATTTTGTCTGTTATCAGTGTCACATCACTTTCTTGGGAAAAGAAGAACCCTTTTTTCTTCGTTTTGCCGGTTTAGACCTCATGGCAAAACTACACGAATAATAATAATGAAATAATAAAGTAGTTTATTTTACGTCGAGTTACCGGGTCTTCCAAGCCAGTGTCTTGTAAATTGAGTATTCCACGAATTCCTGGGTCTAATCAGAATTTAGCGTGTTGGTTTTTCAGGAGGGAGGAAAACCGGAGAACCCTTATCTAGAAAGACCCTCAGAGCTAGCAAGCTAGCTAGGCGAGATACCAACAAACTCACATTTGGCGCTCAGAATCGAACCGCGATAAAGCGGGTAAATTAAATAATTATTTGACTTGTCTTGCAGGTACTGATCTAAAAGACCGAGAATATCAGTTCGGTAGACGTCATCTGACACTCAAATTTAACTTTACGACATGTCGTGTCGTTGATCAGACAGGCGGCCTTGTTCAGGCGGCCTCTTTCGACGCATTCTTTTCATTTTGGTAACCGTTTTGATTTGCATTATGCCGCGATCTTTGCATACAGGAAAAAATATCTGAATAAACTTAGTTTTCTGAAGAATATGTGGTCGCAAGTTCGAAAGCATTCCACAACATCGGCGCGGCTTTACTCTGTTTAGACAAATAGAAAATCATCAACTATATGTTCTGGATTCTGACAAAAAACTTGCTCAACAACGTTTCCTTCAGAATCTATTAAATTTATAATTTATAGAAAAGATTTAACCGAAGTCTCTAATCTACTCTTTGAGACCTTTCTTTTTTTCGATAAACTATCGTTCTCCAAATGACCGTGGTTCTCAGCTAATACATGCATCAGGAGTTCCGGACTTCCGGTTGGATCACACTGCATTCTGGGTAGGTGGGCTCAGAAAAGTGGGCATCAACTTCCAGAGCGGCCATATTGGATTTGAGGGCAGTCAACTTGGAAACTTTATTAATCCCGTTCTAAAGCTTAAACATCGACATATAGAACTCCCAACTGAAGAATTTGTAAAGGTAAGATATTCCGTGTATTAGGTAGTAAGTTTTTGAACTTGCAAAGGAGCAAAAATTGACTGCACTCAAATCCAATATGGCCGATCTAGAAGTTGATGCCCACTTTTCTGGGCCCACCTACCCAGAATGCAGTGTGATCCAACCGGAAGTCCGGAACTCCTGATGCATGTATCAGAGCATGCGTTTCTGAAGATCGTTTACATAAAACAAAATTCGCGGGAGTAAAGGGTTTGTTCAAGTTTGAAAGCATTCCTGATTTCTTACTGTAAGGGAACTACGCAACCCCTTACGCGATGCGAGTACGGGGACCTGCAACATTATCTCTTATATGTAGTGCAATATTAAACCCTCATCGATCTACCTACTTTTAACTCGACTCTCTGAAAAACTCACTCATTCAAATCAATCCCGAATTGCCCTGGAACCCACATGATTACCTCTACTAACCAGCTAAAACGGTCGTGTATTTTTGCGAGCAAGAAATGCACACCCACATTAACTGGTTAGCCAACTAATAAGCTGTTTATTATATAAAATGTGAAAAGAGACTGCAAGGGCATCTAGGAATCCATTTTAATATTACTACGCCAATACGGTCTCATACGTATTGCACCATATTGCATGCCTGTGTATTCCTCCTTTTTATTCTTTTACTACATTCCAGTCAGCTTTGTATGTAGATGGCTTCAACTATTGTTGTAACATATAATATTTTATATCTGTACCCCGCCTTGAATAGTACTGGTTAACTGCGGTTGGTACATATCCTTGTATTTATATCATATATATACTGATAAGTTGAAAGTTATTTCCAATTTTTTTATAATACTATTAGTAACACAGCGTTGCTTGGCCTGGTTCACACGACAAGTATTTTGGGTACGGTCCTAACCTGGGCACGGTACTCCTAAATTTTAGGTACGGCTGCTAAAAAATATCGGCACGGCATCCCTTATTTTTGTCGTGTAAATGGAAATGTTCCGAGTACGCGTGCGCGAACATCTAGGGGTTCTGAGACCACGTGATAAGGGAGTGTCTGCGATTTAGTGTTTGCACTCTGTCGCAAGTAGCTGCGTTTTCTGCAGTAATGCCGCTTATTCTAAGCGCAGAAATAGTTGCATTTTTACTGAATAATGCAAAATTGTCTTGTGACCACAACTGGTGATAGTCTCTCGTTTGCGACATAATTCATGAATGAGGGTTAATTCGTTGATATCAGTGACGTTTCTGCCATAGCCGAATTACAAACTCGTTTTCATTTTTGCATTTTAATTTACAACCTTTCAGAGTTTGGCGCGAAAGGTGAATCTTACATTTCTCAAACCAGTAGCACAACTGTGGTTAAAATATAATCCAGATAAATTCACGAAGTTCACATTAGATTGAGCAGAATGCATGCATGTAAGCTTTATATGGAGGAATGAAGAAAAGGTTTTCTTTAATTTGTTTCAAGCTTTGACCTTGAAGTCTTCGTTTTTCAATAAATATACCAGTTATATAAACTTGTACCAGACGTACAATCGTCCAAACTGCATTTTAATTATATACTATTCTTCCGAGGTGGCGCAGTGGTTAAGCGCTTCGCCTCTCACCTCTGTGGCCCAGGTTCGAATCCCGGACGCGACGCCATATGTGAGTTGAGTTTGTTGGTATCTCGCCCTTACTCCGAGGGTTTTTCTCCGGGTTCTCCGGTTTTCCTCCCTCCACAAAAACCAACCCGCTAAATTCCAATTCGATCCTGGAGTTCGTCGGAATACTTAAACATAAGCCTCTGGCTTGGGAGACCCGGTAACGGCTTCCTGTATCTTAGACGTAAGATAAACCATTTATCTATCTTTTAAATCCGATATCATTCTCTTGAAAGAACTGGTTTCTTTTTAGAGTGCAAAAATGACATTTCAGGCCAGCCAATATTGTTGTATTTTTGTTTCTCATTTTTGTATATTTTCTTCTCAAATGCCACGTATTTTATACCAGTAAAGCAAAAACGATTGTGATAAAGGTATCGAAGTTTGTCTCACTCGTCTGTAGTTTTTCTCATTCGTGATTATAATTTACCGCACTTCTAAGTGAATCGGGTAGTTATCTCATTGTGTTGCTTTGTTTTAAATAAATTTAACCGTTTCAAGGAACTCGATTCAACCTAAACTGTGAACATTTAGAAAGCGGTAATCCATGGATTTATCAGCTTAAACTTCAGTTTATTTCCGTCATTCCTACTCCAGGTTTCTGTTTTTTTTTCGTCCACGAGAGGCCACAAAAGTAACGTGGTAAATTAAGAGAAAGAGCTGATTTGACACGGGTTAAAGAGGCACTGTCATTCAAGTTTCTTTAAACAAAAATAACACCCTGAATAGAAATACCATGTAAATGTCCTGAACTGCTTTTCAATCTTTTTCGATAGAGGATGGCAAAGATTACAGTGGATAACGAAAGCTTATTCTAGAAACTTAATTTCGGTTACAGTGAACCGATTTGAAGTTGCTCTAAATTTCTCTTAAAATCAGAATTTTTCATCCACTCAAATCTTTGCCACCTTCATCAAAATTGTCTCATATTTTCTCCAGTATACCTGGAAAGCATACTCTGCTAATCTGAGTAGTTATTTTTGGGGGTTGGGGGTTGAGATAGCCCCTTTAAGCCTCGTGAAAACGTTTCAAATGCAGGGGAATATTCTGAAACCAAACGAAATGAGAATTTCCGTCTTTGAGATGATTTTCATCCTGCCTCAAGACAGGAGAATTAAATAAAGCCCTAATGCTTGTGGGGTGTTTCTATCTCTCTTTGGGTTTTTCGTCTTCCGTTGGGATCTTAGACTTGGAGGCGTCTTTCGACTTAGAGGATAAAGATGGTTAGTTTCTTGTCACTAGATTCTGAATAACTATGTGAATATCATAGTTGTGGAAACTCAGCAATTGTAGTAAAGTTTTATAGTGCGTATTAGATGTTTAAAATATTGCTGCTGCCTAACTTTCATGAATTTAACTCCAAAAATCTAAACATGAATCAGGGATTTAGTCGACTCATCCAATTCGTAGCAGTGATTGAGTTTCAATTACGCTATCAGATTATTCACTAAACCTAAAGAAAACTTTCCATTTAATTAATATTAAACTCTAAGTTAACCACTGGCTTATATATTGTTTCACTGTTACTGAAATGCAACACTTGTTTCAAAGTTTCAAGAATTCTGGAGCCTCTCCCTCTTTGAGTTCCAGTGTTTGAGAGTTCATTAGTCTCGCAGCCCGGAACCTCTCGTAGTACTAAGAAACACTGAGCCTCGATATATGGAAACAAGTGCCTTCACACTCAAATTAACGGAAATCAATCTTTGGGATTCAGCAGAGTCAATGTTATTCCTTATCGAGGGCAAATGGGCCAAAAGCGCATTAAAAATATCGGGCTCGTATATATGTTTTTCTTTAATTTCCAGAGATTGAATTATTAAAGGTTGATTTGGTGTTGAATCCCATCTGGCTATACCTAACTCTTTCCCCTGGAAAGTACAGAACTGCGCGTATCAAAACGTCTTAGAGAATAAACTATGAAAAGGGGGCTCGTGCTTACAAAAGTTTTTTGAAAGTTCAAGCAAGTCGACGCCATGTGTCATGTGAGAGGTTTAATAGCATCTGCATGATGAAGGTTGCAAAGACGTGTTTGACAATAAGCTCGATCCTTTGTGATATTTGGTTCTCTTCATAAAAGGCTTCCTGCGACACTGAATAGCCTGGGAGGGAAAAGGCTAAAGCTAAGAAATATGGTGGGAAATTGAGTTTTACGGCAAATTCGGCGGGAAAGTGAGTCGTAGAAATCCGGGGGGAAAAGAGAAGGAGGAAAAACTGAGACACAAAGATCGAATAGAGGAATATTTGTCTATATGGGTTGTCGCATGAGAATGTTTTGAGTGAAAATCTTAGGGAAATACTATTTTCATGTTTTTTTCTTATGAACACAAACGATTAACCAGAACGAAAATGAGCAGAACATTTAATTAAAATATCTCACAAATTTAACAAACAGTACGACAAAGAAACGTTTCGTTTTCAAGCCCAAACGTTTTACATTGAGCCCACAAACTTGGCCCGTGTAGTACAAGAATACATCAGGACGAATTCGCTCACATTTTGTGATTTTGGACGTAAGCGCTTCATAAAAAAACTTATATTATAAAATCACAATTTTAAATTAATTTTGAGAAAACTTTACGGTTTAGGATGTAGATATTCCACTAAGTTATCCCATCTTCAAAGAAAGAGTATTGATGAACGTTTATAAGGCGGGGCATTATTGTGTAAGATAAGTAAAATAATATGGAAAAAGTATTCTTTCATAGGACGTTCATCGTAAAGCATGTCTTATTACAGGCTGTTTGTTGATTCTTCGTTTATTTTTTCAGGAGCAATATACAGTAACAAAAAAGATCGTGTGAACCTTCCCAAGGTATCTCCTCTGCAGAAGAGCTGTCCATTGAGCTTTAGTCTTGAATCCGGCATGCTCTTATACACAAACTAGCCTTGTATTTAAACGCTGCATTTTCGAATAAGAAATTGAAGTCGGATTTTTCACTATAGAGTTTCCTCTTAGCTAATGCATTCACGTTGAGCTATTGTATCAAATGAATGTCATTTAAACTTGCGGTAGTGTTAGTGTAATACTCTGGGAGTTACTCTTTCAACTTAGCGAGTCATTTTAAACTCGGCAAGTCTTTCTTGAAAAACTACCCGAACGGGTGGACTTTGTTTGTACTAGTAACTTCTCAAGACTGCAAATAACCTCATAAAGTATTAATAAAAAGCTCCCTATTAGACACAGCGATTGGAGAAACTAAATTATAGTATTACTAATATCCCATCTTAGTGGAGGCCTACTCCGCCAGCTGCTTGGCTATGAAACAATGAATTCTTACGAGGTATTTTCCCATGGTTTGTAAGGTATCTGATAATTATGGTTTACAATAGAACTTTTTTCTGCCGTTAGTTTCCAGAAATTAGTCTCATTAATTCACTTGGTGGGTTTCCAAGTTTGAATTGAAGATGAAAGCTCGTAAAGGAATTAAACTGAAAGTGCTGTCCACTGTAAAAATAGAGAATTCAGTGGTCTGAGTAACCCTTAAAATGTTGTATTTCCCTGGTATTTTTGCTCATTCATTCCTTACTAAAACGGGTTTGTTCAAACACGCGCCAAGGTGTTGGAATAATTATATGTTGTAAGCTCTTGTGTTATGACCGCAGTTCACTTTCTCTCACGATATTTCCCTTAAGAAATAATCGATCTGAGCTTTCTCGTCATTTCACTTGTCTTCTTTATATCTTCTGCAATATATTGGTGATTTTAGTTTCAGTTTTCCTATCATTTATCCACCAAAAGTGACTCTACATTACTCCGACGAACAAGGTCAATGATTCAGGTGAGTTATTATCGGGCCAACACTGGTTCTTGGAAACCGAAAATAACACCAAATCGATTGATTATACATAAAGCGTTACAAAACTTGGTGACTTTGATCTCGTGAAGCAGTACTTCCCACAGCCGGTCTCGTGAAATTGAAACGTTTTATCTTGTTAGATAGAGAATCGGCGCCGTTCAAATATTACAGTTGAGAACACAAAGACATCTCTCTTTCAGGCTTCCTTGTTTCCTTATCACAGTCGCAGTCTTCTAGATTTCGGTTTCAGTGTTTTATCTCGAATCCATATTGACTTTTCGACGATGAAGACGCACTCATTCAAGACAAGATATGGCCGAAATAAAATACTTAATTTTTTCTTTGGGTCTGTCTTTTCGCGATTACCTGTTTCTGGTAGAATATTCTTCGAGATTAGATAGATTCAGATATGTTTTAGCTCATTAGCTCAGGCAATTAGTAACCCGGGCGTTGCTTTTGGTCCTAAGTACATTGCATATTTAATGCTAACTGTACAAACTGAGGAACGGATTAGATTGTAAAGACACCCAACCGCGCTTTTATTATTTCAAATTGCGATTCTTAACGCCGTGAAGTTGGCTTAACGTCAACTCTTTACATTTTGTTTTTGTCAGTTTTACTATCAGACTCGGTGTATCATTCCATTTTGGCCCAAGGCAAGAAAAGATGAATACATAAATCCACTGGCCTTTAAGAAGGTTATACTTTGGTTATAAATTGCGATTCTTAACGCCGTGAAGTTGGCTTAACGTCAACTCTTTACATTTTGTTTTTGTCAGTTTTACTATCAGACTCGGTGTATCATTCCATTTTGGCCCAAGGCAAGAAAAGATGAATACATAAATCCACTGGCCTTTAAGAAGGTTATACTTTGGTCTGCAACTCGTGTGCTGTGGTCTAAAATTAACAAATATTGGATCTTCTTAGCTCATGTCAGGAAACTGAGCTAAGGTGGGTTCTATGAAGCAGGTCCTTATGTTTATATGTTGCGTTATGAAGTGGGAGTGTGTCGGTGCAAGGTCCAGCGAGAGCGAATTGTCCCTGGGGAAAAATTCGACCACTGCATCCATAAAATTCTGTGGAAAGCCAATTTTCGCCTGAAATAAGACAGGAAAAAGTTTAGTATTACTTATTGATTTAAACTGGAGTAGTGTGAATTTCAGTGTGATATACGATCATTACATAAAGACAAACAAATATAGAATGGCTGTCAATCTATGGTTTTGTGACTTTGCATTTGTCATTCAATTCTCAAAGGGTTTCTTGATTTTAGTACACTTTTCGAATATCATGAGATTCAGAAGCCGATTCAGAACTGTGACTTTAATTTGTAACAGAAGATGAACTGAAGTTATGATTAGTAACTTACATATATTTTAAGATCTAGATTGTGTGTGTCTGTCATATATTTAACCCATTCGGGGAAAAAATACATTCACTATCTTTTGAACTAAAAAGGCAGAATGAAAAACACTTAAAACGGTTTGGTTTCTCTCTGATGTTGTTGCCGGATGAAGAAATGTGTGTTAGATGATTTGTATTTCGGTAAATCAATCTTCTAGCTACATTTTAAACGCGGCTAAACTTGAATTCAAAATTGACACTCATAAACTAGGAACTCAGAGAGCCATAATATTTCTTCAAATCAGCCGCTAACTAAACATAAGTAAAATTAAACGTCAGTCTTCATTATTAAGTTTACTTTAATCTCGCTAGTGTTCTCCTTTCGGTCATCAAAGGAACAGTGCGACAAAAAAATCCGTTCAATTTGTTGCGTAATTTAGCCCTACCTAATCAATAACAAAAGCAATTACTTCCCTCGTACGGTGTTTTATCGTTCAAAATTCTGGTTTCTCTCTTCAAAAGATAATGATTTTTTTCTGCCATAAACGGATAAAATTACCATCAGCATTGTTAACAGAGAGCATCCTTAATGGAAGCCTTTCTGATTTCGCGAGACTAAATAGTGATTGTAACTTATTAAGATTGCAGACTGGTACCAAGAAGAGCCACCTGTGGAGTGATTCGAAGTAATAAAATCTTACAATACGTGTACACTACGCATCCTTTTCATCAGACATTCGAATATATATTTTTTCGGTTTAATCCCTCAAGTACGAGTCACAACTCGTTTCACCATTCCCCCAAAACAGACTTTACAGAATGCCGTCGTTAACGAGGGTTTTTATTAAATAAGTCACACTTCGGTACAACATTTACGGACGGCAAAAATTACAACCCCCTTCTAACTTGTAATGCAAAATGGCTCTGACGACCCAAAATACGTGTTTCCTCAATAAAAGGACCGTTACTTAATAAATTACTAAAGAAGCGAAAAGTCATAGAAGATAATGCAATGTTCGATGCGACTTATTCAATGTGTGCTTCCTAGATTTTTTGAAATGTTAACATGGTCCAGAAAAGACAATTGCGAGGTGCTAACAATGTATTAATTGTCTGATTATTTGCGAACTATGAATGCTAAGCTAGAATCGATTTAGACGTATTTCCGTGTCTTTGATGTCGTTTTCTGTCGCCTTTCAATTTCTCACACGCTTTTCGCCACTGGTTCATGCAACCGCAACGTTTTACATCATCAACAAATACATTCTCTCCCAACGTATTCCATGAGCGAGTCTTAAAGTGAAATATGTAACGAGAATGACTTCATTTCATAGACGTATTGTATAGCAAAGTACCAATGTCGTGTAATTAATAGAAACGAATTAATTGTGAAGGCTTCATGTGGACTGTAAAACTCATAAATACACTTCAACATGTATCACAAAACGTGGACATCTCTTGATAGTGAGAACAGTCACATCAAAACAGACACCCTCTAGAACTGAATTAAAAATCCCAAGCTATAATTTAGCCACAGAGCGGACGGGTGTAGAGTTGCAATTCTAAATGTTGTTGTATTATTACGTTTCTTGGTTTAAATTCACCTGGGACCTTTTGAATGCGAAAGTACAAGGCTTGTTGTGCAAGAAGTAGTGTAAAATGCTATTCGCAAAGTATCCCGTCTCGAAAATGAATTAATTCGTAAAATCTAGCGGATTCGCTCTTATTAGTTTCCTGTTTTATCCATAATTCTGGGACAAATTGGCCTCGTTTGAAGCAAAGAGAGAGGCAGTTGAGTGAAATATGATACATACATATTTTACATTGCATTTCGAATCCTTAGTTCTTTTTTGGAGAACACAAACAAAACTCAAACCAGATTCACCCAAAATTTTGCAAAGAGAAACCAAAAAACCTTTTGTCCGTCTAGTTAGACTTGGTAGGGGGGCCGTTTCTTGGAAAAGTTAGTCGACTACACAGAAATTGTCGTCCTCTTCAAAAGTAGAAATAGTGATTTTCTTACTGTTCATCCCATAGAATATTCATAATTACTTTACACGAAAAAGGCCTGGTATTTTGGGGAAGATTCAAAGTTCATCTATTCAAATTCTACGTCAACTTTGGTAATGTATTTTATGTTATACTTATTTCGATTCCAGTCGATGTACTTTGGTTTCAAAGTAACAACTCAGCTAAAATCGTTTGAAACGCTGCCACCAGTTTTACCCGGCCTCTCACGTGAACAGAGGGAAACTGTTCTTAGTTAATAGTGATTCTTAGTTTGCTTTCAAAGTTGTTGACTTTCGTACAAATGTACAACATTCTTACAATGTACATTTCTGTGGAGTGAACGAAACATCGCTGTCAAAAATGTTTCACAAGTTAATAAGTCAAAGCCATGGTTCTATAGTCATGGCGTTCTTGAAACCACGGCGTGTTCAACTCGCCCTTAACACGTCCTCACAAGAACAGCAGCAGTGAAAAACAAGAATGGAAATGTATCTACAAAATAACCAAGTTCACGGCAGTTACTTCTTTGCTCTTTCAGTGAGAAGAATTGCTGTGATTAATGACAGTTTCAAGGCGATAAAACCGACACAAATGCGTACATGATCCTGGCGCGAGAGCGTTATTATTACGCGGGCAAAAAATGTGCAAAACCTTCATGCGCAAATGGGCCTTCAGTTCTACAAACTGTGCGTTATACGGCACTCTGTAAACTCTTTGTTGACTTCCTTTCTTAGCTTTATTCCCCAAAAATGACTTTCTTCTTGAGATTGGAGCTTAAACGAGTTTTTTAAATGGCAAAAGATTCACAAGGCTTAAATATAATCTTTTTGTAGCAGAAAGGTGTATTGGTCTTTGTCTTTCACGCGAAATTGTCACTGAATTGCTTAGTTTGAGGCAAGAATTAATTAAATAGTTATATATTTTCCAATAAACAAATATACCCAAGTGATTTCTACCGCTATATTGGCCGATTTTCTATTTAAACAGAAAACCGAAGCGTTCTCCTCCAAGTTTATTTTTATTCTATTCTAAGCCAAAACAACGTTCGAGAACCAAAAGTACGGTTTATTTTTCAAAGCTGGCCGTTACAAAAGGAACGCCCTCCAGTGGATAATCCCGTCGGTGTAGCTACAAATGACCTGAACGTTTCTGATAATGTTCTAATTTGATCGGTTAAATCAGTTTCACGTGTGCTTTACCCAAATAAAATGAATATTTTTAGAAGGATTTGATTTCCGATTTCAGTTATATTTGAAAAGGAAATTGCGCATTTCCTATGGAAAATTCGAGCGGATTAGCGCCTCTTTCTTCCCTACGGTCACCATTCGAAAAGTTAACTTTAGCCTCGTCCCCCGAGGGCAAGGTTAGGATGGCAAGCTTATGTATTGTCTTCTTAGTGCTTGATAACCTACCTTTGCAATCCCTCCTTTTAGAAAGACTTGATAAAGAAACCCCGACAAAATTGGGCAACAAACCCCTCACCCCAGAAACAGTACAATGTTACGTTCAATGTACACGCAGTTTTCAGCCTTCATGTCCGGTCTGGGGTGTTTCTAGAGATCATAAAATTACTTCACTTCACTTCAAATGAAATGTCGCTGTTATCTCTCGTCTCGGCTGCAGCCGCGGGATATGAACTAACTACTACCCCTGTACAAAGAGTAGCTTTGTTGAAAATCCTTACTGATAGTATTGTTATCTACAGAACTAGCCCCAGAGCTGTTCTTCAATTACCACTTCATGAATAGCGATGCCGTTGAAGTCTAAATTATTTTCTTACCGAGAACAGAAAACAAAAAACATTCTTGATGCACTGTATTAACTTAAAATTGTATTTCCAAAATCTTATTCAAATGCCAAAATCTAACTTCTCTCTCCTGCATTTCCCTTTTGTTGATCTTCCTCTGATAGACTTCGATATCGTTATAGTAGACGTGTACGGCTTTCTTTGCTTTGAGACTAAGAAAAAGTCAACACGAATAATATAGCGGCCGTAATTGTGAGCTTTTTAGAAAACATATATTTCAAGATTTGTTCATCCCAGCCAAGGTTAATCAACTCTAAAGTTTCCTGTTGATTTCAATATTTCTTACTTTTAGTTTTGATTCTAAATATATTTTTTTAAATTCCTCGCCGATCCAGTTACTCTGTAAGCATTTTGGTTCGCCCATGTTAACGACTTCCACTTCCTTTGTTCAACCTCTCCCATTCTTGCCTACTTATATCATTCCACATATGCTTCTTTCTCATTTACTTCATGAATTCTCAGAGTTTATATCTCTTCTTACAAAAACACATATAAAGTTCGAAAAAGTAAAACAATTATGTATTGACGTACACATCGATTTTCATCATTTTCAAAAAAGATGTGGGACCTCGGCTATGTGATCTTATAGCTCAATTTGTTTATTTGTTTACTGCCTTAAACCCAATCCACACACACAGACATAGTTCATCGTTTCTGTTCAGGCTGGTTCATTTATTTTCCTCCCTAGTTGGCCCCTTTTCATCCAACTTTCTATGTTCCTGGAGCACTCAATATATTTTTCAAGTCCTCGCATTCTCTATGTTACTTTCACCATGTTTCTTCTGTGTTAGTCATGAATATCTCACTCTTATTTTTACGCGTTCACAAAATTTTCCAAATGTATCTCTCTATAAGTGAGATACTAATTCTGCATACAACGAGAACTTCTCAGTTGCTCTCCTATTTTTTAATATAGTTATTGGACCAGGGAAGGGGGGCAAGAATATTTTGACAAACTGTATCTAAACATTGCTAATGAACTTGCTTGATATCGAGTTTTGAAGTTTCTCGAATGAAACGTTGAGAAATATTCTCGAAGTTTGTTTAAATTTCACACCGGAATTTCCGAGTTGCCAGTTTAGTTATTCTACGTGTTTTTATAAATTTTCTATACAATGCCACTTATAAGACCTGAAGATATTGCTCAGTTATTGCAGGGTAATGAAACAAGCTTTTAAAGTGTCTTTTGGACGGAGTTGTCAATTCTTTCCTTACTTCGACCCGCAAAATCGTTCCAAGAATTTCCGCCTGTGTGGAGGTTGTATTAAATGACTGTATATACGAACCACATTCAAGTGAGTTTTCTAACATTGATTCAAGACTACCTGATTTCAACTTCTAGAAGTCATCCGCTTTGGCATTGTAGTATTTCTTAACTTGTCATCTATTTTTTATAGTTTTGTTTAATAAATATTCACACACGCGCTGTGGCAGTACAGTACAACGTACTTACGAGAGTACTTCACGTCTCTGAAGTACTAAATCAATTCTCTGTTGACCCAACATACGAAACGCTAATATTCACCTAACATCAAACTACAACTAACATCAGGGACCAAACATCCTTATATTATATTCTTCTGTAGCTTCAGGAAGTTCTTAGCAAAGTTCCAAGTTATATGTGAAGTGAATCCTCAAGAGTAGAAAAAATAATGGACCCGAGGTTTCATTGAAAGCTACGATCAATAGTGCACCCCTCTACACTCCATAAGTATAACCTCAGCTCGTGTGAAAACATCAATTTGAGTCGAAAATCGATGCGAAAATTTCGCGCTCTTCGTTCCAAGCAGAGACTTTTACATAATGAAAGCGCTAGTAGGTAATTACGACGCACGGAGTGAATTACTTCTTTAAATATTTCAACAATGCTAAACGGAAAAAACGTACCTAATAAATGTGCGTGATCCACCATGCTACCGGAAACTTTTTCCGATGCAAAAGGTCAATGGGGGGGTCACCGTGCATCAGCGAATTACACTCAAATTTGCAAAACACCGCGCGCTTCACTGAGATTCGTCTATTATTTTTAACTCTCGCTCATTCCACCGTTTGAGGGTTTGAAATTGTGCTTAGCGTAGGAGCCATACAGGTGAATCTAAAGCTATACATTGCCCATTAAATTCCGATTCAGACTTTTGGAATAAGAACTTCAAAGCTATTAACTCGTTGACAAGAGACTACAAGCCCCCTGGCCCTTTTTCTCTCGAGCTGCCGCTGCACCTGCAAGTTCAAAAAGCCACTCAGCCATGCACGGTTTTGTGACACATGAAATACGAAAGCTTTCTGAGCCCCTTGCGAACTTGTCTAAAACACAATAGACTTAAAATGAGCGCTATTTCTGTATTACTGAGTTCTTCTATCTCGTAATGAATCGGCCTTGAGAGGCCTCGGCTATTTTGCCAACTAAAAGCGCTACAGTTTTTGCGTTGGGAAACTATATTCACTAAGTTAATCCCTTTCCCGCCTTCTACGTTCTAAGGTGACAATAGTTAATTTGTTATATACACAAAGTTTTCTGCGGGTCTTTATTAGAACCTGCCTGATTGCATTATTCGTTGTTTTGCTTTTAATCAAACCCGGTGAAGACGACATTTAGGCTTTGCTTTTCACGGCGCATTTAAATTGTATCTCAAATGCGAAGAAGCCATCAGTCTTAAGGGTAAACTTGCTCGGAGAAATTAACAAGATAATAGCTGAGAGAAGAGTTGAAGGGCCTTCTCGGTCAAAACACTGCTTCCTGTGTTTTGAATCGCGAGCAAAACAACGTTGAAAATTACACTTTGCCTTTCAAGTCATCACAATAGTACAGGTCATCTCATTGTGCGTGCACCGATAATTTCCCCTCCGAGGATAGCTTTTCAGCAACGAGTCGGAGAGTATTTTCGACACCTTACTTTTCAACGAAGTCGCCATAAATCATGTTGAAGGCTTTTCAGTGATATGTAAATAAGATAATACCTTCTTTCAACACCTTGTTGCTAGCTTTCTTTCAGCGATTTGTCATTAAGCTGTTCGAGTCACTGACATGATTTACATATACATTGATTTAATTCTGCATTACGATTCTTGCTACCACACTCATGGTTAGCCATGAAAAAACAAAACTTGACAAAAACACAGAAAGAAAGGCCGAATTTAATTGTCTCGTGTAATTTTTTTTCCCCAGGACTAAATTTCGCGTGGGCATTGAATTGTTTTTACCTTAAAAGCTATTTTCAAAGAGAACTATGATTTTATCTTGTTAGGTTACAAAATGCGCGTAAGCTGTCAGTGTTTGAGTCGACATCTTCTGACGTACCTGCCAATCAAGTGTCATTCAATTAGGAACAATAGGAGTCGTGAGGCGTGCTGTTGACGAGTTGAATATGGATAGTAGATAGCTTCTATTGAAGGACTTAATCATCAACACTATACACCTCCCCTCCCATTTGACGAGAAGATAATGCCATGCCATTTATAGTCATGTCGCATAGGCCTGTCGTATAATTAGATTTAGTCGTCAAGGGTCGACAAATTGCGTATTAAAAAGTCCCTACTCCCATGAGGACGGTCATTAACCATTAATTGAGGGCCCAGTTCACGTAAAACAGGAAACACATAAATTCATGCAAACAATAGCAGTCTAAAAGACTTTAGCGCTGTAGTGCTATAAATCGGTGTGAGGAAACGAACCATTCAGTTGTGAAAATGTCGTGCTGCGGGTAACACGGTTTTCTTGTCGCGCGTCAAAAGTAAAACATGGAAGGCCCAATCAGTACATTCGGCATACAGTTCCCCGATATAAATCAAGATTTTAGCTTACCGCCACATTTGCGCCAAAGTGGTGACAGCTACAAGCCCTCGGCTACACGTATAGGGCCACCGATACCGAGTATTTTTCCCGGCGACTACCTCGCCAAGAAGTTAACAAGTGACGATGTCCGAAGCCACTTTGGTTCTGGCTTGGATGGAATCGCGGAGATACAGGAACAGGATCACGACATGCCGATGACTGAGAGCTACCTTAGCGTTCCTACCACGACGTTCAACTGCGCATCGCAGTTCCCAAACAACTCGCACTCGTACGGTAGCAGTCTCCAGACGTGTAACCCTTTGAATCAAGAACCCCCAACAGCGTCTGATATTTATCACAGCAGGGACGTTCACAACGGGTCGTTTGGAGCGCTAGCCGAGTTCAGTTCGGTAAAAAATGAGAGCAGTGGACTACGAATTCATCCAAGTATCTCAAGCATGTCAACGCTTCCATCACAAAAGCCCAGTAATAACTTTATGAGAACACTTTACGGGCACAATCTGAACCCGAACTATTCCGACAACGGTACGCCTTTGTATAATTACTATCAGCAGACGAACGAGCCCAAGGTTCCTCACTCGCACTTCTATCCGCCACGTCCATTCCCTGCGTACAACCTGAACAGCGCATTTGAGCCGCCAGAGAACTCGATCTTCACGGCTGACAGCCACAGGTATTCAAAGGATGACTCAAAGAGTCTTGGACTATCGGGTCATAGGGGGGGCTCAGAGCGAATGAAGCAGACAAGTTTGGCAGCAGGCGAAAGTAGAGATGTCGAAGACGTGGACGATGCCAATAGGTGTAAGAACACTGTGGAGGGAACCAAGACCTCAGTAAGAAGATTCAAAAAGTGGTACAAAGACAAATCTGGCAAGTCCCTAGACATGAATGCCGTCACCAAACAAATGGCAGTAGAATTGCTCAAAGATTTCTTTCTTCAAATCAGAGACACGAGACCTGGAAAAGAGGGCAACGAATACGAGCCAGTAACTCTCACAACTTACAGAAACGGCCTCCGAAGGTATTTTCTAGAGAGAAAATGCCCGCCAGCGGTTGAAAACTTCGATTTGGCCGATCGAGAATTCGATGTTGTTAATTATGGTCTCGTTACGAAGAGAAACGAGCTGAAGAGAAAAGGGAAGGGGAATCACCCGAATGTAGTGGAGAGTATTACAGAGGAGCAGCTCGAGAGAATGTGGGCTTCAGGAGCTATCGGCGTGCATGGACCTCGTTCTCTCCTACGCTTGCAATGGTGGATCAACACCGTGTGTCACGGCATACGAGGTCGAATGGCGCACCATGATCTCAGCATTGATGATTTCAGAATCTCGCGGGGACCTGATGGCAAGATTGTTATCGACCATGTTAAGGCCGGCTCCAAGAGGCCAAGAGCTGGAGCTGACGACAAAGAAAGCGCCAGAAGCAAGAAAAAGTGCAAGGCCCGAGTCGCAGCAACTGACGGCGGAGAGCGAGATCCCGTGCGCGCGTTTGAAGTCTACCTCCGCCATCGACCACCAGGAATTTCGTCTTTCTATCTGACTCCTAAGCACAAGCCGAAGGGCGACATCTGGTTTAACAAGGTGCCAATGGGGAAGAACTCGATCGGTAGAATAATGCGAGAAATCAAGGCAATCGCTGGTATAGGATAAGAAAAACTATTAAGACTGCAACCACCTAAGACTTAATTGAATTTGTTAGTCAAATTAAACTCCAGTTATAGCAAAAAGAACTGATGTAACTTTCATAAGTGCAAAATGTTGTTGTCGTGTTAGCTGGCAGAGCGACAGCAGCGAAAAGAACTGACAGTATTAGAGTAAAAATCAGTAGTGTATTCTACGGAAAGGAAATTCGTTAAAGATACAAGAAGCAAAGCCCGAACGCTTAGATGAGGTATTAAGAATGAATTTATTTCGTTTATCGAAACATTATTGATCAAAAGCATAATGCCTGTAATTTTTCTAACCGAATTTACTTAGTCAAGAAAAGCGTACCAAGTATTATCAAAAGAATAGTAGCTTTAACAATTTGTCCTGGGAATCAATCATTCGAAAGAGAATTTCTGTTTGGCTTTGTGAGGGAAATTTGTGTATCCATCTCTCAAACGAATACCAGTTCCACCACTACTCGTTAATCTTCAGGTTGTATATGTAATAGCTCATTTTATCTCGTTTTTGGTAGAATAATCAAGAGTATTAGTTCTTATTTTTTCACCTTGGGAGAAGTATTTGTTTTTTTAGTAAGAATTCAAGCTTTTTAGGGTTTCATAGGCCTATTGAATTGCTACAGAAACGGTTTTAAGAGGTTTCGTTTCGTCATATGGTTGTATTCGTGAGTTTCTTGAACGCTGTTCACCGCGTTATCATTCATCAAAAGAGTTTTAAAAAGGTATTAAAGCAGCAAAGTTCAACTTTGCTAGAAAGATTATTTAAGCTTTTAAAATAACAAACATATTATTCATTTCCAAAGCTTTGGGTATTTAGTGCTTAAATTTCATTGATATAATAAATTAGAGACTGAGCCAGCCATCTGTAATGGCAATGTATCACTTGATGCCCTATCTGTGTACCATTGAAGTTTTCTCTTTTCATTTTATCCAAAATAAACCTTCGAGTTCCGCCCATAATATGTCTACAATGTAAATAAAACCTATTCAAGGTAAAAAGTATGGAGAAAATTTGAAGTCTGTTCGTAGTGATTTATTGTAAAGGAAATAATAATATTATGTGAATATACGGCATACAACTTCAGAAAGTCAATTATGCTCAACTAAGAGGCAGAAAGCTGACAGTTCAGGACTAGCACTCCTAGCTGATTTCGTGACTTCAGTTGTATTTTCTACCCCTAGAAGAACAGACATTGTTTTCATTCGTAAAAGTAGTCTTTTGCCTTCAGCTTAGCGTTCATAAAAATAAAAGACCAACACAAGATAAGATACACTCTTGTAAGCCATGAATGATATAGTCTTTAGAGACAGATTTCTCTAATTGTTCATTTCACGGCCTAATAAATGAGAGGGTTTTGCAAGGGAGATTCTAGAGTGTTTCTGTGATGCATCGAACACCTGAAGATGTAATCTTTTTCCTATCATTCTAAGCTCCTAAGAGATTTCTGACGACATGGAATTCCTGTCCTTTGCAGCCTCACGTATTTAGATAAAACTCATAACAATGAAGCTCTACTCAGTACGGATCAAGTCTCTTCCGGGATATGCGTCTTTGTGATTAATGAGCATGGCTTCTCTTCCCCCCTCCTGCATCAGTCAAAACACGACATATTTTTACCCTTTCTCGTAGTTTAAAGATTAACTACCACTAAAAAAAACCTGAATGACTTTATGAGAAATATGGTGGGAAACTAAAACTGACTGTCAGAAATGGCAATTCATTTTCAGGCTTTTGGCTCTTTATCGGCAATAGATTTGATTCTTGCTTGAACTTTTATTAAGATAGCAACTATCTGGTCTCAGAGAATAAAAAAAGGCGGATTTCCCTCGAGTATAAGTTCTTTATACCTTTATTTTTGGGGATTCGAATGTGCATTTGCTTCCTTGATAACTAGGTTTGGCTGGTTGTAACCAGGGAGTTTACACCAACAAAGAAATTAACCATAGTCCATAGTTTCAAAAACTCAACAGGGGTGCTTTCACAGAACTTTAAAAGTTCCTCAGTGAAGAAAAACGTACAAATAGTTGGCCTTTAAAGATAGAAACAATTCTATCTAAGGAATGCCGGAGTGATCTCAAGGAGTTTGTTTTCCAATAGGGATGAAAAGCAGTCGAGAGTGAATTGCGAAATTGCTTAAGAAGCTCTGCCCTAAATAGCAAATTAACTAACCCAAAATGGCAGCGTTTCATGAGTTTACGAAAATTTCGTAGCAATACAGTGTAAACAATACCCCCAAGTTACCATATTTGTCACAGTGGATTATCTTACACGTATTATTTTCCGCCGTTTCTTGTTATTGGCTAGCAACGATACAATTCGTAGGCAACGAGTGACTTGTGTTTTCGTGACTGAGATCCAGGTTGTTATTCTAGGCCCTTCTATACTTGTTTACAGACGGGAATTTTGGTGGTAGAAAGAGTGAGCTCCCAAACCCTTACTTGGTAACAAACTAAAACAAAAATAAACTACGTCAGTTGGCTGAGCGAGGCCGTGAAATCCTCGCCCGTCATGAAGTGGGTAGAACAATCTTATAAATTGGTGAACGTTTCCGAAAATGGTGTATTTTGTTACTGTGTGATCCATCGCAGGTATCGGATATATTATTTATACGGTACAAACAGTGGCCGTGCAGTCCCGTCTCACCCAATATCGGGATGAGAGTGGAAGAGATACACCATGTAAACACAATCCTGAGTGTATATTTCGTGCACCAAATCACATTTACTTTCTTTCTAATAACGCCGCTGGCTTCGAGTTTAATTGTTCCAGTCCTGGCTGGATGGAGGTAAATATAAGAAAACATTGAATTCCTGACTTAAAAATTCCCATACCACGGTCGTTACTTAAAAAATATTGCAAAATTGCCGTGAGAATAGCTCACAGAACGCTTCGTCCTGAAGTGGTTTCATTTCATTCGGCTTGAACATTTGTTCACCAAGTTAATGTTGAGAATGTTATATGAGTCTGTTCATTCACTTTGAATAAAAAGGTGTGTGTTCCTTGTTCAATTTCATCCTCTCGCACAATTACATTACTATACTAAAAGCCCGGCCTAATATATCCAATTAAAGCTAATTTTAAATAAAATCCTTCGACATAAGCTTCCCCCTTCGTTGATTTGTTGTTCTAGGATTAAACATTACTTACTCGTATGTGATCCTGAAAAGGATTATAGCTTTTTGCAAGAAAGTGCTCCCACACCTGTCGAACGCCTTTAGTTCCCGGGTTGGGACTGTTAGTAAAGCTAGGTATGTTTATATGGTCGCACTGCAGTATGTACTCGGCTTTTAACGCAAATTATCTGCGAGCCTACTCAAGATGGACTTAACCCCTCACTCATAACCGTTCATTTATAATAAATATAGCTTCATGTTGCGCTAGACTAGTATTGTAGTCAACCTTGAACGAACGATATTCATTTGAAGAGAAGTCGTTTTATTTCAATGGAGCACAAGTACGCAGTGGTGTTTTAACGGATTGAATACGCGCGGTGTATTTCAGCGTATTGTGCAGCCTTGGAATGCTTCAAAACGCTCTGCGTTGTCCTCTAGAAAGTAGAAGTAACCCCTGGACTTTCTTGTCGTCCATTTTCTTTCATATTACCGAGAAGAAACCTCAAAGGAAAGCCATAAATTGGATTCTCTCTTCCAGCACTTCTATTTGATGTCTTATTCGATATTTTTGTATGTCCCGAGTAAGGCTTCTTCGTATTGCATTGTTTAATGTAATAGTGCTCTGCAAGATAAATCGTAGTCCTTCTTACTACTCTTGACACTACGCGGCGAGGCATAATCATCAAGATCCGATCCTTGAAGTTAGAACTAATTGTCCTACGCCTTTAGCTGGGAACGAAAGGCGTCGTATCTGGGGTCGCTCTCGTGTAGTTTGAAAATGCTTGTGTTTTTGTCTTTAGAGGGATAACTTACTAATGGCCTCGGCGGCGTTTTCCATTGAGTTGGTTGAAGACCCACAACCAAATAATTTGGATATTGGATGGTTTGAAAAAGTGTAACGATGGAGTTTAGTTTGATCCGAAAGTCGCTGTATAAATGTAGTGATGCTCCGAATCACATCAGGGTGTTCATTACGCCAACAAAAATAACTGCTATTATCGCGCAAAGAAGTTCTAGCCGGCCAAATCTACCATAGTGAAGGTATATATAAGGATATTTCTTGTTCTGGTTATTATACGTAATATTCTATGTTATAATTTTGTAGGTTAACGTGGTGAGCTTGGAGCCTATTGTTCAGCCGGGAGGGTTGAATTACTTGAGACACCAAGACCCGTGGTGGCAAAGCCACCCACCTGGGTTCTTGTGCCTGCTAACAATAGTACTTCCTATTCTTTGTCTCCCGGGGTTTTTATTTCTCGGATTTGTAGTTAAATCAACTCTTTCCCCTCACAAGGCGTAACTGGACTTCATTATAGTTATTATCACTCCTGCTGCGGGGTTTGTATGCGTGTAATTGGGCGTGCAGTTTCCACAAGTCCCAAAGTATTAATAAGGACAATCTAAACATTCTAAATACGAAATAGAGCTCTGTGTTAAGTCGCACACTTGAGTGCACTACAATTATATAAAATAATAAATGTGTATGTCATGCACGGAAGCTTCCCTCCCCAGAACCCTGAACTGTAGACTTGATTCCCACTGATAAATCGACTGCTACTTCAAAGCCATTTCTGCCATTAGCACACGCTTTGGGGCGCCGCTTAAGCGTGCAAATCGAACCATATCTTGGGTTACAAGCGTCAAATCTACACCACCAATATGACCCATACCCTGGCAGTAGTAATATTTCTTTAAACGACTCTTATTTCTTTCAGGGTCCGCCGGCGGAAGTATTGACTTCAATTATCAGCAGATTAGCTCACTTTGAAGAACTAATACAGCGATGTGAGTATTTAAGTAGCCAAGCTCATTACATGTCATTCAAGTGGGATCTACTTAGGTTGGACGCTGTGATTTCACCGCTAGTGCTAATGACTGTTTTTAAGTTGCGATATCTTGTGGACGGGAGGTGCTCTGACGTTGTCTGGAGTCCTTGCGCGCTCCTGTTTGGCGGAAAGCCAATATATACGGCATGCGAGTATTCAACGAATGAGTAACGAAATAGGCGCGCACAGATAAGAGAGTCAGAGAGAATCCCTAAAATTCCTTTTTATGAATTGCGCACGTGCAAATACGCCAATGCAAATGGTTTTCATAACGTTTCTTAACTCAGGAAACCAACTAAGAGTGCGCGATGTTGGCGCAATGGTTGGAAAAGGGGTCGAAGAAACAAACGCTCAACATAATTCACCACTTATGATACATTTCAACAGTAGCTTTTTTACTTTATATAATTTAATGAACTTTTTGTTTCTAAATTTTGCGCGATTTAATCAATGTTTGCCAGGCTTAGTTAAATAAGCTTCTTGTGCAAACCTGATTACATGTGGACGGTTTATTAAGGACGGGATTTACCATGATTTTACTAATTTTTCGAGAAGTTTCAAGTCCCGTTCACTGAATAGCAAAGACAACGTAGAAGCTTATTAAAGATTGGTTAATACACACATTTACATCATATTCAATGAAGCAAGTTTTTAATAGAGCTTATGCATGATGTCACGCTTTTGTCCAAAGTGAGGCTTGGTGGAATCACACTGAAAGCGTGGCATCATCATGCATAAGGCGGATGGGTTACTTGGAATTTCTATGTGCTAGAAAATACACTCATTAAATTATCACACACTGAAAAGAAACAGGAATTATGGAAGCGTGTGTATTTTGTCGTATGTTTAGTTGCCTAAATGAAACTCACGCCGCACTCACGCGAGCCTGCCGAGTAAACTAAATTCCGGAGCTGGGTTTATGTTAAACAAAACCACAGGACTGTGTATGAGCAATCATGCGTTGATCTTCCGTTCAAGCTGAGATCTTGGTCATAGCTAAATTTAAGCTACTAGCGCGAGCCTATCAGAAGTTTAACTGATGCAAGTGTTATTTTTTCGTAGGTGAATGTGCAAGGGAGCCAACCCAATTGAAACCTAGGATTTGGGAGAGAATACAAGCTACCTGAACAATCTGCTTCTGCTTTAGGTCAGGTTTATTTGGGCGGCCTCGCGCGCGCTCGCTCTTGTACACCTGAGTTAGTTCGAGCTTTACGCTAGCTTCTGACTAATGACCACATATATTCCTTATACGCTTTACAAACTGACATATGCTGCTAGTGATGAGCACAGAACTAGAACACGTTCTAGCTGTAGAAATGTTCACTGTTATTTGTGGATAAATTTATATCTAGTGAGTTCTCCCACATCGAATACTGATGTACAGTACTTGTGGTGAGATTAGACAACAGATTGCAGAAACCCCCCACCCCCCACCCCCAGAGCAGTCTAAAAATATAGAATAATAAGGGTGCCAGGCGTAGGAGTAGAATTAGATGCAAGTTTGACCGCTTTCTGCTGCGTCATGCCTAGCTTTTTCATGCATGCAGTTACTACGTAATGAATAAACAGAACAACTAACAACAACGTTTTATTTGTACCAGCACAGATAAGATCTTTACAATAGGTAAAGAATAATACTAAAATTATGGTACAGGTTAACGGAAATGGCTTACGCCAAACGAGTCCGATAACCAATTGCCTTGCCTTCTGTAGTTCTGACGTCTTGTAAGTTCGTAACAAAACTGGGACCAAAATATATTACAATTCTACATGTGCTCGAACTTGACCTGCTATTTAAGTACCCGTGTCTATATTTAGCGCCCACTCGTTTGTACTTCGAGCTCATCCGTAAATCATACTGCAGATTCCTTCTCCGTTAATTCTAGAATGAGAATCAACTAACTTTTCGCTTCTTTCTGTGGATTGAAAATAAGTTATAAGTAATATTTCACATCCTAAACAGGAATTGTTAGTCGAATTGAACCTTCGAGTTTCTTTAAAACAAAACTACAAAAATAACACCTGAGACAGAAGAGAAATACCATGTGAATGTCCTGATATGCTTTCCAAACTTTTTCGATAGAGGATGGCAAAAATTAAAGTGGATTACAACAGTTTATTCTAGAAACTTAATTTCAGTACAGTGAACAGATTTCAAGTGGCTCTAAATTTCTCTTAAAATCAGTATTTTTCATCCACTCGAATCTTTGCCATCCTTCAGCGAAGTGGTCTCATATTTTCTCCAGTGTACCTATAAAGCATACTAATATTAGTAGTTACTTTTGGTTTTCTTCACGAAAAGGTTTATCATTTGGGGGTTGATCTAATTGAAAACACGCTCAGTCTTGATTCGAAAGCAGTCCAATCCGTTTTTACTTCGGATATATTTTTCATAAATCTTTGCAGGTTTATCAATAATAAGTAGAGTTTTCAAAAGGACTCTACGTGCTCTCATTAGGTCAGCATTTTTCGCTTCAGTGCTGTCACATCAGTGGAATTTTCTGGAAGCAGACGTGATGAGCCTGTTCAATCCGGCAGTCCATTACTTCCGAAATAAGACTGAACTAGTATTGAAATCACATCCAACCTTTGGTCACTGTCAACCCCCAAATCGGTTTCTATAATAAGCTATTAAGCTTTTGTAATCCACTTTAATCTTTGCCATCCTCTATTGAAAAAGTTTGAAAAGTATGGCCTACTTTCTTCTATCTCAGGGTGTTATTTTTGTAGTTTTGTTTTAAAGAAACTTGAAGGTTTAATTCGATTGACAGTGCCCCTTTAAGCGCATCGCCACTCACCTCTGGGGCCTGGGTTCGATTCCCGGACGCGGCGCCATATGTGAGTTGAGTTTATTGATCTCGTCCTCCCAGTGAGGGGTTTTCTCCGGGTTCTCCGGTTTTCCTCCCTCCTTAAAAACCAACACGCTAAATATCCCAATTTGATCTGTGGTTTAGCCGGGTCCTGACTTTGCCCAGCCTCGCTATGGTTGTTTCAGGTTCCCGTTAGAAATTCAGTATTTGTTTTACCGAACCATCTTGAAATATACAAAATCTAAGCGTTTCGTTTCGCTTCAATCGATGTCGAAAAACAGATTTTTTCCGTATTACTTCCTTGTTACGGTTACCCCAACAGGTATACTTTTTATTTCATGGCGGGGAAGGAAGAGAGGGCAAAAAGACCCGGACTTTTGTCCTGTTTTTGGACTTATGTGATTTTTGAAAACAAGACTTTATCGTGGTTCGACAAGGCGACTGAACTATATCTAACGTATTAGCCAGCTTACTTTGCTTTGTGTACACTGTGGCGACTAAGCGAGTTTTATCGAGTTAATCACAAACTCTTGCTGTAAAATTTCTATTGTTTTTTGTTGGTGTGGATTTTCTTTTCAAAATTGTGGTATATAACAACGGGTTCACCGACTCAAAATCACGAAGTCGCATTATTATCACGAGGAGTACAATAAATAATTGCCTTTTTGCTCAAAAGATTAACTGGAGATAACGAGAAGGAAGAAGACCCGGATGAAAACGCATTGTGTTGTACTGTTCTCAAGACCTTAAAGTTATGTGGTTTTTATGACTGTCGGCCTTAACTCTACAGCCAAGTGCTTTTGTCACAAAGTAAAACCTACAGGAAACTGTCCTAAGTCTTTGAAAGCTATTATCCGCCGAGTTCAGCTTCCTAGTCTCTTAGCACAATTTCCTCATCAATGAAAAGAGGACTTATTAATATCTTCTATTCTTATATCGTTTCCTTGCGAGTAAACTCATTTTTTCTTCATTAAAAAAACATTTGCCAGTGTAATCGCGATCGCTTCTTATAGAACAATAAGGCCATTCAGGCGCGGATCCAGACAAAAAGCTGACCGATTTCCGATGACATTTTTAGATCTCCCCCTTTATATATCGAGTCAATCGTCGGACAGGATATTGCCAAGTTCAATTTTCCTTGGATGGAGCCTTGCAAATTGCTTAAAATCTGACCGATTTCCTTAAATCGGTGTAAACGGGTCTGGATCCGCGCCTGCCATTTACGCCAGGGGAAGTTAGTCGCGGCTTACCTAAGCAGCGAGTTCACACAAAAAATACTATTTACTACGAGGGCTTCATAAAGCCTCGGGTTCAGTTAGTCGCAAACTTCAATTTTTGAAACTTTATAACTTCCTCTCGTGCAAATGGTCCTAGTGTCTATTTTCCCTTGACTTTGAAATGTTCAAAGTGGAGAGAAAAAGGGAAGGACATTGGTTTGGATCGATAGTTATTTCAAGGATCAGCCTAGTCAGAAAAGCACAGGATTTTTAACGGTCAGATTTCCAAAGCACTAAAGGGTTACTATATTGGCATCGAAAATGGGAGAATTCATCTGATTATGCGCTAAATTTGTACATATTTTTAGTAAAAATGTCCAGACACCATAGCTCTAACAAAATTTATTACGCACTCCAATCGAACTTGGCCAAAAAGAGCTGTCGAACAAACAGTCAAGGTGGTAGAATTTGTTTTCAAATAAGACAACTGGGGAGGAAAAAATAATAATTTTTAACGTGAAACGCCCATGGGGCTGATCAAAGTCATGACCTGAAATTAACCATAGGGCTGATCAAAGTTACCTGAAACGACCATAGGGGCTAATCAAAGTCAGGACCTGGCTAATCCGCAGATCGAATTGGAATTAGCGTGTTTTTTTTTTTTTTTGAGGGAGGAAAACCGGAGAAAAACCTTCGGAGGAAGGGCGAGATGACCAACAAACTCAACTCACATGTGATCGAGACTTGAACCCTGGCCACAGTGATGAGAGGCAAAGCACATAACTTACACCACCCCGGTTCGTGACTTTATTGTCCTCAATATAGTAGTTATAAAGTATAGCCCTTTATTTATTGTCGGTATTAATAAGGGTGTTCAGTCCCAGGTGACCGACGGTGTACCAGCTTTACCCCCTTATGCGTCAGAGCTCCCGATTAAGGAATTCAAGGCTATATTACCGAAGAAGAGTCGGTACAGATCCGCTTACTCAATGTGTCGGTACACTAACCCATAATGCACCACACACTTGCAGTTATCAGACATAACTGCTTGAAAAGCGGCCATCAGTTGATGCCCATATCTTGTGCAGTTCTAATTAAGTTAATAACGTTTATGAATCCTTCGATATTGTCTCTGTTTGTTCGTTCTAGTGGACTACATATTATTTTGTTTTGACTCGAATTGGATCTATATTTTGGCGTAGTTTTTAATTGAATTTTATATATAGATCCTATACTCGTTACGACAAAAGATATCAACATGTTAATTGCGGATAATTATCGCGGACAGCTCGCGATCAGTCAAACTAGAAACCTATTGTACAAATTAGGTCCCACATGCTGTGTATTTGTATTTCCCTCTGGGTGTCCAATAGGGTTGGATCTGCTTCAATCCCACTCCGTCTTAAGTTTGTTCAGTGTAGCTAAATCTATCTAGCTACATATAGCATGCAATTTCTTCTACATAAATTGCTCTTGTTGCTCATCAGGCACGCATTAAAACTGGTACATCATCATTAACATAATTCTTAAACGAAGGCCAATAAATCTATCGGATTTTACAATATCGTCAATTCTAGGCCGATTGACAATTATATACATTAACATCGTTTTCTAGCGCTAGCCTTCCTTAATTCGCGAAGATTCATGGACGAGTAGCTCGCGCTAGTCTCAAAACTTTACCGTGCGAATTACTAAAATACACCAGTGAGTGTTGGATGTCTATATGTGCCCTCTCGCGCGGTAAAGTATGGTTTTTAAGTTTGGTCTTGGCGATCAGATAGCGGGAATAAGGGTCGGCTAACAGTCTTCCGACACTGAGGCGGCCGTGTTATATTGCACGACAATGTTCGTCCATGGTTTCACATGCTCCTGGTGAAGTACTATCAAAATCCTTTCAGGAGATCTTGTCAAACGATTGTTTTCATGCATGTATTTCCCTATCCTTGACTTTGCCTCACTTGGCTAAAACCCTTATATAAAATAGCCAAACACGTTCGGTTAATTACTCTGAAATGGAGATTGTGCTTACCAACTTGCTTTGCCAAGGCACTCGATAATGTTCAAACTGACACCGCCTCCAAAAAGGGTTCCAAAATCGTGTATCTCGAGTAGCCGCTAGTTGCTAGTTAAATATTCAAGGGTAGAACCTGAGGTCCTTTTGTACCAAAGTAATTCGTAGCTACAGTAAGAATTCGTCGACCTTTACTTATATTATAGTTCCTTGTTCACATTTTAGTGTCATCTGACAGTATATGCATTTGGGAATGAATGGTGCCTGAAACGAGATGAAGGTAAAAAAAACATGCTTTCTTTGATTGTTCCTCTTTAACTGTGCCGAGAAGATGCGATTGGCTATATACGTTTTATCAGAAGGAAAATTGTAAAGCAGACAGCACAAGATTTGTTTCAACTCCATAGATGATGAATCAAACCCATCGCGGTGAAGTCTTCTGAGTACAGATGGCTGTCCATTAGAAAACAGTATACATCTTAGAAACTGTCTCATTTCGCCCAACTTATGTCACTAATCGAGCAATAAATCCTGTGTAGAACTGATAGGTACTGACAAATAAATATAATTTAACATTTTTAAAGAGAGATACTTAATAGAAATGAACTGGATAATAGAAGGAAGCTGACAAACGTGGCCTTTGTTGCAAAGATTGGAGTAGAATTTTAAGCGATAAAAAAAATCCTATTTTTATAAAAAAATCAACCTTCGCTTTTGTCTTCAATAACTCTTGACCTGACAAAGATCTCTTAATGAGTGAATTCCTAAATACCTTATACGTACTCTTTATTATGAACATTTCCATAACTGAATTGGACATCCTAAATCCTTCAAATAAATACACATCTTAATTCCAGTTGGCCAGCGAAGTCCATTATGATATAACAGGGTAGACTTTGTCTAAGTTCTCTTTCTCCCGCCCTCCCTATACAGTTCATTAAATGATCACAATTTTAGTGGGGTTTTTAAGTCTCTTCATTTCTTAGTTTTCACCTGCTAACTCCAGCTGCAAAAAGAAATAACAAAGCTATGGATTTTAGTTGGAAATCATTTTAATAGCATTATGTCTTATTACAGAGGTTTCACCAAAATCAGTCACCAGCAATCTACTAGTATTCCTTTGTACAACAGCCGCCTTTGTGGCATTGGTTTAGATACCTTAGTAAGAATAACTGACTATTAGGTAAGTCTTTTTTCACAATTTGGAAGTGAAATTAACTCCTCAGTCCTAAGAATAGAAATTTAGACTTCACTGATGTCTTGAACAGCCAAAGGATCAGTCCTAAAAATAAGCTTTTACAGGCTCTAGGAGTTTATTTCGCTTCCAAATTGTGAAAAAGACTTACCTAATAGTCAGTTGTTCTTACTAAGGTATCTAAGCCAGAACAAACATGGTGAAACCTAAAATCTCTGAAACTTGAAAACAAATATCAAACTAATCAGTGTTGTAATCTGACTTTAGAAGCCCAAATTTCAGAACAAAGAACAAAGAAGCTGGTATCACTTTTTATAGCTAAACACGGTTTTTTTAAGCTAATTATGTCTGTAAGTAATAGATATGGCAAGGAAGTCTTTCAATATCCTTTGGCTTAAAACTAGCCTTTCTTTCCTTTCAACCTGGGAAAGAAAAGCTTCCATAGAAACTTCAGCAAAGAGAGACTGCAGTTAATGGTTCTTTCTTGTTCACTAGACCGATACGGCATATCAACTGAATCGCAAAGTCACTAGATAGGGGTGTTCTTTATCTTTCTAGGCTTTCTTTTACAGATTTAGAACTCTACTATACTATTAATACTTCCCATTATCCCTTTTCTTTCATCCTTCGGGTCTTTCTTTCACATCTTCCATGTGTTTGTCCTTTGAGGTGATTTGAAAGTGAATTGGATCACCTGTTTATGGTTTTCTAGCTATTTTTCACGGTGCAGGTAGTCTGTGCGATTTGCAGCACATGTTAACTAAATAAATGATAAATGACTTCAGCTAATGGGAAACTATCACGGAGCGAAGAGAGTCAACGTTCGAGCCTTCCGTTTCGCTCAACTCCGAATCAACATAACCACCAGGCTATCTGAGTCGTTATCATGCATAATATCCCAAACCCGGTGAGATACATTTGTTACTGGACTTGGACACAAAGTATGCGTTATCAAACTTTTTAGTCCACTTTTTCTGCTATTTTCGATGTCGTTAACTCTAGTGAAATCAATGCGTGCTAAAGTCATCATAAATCAAGTTTACAATAACTTCAGAGCTTCCCGGCTTACCTCGGGCTACTGAACTTGGAGTCTGTAAGCTACTTGACAGCCTGTAATTAACGTTGGCCGTTAATTAGTTGCGTTGGCGTCAGACAGCGGTTTTCACTCGAAGGAGTCTTTGGATGTCCAACATACACTCTTACGACAATGAATCGTATCACATTCGTCACCCATGTGTTCTGGTTGAGCTGCTTGCTCCATAAACACTTGTACGAACAACAAGCCTTGATCACGCAATTACGTGTAACAAAATGTTATCAGCTTTTAGATCCTTGTGTATAATCTTTGGTGCTCTCTTTATCTGTCCCAAAGCTAATACAACGAGCTTTTGCTTATAGGGTTTTATTTGTCTCTTTGTTGATTTTATAACTGTCAGCATTGGTGATTTTGCGGTTTTCCGTTGGCACTTGAGTTTCAGACGTAATTGTGTTTAGCCTACAGCAGGCGACACTCGCCATTTAGCTAAATCCCATCGCCCATTGAGAAAGACTAAACGCATATTCCTTCCTGCATTAGCATATCAGCGCAGCGGTGCATTCATTCATTTCATATAAATATTAGACTCTCTGATGACAGACAAACTGCACGAATATATGAGGAATTAACAAGTGCTGATATTCGACAACAATCATAAGTCCTTAATTTGCGCTAATTCGATTCAATTTGCGTCCTCGGGGTTTTGAGCGTCGCTTGCGGAAAGCCTACGAAAGGCGTTATCCGCTTCGTGAGTTTTTTACAGAAGCTTTTTCCTCTACGTGTGTGGATTTTTTAAGCGTTCCATCACCCCGTGGCAGCCTCTGGCAAAGGAATGATAAAATGTCTACTCTTACCCTCCTAAGTGTGTGCACTTCTGTGCTTACTCATTCGGAAACGGCAATGAAAATGTGCACGACATTTTGGTAACCAAAAAAAGATTGTTCTCAAGCCCAAATTTAAAGCTATCGTCCCAGTTTTTACCTCTTTTACAGAGTTTCAGAATCTTTGTAACGGATTCGCCAAATCCCATTTTTATGTTTATTTGCGTAGTCATGTTAACAGTCTATTAATTCAGTTGCTCACTTCAGTGGAGTAGTAGTGAGGTTTCAAGATGTTATCCCGACTTTATGACGAACAATATGTCTAGAATTGTTGACACTGAGGTCGAATAGTTTCGTTCCCATTTTTTTTTATCAATTCCTCTGCCACCGCAACCAGGTTAGGGACTGAGAGACCCAAAAAAATAGTAGTAACAAGTCTATTTCTGCACAGGGTGCAGAGTAGTATTCCCTGAGTATTTTACGTACTTGCTCTCCTTTGTATCGCCGCCATCTTGTTTTGTTGAAGTATTACCGCGAAGTCTACACATTAATAACTGAAGATGAAACAGCATCAAGATATGTTGTTTAAAGAACAGGTTGTTTATAAAATTTCATTTAGTCAACGAATCTCTCTCATAATATTGTATTTGAGGTAATATATATAAATATAATCCCAACATTTTGGACGGCATTTTCTCAGCTCTAGGTTCCCCAAATGTTGTCTCCTCACAACAACCAAACTTGGTCGGTCATCATCTAGGGTGTGTTTACATGTACCGCATCGAGTTTCATTCCGGAATGAGTCCATCCTGGGGAGCCGGGGTGGCGCAGTGGTTAAGCGCTTCGCCTCTCACCTCTGTGGCCCAGGTTCGATTCCCGGACGTGGCGCGCACCATATGTGAGTTGAGTTTGTTGGTATCTCGCCCTTACTCCGAGGGTTTTTCTCCGGGCTTCCGGTTTTCCTCCCTCCACAAAGACCAACATGCTAAATTCCAATTCGATCTGTGGTTTAGCCGGGTCCTGACTTTGATCAGCCCCTATGGTTGTTTTAGGTCTCGTTAAATTTCGGAGTTGTTTTTATGTACTATTGCGATATTGTTTACATCATACCGGAATGAGTTCATCCGGGTTCTCACTTGTAGCTCTGTATTATTGCGATATTGTTTACATGACAGCGGTACGAAATGTCATACCGGAATGAGTCATTCTACGATGAGTGCACTCTGGTTCTTGTACCGGAGCGAAAAGTTTCGTTCCGGAATGAACCTCGATCCGGTATCGTGTAAACACCCCATTAGTTAAAGGAAGGTGGTAACTTGGTAGTCTATCCAGAGAGGTATTAGTTGAAGGGAGTTGTTGGGAGTTGTTAGGAGTTGCAGGGGGGAGGTGTTAGTGAAGAATCAACGACCGGTTGTTAGTCCATGGTGTCACCCTTAAACTCACACTCAAATTAATACCCTAATTATTTGCTGTGTTAGTGATTGTATACTATATGACTGAGAAACCCTTCCGGAAACCATAGCCTCTCTTCTATCTTCGTAACATTATCCTCGAACATTGTATCCACGAGTTCTCCATTGTAAGGTTATATTTGTATTAGCTAAGCACTTGAGTCTAGAAGTATACATTGACATATAGAGCTTTTAATTTATAGCACCTGCAGTACACGATTATGTTTAAACACAATAGTAAGTCTCCACGCATGAAGGAGGTGAGTTTTTGTGGAAGTAGAAGAAGAACAGCATTACTGCGACTAATTACAGGATATGAATTCCTTAAATAAGAATCAATTGCTGACCACATGCAAAGGCTCGCATTACTGATACGATGCACTAGGTTTCGAAACCGGTAAACGAAATATCCGTTTGATAAGATAAGTTCGGGGGTTGTGTGATAGAGGGTATTTGCTTTGAAAGTTATGGTATGCTTTGAAACTTTGCGTTTGAAGATATGGGACGGTGTGTGCAATGAAGCTCAAATTCGAGCAAATATCGAAGAAGAAAAGACACGTTATTGAAGAGCTGATGTGATATCAGCTCTAAATCCCACAATTGTTGTCCTTCGCAACAGCCAATATCGGGTAGCTATTAGTTCCAGAGAGATGTTATTTGAAGGGAGTAGTTCGGAGTTGCAGAGGGGGTCGTTATTAGTGAAGAATCAATGACCGGATGTTAGTTCATGGTGTCACCCTTAAACTCACACTCAAATTAATATGACTGAGAAACACTGAACTGATTACTATCAAGCGGAAGCCAGGCCTTCGATAATGACCACCATACGGTAAGTTGTGGGTGAGATTCCCGGGTAATAGCCCACTTCCGCGATATGCTTTACTTGTCACGCACAAAGGTTTCAATACGAGGCCCCGTGCTAAATTAAATTTATTCTTTTCACAGAGAAAATAATACATTTAATTTAGCACGGAGCCTCGTATTGAAACTTTTTCTTTTTCTTTTTCCTAATAAGTGGCAACCATGAGGAGGGTGAGATAGAGATTTCAAGAAGAATACATGTATATGTAGGTTTTCTAATAAACAAAGGTAATGTATCATGGAAAATACCATAAATCTAGAAACATTAATTAATAGTAAATTTAATAGATTACATGTATATGCCGTTTGCATTCTTTCTTGCACATCCATCTTTTTTGTTTGGGGGGGGTCAATAAAGTTTTGAGCAATGTTATAGGGGGGTCATCATCTAAGTTTTAATTTCATTCATAGGGGGGTGATAAAAGTTTTAACAAGAGAAGCAGATGAAATGCCGTCCGTCGCGGAGGAAATTTCTCTCAAATTTGGAGTCCCATCTCTCAAATGTAATCGGCAAGAATATCCAACGAACTGTTCTCCAAAATCTCTGTTCTTCTGGGCCACTCAGCCGGCAAAATCTGCACTTTTTTATTTAATTTAAATCAAAAAAATTAATCTGCACTTTTTGATTTAAATTAAAAATATATATACAGTGTATTAAAATTTGGTTGACATATCTATTATGGAATTAAATTTGAAACATATCAAGCTTTTCTTGTTGTAAACCAAGCAAGTTGCATGGCACTACCCAACACACGCTACGACGTAGCTAGCGTCTAACACGTTTGTTGGCCTGTCAGTATTTCAATTCCCCTCTGCATATTTTGTGATTTCTGTATCTTGACTCGTTTTCTACCACTGCATTGATACTGTAAATTACTACTTTTAACCTTAAAGAAAGCAATATACGCTCATCAGACGAGATAATCATTTTTTTAAAGATATATGAATATACATGCAAAAATTTTCTTGGCTGAAAATTTGTTACAACTGCAAAAAAATTTTTTTTTTTGTGTGTGTTTTTGCTGCTGGCACTGGCACGCCACACAAATGCGTTTCTACATGAATGTGAGACTAAAGATTCCTATTAAAACAATGGTTATCTAAATTGGACGCCATTTATGCAACGGGTTTATGCGGTTGTTACCGGAAAAAGAAAACCTGAACAATGGGTTGTACTCCATGGTGTTTTCCCGCCATAATGCGCTCGCGCGCGTTCTGCTTGTTTCCCGCCAAAACTGACATTCATAGATATATAATAATATATGTAATAATTACTGGTTTTTTTCATGGTTTTCTATGGAATACCGGCGAATATTTCACGAGAAATTTGTATTATTTTGTATACAACGAGCCTTTAGGCGAGTTATATACCAAAATAATATGAATTTCGAGTGAAATATTCGCCGGTATTCCATAGAAAACCATGAAATAACCATATTATCCTATAAATAACAAATTCATGAGAATATTTATCAGGAAAATAAAGTAACTTACCAGACGATTGACTGCGAATTTTCTCGCCCGAAAACACATTTCGAGTGGCGGCCGCGCGCGTCTGCAGAGTAATTATGTATTCAAAATGTTGAATTCTTATTGGCTGATAGAGAAAGGGCGCGAAATTTCCTGCATTTTGATTGGCTTTGATCTAGCCATGAAATACCCCTTTGTATTTCATAGAAAAACCATGAAATACTGCCCTGTATTTCATAGTAAAGCTGAGCTCTGATTGGCTGAAATATAATATTTATAGGATAATCCTTTATTTTACCACGGTACCTCTTCAGAAATATGCTCTTCCAGAGAGCCGTGTTAAGTATATAAAAATGTAATTTTAAAATTTACAATCTAATTTAAGATAAGAATGTTAAAGATATGATGTCTAATTAATTAAACATATATGCTAATTATAATACGTTCAGAGTGGATCTTATAAGCTATTCGATGAAAGTGAGTTCCAAAGCACTGCACCCCTATATGAGAAACTATTTTTTCGAGCCTCGCTATTTGGTCTGGGTATGAAAAGGCTTGAGTCTAAATGCCTTAGATTGTATTTGTGGATATGATTATGTTAGATATTCAGGTATGCAGCGCGCGCCAGGTGTTTGGTATATACATAAATTAGCGACAGCGTGGGTACTGCTGAGAAGAGCACCTCAAAATTAGTCAAAATCCCAATTTTTACATATGAGGTGCAACAATTTGCATCCCTGCATACAAATATCTGTAAAATTGTCTTACTTTGCGGGGCTTTGCTCCCATAGACTATATCGCAACTCCGCCGTCGCAGTGCACTCTGGGATGGATATCTCAGTTTCCATTGTTAAATCAAGATGGCCGCCCAACAACAACAATGGAAAACTGAGATATCCATCCCAGAGTGCACTGCGACGGCGGGGTTGCGATATAGTCTGAAAGATATAACTCAAATTTGGGATTTTGACTAATTTTGAGGTGCTCGTTTTAGCAATATCAGTGCTATCGCTAATATGGCGACCTTGAATTGGTCTATTGTAAAATTCTTTTGGTTTTTTGAGTGGGTTCCCAAAATGTTCTCTTTAATTTGATTTTCAACAGTTGAAGGAGTTACAGAGAAAAGGGATAAAGTAGTGTGTACAGATATAAAAAAGAAATCTGCAAGACGGGTACTTTTAGTATTTTATTGCTCTTTTCTAAATCAGTCAACAAATAGCAGGTTTTTCACCATTCAGCGTAGACCAATATCAGAATTATTTTCCCATTAAAATAACTATGTTGTTTTAGATTCAGGTGAGTGCCAGTGTGTGTAAAAAACACATGTTCATACAAGATATAGCATCACATTTGATATATGCGGTAGTTTAGGGTGTATCCAGTATTCTGAGTGGGTTTGTTTCTTTCTTTCTACCAGGAGGTTTTCCTTTCATCATCATGGAGCTTGCTCTATAGAAACATGAACATTAAGTGAAGTTAAACATGCGAGCAAGAAAATGATGATGCTTTGCAGGGTGCCTCTTGATAGGAAACTGGTCATCATACTCTTCCCCTCTACTTTTATTTTTTTCTTTCTCGCTGCCGTTCGTCATGCAGGAGCCAATTATCTTTGGATCGCCCTCTTATTACTATTTTGTTTCTTTCTCCCTCTTTTTGTCCTTTGTCTGCTCATATCTTATTCCTCTTCTCTTCCTCTTCTCTTCCTCTTCTTCCTATTTTCTTCTTTCTCTTTTCTTTTTCTTCTTCATCTTCAACATTATTTCCTTCATCTCCTTTCTCTTCTTTCGTGACTTCTTTCTTCAGTTTCATATTCATCTTCTTTACTTCTTCCTTTTCCTTTACTTCCTTTTCATTTCTTCGTTTTCTTCTTCTGACTTTTATTTAGCGGGATTCAAATTTGGACTCTTTAAAAGCTTACCAGCTGTTATAAATATTTAAGGTTGCCATATAAATAGCGCCTTATGTGTTGCCACAACAGCATATCCTGTAGACAAAATTCTAGGCTGATTCATTGGATCTGGAATGAATAGAAGCAGCTGAAATACAGCTGTACCGGCGCGGCGTATTTTTATTAGTTTATCTACATCTTAAATAAACTGCACAATTACACACAGAGTCCTATTTTCACTATACTTAACGGTGCAAATGACTATTGCAATTATATAGGAATTTGTGGACGTGACACATGCAATCGTTCTCCCGCTTTAGGAAGTTATATCAGTCTAAAATAATGATAATCAAACAGTTAGCAAGCTAACGTGGCATGTGTTGACTGAGCCGTCATTAGAATAAGAATCCAAACTGTTCCCGAGGAGGCAAATCGACTCAGTGGCTGTTTACTGTTAGTCCAGTGCACAGAGTTCGAACTCTGGGCCTCGGTAATTGGACTATGTTATACATTATGCATGATACTGAAAACTCGGACACCAAAGCCATAAATTCAGCTTTCAATGCAAGGGCTGTTTGAAAAAAGTGGAGAGAAATAAAGAACAACAGATTTCCGGCTTTAATCATGGTTTAGCGGCAGTGTTTTGGTGGCCTTCGGCGAGTACATGGTGGGCATTCTAACAGACCATCAAGTCACTAGGGTGACGGATGTGAAGCATAGCGGTCTAAGTAGTCTGCCGGATTAGGCTTTGTTATGTTTTCAATTTATCACAAAGGTGATAGCAACTTTGCATTTCTCTAACCGGCTGCAAAAATCACGATCGAAAACTCTTGCGCATTTTGGCGATTGAAAACACTTAAGACAGTAAAATAACATGAAATGATTTCCAACAGTGGCCAAACTAGTTACCGTCCTAGCTTAAAACAAAATTCCTGAAACGTAGCCGGAAGGGAACTTCTACATGCGCAGTACGTTGACTTCAAACAGTGGAATCGAAAACGTGTCTGACGGGAGAAAGAAACTTGACAGAAACATTTGCCATTCCTTTTGAGGGGGAAATTGATAAACTCAAGAACAAACTGGATATACATGGCTAAAATAGTTCCAGTAGACTGGCCTAACTGTTAAATGTAGTTCATGAGACTGGTAGAAGAGAAACACAAATAGACACAGGCTACACTACAAGGTAATTGGAAGATTGGCGGTTACGGAGGACAAAGCCCTGACTGAGATTAGCTTCATGGCGTAGTTTGCATGGTTTTGGTTTTAATAGATTTTAACTTCATCAAATTAGCTAAATAGTTGCTCAAACCATTCAAAGTGGAGCCGGGGTGGCGCAGTGGTTATATAAGCCCTTCGCTTCTCAACTCTGTCGCCCGGGTTCGATTCCCGTACCCGGCGCCATATGTGAGTTGACACTCTTGCTCCGAGGGTTTTTCTCCGGGTCCTACGGTTTTCCTCCCTCGACAAAAATCAACACGCTAAATTCCAATTCGATCTGTGGATTAGCCGAGTCCTGGCTTTGATCAGCCCCTATGGTTGTTTCAGGTCCCGTTAGAAATTGAAAAGTGTTGGATCGTAATGTTGGAAAAGTGGCTAAACGGATCCAATCAGTTTCCATCCAACATTCGTCCAATAAACTGACATTAGGTGTAACTCCCTGGTCAAACTCTCATTGTTGGATTGCAAGACGATTCCGGCAACTTTGCGGTTGGATGAAACTGTTGGGGTAGCAGCCAAACGCTGTCAAACATTTCATCGAACAAAACGGCATAGTTTCATCCAACATTTCATCAGGCAAAATATATTTGTCCAACATGGGATGACAAACTATCGAACAATGTTGGAGCGAGCAAAGTTATATCGTGCAACCAACATTGTTCGATAGATTGGCTGGGGCTTGAAGGAGCCGTGATCCTTTGCGCACCTCTCAAGCTATTAGTTACCTTTCCTGTAATGCAATTGTGAATTAAACATATTAAGGTAGTCAAGATCTGTTGATTACTGTACGTATTTCTACTAATCATTCTTACTGGGGCTGAGGAACTAAACTACAAAACTGAATTTTGGCTTGGCTTTTCTATGGCATCAAAAATGGAGGCTGGTATGAGGCGATTCCCTTTAACATCGTCCAACATGGAGTGCTAAGCAGTCTAGCATTAAGGTTGGCCAGTGTTGTACAACAATATTTAAAAGTTTAGTCCCGTTTTTAAGGAACTGATATGATGAAGATGGTCCAACCGTGATGCTTAGCGGAAGAACTACAACAGAAACTTTACAAAAACAAATTCAAATTGAAACTAAAGCACAAAACAACATGCATGATTGCAATGATTTTGGAAGACAACTCACCTGGCGTACAAAACCGACTTTTCAACTGTGCGAAAATGGCGGCCTAGCGCACAAAGCATGAAAATAAATAATAAAAATAAATAGTATTTTTGTTATAGCAGGCTACGTATTTCAGTATAGCTGGCGGGGGCCTGCTTTCAACTCCACACACACTCCCACTACATTCATATATTTTTATACATACTACTCTCAAACTCACATGTTTAGTTATTTATTTTATGTTTTTTTATGACGGTTGGTCATAAAAAACATAATTCTTTAAAACAGCCTGGCGTGTTTACCACGAAAGGATATTAACGCTGAAGTTATTCCGGCCTGAAAGCACATGGTGAGAAGACAGGTTCTGAAGTGTTTACTATAACGACTCGTTATACGACAGGCTAATCAAGTAGTTCATATTCTCTTTCCGGAATAAAACGAAAACGTCGACTGAAGCTTACAACTAGTATCTTTGCATTTGGATAGCCCATGCAAGCAGGTCGAAATGGTTGGGTAAAAAAACTAGCACGAGAAACTGTTCATTTTTTCTAATTTATTTACTTTTAAAATACTTGAACGTTTTTACATTTTTAGAACGTGTCATTTGAGCTGAATTCTGATACAACCAATCGTTGTCTAATGAAAACCTTGCATCAGTTTTGGGTCGCGTTTGAGGCACTTTTACCCTCACAATTTTCTTCCATATTTTCCTTGATATCTTTCCTGGTCAGAGTAAGGTTTAAAAGTCAGGATTTTTCTTTTTCATATAGTCTAGTCCTAATTAGTTTATAGCCAAGTATGTGTGCACTTCGAAAAAAGAATGCATTAGACAAACCTTTGTCTTCCCTAAAAGCCCTCCAGTAATTAATTTGACTGTGTTTGCTTTCTAAGTCTAATTTAGCAAAACAAATAAAAGAGAAATTTGGCACGGTCTCCGACCTAATTGTTTTGTTTAGACCATTAGCAAAGTAGGCAGTCTCTAGTCTGGCCTCAGGGCATAATTATAGAGCACAGAAGTTACTTTATAGCAGGGTTATATGTATAGATGACTCTGACTTTGTGTTTGGAGGCAAGGCATATTGCGGTTTTATCAGAGTAAAACAAAAGAAAATATAAACTATAGCACTATTTTACTTCGTTTGGCGGGAAATTTCAGCGACAGGTAACTCGGATACTGAAACTGCTGTATGCTGCAGTCAGATTCGCGCTTGGAGCTTGCTTGTGCATCGCAGAAAAAATAGATTTTTAAATGTGATGTACCAGTAATTTAACTTATCTATTCTTAGCCTGTTATTTTGCTATCTTCACCCATACTGTTAACTAGAACTATTCCTAGACAACACTGTGTCTGAAACCGGGGCCACTTAGACAAAGAGAACTAAACACATTGTAAAACGAAAATAAAGCATTACAAAGTGTAACTCCTGGCATGACTTCAGAACTAGTCCACCAAATTCGTATTTTACAACTCGAGCAAGTCGAAATGCTATTGTCTTGTAATCGACACTGATTGGCTTAAGTAACCATAAGTTCAAATGCTTTGTTTTCGTTCTGCAATGTGATTGGTTCTCATTGTCTAAGTGGCTCTGGTTTCAGTAGCCGCACTGTTAAGTAATGCACTTGCTCATGAGTTAAAAAGGAGAACTGATTAGAACTCTTCCAGCTCATTATGTAATAAATAACACGTGACAACAATAATTAGTTCACTGTTAGATTAGGCAACACTCTAGCGTTTTTACTTAGCTGTTATTCTTCTTCTTTTCCGGCTTTTAATTTTGAACTTCTGATGTTCGAACATTGTTGTACACCATGGGCAACACTTTTGGTCACCAACGATGTTAGACTGTTTAACACCCCATGTTGGGCCAACAATGTTAGACTGTTTAGCACCCCATGTTGAACCAACAATGTCAGACTGTTTAACACCCCATGTTGAACCAACAACGTTAGACTGTTTAACACCCCATGTTGGACCAACAATGGCGGTTAGACTATTAACACCCCATGTTGGACCAACAACGTTAGACTGTTTAACACCCCATGTTGGACCAACAATGGCGGTTAGACTATTAACACCCCATGTTGGACCAACAATGTTAGACTGTTTAACACCCCATGTTGAACCAACAATGTTAGACTATTAACACCCCATGTTGGACCAACAATGTTAGACTATTAACACCCCATGTTGGACCAACAATGTTAGACTATTAACACCCCATGTTGGACCAACAATGTTAGACTGTTTAACACCCCATGTTGGACCAACAATGTTAGACTATTAACACCCCATGTTGGATCAACAATGTTAGACTATTAACACCCCATGTTGGACCAACAATGTTAGACTATTAACACCCCATGTTGGACCAACAATGTTAGACTGTTTAACACCCCATGTTGGACCAACAATGTTAGACTATTAACACCCCATGTTGGATCAACAATGTTAGACTGTTTAACACCCCATGTTGGACCAACAATGTTAGACTATTAACACCCCATGTTGGACCAACAATGTTAGACTATTAACACCCCATGTTGGACCAACAATGTTAGACTATTAACACCCCATGTTGGACCAACAATGTTAGACTATTAACACCCCATGTTGGACCAACAATGTTAGACTGTTTAACACCCCATGTTGGACCAACAATGTTAGACTATTAACACCCCATGTTGGATCAACAATGTTAGACTGTTTAACACCCCATGTTGGACCAACAATGTTAGACTATTAACACCCCATGTTGGACCAACAATGTTAGACTATTAACACCCCATGTTGGATCAACAATGTTAGACTGTTTAACACCCCATGTTGGACCAACAATGTTAGACTATTAACACCCCATGTTGGACCAACAATGTTAGACTATTAACACCCCATGTTGGACCAACAATGTTAGACTATTAACACCCCATGTTGGACCAACAATGTTAGACTATTAACACCCCATGTTGGACCAACAATGTTAGACTATTAACACCCCATGTTGGACCAACAATGTTAGACTATTAACACCCCATGTTGGACCAACAATGTTAGACTATTAACACCCCATGTTGGACCAACAATGTTAGACTATTAACACCCCATGTTGGACCAACAATGTTAGACTATTAACACCCCATGTTGGACCAACAATGTTAGACTATTAACACCCCATGTTGGACCAACAATGTTAGACTGTTTAACACCCCATGTTGGACCAACAATGTTAGACTATTAACACCCCATGTTGGATCAACAATGTTAGACTATTAACACCCCATGTTGGAACAACAATGTTAGACTATTAACACCCCATGTTGGACCAACAATGTTAGACTGTTTAACACCCCATGTTGGACCAACAATGTTAGACTGTTTAGCACCCCATGTTGGACCAACAATGTTAGACTGTTTAGCACCCCATGTTGGACCAACAATGTTAGACTATTAACACCCCATGTTGGACCAACAATGTTAGACTATTAACACCCCATGTTGGACCAACAATGTTAGACTATTAACACCCCATGTTGGACCAACAATGTTAGACTGTTTAACACCCCATGTTGGACCAACAATGTTAGACTATTAACACCCCATGTTGGATCAACAATGTTAGACTATTAACACCCCATGTTGGAACAACAATGTTAGACTATTAACACCCCATGTTGGACCAACAATGTTAGACTGTTTAACACCCCATGTTGGACCAACAATGTTAGACTGTTTAACACCCCATGTTGGACCAACAATGTTAGACTATTAACACCCCATGTTGGACCAACAATGTTAGACTGTTTAACACCCCATGTTGGACCAACAATGTTAGACTATTAACACCCCATGTTGGATCAACAATGTTAGACTATTAACACCCCATGTTGGAACAACAATGTTAGACTATTAACACCCCATGTTGGACCAACAATGTTAGACTATTAACACCCCATGTTGGATCAACAATGTTAGACTATTAACACCCCATGTTGGAACAACAATGTTAGACTATTAACACCCCATGTTGGACCAACAATGTTAGACTGTTTAACACCCCATGTTGGACCAACAATGTTAGACTGTTTAGCACCCCATGTTGGACCAACAATGTTAGACTGTTTAGCACCCCATGTTGGACCAACAATGTTAGACTATTAACACCCCATGTTGGACCAACAATGTTAGACTATTAACACCCCATGTTGGACCAACAATGTTAGACTATTAACACCCCATGTTGGACCAACAATGTTAGACTGTTTAACACCCCATGTTGGACCAACAATGTTAGACTATTAACACCCCATGTTGGATCAACAATGTTAGACTATTAACACCCCATGTTGGAACAACAATGTTAGACTATTAACACCCCATGTTGGACCAACAATGTTAGACTGTTTAACACCCCATGTTGGACCAACAATGTTAGACTGTTTAGCACCCCATGTTGGACCAACAATGTTAGACTGTTTAACACCCCATGTTGGACCAACAATGTTAGACTGTTTAGCACCCCATGTTGGACCAACAATGTTAGACTATTAACACCCCATGTTGAACCAACAATGTTAGACTGTTTAACACCCCATGTTGGACCAACAATGTTAGACTGTTTAACACCCCATGTTGGACCAACAATGTTAGACTGTTTAACACCCCATGTTGGGCCAACAATGTTAGACTGTTTAGCACCCCATGTTGAACCAACAATGTCAGACTGTTTAACACCCCATGTTCAACCAACAACGTTAGACTGTTTAACACCCCATGTTGGACCAACAATGGCGGTTAGACTATTAACACCCCATGTTGGACCAACAATGTTAGACTATTAACACCCCATGTTGGATCAACAATGTTAGACTATTAACACCCCATGTTGGACCAACAATGTTAGACTGTTTAACACCCCATGTTGGACCAACAATGTTAGACTGTTTAGCACCCCTTGTTGGACCAACAATGTTAGACTATTAACACCCCATGTTGGACCAACAATGTTAGACTATTAACACCCCATGTTGGACCAACAATGTTAGACTATTAACACCCCATGTTGGACCAACAATGTTAGACTATTAACACCCCATGTTGGACCAACAATGTTAGACTATTAACACCCCATGTTGGACCAACAATGTTAGACTGTTTAACACCCCATGTTGGACCAACAATGTTAGACTGTTTAACACCCCATGTTGGGCCAACAATGTTAGACTGTTTAGCACCCCATGTTGAACCAACAATGTCAGACTGTTTAACACCCCATGTTCAACCAACAACGTTAGACTGTTTAACACCCCATGTTGGACCAACAATGGCGGTTAGACTATTAACACCCCATGTTGGACCAACAATGTTAGACTATTAACACCCCATGTTGGATCAACAATGTTAGACTATTAACACCCCATGTTGGACCAACAATGTTAGACTGTTTAACACCCCATGTTGGACCAACAATGTTAGACTGTTTAGCACCCCTTGTTGGACCAACAATGTTAGACTATTAACACCCAATGTTGGACCAACAATGTTAGACTATTAACACCCCATGTTGGACCAACAATGTTAGACTATTAACACCCCATGTTGGACCAACAATGTTAGACTATTAACACCCCATGTTGGACCAACAATGTTAGACTATTAACACCCCATGTTGGACCAACAATGTTAGACTGTTTAGCACCCCATGTTGGGCTAACAATATTCGACTGTTCAGTTAACACCCCATGTTGAACCAACAATGTTAGACTGTTTATCACCTCATGTTGTATCAACGATGTTAGACTATTAATACCCCATGTTGGACCAACAATGTTAGACTGTTTAGCACCCCATGTTGGGCTAACAATATTCGACTGTTCAGTTAACACCCCATGTTGAACCAACAATGTTAGACTGTTTATCACCTCATGTTGTATCAACGATGTTAGACTATTAACACCCCATGTTGGACCAACAATGTTAGACTGTTTAGCACCCCATGTTGGACCAACAATGTTAGACTTTTTAGCACCCCATGTTGGGCTAACAATATTCGACTGTTCAGTTAACACCCCATGTTGAACCAACAATGTTAGACTGTTTATCACCTCATGTTGTATCAACGATGTTAGACTATTAATACCCCATGTTGGACCAACAATGTTAGACTGTTTAGCACCCCATGTTGGGCTAACAATATTCGACTGTTCAGTTAACACCCCATGTTGAACCAACAATGTTAGACTGTTTATCACCTCATGTTGTATCAACGATGTTAGACTATTAACACCCCATGTTGGACCAACAATGTTAGACTATTAACACCCCATGTTGGATCAACAATGTTAGACTGTTTAACACCTATGTTGGACCAACAATGTTAGACTGTTTAGCACCCCATGTTGGACCAACAATGTTAGACTTCAGTTAACACCCCATGTTGGACCAACAATGTTAGACTATTAACACCCCATGTTGGACCAACAATGTTATACTATTAACACCCCATGTTGGACCAACAATGTTATACTATTAACACCCCATGTTGGACCAACAATGTTAGACTTCAGTTAACACCCCATGTTGAACCAACAATGTTAGACTATTAACACCCCATGTTGGACCAACAATGTTATACTATTAACACCCCATGTTGGACCAACAATGTTATACTATTAACACCCCATGTTGGATCAACAATGTTAGACTGTTTAACACCTATGTTGGACCAACAATGTTAGACTGTTTAGCACCCCATGTTGGACCAACAATGTTAGACTTCAGTTAACACCCCATGTTGGACCAACAATGTTAGACTATTAACAACCCATGTTGGACCAACAATGTTAGACTATTAACAACCCATGTTGAACCAACAATGTTAGACTGTTTAACACCTATGTTGGACCAACAATGTTAGACTGTTTAGCACCCCATGTTGGACCAACAATGTTAGACTTCAGTTAACACCCCATGTTGGACCAACAATGTTAGACTATTAACAACCCATGTTGGACCAACAATGTTAGACTATTAACAACCCATGTTGGACCAACAATGTTAGACTATTAACAACCCATGTTGAACCAACAATGTTAGACTATTAACAACCCATGTTGAACCAACAATGTTAGACTATTAACAACCCATGTTGAACCAACAATGTTAGACTATTAACAACCCATGTTGGACCAACAATGTTATACTATTAACACCCCATGTTGGATCAACAATGTTAGACTGTTTAACACCTATGTTGGACCAACAATGTTAGACTGTTTAGCACCCCATGTTGGACCAACAATGTTAGACTATTAACAACCCATGTTGAACCAACAATGTTAGACTGTTAACACCCCATGTTGAACCAACAATGTTAGACTGTTTAACACCTATGTTGGACCAACAATGTTAGACTGTTTAGCACCCCATGTTGGACCAACAATGTTAGACTTCAGTTAACACCCCATGTTGGACCAACAATGTTAGACTATCAACAACCCATGTTGGACCAACAATGTTAGACTATTAACAACCCATGTTGGACCAACAATGTTAGACTATTAACACCCCATGTTGAACCAACAATGTTAGACTATTAACAACCCATGTTGGACCAACAATGTTAGACTATTAACAACCCATGTTGGACCAACAATGTTAGACTATTAACACCCCATGTTGAACCAACAATGTTAGACTATTAACACCCCATGTTGAACCAACAATGTTAGACTATTAACCCATGTTGGACCAACAATGTTATACTATTAACACCCCATGTTGGATCAACAATGTTAGACTGTTTAACACCTATGTTGGACCAACAATGTTAGACTGTTTAGCACCCCATGTTGGACCAACAATGTTAGACTGTTTAGCACCCCATGTTGGACCAACAATGTTAGACTATTAACACCCCATGTTGGACCAACAATGTTATACTATTAACACCCCATGTTGGACCAACAATGTTAGACTGTTTATAGCACCCCATGTTGGACCAACAATGTTAGACTGTTTAGCACCCCATGTTGGACCAACAATGTTAGACTTCAGTTAACACCCCATGTTGAACCAACAATGTTAGACTATTAACACCCCATGTTGGACCAACAATGTTATACTATTAACACCCCATGTTGGATCAACAATGTTAGACTGTTTAACACCTATGTTGGACCAACAATGTTAGACTGTTTAGCACCCCATGTTGGACCAACAATGTTAGACTGTTTAGCATCCCATGTTGTACAATGTTGGGCCAAAATATTGTGTTTTCGATCAAACATTTCGCACAACATCGTCCAACATGGGTGCTAAACAATCTAACATTGTTGATCCAACATGGGGTGTTAAACAGTCTAAGATTGCTGGTCTAACGTGGTATGCTAAAAGGTCTAACATTGTTGTTCCAACATGGCGTGCTAAACAATGTAACACATGGGATGCTAAACAGTCTAACATTGGGGTGCTAAACAACAGTCTAACATTGTTGGTGCTAAACAGTCCAACATTGTTGGTGCTAAACAGTATATAACATTGTTGGTCTAACGTGGGATGCTAAACAGTCTAACATTGTTGGTAACATGCTCACGACAGTGTGCAACAGTGTTCCAACGTTTAGCTCTGGTATAATGTAGTTCTTATTCAAATGCAAACACTAACCAGCTGGAAAGCGTTGTCACTTTCAGTCAGTATTTATCTACCTACTTCACGCCTATAGTTTAATAGCTCTTCAATTCCAGGCTATTATGTAGCTGTCATATGTCTTCACTCGTATCTTGTTAATATACTCGGTGAACCGGCTGAAGCTCAACCACAGCGTGCTATACACACATTTATCCATGTCGTCAAACAATTCTAAAATCCAACTGAAAACCGTTTGTAGAACATTTTAATTCATGGTTTTCAATGCCTTCAATCCCTACCTATATCCAGAAAAAGATATCAGTTCTGTCAGGAGCCTATTAAATGGTACTGAGCTCCTGGTTCTCAGTGTCGAGAAGGATATTTGCGCAAAGGTTCAAATTTTACTGCACCAATTCTCGACCCTGCATGGTGGTTGAAGAGCCTGAGCTGTGGCTTTGAATTCTAAACAGGATTCTTATACACATACATAGGAAAATTGGAGGGACCACAGACGAAATGATAAACAACCGGATCTCCTAGGGTGTAGGGATCTGATCAGCAATATTACTTTTGTTTGTTCGCATGCATTTCTTACTTCATACGCGGTACAACTTAGGTTGTTTTTTTTTACACGGTCTTGGAAACCTCATGGCCATGGTTTCTGTTACAATATCTTTAATTACCGCTTCAATGTAGCCTAAGTTCGGTTGCGACGCAGGCTGCTTCGCTTAATTTGCGTTTTGTCTAGCTGTAATATTTAGCAGCTGCACGTGTTTGGGGATTATTAATAACAATAATAACGTATTCCCATGACACTGCTGAATCGCTCAAGAAATGGCTCAGTTTCATAACAGTCTGTTGCAACGGGCTTTTATTGATTTTGTTGATGCAAACACCTCGAGGGCACCGGATAATATTAAACAGTTCAGAACAGTCATTCTATAAACGGCACAACTTATTCCGGGCCTCAAATGCACCATCGAAATATGGTCCACATGAATATGGTCCACATGAATATGGTCCAAAATGTTTTATTACCCAGAATCATTTTTAAAATTGTTGAAATTGTTTCCAAAAGTACATCAAACGGCTGTACTCAACGGCTGTATAATATATTTCGTGTATCACCGCCAGTGCTGACCTTTACAATGCAAGTAACGAACATCTAATAACTGGAGTTTCTTAGATCAACACAACTCCAAAATCCCCTTTTTTTCTTCAAAATGGCGGCCGTTTTGACTCCCGAACTGACTGGAAGCCGGGGCCGGGAAATATGTGTATTTATGAAGTCCGTGTATGTTTTGATTTACGTAAAGTACCTACGGCAGACCTCTCAACTTCGATTTCCTCTACACATTTGGTAGGCAGCTCCTGCTCCTTCGACCACACAATTCTCACAAAGCTCTCTTTTCTTCTTCCATTATTATTTTTCTCTTACAATTTATTCAATAGTTCTTTGATGTAAACCTATCTTAAATAGTGTGAAATAAAGTGAACTTTCAAGGGGCTTTGGCCCCGGGGGTACTCTTGTTTATGACTTATTTTGAGTTTTGGGCAGGTAGGGTCAGGGTTTTGACCTGATTTGGGCAGATCAGGGTCAGGATTTGAGTTTAATTTGGGTGCAGTCAGGGTCCGGGTTCAGTATTTTTAGGCATCGGGGTTTTTTCTCCCAAAAAGGGGACAATCGGGGTTTTGGAGCTCGGATTTTAGGTCAAACAGGGTCAGGGTTTGAGCCTCTTGGCCTCACACACATACTCATTTTCCATGTAGGTAACCCCCCCCCCCCCCCCCCCCCCCCCGGAAGAATTACGCTTCGGACAAATGGTTTTAAACGTGCGTGGGTTTTCACAATCGTAACAGGATGCGAGACATGAAAAATAATACTTATTAAGCATAATAGACTTAAATGAAGGCTGTCCATGTTTAAGTTGAGTTCGTCAGCAAGAATGTTCCATATTCTACTCGTTCTAATAAAGAAGGATTTCTGATAAGTAGAGGTTTTACATTTTCGAGTTACGTTCCTGGATGATGATCTAGTAGTTCTAGTATTGCGAATAACAGGAATGACCGAGGAGTTCATACTGACTAGGCCATGAGTGCCAGATTTCGTATGTTTGAATTTAAAAAGATCCTGTACATAATTTGGCGTGGTATGATTGACTATTTTAAACATTGTTATGGCCTTAAGCTTTTTCCGACGGATTGACACCCTATCCCAGCGGGAAAGTTGATCAAGTAGTAACTGGTATCAAAGCTGGACTTTGTTACTAATCTAGCAGCCCAATTTTGCATTTTTTGCAGATTGTCAGCAAGTTGTTGGCTTAAGCCGTCCCATACTACAGAACAATAGTCAAAATGTGGCGTAATTAGTCCCTGGTAACATGTAATACACGTATTGTCATCTAAAAGGTACCTAATGCGCTTAAGTGCCCCAATACCTGAGGAATTTTCTTTGCAATGCCCTGATATGCTCATTTCCTTGCGAACCTAACAAAGCCCAAATAACATGTAAAAATATTCTATTCTCTTCAATGACAGTGTACTGGTAACAGCATTGTACTGGCTTGTTTTAAACATTCAAAACCTCTACCACGATTTTATCACGGTTTTAAAGCCGGTTTCTCTCGCGCAAAGGATTGTGGGTAAAAGTACAAGCACCATCTTTTTGATGGTGAATTGGAAATCGAAAAAGTGAATTTTCACTTACTTAAAATAAAGTCATGGAAAATCATTGCCTTTTACTGATCTCCTCTTGTGGAAGCACTTGGGCCTATTTCTGAGTTCAAGTACTCTTCCCTCTTCCTGAGAGCTCTAGACTCTGAATGCGCCATTTCAATGGCACTTAGAAGTGTTTGGTCGTTCGTGTCATTATGGTAAAGAGCGATCTCGCCAAGCATTTACACACAAACATTTAAATGTATAGCTACTAAATAAACGATAAAATAAACATAACTACATATAAAAGTCTGAGTTCCTTCTCAGCTACATCTAATGATGAGCCTGCAGTGCTATTATAGCAATTATAGCAGTCGCCGGGTAGGAATGTAGATGGACTTGAAGTATACGCAGTTTATGAAAGGACTAAGGAGCAGTTAATCTTGCTAAATTTGGATCAAAGACGGCGAGAATTTCATGGAGTGCTAGTAGACTCTTCTACATGTCCAAGCCTCAAGGGTTCTTCTTCATCATAGGTTATTACCGATGACATAAGGGCCATTAAAAACTTTATGTCCTGCCCCTCCCCCCGAGGGAGGTACTGGAGCCGGTTTTACGAGATAAAGATAACTACGTATACAAAACCCGGATTTCCAAGTTATTGTGATTTCTTTCTGTCCAAAATAAGATGATCCAGCTCATTAACCCTGATTTATTTTCTGCATCGCTTACAACCCGACCCACCCTCCCTTGGATAGTATTTCGTATTCGAAAATTACCGCTGAATGCAATGACTACAGACGCATGTACGCAGGGTTACTGGACTATTAATGATTAACCATTAAATTTAGGGTGAAACAGCGGGAGGGATGGGGGTTTCCCATTGTTCATATTTATACACAAATTCCAGACGCCGCACATATGTAAAACGTCACAAACGTGAGTGCCCTGTCCCCTTCCCCCACGGGGGGTTTCTTGGTTCATTGTGTAGTATTTCCGCACAGTGTTAAGTTCATGACGCACAAACCCTATGCTGTGAACCGCCCGTGAGATCGTCTCTTGACTAAGAAAAACAAGATTTCAAGTTCGCCACTTTTGATTTCGTTTGATTTCCTGCCCTTCTAAAAAGATTAGATTCTTAAATATTCATAGTTTAGTACGATTGGGATGGAAGCTACAACTACTTTTGTGCATAATTGTACCTCGAGTTCAGTGCTGCTCAGTGACTGCTGAACAGTAAAGAAAAAAACTTAGAAAAATAATCGTAAGGCTAGTATCTTATAATCATATACAAAAATCAAAGGATGCTAGATTAGTAATTATGATTGAAGAAATCAAAAATACCTCGCGTGCTTCTGTTACCTTGGGAAAAATTAACCTTGTAGTAATTTGTGAACAGAATGTCGTCAAACTGCAAACCTCCGTGGGTGCATTCTTGAGGATGACGTAGTGTGGCTATTAAAAGCCACTGGAAACCTCCGTGACAGTTCGCTCAGTAGCTCGCCCTATTAATAGACGCGCACGTGAAGCCGAAAGCGAAATTGTCACACTATAAAGGTGTCGTTCGCATCAGTAATCCGCTAGCGTCAGAGGATCAGTCCGCTGGTAAAGCTTGAGGGAAAGTTTGTTTTTCCGAATGTCCTGGAACTCTATTTCTGTGCCAGCTTAGCAAATGCACTTAGAATTTTCACAAAGTGCCATTAATGGCACAAAATTGTCACACATTTAGTGTTAAACAAAAGCTTGGCTCATCCATGGCGCCAAAGTCACATTTCAAATGAATGGTTTCCTTTTGTTCTGTTGTTTTAGAATCTGTTTTGTCTTTAATCAATTAACAGTTACGCCTTCGCACTCTTATCCATCCTTAAGGCACATGAAAAACTGTACATAATCCTTCCTCTTGGCTATTTTGCATTTTTGGCTCTTTTGGAACATAATAGAATATTCGTGTATCTTTTCAATCATTTGTATAACTGAATATTGCCGTTGTATGTTTCCCTTAAAAATAAACCAACAAAGGAGGTATTTTTCTTGATGCAACAGTTTTTGTAGAGATATTTCTCGCAAGATAGAGGAACACCGAGGACTACAAGTTCTACTACAACTAATACGATTTTCAGTTCCCGAAATAACGTACCTATATATATATGACTAAATACCCACAGATCTATATATATGGACCCCGTTTAGTGACATCATACTCGTACTGTAAAATTTCAAGCAGAGTCCGCACTTTTTACAACTGAGGCTATATAGCTAAGCGATATTAGCCGATGATCGAAATTCTCTGACTAATTATCTGGAAAAGCTCTGAACACTGGTTTCAGCTAAATATCTATATTCGCCTAGTGAATAAATATCGGTTTATTTAACTTTTTGTATATTGTTTCTCTCAGATTGGCACATTTATCAGTTTCGATATTTTGCGATTCATTCAGGCCGTCTTGTTCGAATCAGTAAACACAAATAATCTTCCTCGGCTAGATGTGTCAGAAAAAGGTCAATCTTTTTTAACTCTGGAATTCAGGAACAAGAAGTTGTTGTTCACTTTTTTGTTAATTTGTAATTCAGTTGTGGAATTTACTGTTATTTTTAACTGAAGAGGTATTAATCAACTGTTTGATCTATTCGGAGCAGCTGGTGTGTTCGTCGTACGTATAACGATCACTCGTGCAGAAACGAAATTCCTGTTGATCACTGAGATATGTTGTTATTGTTCACATTGGGAGCTCAGAGACAAACAGAGAAACCTAGACAACAATACATGCTCCGCCCAAGAGCCTAAAGGCTCATTCATCACGTCTTTATGTTAATTTTCTGCTGTGTGGTACTGCTAATTGCAAAGCGCTTTCCTCGGAATCGAAGACCTCAAATCAAACCTAAAGACTCGGAAAACGAAGCGCGCTTTTTGTCAAGTAACCAAGAGATTATTCGAAACTCTAGTGCTCACTTTTTGTTAAATAAAGGTTGTTGTAGTTTCTATCTCGCATTATTCTACCACGACTGTCGTGCCTTGGTACGTTCGACTATTCAGTTTTGTTTTAGGTTCTGTTAAGACAACGTTTTTAAAACTGCTGTTGTTATGCTTCATATTGTCAGTTGTTGTGAGGTCATATTCAAAGTAATTCTAAACGAGAGCCTCTGCGTACACGATCGGGGTTGGGCAGGGAAGGTTGACGTGAGAAGGAAGGCAAATGATTTATATAAAAATATAACTCTGCAAAGAATGTACGCAATATGTACAACAACACAAGAAATACGAGACCGTATTTGGGGGTAGTAAAAATAAAATGGCTTCCTGGTTGCCCACATACAGTAGTGCTAATACGGTTGTGTATTTTTACTCTTTATTCTTATGCGCATTTGAAAATGTTAGATTGATATTTGCGCAATATAAATAAATTATCATAATCATTATTCGCATTTTGGCTCACATTAAAGAGCACTGTCAATCTTCAAGGTTTTTTTAGAGAAAACTACAAAAAAGCCACCCTGAAATACCATGTCAATGTCCTGATATGCTTTACAAACTTTCTCGATAGAGGATGGCAAAGATTAAAGTGAATTACCAAAGCTTCAGAGGCGGATCCAGGGGATGGGTCAGTGTAACCCCTCCCCCCTCCCCCACATGACTCCTGGAGATTCTCTTGTGTAAATATAGATTTCAAAAAATATTTTTGCATCCTTAACAAAATCGTAGATCCGCCCCTGAGCTTATTTCAAAAACTTGATTTGGGTTTACAGTGCACCGATTTCAAGTTGCTCTAAATTTCTTTTCAAAGCAGTATTTTTCATCCACTCGAAACTTTGCCATACTTATCAAAATTGTCTCACATTTTCACCAGTATAACCTGGAAAGCATACTCTGCTAATCTGAGTAGTTATTGTTGTCTCCAGTATACCTGGAAAGCATACTCTGCTAATCTGAGTAGTTATTGTTGTCTCCAGTATACATGGAAAGCATACTCTGCTAATCTGAGTAGTTATTGTTGTCTCCAGTATACCTGGAAAGCATACTCTGCTAATCTGAGTAGTTATTGTTGTCTCCAGTATACATGGAAAGCATACTCTGCTAATCTGAGTAGCTATTTTGTCTTTCGTCATGAGAAAGTTTATCATTTTAGGGTTGACATGGCCCCTTCAAATCCATATAACTTATCAAAGTAACATATTTTCTCGTGTTGACAAGGCACAATTCCATCGCTAATCAGAACTATACTACTTTCTAGAGCCTTAACATTTGTCAAATAATACTTGTATTCATATCTTTGCACAAATTAGATAGTATGCCTATCTGTGTATGTCCTTGGTATTGCCTCAAATAGTATCAGTAATGCACCTATCAATGTTAAGCCCAAGGGGAGGGGTAACGGGTGGGGATTTGACATTGTGTCCTCCAAAAAAAGGCAAGTTTCCCACCCTTGGGACAACAACTTTGGTCAATAATATCAAAATTCCCCACCCCACTGTCCTATCTTCCTCATGTTTTTTGTAAACAACTCCACCCTGGGGCAGGCAGCGTATGTTAAAATCCTCACTCCTGCCTGACCCCACTCCTCTCCCCCCTCCCTCCCTGTTTCAATATAAAGAAAATAGTCTTTAGTATATCCTTCTGGAAGCCTTTACTTCTCGTTTTCTCGAATTTAAGCACCCTTATTTTTCGTACATTCCTTTTTCGGAATAGTCGGAATATATTGGGAAAAAATCAGCTTGACACGCCGTAAATGCGTGCCGGCAAGTAATATATTACATGTTGGTATAATTTCTTAGAGCCTCGTTTCCGTGAACGTGACGAGCAGGTTTTAGGGATGACATTGCGCGAAAAGTCAACGGCGAGGGTATTACAGCATTTTACATGAAGCAACTCCAGCAACATTCGGGCAACAATGTTGCAGGTTTATGAAGGAAATTCAGAAACTTGTAATACGTTTCTGCAACGAAGACTGCGTTAAAAATCGATCAGCGCGCGATGTTTACGATCGGTTGAGAGCCGATTGCACGAAAAATTGTCGCATGTGACATCACCTAGAAAAAAAAAAACTGTACATGTTGGAATAAATTGTTGTTAAAGTATTGGCAATAGTCTAAATTGAACATTTGTTTAAACAAATTGGAAAATATATTTTAGTTTTTGAGAAAAATTGGATACAAGAATAAGCCATTTTGGGCTTTGAATTTCCCGGGCGCCGCCATCTTGGATCTGATGACGTCACACGGCGGTCCCTATTGTTACAACAAATTATCGCTGAATACGATGACTACAGACGCATGTATACAGGGTTAGCCTCGTTCTTAAGTTAAGCATTCATAAATACCAGCAAGAAGATTGGCTATTCACAACTCTGAGTATTGTTGTAGTTTCGCGTTTTGCACCTCTCTGGTATTTATGAACCCTGTATGCGTCTGTAGTAATCGCATTCAGCGGTAATTTTCGAATACGAATCTGGACTATTTAGACCATATTGCCAAACATTTAACGGCAATTTGTTTCAACAGTCGAGGTTTCCTTTAAAGACGCGAACCTCTGTGTTCGTTGCAATAGTACAGTGTACACCGCGGCAAAACGTCACGCGCATGCGCTTTCGATGAGCCGGTCGCGCGAGCGTCTTCCCAGTTTCCCACCGAAACGAAAAGGAAACAGAGGCAATCACCCCTATTTCAATTTTTGTTACGAATGTGTAACGTTTCGCAAAAAAAATTAACAGAGGTGCGTCTTTGTTGGTTGTTCCGCTTTGGGGCATAATAATCCGACAAAATCTTCGTTGTTGAAGTTTTCTTAATTTGTAATTCACTGTGAGTTTACTAAGTTATAAAATTATTTACTAAAAACGTTTAAGAACTCGGAAACTTGAATTTCAACTCCAGAACCTTATTTCTTTCGGCCAGCGGAGCACAACGTTTTGTCGCGGTGTAAGTACAGTCTTCTCTTGGTACAGTGTAATAATTGATCTGCTTTTTAGGATTGGGCTACCTGTGGCGCGCGCCCACAGGTAGCCCAATCCGAAAACAAATGAGCGAAATAAACCACCCACGTGTAGTAGACTAGTATAGTTTCATGTTTCTTCGGTCTGAACTAAAACAATTATTCTCCGAAGTCGATTATGCACTTCGGTTTCGGTGAGTACTTGTTATATTTGCTATTATAGATAAAGTTGAAGTTCATGAGAGATGATGAAACCAATAAAGACAATGAGGTTAGAGTAGTAAATTATATGGATATTCGTGGATTTGATTGGCTACCATGGCCGTTTTTTCGCCCATTTGTTTTCGGATTGGGCTACCTATGGCGCGGCCACAAGCACATACATGGACTGACCCGTATATGAACCTTAATAGTATACTTAGATAACATTAATAATAATTTATAATAATAGGTGAACTTATGCCCGGTGTACAAGCCAATATAATATAACTTACAGAAAAATGTGGGATTGGCACTTAACTAATTCGATCCAAGTCCCCTCGGCCACCTTTTCTTTCTTACTTTTTCTTTCTTAGTTAATTAATAATGACTGGAGATTTACTGGAAAGTAAACAAGTTTTAAAATTGAACTTAACCGAGGAAGCTCAACGAAAGCATACCTGGCGCGCGCGCGGCACATTTATAGCGGGGAAAAAACGTTGGATACAACCCGTGGGATACCGCCGAATATTTAACTGCTTACCAGTCTTCTGATTGCCTGTACTTTCATGGTATGGGATATAAAAGAGCGTATTTTCTGGCTAGAAGAAGCCAATCAAATTGCAGGAAATATTGCGCTATTTCATTTTCAGCCAATCAGAATCTAGAAATTAGTCTCGAGACGCCACTCACGACAGTTGGCTTCAAAGAAAGATTTTCATAATGGCTTCAAATCTGTTCTCTTTCCGAGAACAAAGTAGATTTTCCAATCACCTCCTCGGAACCTGGAATAGTATTGGCTGAAGGCCTAGCCCACCTGACATGGTTTAGAAGAAAATCCAATCTCCCTGACACTCATTCTCGACCCCAGACCCTTCTCTTATTTCTTACTGCGCATGCTCGACGACAATATAAGGCTCTGGGAAAGTCCAGAATTTAGAGAGCCCTGATTGGTGTTTTATAAAACAATACAGATGACGCCATAGCACGTGTGTGCGTACATTTGAAGAGAAGAAAGCAAAATGTCGGACGAACACAGGCGTGTCTGAAGTTAGGTCAAATAATTTCGCCAAGTAACCGGAAAATTTCAATATTAATACCATAGAGAACAAATTAATCCCTAATTTCAACGTGAAATTTCACGCGTAATTTGTAATTTCATATGTGAAATTTCAAACGCCGCCTACGCGAGCTTAAAATAATGTTTTTCTGGATCGTAATTTGCTCTCCATAATAGTAATCGTAATCAAATAATGACTCGTGAAATTAGGGATAAGTTTCACTTGTGTTTGTCAAAATCTACGTATTTACTTCGATTTTGACTAATACGCGTGAAATTTATATCTAATTCCACTCGTCCCCATTTGATTACCTATACTAACTATTGAAAATACAGTCTTTCCCTGCCTTTCTAATAACAAACTCCAGTTCAAACATCGGTTGTCCTCCATTTCGTTTCTGGAGTTTTGAGCATGCGCTGTGAGGACACTGTAGCCAGATTTTGGCTACAACCCTCATTTGCATATGTGGAGTTTCCCAGAGCCTTACGATTTCGTCGAGCATGCGCAGTAAGAAATAAGAGAAGGGTCTGGGGTCAAGAATGCCAGACACTATATATTACTGCGTATTTCCTCGAGCATGCGCAGTAAGAAGCATATAGGTCTGGTACGAGATTGAAGAAATAAGCAAACCCTACGTAGCCTACGTATTCAGTACGATAATTACTTTATGCACAAACAGAGAAACATCATTTTCTAGGCATTGGCCTGCTCCAATTGTGGAAAGGGGATGGGGAGCTCTGTTTGTTACTCTATATTAATACTGCAAAGAAACGTCATCGAGAAATCTGCGAAAAATGTATTTTATCGGGCGTGATAAGAGAGAGAGAGCAGTCCGTACTCATTTCGAGCCGAGACGGTTTCACTAGTAAGTTATCTAAACTAATAATGTATCTGGATCAGAAAACTTAAGATAGCAAATCTTTGCTGTTGATTCTTATCCCTTTTCTTCTCGTTATCCACAGACCTCATTCATAATGGCCGCCTCCTAATTTGCATAATTTGAAAAATTAATCTGTAGAGCCAGGATGAAACCAATGCTACCACATAAAAGATCATATCTAAACTAGACATTGTGTTCAGTTTTAGAACAATGTGGATAATTACTGTTGAGTTATACATATTTCAAATGCAGAAAATACGTGAAAGCGAGGCTAGAAAGGCTTCCGTTGTTTTTCTCATACAAATCTCTTTAATTTCACATGGCTGTAACTTCATTGCTTTTCAAGCTACAGCACTGAAATTTCACAAGATCACTAATGTGGACATGCTCTTTCACATGGCATTGTTCATGTTTTCTGTACATGTGGATAAGCTACTGAAATGGGAATACGCAGTTATGAATAAGGTCTATGTAATGATCAAGTACTCCTTTCCTGTCCTTTCTAGTAGGTTATCGCTAGAGTCGTGTAGTCAGTTCAGGATAGAATTCTTTAATTGGTTAAGACAAAGAAAAGGCCGCAACTCATTAAGACGGCGGCGTGGCAAATATTGGAGCTAATCGACCCCAAATAGTCACTAGCTGTAATCAGTACAATCTGATTGCTAGCATAATGTGGTCAGCGTCTGGCTAATTATCGAACCGCCTGCCAACAAAACCTCGCTCTATATTATCGCTCTAAAACGAGCTCCACTTATCAGATAACCAAATGCCTTGGCTAGTCCGTCTTCTATATGATGTCAGACAGGACAGCAATTGATCGGTTACAGTATCCTTCGATAGTCCTGTCGACAGAGAAGGAGGTTTGGTATTCTACAGCCGCATTAACGGCCAACACAGGGCCAGAAAATGAAAAACGTATACACCTCATTCATAAGGGCGTGGTCTCTGTATTTTAACAGTTTAGCCACATGTTCAATGTATGAAAAACAACATCCTTGCCATGCGAGAGAGCATACCAACATTGGTAATTCTGTAGAATTTGAGTGTTGTAGCACTATGATAAAAGGCTGTAAAGTTACAGCGATTAGAAATTAGAGATTTGTATGAGAAAAACCGTGTAGGCCTTTACAGCCTCGCTTTCATGTATTTCCTACATTGAAAATGCCAATAACTCGACAGCAATTTGAAACATTGCTTTCAAACTGTGGTCAATTAGTAATTTAGGTACGATATTTCATGTGGTAGCAATAGTTTCTCCGTACATATTAATCTTCCAATTTATGCAAATTAGATGGCGGCCATTATGAATGACGTCTATTAGACTTGCTCCAAGTCGAACTCTCTGAGTCACTGGGTAAACGATTACTGGGTCAAAAATCGAGCGCGAGAATCGAAGCGAGAGGTGAGTTCGACTTTTTTCGATCACTTGCAGGAAATTGAATCGGGGGATTATGTTTTGGCACGAAAACACGTTTCAGGGGCGGAGCTTACATTTCACGCCTTTGACAATCTCTTTCTGAGTACAATCAAATTGTAAATACCACATCCACGGTCGACTGACTTGACACGTAAACGTACAATGCCTGAAGAATTGACGCTTTGTGATTGGGCAAATGTTAGTACATCATAAGCCACGCCCCCGGTTGAAAAATCAACCGGTAAATTTGGCGCGCTGCAAGTGGGAAACGTCCTTCGTGCGGGGGGCTAAGAAGGACTTTGAGAAAGTCTAGAGGTCTATGTATGGGTTTCACTTGTAATAAACTTTAATTGTCAAGTGGGTTTTGAGAGTTGAGCCTTGCATTGGCGTAGCCAGCTTATAGGCAAATGAGGCAAATACCTAGTCGAAAATGTCCACAATAACTGTTTAGTTTTTTTGTTCCTTCGGCGTTCGCAAGTCATACCTCGTCAGGCTTTCGGTCTGGCTACGGCCCTGCCTTGTCGTGAAGACTTCAAAACAATTCCCATTTTGCACTTAAGTACTTCAGCAAATGACAAAGTTAATTCAGACACATGCAGGTATTTTAGAATTCGTTATTAAATTGTGGTTGAATGTTAAAATAATTACCCTCCCCCACCATTCACGAAATATTGTTCACATTTTCCTGACAAAAAGATGTTTTTCTTACTGAAAAGACTGTTCGACAAGTATAAGATTTCAAGAACAATTGGCTCTTCCCTGAGAGCACTTAGAGATCTCTTCCTGGTGAACCCGAAGAGCCTTACATGCAGCAGGATTAGGTAACTAGGACATTATTTCTTTTTTGCTCTGACGAAGGGCTAACGCTCGAAACGTCAGCTGCTACTCGCTTTCCACGGCGGTTAGCATACCTCAATCGACTTTAGTTGATTACATACCAGTGTTTATCTTCCCCGCCGACGCAGACCAACACTAGTTTTTACAGGAGCTAGTTGCCTATCATTATTTTTTCAGTTCACCTCATTCAGAATTGGTTTTTGGACTTCGGGTAAGGACGAGCCTGTTAAAGCCTGAGTTTCAGTTCTAACTGTCCCCTTAATGACACCGGCGATAAGCCCTAGCCAAACGAGCCACCCAACATCGCCATCCAAGATCACCCAAGTGACGACATTGTTGGCTACAACATCAAGGGTTAAAAAGCTGTTCGGGAGAGTAAGTTAGCCTAAAACTTTCGGATTTGAAAAAAGTGTCCCTAGAAAATTGTTTTCTGAAATACTGGCCAGATAAAACAATTTCAATCCCTAGAAAATTATACAAGAAAAGGGAGACTAAAAGGTTTCCCCTAAAATATTCGTACGTCCCAATTCGTCTGATCAATAGAGTCAGAACAACACATTTTCATTCCCTAAGAATTGCCTAAAGGAAAAAAGAATCCCTAAAAAATTCGTACCTCCACAAAACTTTGCAACATGAAGTTACTTGGGCTAGAACATTCTTGTTTCTGTTCTAGACTACTAACAAATTCGTAGGCCGGGAATATTTTTCCATAGTATTTTCGGTTGACGCAATTTCCACCTAGAAAATCCGAACAGCTAATAATAGCTTTCTAGATTACGTCAAAAGTCATAGTAGGCGCTTTAAAATGGCTAGATAAGCTGCAGACAACTGGTTTCAAACAAATTTCAAAAAGTACTCGTTGGGTGCCATTGACAACATGTTTGGCTACCATGTTGGATTTGGACGAAGTTTGATTTATGTCCAACATTTATTTTGTTCTCGGTTAACGTTTTGATTCGTTTGGACAGCCGTACGCGCACAAAGCTGAGCCCACCTAACGTTGTGCTCCGCTGTCCGAAAGAACGAAGTGCTCTAGCTGGACTTCAAATACAAGTTTCAATTACGAGGTCTTAAACGTTTTTAGTAGTAAATTATTTTATAACTTAGTAAACTCTCAGTGAATTACAAATTAAGAAACCTTCAACCTGTGAAAGTCTTAGGCTAGCTTAGCTTTTATGTAGTTTTCTTGTTTTTCGCGAAACATTTCACGTATAGACGCGTACGTACTTAAAATTAGAAACAGCGGTGATTGCTATGATTGCCTCTGTTTTCTTTTAGTTTCGGCGGGAAACTGGGGAGCCGCGCGCGCGACCGGCTCATGAAAAGCGCATGCGCGTGACCCTTTGCCGCGGCGTGGGTTGAGCCATGGGGTTGAGCCTAATATATATCCTTTGTGTCAATAGTTACACAAAGGAGTTTGGGTAAATATTGGTCCCATAATCCTTGTCTTCTGCAATGTTTTATACGTTGTACGTTGTTAGATTCGTTTGGTCACTTAGACAACGGAGAAAAAAAATCACATGGCAAAACAAAGCATTCCAGCTTAATTACAAATCCAAACATATTTACACAATTTTCTTCATTAAAAAGACTGAATTCAAAACTAGTCCGCCAAATTTACTTTTTACCGGATCGAGTACAAGTGTAACTTCGGACAAAGAGTGAGGAAAATGGTTGACAGAAGGGAGAGGGGGACTTCTTTTTCCCCTTTCGATCGTTCCCACTATCCAGGGCCTGGAACAGGCTAACTTGAGTGTTTCAACGGAGGTTTAGAGTGGCGCCCTATTGAGTTTGGAAAACGCATCAAGGAAGAGGCCGGCGCCTTCCACACCGCGGAAAAACGTCACGCGCATTTTATTGCTGGCTTTCACTCAATCCCCAGAGATTCCAATGACAAAGGGCATGGCGGCCATGTTGGTGTACCTAACAAAAGAAGCTAACGAGGAATCTATTGTTAAAGGTACACCAACATGGCCGCCGTGACGTCACGTGAAAGCCAGCAATTGAACCCATCACGCGCGCGTCTCCCCAGTTTCCCGCCAAAACTAAAAACTCGGAGCAATCACCGGTACCCTGTTTCTAATTTTAAGTCCGTACGCATATATACGGGAAATGTTTCGTGAAAAAAAACAAGAAAACTACTTAAAAGTTTAACAGGTTGAAATTCTCTTAATTTATATTTCACTATGAGTCCTATGAGTTTACTAAAGTTATAAAATTATTTACTTAATAAACGTTTTAGACCTCGAAAACTTGTATTTGAACTCCAGAGCCTTCGTTCTTATCGGCCAGCGGTGCATAAAGTTTTGCCGCGGTGTGGGCTCCATCGACGTGCGTTTTGTCTCGCGCCCGATTCTACCACTATCCGATATTCCGAGAAACTCGGATTAAAAAACACCGTAACTTCGACAGAGTTGAATAATGTGACGCGCGGGAACTAAAGACGACTGCAGCGTTTACGAAAATGGCGGAACTTTTAAAATTTTGCGCCGAGCACCTTCATTACTGTGAAGAATAAGAGAAAATATATAAGCAAATACCATGAACAAAAATCCTGCAAAAATACGTTGGATCCGAAGTGAGGACCTATGCAGCCAAATATAAACAATAAAGAATGAAAAGTCCGAAGACTACAGCAAAGCTGATATACAACGTAAAATTTTAACACAAAGCACTACGGTTAGCTAGGCCTGACACGAAAAGCGCTCGGACTAGATTGCAGCCATAGACAGCTGTTTCGTTCTTATTAGAACTCGTCAGTAGACATAGCAAACAGTACGCGGGCTTCGGTGCCAATGCACTACCGACCCGGACTGCGCTAAGAAGCATCTAGTTTCGAGCTCACAGAAAGGCTTGGTTATCGGGTCACACGTCATTACGTGTGGCGAAAAGCCAAAAACCAAGCAAATCTGAACTAAACGTGTCAGTGCTTTGCGAAAAATATAGTTATGCTGGCCAGACCAGCTTTGAAAATGATGACAATAGCAGGAATAATCGGATCTATATAAGACCTACGGTACCAAAATCCATAATAGAAAATATATATGAATAAGAGTTTGAGGGCCGGCAAGGACAAGCTTCAAATACTCAGACCATTTCCTTCAGAAACTAAGAAAGAACATGTTTCAAACAGTGTAGTTTAAGTTTTGAATACTCGTATAAAACGTGTACTACAACATTGCCGCCAAGTTACGCGTCAGGTCGCGCATGCGCTGTCGTTATTGAGCTCTGTCCATAACGCCGACTACACAGCTAACCGCACGGGGCAGACTTCGCCGTTTGCAACCTGAAATGTATTTGGTTACCCAAACAATAGCCTACCCCTAAAACAATACAAACCCTAACGGCCTAAAACAATGGGATTCTTTATCAGTGAAGTCCAATAGGATACGACCTACAGAACAGTGAAGTCTAACCGAACCGCACATCTAACTTCTGTTGATCAGATATAGAAATAGACGTGCGCTAATATTAATGTTTGAGACGTGCATGTTAATTTCTGAAAACTGGAAATTATTTTATTGCGGAAAAAAGTGACACTTTTTATGACATACACTTCCCGGCATAAGTTTATTCATTGAACTTCCGCCTCTCATGACGCTTTGATTGAATGTTTTTCCATTGTTGAGAGTCAACATACATACTCACTCCTTCATCTCCGCCTTATTTCAATCCGAAAAGATTTTCGTTCCGGCGTCCCTCTTCCGAGTTCTCTAAAGTCTTTGTGCCAGATTTTTATCAAATTTGACTCAAAGTACATTGTTTGAGATTACTAAAATAAGAACGTAAATAGCTCAAACTGATATGAGTAATTTCTAAGGATGTAGAAGTATGGGAGGAGCTATTTTGACGAGGTATATACGCGCCGCTCAATTTTATCAGTGATCCTATTAGAGTACGTTTACACTATCAAATCAGGACCCTAAATGCCACGTAAATTCCAATTCGATCTGTGGTTTAGCCCGGTCCTCGGACTTTGATCAACTCCTTGGTTGTTTCAGGTTCCGTTCAAATTTACTCTCTGAAGTTTTTTTATAATGGCCGATCAGTGGCTTTCACCGCGACAGACCGAACTCCAAACCGGATCAAGTTATTTCTCAGTTTATTTTCGAGAAAGTTCGCCAGAAATATCATGTTAAAAGCGCTTTGGATTAGTTACTAAAGCCACTCGAGTAAAGAGCTTTTAAGAATTCTATTCCACAGTGTTATATTGCAGATAGCGTCCACAAATCAGTTGCTACGAATGTTTTCTTATAGAAAAGAGTAAAACAATCTCCAAAGAAGAATTTGCAAGTGGTATATATTTTGTCAAAAAAAGTCAATTCCGAAAAACTCACTGATCAGTGGAAAATAGTTTAGCTGTATAATAATTTAAGCTGACATGAGGAACAAGGGCGGCCTACGTGACCGCCGACACGACAGCGATAACAGTAAGTGCAGATTAAAGTACTTCAATCGGAAATTATATCTTTCTAAAAAATTTCATGTTACAAGGAATGCGTTCAAAGGCGATAAGTCACGATTTTGGTGAGAAATACGTGCGCTTCAGTCATTCTCTTGGCTCTGGGTCTACAGCCATAAGTTCGGCATAGCAGAAAAATAGACTTAATGTTCTTTGTACCCACTCTAACAGTAATATAGTCAAGTAAAATATGCACACTATATTCCCAAGCCACATATATTCTTCTAAGCCTACAAAAGAGATCATGCATGTCCGACTGATCACCTACGTGCTCAAGGAAATTAATTTTTCAGTGAAAGATGAGTGTACGCCTCCGAATGAAAAACAGAACTCAAGTAACCTTTCATTGTTTTATTTATTACTATTTTGTATCCTAGTTACGACTCATAACCTGGTAACGCTAGTAAGTATTTGTTTCACGAACCGCTAAGCGTGCCAATCCCTCATTGGCGGGTCAGGATTTTCCCAAATGGTTTGTAACAAACTGAAGTGGCATCAGTCATGATAATATTTATACACCACCCCCCTACACCACCCCCCTACGAGGGCCACAAGTTTAACAGTACCGAGCGTGCTAGTTACTAGCGATAATGAAATGAAAATAGATAATGAAATGGTGCAAGAGAAATCTAAGAAAACGCCACAAGTATAAAGCTATTATCAATAGATTCTAGCAGATTGTCAATGATTTCAATAAGAGCAAGTGTTGTGGAGTGTTTTTTCTGAAGCCAAACTGGTTTTTCTACAATAAGTTTTTTTTTTATCGATTGATCTTGTATGCATAAGTTTCTCTAACATTGTAGTATAGGCTGACAGTAAAGATATAGGCCTATAATTAGTTGCCTGGTTCTCTTGTTAAAAGGTGTCTTTCTTTATTCTAGGATTACAAGTAGAAATATACTACTTATTCCTCATCCAACAATAAGGTTTTAATCCCAAATCAGCTGAGCCCACGAGTTAGCAAATCGAACTAAAGATTACTCTTCTTCTTTGATTAGCTTAATCGGGATTTCAGCTACGGACTGGGCACAGGGCCCGGTTATGCAAAACAAGGGTAACTTTATCCTTAGGATAGCGCTAAATATTATGACCTGTACATTTACTATACAGTTTAACCTCGGGTTAGCGATTTAACCCCGGGATATAGCGCTGCTACAAGGAACTCTCCTTCCCAAACCCTCATCGACACAATCAAAGGGATCTGGGACCAATAGAGTTGTTCGAACGAATAAACTTTTCATCAGCCCAAATGACATCGCGGATAAGCGAGGACGGCATAGTCACGCTCAAACTAGGGTAACAAATCAACTGAAGCATTTTGCCATAGTTAATAGAGTGGAATGGTTAGGAAACTCAGGGACCTTCTTTGTTATATGTCTTTGTTAGCTTTTTTAATTTCAACCACTACCGTGCACAAAACACAATAGAAATTCCAACATGTTAATCAATCAGCCAATAGAAACGTGTGAGTTCTGTCGTTCAGAGAACGCTAATGAACTATGATCGTGCACAATCTTCTGTCTTACCCCTTCCAACCTAAATCGCAGCACCTTTGTTAGCCCTTTTGAAGTTTGCCGGGTTTCCTAACCATTCCACTCTATTAACTATGATTTTGCCAAATGGTTTATTGTGCGTCGAACATACAGGGAACCGTTACCGGGTCTCCCAAGCCAGAGGATGATGATTAAGTATTCCGACGAACTCCTCGAATATTAATTTAGGTTGGGAGGAGTGAGGAAAAACCGGAGAACCCAGAGAACAACCCTCCAATCAAGGGTGAGATACCAACAAATTCAACTCACATATGACGCCTGGTCCGGGAATCGAACTCCGGGCCACAGAGGTGAGAGGCGAGCGCAGGGGGACGGCGCAGTCAGGGTGAGCAAGAGCATGCTCAAACTGGGGCTTTAGCATTTAAAAAACTCGCTCTTAAATCAGTCCGAAACGCACGCTGTGATTGGTCAAGAGCCGTGTGTTATTAGAGGATACAGGATGGCGTCATGACCACGCGCAACCAATTTCTCAACTCGTTTTGATTGGATATTTTCATAGTTTTTAGTTTGCGATTATTATATAAAACAAAGATTCCATTCTTCCGTGCGTCTGTCCTCTCAAAGATGCACAGATGACGTCACGACGTGAAGAGAATATCAGCACTTCTTTGTTCTCTTCACGTTGTGGCGTCATCTGTGCATCTATAAGAGGACAGACGCATGGCCGAAGAATGGAATCTATTTGTTAAATATTTCACTCCTGTTACAATGTTGACTTTTCTAATTGCTTGAAGTCGTGGATAATTGACAGCTCAGTAAAATGGGCTGTGTCATCTATTTTTAGCAGCATTTTGAAAAACTCAAAAACACTCAGATCGTTAAAAAACATTATTGAAAAACCTAATGAGGTGAAGAAATTGATTTGGCCACAGATGACAGGCAAGGCAATAGACTGCAATAGACCGATCCAGCCTGCCTCTTTACTGCCTCATTACAGATTAATACCAGTACTTTGTTTTCGAATTCAATTTTTTTACGCATTTTCTCTTGGGATAGGTATCCCGGGGTAAGGATTTTTTGTTGGACGTGTGCCGCCCGAGTCTCTAAACCCTGACCCTATTTTAGACCAAAATATAAGATTTTCCATACCATTTTTCAGACCTGTACTCAATTTCATAACAAGAGAAATATATCAAAATGTGCGGTCTGATAATCTCCCTTTCAAGATCATACCCTACTCCAAACTAAAAATGTGAAATTTATGACCCCATTTCAGACTAAACAGCTCGAAAACCATACCCTTAGGGGTATCACACACACATACACAACGTATATTAATTATATGGGAGTATATATAACAAATATTACTCAAGTCTGATGATCTGAAATGGGGCAACAAACAGGCAAGTAGTCTGCAAGTTAAATCGGTCTGTTGGGATACAGAAAAACTAAACAAGGGTTAAGTCATGTGAGCTATATATAATGGGGCAACAAACAGGCAAGTTGAATGGGTCTATTGGGAAAAACAAAGCAAAAACAAGGGTAAAGTCAGGTGAGCTATAATGGGGCAACAAACAGGCAAGTTGAATCTTATGGGTCTATTGGGGAAAACAAAACCAAAACAAGGGTAAAGTCAGGTGAGCTATAGTGGGGCAACAAACAGGCAAGTTGAATGGGTCTATTGGGAAAAACAAAACCAAAAACAAGGGTAAAGTCAGATGAGCTATAATGAGCGCCAACGACAAACTTGAAAAAGTTGGGACAGCGTTTTCAAGGATTAATTTAAACTTTGACACTCTGGTCTCCGGCTCTAAATATTGAATCTTAGCTGTTCAGTGAGTTTTCTCATTTGTCACAGTCAGTTTGCCATAAGAAATAAAACAATTCCAGTGACACAATGTTATCCGCTTCGAGTTTAAATCAGTAAATACCATCATGTACTAATTCGTTTGATTCCAGAAACGTGAGCCACATATTTTGCGGCGATTCCTTTCATAAATTGCAGAAGTTGAAATATAGCCCGCTATTTGATATTTGGTTAATGAAATGAGATCAGTACGATAACGTATGGCAGACCTTTTCAGCGGAGGTTGAAATATTCCCCGGAAATGTTTACATAGTATGACATGTTTATTAGTATCGGAAGAATTCAGTTCAATTTCTGAAAACCTTAGTTCTTCCTGATCATAGAGTATATCTCTATCTGTTGCGTATTTCCACTTATACGTGTACGCGTTTGTTAGATATTTTGGGGCAAGCTGAAACAATAAGCATGGAAGCGTAAGGTTTATAAATGAGGGAATTAATCACCCAAAAACTTCATTTTGATTTCTTAGCGAAAGTAAAGTGGACTTGCTTTTTAAATAAACTTTCAAACACTGTGACAAGCAGGCACATGTATAGTCAATCGAATGAACTACAAAAATAACACCTTGCAATAGAAGAGAAATACCACGCTCATATCTTAACTTGATACGCTTTCCAAATCGTTTTGAAAAAGGTTGGTAGATACCCAGGGCCGGCAGCGGGCGGGCGAGGTGAAGTGAGTTTAAAGTGGATTACAAAAACTTTTTCTAGAGACTTGGTTTCATTCTACCGTGAACCGAAATCAAGTAGTTCTAAATTTCTCTTAAAATCAGTATTTTTCATCCACTAGAATCTTTGCCATCCTTCATCAAAATAGTCTCACATTTTCTCCGGTATACCAAAGCATACTCTGCTAATCGAGTAGTTATTTTTGTCTTTTTTTCGTGAGTGAGTTTATCCTTTCTAAGTTAAGGAAGCAGCAACGAAACAGACGTGACGTGCTGTTTTACATTCAATATGCCAGACAGCATATCATGAAATCAAGAAACAATTTCCTGGACAGTTCCTGCCAAGGTTTGTGGACCTCAAGTGGCATCCCTAACCCTAGACAATACATCTACTCGATACAGATCCGATGGAGCACGTATACTGGTAGTACATCTGCTTTCTGCAATGGTTATCTGACTAGTGACAAGAAACTAACCAGTGTTTACGGACAGTATTTAAATGCGAAGACAGCGCATTAGTGACTATTTTATCCGTCCGGCCGCATCGTGTTCATACTGTGAGTTTTGACTTCATTAAACTGAAACGAAAAACCACCATTTTTAAACAAGAAATCTAAGGTAAGTCAGTGTCCCCTTAAAAAAGTTTTTCAGGTTTGAGTTTAAAAAGTTTAGTACTTGGAGTCGTATCGGCAAGCTATGCTAGCCATGATTATATCTTACCTGAGTATATACTCTCCCACGAATATCAGACCCCCCCCCCCCCCTTGATTACAGTACTGTAAATATCAGTAGAGGAGCTTAAGAGAGTCAACAGATATTTGCATTGTGAGGACAGTAACGGTAAGCTCTCAGTTTTGAATGAGAGCTATTTTTCGGAGATACAGGGAAAGAAAGGGTTGAGAAAGGGATCTATCTGGTCAGTATATATATATACTGACCAGATAGATCCCTTTCTCAACCCTTTCTTTCCCTATATACTGACCAGATAGATCCCTTTCTCAACCCTTTCTTTCCCTGTATCTATATAGTCGGGCACATTTTTGAGTAAGAGATCAAAGCAAAATGTTTGGTTCAGTAAACTGGACGAAACTGTCGATTTGTAACGCTATAATCTACTTCATTGTTTTTCTTAATCATGAGTGCGTTCGTGGTTGATAGCTGGACGTAAAACTGCTCAACAAAGAACCCGGGGAAACACAGAGCATGATAAGCGCTTCGCCTCTCATCTCTGTTGTCGCCGCTGAGGGTTCGATTCCCGGTTTCTCCGGGTTCTCGGGTTTTCCTCCCTCCTCAAAAACCAACGTAACTCAGTTCCAATTGGCCTAGGAATTCGTCGAACACTTAAACCGCATAAGCGGTTCCCTGTATCTCGACTTAAAATCAACTTTTATTAACATAAATTATCCAAATACGAATCAAAACTGATGAGCCCGCCACATTGATCATTGATCGTGTTCAGCGCTCATTACTGAAATTAATTTCCCATTAAAAAGTAGTAGAAATTTCTTAAATTTTCATCAAAAAGTCTGAAATGCAGAGTTTACCCTGAAAGGGTACTAAAATGTTCGCGTTTGATTCCAACAACTTTTAAGAGTTTTCATTTCAGTTTGCGCAACATTTTAGCAATTTTAGAACGTAACTGTCGAGACCAAAAATTCCACTCTATGCATCCCAGAGAAACGTTCATCGAACTTTACTTATCTAAAATTGTAGATAGGTATAATTAAGTCGAATGGTGGAACGGTATCAGTCATTTTAATCGAACTGGCGATATTAATTGTTCCAATGTGACTTCACACGATCAACCGGAGATTGTCTTTTCTCGAACTGGCACATCAGAAGTGGTTATGCACTTCTGGCACATAGAATATCTACATTGAAATATTGAAAACAACCTGCATACTGACTTGGAACTAAGTACCGGAAAACCTTGTTGGATTTTATTGGAAAATGTTTAGCCTGCCTAAGACGTGATGAGATATGTCCATCGGCCATGATCGGCAAATATCGCTAGATTTACAAGCTGTTATGGCTGACAGTTTCCATAGACGGTGAAATCATTTAGGTTTAGTTTCAAAATCAATAGATACGGAGTGAACACGGAATGTTAGTCCGGTGGTGAGAGCTGAGAATCTTCATCAACAAACGTGCGGGATCGTCTGTTTTCAGTTTCATCTTTGCCTTTAATATTTCCAATTAACGCGGCATAAAAAGACGATTCCAAAACAGGAAAACTCTAACTTCCATTTCTTTAAAGAGTTCGGGAACTTTAAATGAAGCAGCTTTTTTCTATCTCTTCCCGGGTCTTCTGGATTATCAAGTTTCAGTATGCTGCCGATAAGGCTGGATTGTTTGGCAGTTAGTTCCGATCGATCATCTTATCGCTTTGGGTCGAGGGCAATGCTTTTGAATCAATTTGATTTCTCGACGCATCGAGCAAACGCGCGCAATGACAATGTTCACATATTATACTACATGCTCAAAATTTCTAGAATTCTTACTTAAAAGGTTGGCAAACTTGCGCGGAAATTGTCGCTACTTTAGTGCGGGGTTTTCCATTTGTATTATCTTTCTTTGATCAAGATTGTAGGAAACGGCACGATTTAACTGATATCACATCTGAATTCCTTGGAACGTTGCATGCGCCAGGGTAAATACCCTACCTCTTCATGGCACCCAGGGTAAATGCTATTTCACTTGTTGTGTGAAAACACGGCTTCAGAATTTACCGCGTCACAAAACATTTTTTTGCCAAATATACATTAAATAGATTTTAAAGCAGTCTGGGCCATGTCTGAATACTTTAGAAGATTTGATGCAATCACTGTCAAATAAACTGCGGAAAACTTTCAATAGCATCGTTAAATCTAGCTTATGGCCAGCCATCAAGTTTCAATTGACAGAGAAAAGAACAAAAATAGGGTTACAATTTGCGAGATAAAAATTGAGTCAAACTTATCACAAACGTTGATCAAAACTTCTGGAACTCATTAAGACCCTTTGAACTGCAAATCCAAATTGAAAGAAATCCAGGATATTGCAGAGCGTCGTTTCAAAAGCTTAATTAATCAGATAGTTCGTGTTATAGTAAGTCGTCCTTTTTGTCGGCCGTTGTTGTTGGGGTTTTAAATGTTATTATAAGCCACCTTTGTTGAGTAGGATGTAAATGAACTGAATAAAGAGAGTCTGTTTTCATTTGTAAGGTTTTGTTTGGTTAACATGCTTATCGTAGCCTAACAATATCCCAACACTTTATTACATTTCTTTTTGTAGCTGTGACCGAAACACAAATCAGAACCCCAATTCCGCGGTTAATGAAACTATTTTCACCCTTGATCTCAGAAATCAGAGTTTGAATTACAGTCAAGGATCCTTTTCGGTTAACTGTACAACTCATTGACAAGCAACACAAGATACAGAATGAATATCGGCTGTCAAAGCTGGCAGCAAGATCGACTGAAGAACTCTCCAAAACACAATCCTCCGACCCTCCCCTTGTTAATGTTTGATGAGATAAATGGCATACAAAGTAAACTTTCTTCCATTCAATATTCTAAACTTTTGTCTAATATTAGCAGTTCCATTGTTAGGAAGGGTTTTATTAGGTTTCGTTGTTCGGATCGGCGAGGGTTTTCCGATATATGATGTTTATTGTTAAGATAATTAACTCAAACATACACCGCCCGGAACTTAATGGTATTGGAAACTGTCAAGAGCTCGAATCTTATCCACGTCATGTCAATCGTGCCTCGGTAACTGGCTCCGTTTAATGCATAGATTGGCAGATAAGTATCACAGTGCACTGGAGATTTCGTCAGTTCTACTCCTGAGTGATATCGTGTCACTACAGCCGCCCATATCACAACAGATCGATATTTATTTAATCCTTGCTTCATTTATTCAGCAGGCAGAAAGGACAAAAAACTGAGTCAAAAGCCCGCTTGAAGAATATATTAACCATCACACTGTTAAGGGAATTATTCTGAAGGAACACAAAGCCATGACCTCGATTGGTTTGACAACTGGAACAACAATCCAACAGCTACAAAACCCTGGTTTTTTATCATCAGAAAACTTCAGCACCATGGTTTCAACTACAGCCAGTTCCGTGTCCGAGGAAAGGGAACCCGTGGGATCGACAGTAACACGTCTCACGTTGTGCTCCCTGGTTTTTGTCCTCAATATCGTTGGAAACGCAATGGTATGTATTGTTGTGAGGCGAAATCGCAAGTTGAGAAGTTTCAGGAACTATTACTATGGGTTATTCCTTGTGAATCTCTCTGTAGCTGATCTAACAGTTGCTATCCTCGTTATGCCTTTCACATCGCTGTTTTACGAGGCAGGGAAATATCCATTTGGAGTTTTTGGGTCCACAGCGGTGTGCAAGCTTATCCCAACTTTAAGTTTGATGTGCCAGGGAGCGTCCGTGTACAGTTTGACATCCCTTACCCTTCAGCGTTTCATCGGTATCGTGTACCCATTAAAAGCAAGACTGACCCTACCAAAGGTCAAACTTGTCCTCCTTCTTGTTTGGCTGTTTGCTATTTTGAACGCTCTTCCAGTTTTGATTGTACAAGACGTAGTGCCAACACCTTCTTACAATCAATACAGCTGCGACGAATACTGGCCGAGCACTGAACTGAGAAAGGGGTACACCATGTATCTGTTCCTAACAGAGTATTTCTTGCCTCTCGTGATCATCTGTGTTACGTACTCTAAGATGGCTTTGGTTTTATGCAACAGAGACAAAGAGTTCGAGGGCAGGATATCTAATGACAGCAACGCTAAAGCTCGACACATGAAGTTCATACGATTACTCATCGTTCTGGTGGTTACTTTTGCACTTTGCTTTCTGCCTAACCACGTCTTGTTCTTTTGGTATGATTATGGCTCCGGTCAGTATTTCCCGTACTTCTCCATCCTCATGAAATATTCTCATTTGTGCATCTGGTTCAATTCTTTCCTCAATCCCTACCTGTATGGCGCTCTGGATGATTGCGTTGGGCAGGGCTATAAGAAGGTCCTACGACAATGCGCCAGACTCGAGCGCAAAACCAAGAAGACCCACTCCAGAATTGCTAGGCATCTCTCTAGAATGTATTCTATAAAGACTGCGTCGTCTGGCGACATAGAAGATGACTCGTGCACCGATGATGGAATATAAACTCCTGTGGTTTATTGTTAGTTTTTCACTTCCTAGTTTGTATTCCATTTAACGTAGGGAAGAAACTAAACAACATCATATTAAACAATCATGCTCAAAATCACCAATTATACTGGCTAGAATTCCCTGAAAATTTTGACTTTTAAAACTAATTATGGCTTACAGTATTTACGGACTATGTCCAGTAAGAAACATATCAAGGTCAGAATTTTGGCTGATATGCTAAAGATTTAATTTGTGGTCTGCGAAGATAAAATTGTAATTGAACTTCTGTCTCCTTTATAGCTTACCTCCAAATTCAAATCAGAGGCAAAATGAATTTCTTGCTATTTTTAATATCTCAGAACAATTTATTGCATCGAAGTGTTATCGAAAAATACAAGCATTATTACTGACTGTGTACAATTTATTTCGTGTACATTTTGACTCGGTTCCGATTAATTATCATGCTAGTTAGACATACTCAAGATCAGCGTGAATTTTCATACGAATTCTCTATTTTCTTATTTTAGTTGTTTGCCTTTCTGTGAATCTCAGACGATCAGCTGTGGTTTGGAATAATTTCTAATAAGAGAAATCACCCTTTTTACCATATTAATGCCAGATCTGGTTTAATAATATAAGAAGAAAAACTGATAAAGCATTTTAAAATGGCAACGAACTCTTGTAATTACGCCAATTGTAGCAATTAATCAGAACAGCGATCAAATGAAATATATTGAATTCTAATTCAAAGAAAAGACCTCGGAAATTGAACTAGCCGATGGAGCTTTTTTGTCTTTTGTTAGTTCCGGATTTGTAGGAAATTAAGGCTTTTCATCGTGCGCTGTAGATTCTCAGAAGACTTTGTTTTGATCACATACCCTGTTTTGAAATTCACAAGGAGTCCGCTCAGGGATTAACAGGGGAACAGAACCAAAACAAGGCATTGCGCCATATGTCACAGAGTGTTGATGCGATCCAATCAAGTGTTTGCTTGGCTGGTTGGGATACACTTAGTCTCCAAACATGTCTTTTGAAGACAAAATGAAGGCCAGAAACAAGAGGGCTTTACGAATACAATCTAGTATTGTTCAGGCTATTGAAGTTGTTTTAACAACTTTAAAAAGGTTTCTCTGTTTTGTCAGGTTTGTTTATATGCTTTAACTGTCCGGGTGGATATCTTAGGGGCGAGAAGTAGAGCTCGTTATAGCTCCATTACGCTCTACTCATTTGCATTTGACTGGCAGAGGTAATAAAGTAATAATTATAATTAAAAATTGTCACCATTGGAGCTTTTGGAGCTCATTTAGCAGCCCCGTCAGTGTTTGCGCAGTTGCGCTAAAAAAAATGCAATATTTCCTGCACATTGTTTCCATCATGGATAAAAACTATTGTGAAAAGACGCCGTCAAACGATTACTAGTAGGATATTGCTTTTGCATTCTTTGGCGGACTTGCTGGGGATTCTCGGTTGTTTTGATGTTTTGAATGCAACGATTATCAACCTTGAATTGGTTGGTTTATTTTTTTGTGACCCCATGGTTAGCGGCTCGCATCAACAGTCTCTCTGATTTTGTTGACTTTTTGCTGACAACTTTTCTCGTGTTTCTCTCTCGCTGTCTGAACTATTGTCTTTGCATTGTATTACGTTTCATGCTCTGTTTGGTCGTCGTAACCTAACAACTCAACAATCACTCGTTGAATCATTCCACAGAAGCTACTGCATTACAGAGGAATTAAAGCAATGAAGGTGGCATAGGCTTCAAATGTGTGGTAGCAAAACTTCCATAATCTCATACTAAATCCGATAATTCAGCTTAACTAGTTCCCTTATAATAGAGTGCTAATGAATTAAAGAGAATTAAGGGTGATAAACGGCTCTATATAGGAGCTCAAGCAAGGGTGAAGATACAACGTTCTTGTTTGCCAACGAATTAGCAAACAGAGGTTGAGAGTTTTCGAGTACGGATGTTCGTTAGGAGCGCGTCTTGTATGAAGTAGAATATATAATGTCAAATAATCTTTCACTGTAGTATTCCAGTCACTTGAACTTTCTAAATTTAAGTTTCTGGGCAACAAGTTTTCGTTTTGAACAATAACGTAGAAACTGTGGACCCTTCATCGTGTTTACCAAGGTTTGACGGTTCACAAATGTACAATAAACACCACTGGACAGCTAATGAATATATTTTCAACGCGTGTTAAAACAATGTCATGGCAGAAAAGAGACACGAATTCTAGTCATTCCTTACTTGTTACCATTTCCAGAAAGTCAGGCCTGAGTACACGCATAGTTAATAGAGTGGAATGGTTATGAAACCCAGCGACCTTCTTTGTTATATGTCTTTGTTAGCTTTTTTCAACCACTACCCTGCACAAAACACAATAGAAATTCCGATGTGTTAATCAATCAGCCAATAGAAACGTGTGAGTTCAGTCGTTCAGGGGACGCTAATGAACTATGACCCTGCACAATCTTTTGTCTTGCCCCCTTCCAACATAAATCGCAGCGCCTTTGTTAGCCCCTTTGAAGTTTGCCGGGTTTCATAACCATTCCACTCTATTAACTATGGTACACGCGACAAGCATTTTGGGAAAGGCACTCTTAAATTTTGTTTGGCACTGTATCCCTTAATAAATGGAAATGTTGTAGGCACTCTAGAGGAGCCGAAACCTTCAATGAAAAGGTAGTCTCGGTCCGCCGATTTGGAGTGCCGTGCCCAGGTAAGGAGTGCCGTGCCCAGGTAAGGAGTGCCGTGCCCAAAACGCTTGTCGTATACACCGGGCTTAAAGTGCATATAAGCCCTAGCCAGTTATCTTTGATATCGATTGTACATGAAGTGGATAGTCCAACGGTAGAATATTTCTTGATTTGGATGTTTCTTCTATGAGATATAAAGGTTTATATTTCCAATATGCTAATGATGTGATGTCATCACCGACATTTGCTGAATTTCTTTGTGCTTGTAAATTAAGCTATTTTCTAATTTAGATTTTTTTTGTTGTAAAATCACTTTGATAAGCTTCAAATATAACTTAGAATTTAAAAATAGGTAATTTGTCTCCACCAGCATGCTTTTGTATAATAAGTGATGTCGGTGATGACATCACATCATTAGCATATTGGAAATATAAACCTTTATATCTCATAGACGCAACATCCAAATCAAGAAATATTCTACCGTTGGACTATCCACTTCATGTACAATCGATATCAAAGATAACTGGCTAGGGCTTATATGCACTTTAAGGGCACACTTTCAAATTACCGTGCTGGTATATACTCTAAAGGACACCCATACAGCGCGTTAGAGACCAATCGGGAATACGAATATATTCTGGAGTATATATTGCCCGGGGGGGGTACTCCTGTTTGTGACGTATTATGTATGTGCCGCCCGGGTGGGTCAGGGTTTTGAGCTCGGTTTGGGCAGGTAGGGTCAGGGTTTTGGCCTGATTTGGGCAGATCAGGGTCAGGATTTGAGTATAATTTGGGTGCAGTCAGGGTCGGGGTTCAGTATTTTTTAGGCAGTTTTTAGCTACTATGTCAAAAAAAGACATTCTGTTGCCGCATTTTGATCGCCTGCCCACATGCAAGCACTGAGGTTCCCGTACTTATCTATGTACTTCATCTGCTGATTTGTTTACCCAATGCCACGTCCCGACTTTAAATGTACCGTATTTTGCATGCAATCCCGGTACGCGGTATACCGGCCGGGATATATATCCGACCTTGTTTTGAAAACAAGTTAAAGAAGGGGCATTCAGGGTTTTTTTTTTCAAAAAAGGGGGCAATCAGGGTTTTGGAGCTCGGAATGGGTCAAACAGGGTCAGGGTTTGAGCCTCCTGGCCTCACATACATACCCATTTTTCATGTAAGTACCCCCCCCCGGGATATATTGGGCTCCTGATGCCGGCTATTCTGCTTCCAGAAGCAGCATACAGGGAAAGGCATTCAAAACACTAGCTGCTTACTCGTATTGCTCCAGTAAGCAGTTAGCACTTGGCTAGGGTTGGTTAAATTTGGCCCGAGGGAGAGGGTTGATTTTACTCATTGAGCCCAGAATGGCGCAGTACTCAAAAGGGTTATGGGCGCGTTCGTTTGCGACTCAAAGCTATTCCGAGAATACCATTGATGGCGATAGTTTACGAAGCTTGCTGTGAATTTGAATGAAAACTGCTCTAATTTTGGTCAAATCAGCCGAGCCACAGGAAGAGAGCCATGCAGAGTCTGAAGTCTGGTGAAGGCTGAAAGCTACTGGCTTGCTTTTAGCAGGCTTTGTGAGGGGATTTCAATGGATTTTCTAACATACTAGGTTGAGGTCTTCCATGGCATTGCGCCCTCGGTCTTGCATTTCCATGGAAGACCCAGACCATAGTTTTGAACTTGTTTATCAACCAATCACGCTCCAATTTCATTGTTCTCATGCAACACAGTTTTTACCGTGTAATGCTTCTTTGAAATTTAAATTTCAAAACAATACATTGATTTCTAGTTGATTGCCTATTGATCTAGGTTTCTTTTAAGCTTTTGACTGGCGATTTGTAGTTGCTTGTCCTAATTCAATTATTCAGTTTGTGGCCTACCCTTTTACAAACAAGTATTCGTATTGGTTTAATGAGGTATTTTCTACTTTCATTTGTTGGTTTGAATATTATTAGACAACATTGTTTACAATGTCCATTTTACTGATTATAAAATTAATATATTTGCAAACTAGGTGATTCTTTTTACCTAGAATATGATTTAATCGACAAACTGGTTAATTTAAAATTAGTTTACTTCTGACATGTGCATTATATCATATTAAGTATCCCACATAGGTAAATGCGTAGAGACATATCATAGCCCACTTCCGCGATATACTTTGCTTGTCACGCACAAAGGTTTCAATACGAGGCTCCGTGTTAAATTAAATTAATTATTTTCTCTGCTATTTAGCACGGGGCCTCGTATTGAAACCTTTGTGCGTGACAAGTAAAGCATATCGCGGAAGTGGGCTGTTGTAGAGACAAATCTGCACTCGTATCGTTCTTTCATGCTGGCAAGGGAAGTGCGTCTCTTTTTAAAGGATACCCTACCGCCAGTGGAAACTAAGAAGTGGCCCCTTTCCGAATTTGATTGTCTTAGGAGATAGCGGGGCTGACTCAAAACCCGGGACAGCTTTTGATTTTCAAATTCAAGACCTGCTCTAGGTTTTGAATTCAGCCCCGCTCTCTCGTTTGCTATTCAAATCCTGCGAATGTAGGGCTTCCAGACGGGGTTCAAGACCTGCATAGAACAATGAAATTGGGGCGTGGTTTATAACTTGCATTCCCTCACTCTTTAAAGTTGGTGATGTTTTGACTCTGCCAAACTTACTGGGTTGTGTTTATGGCAAGTTTAGGTGTGAATAGGGGCCATACTTGTTTCTCTTGCATTGGTCGTAGGGCAAAAAGACGTAAAAAATATCTACAAGAGTGAACTGAGGGAAGGGTCCCTTGTCAATTGGTGTCCATTACCCAGAACGCATTTGGAGATTGGTGCTTGAAAATCGTGTGAAGAAGTGGCATGGATCGCTTGGTGTGTTTTGTGCAAATAAACCTGATGGTTGGAGAGATTAAAGGAGGTACTGTAATAACTGACTGCTGATTTTGTTTTTACCTTAGATTTCAAGTGCGAACGGGAAGGGTGTTTTAGATCGAAATAGACCTAGTCAGCTTGCCTGTTTGTTGCCCCATTTCAGACCACGTGATAGTTCTCCAGAGGATTCAGTGCTTTGTTTTCCAGTTATAGAGATTGGTATATTTCCTCTTGGGATACAGAAAAACAAAAAAAGCATTAGTCAGGGGAAAAGTCACGTGGTCTGAAATGGGACAACAAACAGGTAAGCTGACTTGGTCTAAATTCCAATTCGATCTGTGGATCAGCCGGGACCTGGCTTTGATCAGCCCCCATGGTTGTTTCAGGTCTCGGTAGAAATTCAGAGGTCTATATTGGTGACGGTAAGAGTTACATACCTCACACCTCGGCTATAAGCCATAAACATCCCGAGGGCCGTCGGCTAACTTAGTTAATTTTTCTCACATAGAACAATGCTATGATACACGAATCGGCATTTAAAAAGAAATCGCTGATTATGACTAGATCTAGATAAAATGGGAGGTATAATTAAGACTGAGGCTGAATGCCTATGAAAAAGAAATTCTAAAGCCTTTTGAAAAAGTAAACATACGCTTGGCAGGTATGGTTGTAAATCAAACAAAGCACTGAATCATGCAATGCCTTGGTTTAGATAAAAGATTGTGTAACTCTCTTGAGACATATGATAATGAACAATTCAAACATTTATTAATGTAAGAATGTTCTAAAGTTATGATGAAAAGCATAGAATAGTTATTTGGGCGCTAAAATTACGTCACTAACATGCGCAGTCAAAGTAGGGTGAATGATCACGTTCCATAATGGGATTGACGGTCCGCGTTCTTAAAGACCCTGTGTCCGAGCCCATGGTGCTTTGCGTCAATGTTATGATTAGTCAGATTACGGTAGTTTGTTTATCAACGGCCGCATAAATTAAAGGCCAGCTTTTAGGAGAACTAAAATGCTCTCGATTGTTTATAAGTTTCATAAAAGAAGTACCCATATACTTTGGATAACGAATTTCATAATTTCTACCGGATTAGAAACCCAATTAATCGAGCCCACGAATTTTCTCCGGATGCTTTGAATATGATTGTAACAGTACTCGGCAGGAAGCCAGTTGTTGTCTTTAGATTCTAATTAGGTTCACGAGTGCGACTTTTCACAACTCTACAAGCAAACACATACTCTTGCTACCTTGTTTTCATGTTTCCAGTATTGCTTAGCTTTATTTGAAGATCTCTACTTTCCTTGCGAATGATATATTATGAGTGTAAAATGAAATGTCGACTCGTACTCGAGTCAAACTCACAGCGAAGTAACAGCTGAACTCGGCAGATTGGACTTTGACCCGCGATCGTAGTTTTGGTAGCAAGACTTTCTGGACCTACTGGAGGATGACAGAAAAGGTTAAGGACATTGCTTTCTCAGCTAATAAAAATGCAAAACATATACAGATACGTCGTAACACCTCAGTGGAGCTTAGCCATGCGAAATTATAATTACGAATGATCTTGATGCCAGAAGTGGTTGCATGCATGCTTTGTGCTTTGTATTTCCAACGAAGCCCGCCGGTCCATTAGTGCAACAAATCCCCGGGAAACTCACGTAGTAGTCCTTTTCAACTACAAGTGTTCTCTTGTAGATCTAGAGAAAGTAAAATGTTGACTGCTGAAGGATTATTTGTCGAGTCGCTTCGCCTCGCTGTCTCAGTCCTTTCTCCGGAATTCCTCTACTCGCCACTCTAGTCCGGGATTCGAAGAAATATTCGAACTAAAGTTTCATTTAAAAAGAATATATTCAAAAGTTAAGATAAAAGAAAGTCAGTTAAGCATATATACCTATGAATAATTACACGATGGCCCAAACTAGGGATGGATTTCGAAAGATTCGAGAGTCACATAACAACAACAACAATCTTTCTGATTTCCGTAGCCTACAGAAATGATTTGCGCGCGCAAAGCACCATGGGCTCGGACACAGGGTCTTTAAAGAGGGAGGGAGTGATAGTATCGTATTTTAGCTCTCATATCGGGTCATAGTCCTGACCTGGAAGGTCGCGGGAAAGAGACATTCTCGACCCCAAAATCGTCGAGCATGCGCAGTAAGAAATAAGAGAAGGGTCTGGGGTCGAGAATGGGGAAAGAGAGTTCAATAGCATTCTCGTTCCCAGTGCCTCCTCAACTAACTGAAAATCGGAGGCTCTGGTAAGACACGAAACCGGATGTCCTAGATTCTAGGACATTGAAACTGCGCATGCTCTTAGAACTCATTTCCGATTTGCTAACTAAAGCAATGGCAGACTTCATGGAAGCTATCCAGTTCGCCCTTGCAAAGCTTAAAATACAGTTTTCTTTAAAAACTAAACAATTGGAAGCTATTCGGGTAATTAGTATCGATAAGAAGGACTGTTTCTGTGTCCGTTCCGACCGGTTATGGTAAATCGTTAATTTAACAAAGTTTACCGTTTGAGTTTAATGTTCTTCAAGGATCATCCAACTCAATCGTGGGCGTCATATCTCTTCTCAACGCAATTATCGAGGAGTGCACAGAACATGCTGATTTTCAGCTGCTGGATTATACTGCAGAGCTGATGGTCGAGGAAGAATAGGCCTATGTACTGTTGTAGGTTAGCAAGGGCTATAGCGCTTGCACTCGGCGCGGAATGTGTTTCTCTTGGTCGTTTGGATGGTGGATTACTAGGAGAGCTATAATTTTGCTTTCGACCTCGTTTTAGCCTGGAATTTTGGATCGCCGCGGTTTGATGTTCATGCGATTGCTGAGCCATCTCACGGAATTTTTCGGCAGTTTCAAGAGAGCGTTTGCACGGACAGCATATTTTTGTAGGGTAGGATTCTTCCCAGAAAATGAACGGATGGCTTAGATAAGAACCCAAACTTTTCCTTAGGTCGTTGTTTAAAATCACTGGGTGATTCTTATCCGATATTATGGCGTTGCAGCAAATGCATGTATTTCGATCGAAAAGCTTTTCTGCTGCCTTTTTTGGCGTAATATCCGCCATTATTGGGTTATAGTCGATCGAAGGGAGATTTTAATTACCTTTCGGCTTTTGCCACCATACATTACATATATGAATGTTTATTAATTAATTAATTAATCTGTTTAATCATGTTCTTTTAAAAGGCACATCACTTCATTCTTTATTATTTTCACATATGAATGTTTATTATTTTGATTATTTTACTTTTATTGAAAGAACACCTCAAAAAATTACTTACTTTATTTGTTATGTTTACAACGGAAGTAATTTATCCACTAAGTGAACCGGAAGAAAAGCGCTGTGCGCAGCACCTGTTCAATTTATTCTTCATCGCGCAGCCGATTTGGCTAGCCAATCAAATTAGAGCCTGTTTCGTGTCTTACCAGAGCCTCCGATTTTTCAGTTAGTTGAGGAGACACTGGGAACGAGAATGAGTTCAATAGATATCGTATGCGCATGCTCAAAACTGTCCAATCAGGAATAAGGTCAAATTCGCGGGAATGTTCGTGGGGTTTACCGAATAATTTTTTATTTTAAGTTTTAAAATGGCCCATAATCTCAGTACAACACAAACACAAACAATTTCTTGCTTTAGAGTTTTTATTGCTTCTCGTTAGATCGAAGGTCCACGCCGTGACGCATTTCGTCAGTTTCACTGCTGTTACCCCGTGCTCCTTTAGATTAGACATTTGATCATTCATCAGATATACGAGTGGAGAAATTATAATTATAATCGATGAATTACAAGTATGTTGTGGTGAAGATATTAAAGAATAACATACGAAACGAAATAAAGTACAAACCAGCGACTTGCCAAACTCAGTGCTGAAGTTGACGAAGACATCTATCCTTTGCATATGTTAAATAATGCTTCTAGTTGTTCAAACTTTGGTACAAACTTATAATTGCACACTTTCAACGCATAATACATATTGATACAGTTCAGTAAATACTACACTCCACTCGCACTCCAGGCATTTTATGGCGAGGCCTGGTTACATTTCTGAAATGCGCATGCAATATCTACTGGACTCTCTTCCCGGTGACCTTCCTGATGCCAGGTCAGGACTAATCGGGTCATTGAACTGACTGCCAGCTTGAGAGCACAATCCTTGAAGTACTATTTACAAAATGAGAGGCCGTGTTGTATCGGTAGATACAGATCCGAACCGCTTCGGCGAGGATTGGTATCTCCGATACAACAAGGACTCTCATTTTGTAAATAGTACATACAGATCCGAACCGCTTCGGCGAGGATCGGTATCTCCGATACAACACGGACTCTCATTTTGTAAATAGTACATACAGATCCGAACCGCTTCGGCGAGGATCGGTATCTCCGATACAACACGGACTCTCATTTTGTAAATAGTACATACAGATCCGAACCGCTTCGGCGAGGATCGGTATCTCCGATACAACACGGACTCTCATTTTGTAAATAGTACATACAGATCCGAACCGCTTCGGCGAGGATCGGTATCTCTGATACAACAAGGACTCTCATTTTGTAAATAGTACATACAGATCCGAACCGCTTCGGCGAGGATCGGTATCTCCGATACAACACGGACTCTCATTTTGTAAATAGTACATACAGATCCGAACCGCTTCGGCGAGGATCGGTATCTCCGATACAACACGGACTCTCATTTTGTAAATAGTACATACAGATCCGAACCGCTTCGGCGAGGATCGATATCTCCGATACAATACGGACTCTCATTTTGTAAATAGTACATACAGATCCGAACCGCTTCGGCGAGGATCGGTATCTCTGATACAACAAGGACTCTCATTTTGTAAATAGTACATACAGATCCGAACCGCTTCGGCGAGGATCGGTATCTCCGATACAACACGGACTCTCATTTTGTAAATAGTACATACAGATCCGAACCGCTTCGGTCCGATACAACACGGATTCTCATTTTGTAAATAGTACATACAGATCCGAACCGCTTCGGTCCGATACAACACGGATTCTCATTTTGTAAATAGTACATACAGATCCGAACCGCTTCGGCGAGGATCGGTATCTCCGATACAACACGGACTCTCATTTTGTAAATAGTACATACAGATCCGAACCGCTTCGGCGAGGATCGGTATCTCCGATACAACACGGACTCTCATTTTGTAAATAGTACATACAGATCCGAACCGCTTCGGTCCGATACAACACGGATTCGAATTTTGTAAATTACTTCTAAAACGCAAACATAACTATTCAAACGCAATATATAACCACAATTTCTATAAATTTATCGAGCCTTCTTGAAAAAACAGACCAAAAATGAGGAATCGAACCCACATCCATCGTGTTTCCGTGCAGGTCACTCGGCCATCATGTACACGTTTGATGTCGATACACAAATAGAGTGAATTTCGTATGAGTGGGATAACAAATAAAATTACGGCATGTCCAACGGCAATGACTACGGCACGGTTACTGTACGGCATGCAATGACACTGAAATGGTTTCCCTATTGTTTTTGTCTTTCTGAACCAATCAAATTACAGAGTTACGGTACAGTAAGCTACAGAACGGTTACAACAAGGCTACGGAATTTTCGGAACATGTTGAAGAAAATATGTTGATTCATGAATTCGATTAGTTTAAATGGTGATTACAAGATCGTGGTGCTTCACCAATTTTTTTTCATCGTGAAATGGCGCGCAGGTCTTCTTTGACATTTTAGAGCTTCACTGTTAGTACAATTTTAAGATCTTACTTAGTGCACAGCAGAAAGAGCAAGAGTGAACCCCTTATACTCTAAATTTAGATATTCATTTGTCCAGGGTCTTCGTTTTTCCTGGGTCGTCGTTAATTTTTCCGGGATCTTCCGCGGTCTTCGTTTTCCGACACCTGTTTTCAGTCAACCTATAGCAACCTTACCCCAGTTTGATAAATACTTCGTGTAAATAGCTGGTGTCAGCGGATACTGATTTAATGGCATAAATACTTGCTGCGGATGTAAGATCGCTTTTCAATGATTCAGTGATCGCGAATCAGTAATAATCTTTCTGAATACTCAAGAGCAACGACAAAATATGTCGACTGCAAACTGAGAAAGCATACCACGCAAACATGATAAAACCAAAGTGGGATAAAATCAAATGAAAGAAGAAGAAAAATCAAACTTGATTCGGTAGAAGAATCCAAGGATCTTACATTCTAGTGCGCATGCGCTAGGATCATCATCATCATCATCATCATTATTAACGTACATTAATTATTATTATAACTAAATGTTATCATATCGCAGGCGGTAGCGCTCGAATTGTAGATTCAAGGCTTTGTGTTTTAAGATTACGCGGCGTCAATTTCGGCACTTTATTTACAGTAAACGTTTCCCTAACCGAACTTAAGAATATAATTTTTTAAACTATGTTTTGCTTATTAAAATATATTTCTTTTATTGCCCTTTCAAACTCTCTATTAGACAGAGTTATCTTTAGTTTATATTTGTATTGCTTTTTACGATTTTTAATATATTTTCTTGATCTATTCATGAGCAAGGACATTTGACATTCTGCCATACTCATCAGTGCTGAAAACCATTCGTACTCGATATTAAATCAATTAATTCCAATAACAATAACTCGTTTACGTAAACTAGAATAACTCATTTCAAAATTCGTAAAGTAATTACTTCACAGCATCTTGTTATTTACCTTGCCTAATAATTGTATTTTGTTTTTGGTTCAACGCAAGCAAGGACCCATTTACTCAGACACGTAATAATCAAGTCAGTGTTGATTAAATCATAAGTCTTGTTGTGATTATATTCCCTTAAAAGGTCGTACTAAGAAATTGTTTTTTTCCATGTCTCCATAGAGTTATGGAAACACGAGTGTGAGTTTGGGAGAACGAGAAATGTCTGTGGGAATACGAGCCCGAAGGGTGAGTGTTTCCATTGCTATTTCGAGTTCTTCCATTCTCATGTTCATAACTCTAATGACCCATTGCCTAAATGGCGTTCAGTTTAAACAGGTATTGTCCTGGAGGCTTTAGCCTCGAGTTCATGTTGCACTGAACACAAAATAATTCAGTTTTTACATGAATGTGAGACTTAAGTTTCCTAAACAATGATTATTCAAATTGGACGCCATTTATACAATGGGTCTATGGGAAGAGAGAAACATATTTTCTATATCCTTTATAAACAAACGAGTACAAGCACGGTAAACACTCGTAAACGTAAATTCTCCACCAGCTCAAGTGCACGCTAAACTTTATATTGTTCTATATAGAGTTATACACGACTTTCATAAATGTGATTTCCCGTTTCGGTAGTTTATCCACATGTATAGAAAACATGAACATTGCCATGCGAAAGAACATGTCGACATTAGTGAACTTGTGAAAGTTGAGAGCTGTAGGTTAAAAAGCAATGAAGTTACAGCCATTTGAAATTAGAGAGATTTGTATTATGAGGAAAACAACGGAGGCCTTTCTGGCCTTGCTTTCATGTTTTTTCTGTATTAGAAATGCTTATAGCTCCACAGCAATACTCCACATTGCTCTAAAACTCAAAAATGCAATTACTAGTTTTAATGTGATCTGTCATGTGGTAGCATTGCTTCCCTCTACAGATTGATCTTCTAAATTATGCAAATTAGGCGGCGGCCATGATGAAAGTCGTGTATAGAAACACGGCTTTCAGCCAATCCGAGTGCGCATACTATCGAATCCATTTTATAAACGTTTTTATACGTTAACGTTCAAGTTCCCAGTACATATGACTCGCACATTCAAACGACGACGGCGTGTACGGTTTGAACTCTTCACAATCTGTCGGATAATACAACTACGTACATGTAACATCGACTACAAGGTATGTCAGAGAAAGATTATAAAACGTAACTTCGACACAATCGAGGTTTGCAATAACTTTGAAATGACTTAGTCCATGTTCACACCAGCCATATCGGCTGGTCTTTGTGTAAAGAACTATCCGTTATAGTGTGAATAGCTAAGCACGGAGCAGTCGGCACTTGCAAGGCAGTTTCAATACCGGAGCGACGCAACATCGCTCCGGCGCACAAATCACGCCGAAAAAAAAAGTTTCAAGTGTACAGGAGGCCTATCCGTTATGGGTTTCGTGCCGGCATAAAACCTATCATGTATATAGTATGAACGTAAAGGAGCTGTGCGGGCCAGACACAGTTACTTTGCCTATCGATATCCGTTATGGGTTTCGTGCCGGCACAAAACCTATCGTGTATAGTGTGACCTTAAAGGAGCTGTGCGGGCCGGACATGTACATTGTACAGTTACTTTCAACGATTTTCACATGAACTGACGAACCTCGCACACATCAGTGCGGGATGGTTAAGATCAAAGCAAATATGCAAAACTGACTACCAACTTGTGGATAGACGTAGTCTTCAAGGCAAATATTGCATATGGAGGGGAATTTATTGTTTGTAGCCAATTATATTTACAGCCATGCGAATCGAACATTCATGACCCCACACATGTACGACACCATGACATATCCCATATAAAGCTTATCAAATTGATGTCGACATGATTCTGACAATGGGTGGCACTTCCCCTGTAAAATGGATGACAACATGTCGATTGGATGGAATTTGAAGAAATGAAAACTACACCGATTGATAGAATGATGAAGTCATACCATTACCGCTTACGTATTAAACATACAAATGTCATATTATATACCCCACATTGTCGTTCATGATTCAGAAATTGGCTCAGATCAAAACTTTAAGTGTGTCTTTCGATTGTGATGAATATAAGGATGGTAAAAGGTACTACCTGGGCTGAAAGAGCATTTCAGCTCTGTCTAAATAACTGCCTGATGTCGCACTATATTTTCGCACATAAAAAAATCTAGTTGTCTAAGATTTAATTGTTACAATGAAGTGAATGTGGTTCATTGTCCGAAACCGAAGTCATTTAAAGGCATGTCAGAATGTTCGGCTAAATTGCCACCTGTTTTTGACTGCTTTCTTGACAGTTTCCTGTGTGCTCTCGCGAAAACTAAGTTCCTTTGTCAAAATCAAGCTGGAACGCTAAGGAAAAGTTCATTAGTATGATAATGGGGGCGTCGTATTAATGAATTTTCCCTTGGGTTGATAAAACGTGTGTTAATAACTACATCACTGGTTGCGGGGTATATATACCAGGTGCAATTTTATGTCAACAATTTCGTCGGATCAAGCACAGGATTCAGTTCATCACATAGATTACACTTTTAAAACGAAGGAAAAGGACGCATTTCTGACGTATTCAGAAGAAAGGTCCCGTCGATCTTTAAAGAAAAGGTGGGGAAAAGATGCAGAATGATCATATCTGAAGGTTGAACATTTTCCAGTTGAAATAATTTCCTTTCTTAATAATGCCTATAGTTGGATGTTGACTGATACCTTTTAAGAAACCCCACAGACAGAAGGCTCATCGAAACAACGATTTGCTGAAAAATATAAAACTAATGACTATGAATCGTCATATACCTTTAAAAGGCAAAACACATACAGAAATAAAAATATAGTGTTTTCACATAACGTCATCAAAACTCTAAAATCTAAAACCTAAACTATAAGATCTAGAAGCTGTTCTTTTCGGTAGGTATATACTCAGTTTTCTTCCAAAATTTCACGTCGATACGGTAATTCGCTTGTGAGTTACCTAAATGTCACGAAAATCATATATTTTGGCGAGTTTAACAGTTTAGACTAGATAAACTTTTAAAGGTGATATTTAAATTGTTTTGAAAAAAATCAGCTTTATTTGTACTATGCTTTGTCGGCCGCCAACTTGATGTACCAAAGCTGTACACCAAGATGGCGGCCGCATACTAATTAACACAATTTTTCAAATATGATTTGCCCATCAGCTCGGTTGCAAATTACTCTATTGCTCCAAAATTTTGGTCACTTATATATTTTTGCCTGCTCTATACAAATAATCTAAAAATAATGATTGCAATTTCTGAAGGCAAGAGTAAGATGATGTTCTTTACAGAAGAATTAAAAGGTCATGAGTGAAAAGAACTTTCAGTAAATACTATCACATTTTAATTTTGAAACACCGTCTTATTCCAAGAGTTCAAATTCACTTTATTTCACACTAAAATAGTTACATTAAAGAAACATTGAATAAACTGTAATAGAAAAGTAACAAGGGAAAAAGAAAAGAGAGAATTGTGTGATTGTGCATGTCTTGTGGTTAAAGGAGCAAAAGCTTTCGGGTTGACCATTAGAGTCAGAAGTGTTAGAACAAAGGTCAAAGTCTTGTTCAATTTGCTTGTTTATTTGTTTGCCGAGGAGGCATGATGATGATAATTATCATGATAATGATGATACAATACAATACGATAAAATATAATCCAATATCTTAATTTTTCTACGGGTTTGGGTCGATTAAGATCGTAACGTCGAAAACAGCCAATATCCGTAAGGTAAAAAACGTGAAATTAAAAGGAACATACTTGGAATTTCCAACAAATATATGATTCACAGCTTACAACAAACTAAGAGATAAAAAGGGAAGGAAGAAATGCTATCAATTGGGAATTTTTACGTCAACATATTTAGGTATAATAATGAATTTAAAATTTAGACATAACTATTACACACCACCCCTATACCTTACGAGATGCCAACCCTAATTACACCTACTGCTATAATTGTTCATATCCCAACACACAACCTTAAGCCCGATGTACACGACAAGTATTTTGGGCTCGGCACTCCGCGGGTGATAATTATGGGACCGGAACTCTTGAGTTTTCCTTGTAAATTAAGAGTACCATGCCCTAAATAATCGGCACTCTTGATTTTTGTCGTGTAAATCAAGAGTGCTGGTCCCTAAATTATCGGCACTCTTGATTTTTGTCGTGTAAATCAAGAGTGCTGGTCCCTAAATTATCGGCCCGCGAGCCCTGCCCAATTTAAGAATGCCGATCCCAAATGCTTGTCGTGTAAATCGAGCTTAGTACCTGATGTCTCATGTTTAATGAAATTCACGGCAGAGTCAAAACATGGAGTTACGAGAAGTTGGCATTTAAAAATAGGTGAAAGAAAGCTGTGCAAAATCTCGATTATCGAGAGCGCCGGTAACCTCGGTGTTTTTAACAGCTGTCTATAACCAGCCGATATCCAATCTTATTTTACTCGCAATGCGTCGGGTAACTCATTCAGATGCAAACCCTAGAGACACTTTCTACACTCTTCAAGCTCGCGTGAGTGTCATTCAATCGTGACTTCATTTTGGACTTTTTTATTGCTACCGTAGCCAATAGCAGTAAGTTATGTTGATAATGACAGCTGCCATTGTGCATTACATCCTTTCAATAGACCAATCCAAGGTTTTCCAGCCATTTTTATATCTACTCATTAGCTATACCACCGATACTGCTGAAAAGAACACCTCAAAATTAGTGAAAACCAAAATTTGAGGGTTACATCTTGTATGGAAGCAAAGATACAGTCCCACAGAGTCCCACAATGTAAGAACATTTTACAGACGTTTGCATTGAGGGTGAAAATCATTGCACCCCTCACAAACGTTTGTAGAAATTGCGCACTTTACTCGATTATATCTTGGCTTCTAGGTGAGGTATAACTGTCAAAAAAATTATAAATAATTTTGAGGTGCTCTTTTTAGCAGTATAGGTGCCGGTATACCTAATTTAAGTAGATATCGAAATGGCGGGAAAATCTTGGATTGGTCTACTGAAATTGGAAACAGGAAGCAGGAACACCCAAAGAACTGTTCTGCAAGATATCTGTTCTTCTGGGCCACTCGGCTGACAAATTCTGCAGTCTGATGTTTCTCAGCTCGCAAATAGGCCATTTTGACCATGTTGCGCGCGCAGCTAGAACAATGGATATCTGTTTTAAATAACAAAAGGTTGGTGAACCAGAACGAGTCTTAGCAGCTCGCGTCTATTGTTCTACTGATGCGTGCGCAACATCGTCGAAGTGGCCTTTGTGTTTTCAAATTTCCAAAAACTTTGAATTCTGCAGGGTATCAAAATGTGTCTGACACACCTATAATGGAATTAAATTTGAAATATTTCAAGCTTTTCTTGTTGGCCTGCCAGTATTCCAATTCCCCTCTACATAGTTTGTGATTTCTTCATGATCTTGACTCATTGTCTACCACTGCGTTCACTTAAAGTTTCCATCTGTGAAATTTAGAAATTCTTCACGATACTTAAGACTGGCTGGCACTGTCGAATTTTTAAAGTTGATAAAACACTGCTGTTCGTGTTTTAAACAGTACATGAATAGTTGAATGGTAAAATATTGATGAACCCAAGTTTTCTCCCTGTTTGATTATTCCGAATCGCATAGAGCGGTTTTCGATTGAGTGTCGTAAAACCAAAACCAAAGTAATCACAGAACCAATCACGAGTAAGTAAAAACACAATGAGACAATCACGAACTGAAGTAATTCACGATTGGTTTTACTTGAATCACGAGGGACAGTAAACGCAATCGTGTATGGCGTGATGGACCAAAACACGTTTGGTTTTAGTTTAGCACTTGATTGGCTGATAATCACAAAACATTTTCCACAGCCAATAGGAAACCTGAGCAAACGCAAAACCACAGCTATCACGGATTACTTTCAACACTCAATCGAATTTCGCTTTATCATAAATTAGGTTCAAACCCAGAACCGGTACATCCGCACATATATATGACGTCATAAACAAGAGTGTACGCGGGGGTACGATCTCAGAAGATGATGACATTGATCTCAGAAGATGATGACATTCATCAAGTAACCCCTCGTATAGCTTCATTGGCAGAATACTACGCTTGTTACGACTTGTTTGTAGTTTGAATTTACTCTCTGATCGCCGAGGAACGGAACAAATTTCTGAGAAGTTTAGTTTTCTCTGCCTAAACTGAAGACGTCGCAGTTGAGTTGCTTTCGAAAACGTTTTAATGCTTGATTGAATGACCTTGGCTTTCCCTGGGGACAAGTGTGTTGTTTTTGAGAAGAATAGCAGTAAAACACAATGTAATTATGTGCTTGACTAAATATTTAAAGGTCATGCGTATATGGTTTTAAGTATCCCACATGGACGAAGCGGGTTTGAGAAATGAAGAGAAGCACGTGCAGATTGAAATATATGATCCCATATGTATTACGTTGAAGGTTATGATGAAGCCAGGTCAGTTTGGGTTCAATTTTTTCACTCTGGAGCGCAGGGCTAGTCGTGCCAGAGGGGAGCAAGAGTTGATGCTTTCACCCTCTCATGTCCAGCCTGCATTGTCTTCTAATTTTTCCTCATTACGATGCAAGGGAAAATTAGAAATATGCATTATTCTTGCAGGGAAATTTAGAAATTTCCCTGTTGAAGACAATGCATATTTCTAAATTTCCCTTGCATTTGTAATGAGCCGGGGAATTTAGAGATTAAGTTAATGGTCCGCGCAAGAGGTAGGCATATGTTATGCATGGAATGTAAAGAGGTGCTAATTGTGTTATTGTTTCAATCCTCCACCTCATTGGCTTAGACATTAAAATCTATCTAAACTTGAAGAAGAAGAATATTTTTTCTCATTTTGTAAACAGATTTGAATTGCATCTAATGAAAACACTCATAACTTTTAATACGACAAACTTTCAATATGGGGAACATTTTTAAGTTGAACGTTTTCTTGGTTATTGTTTTGGACTCTTCTGATTGGACGAAATGTTTTCACACAAAAGAAATGTACCTTTAAAATGTATTTTTAGTGGATTTGATTTCAGAAATTTCTGATTTAAGGGTTGATGAGTTGTCAGTATGAAAAACAGAAAATACTAAAGTGGGGAAAGCAAATTGCATCTGAACAATAGAATTCTGCCTACCTCTTGCGTGGACTGTTACTTAAATGTGCGTGAACAAACAAAGGAATCCGAGGCGATCATGGTATTACGTGTGGTAACATCCTTAACTGAATGATCCCAAGCCCTTATTTTGGTTGGAAAATAATTTCCAATCAATGGAGAATTCCGGATAAGTCAGTCCTTTTTTTATAACAACTGCCGCTGTTTCTCGTGTTCTGATTGGCTTATTGCCATTTGAAATAAGAGGCCATACCACGGATTACGTCATTATCGCGTCACGGATTGCGTGATTAGCGCGCTAGAATCGAATCACTTACACTTTTCATCGTTTTCTAGGCTCTTTCGCTTGACTATTCCTCGTTTGTTGTCGTAAAAAAAGCAAATTTACGATAGTTCCCGTGGTACATGCTCGGCTAGCGCCTCGTGAATCCACAACAATGTTGACGATGCCGTGATGATGCAAAACGTGGTCAATAAGAGGACAAACCATGGGAAACTATCGTCAATTAGTAAATGTCATCCTAGTTAATGCTGGTGAATGCTAATCAGTTCAAAATTGCGTCTCGTATTTGCAGGAGAAGTTAATATAGAATATGGAGCAACTGGTTTCTAGCACCACCGCCCTTTGTGTCGGCATTATGGCGATCGCTCTCTCAATCGCCGCCATAACAGTCAATGGCCTTCTACTAATCGTCATCTTTAAGGACCCTCTAAAGTGCCTCAGAAAACCTTCAGCTGGCTTTATCACCGCCTTGGCTATCACAGATTTCATGATTGGCCTTGTTGCCGATACAACCATGGCAAGTGCAGCTATAAATGGAATTCAAGAAGGAAAGGTTGATGTGGAGCTCCGATCTATGCTAGTGCTGTTTGGCTTTGCTACATACACGAGCGAAGTCCTGCATGTTGTCGCCTTAACACTGGAAAGGCTACTCGCAATCGTTTTCCCAATTTTTCACCACAACCACATCACATTTAAGTCGACTTTCTTTGTTTCCTGTGGAATTTGGATGTACACTTTGTGCTTCACGGTGCTACAATTCGCAGAAGTCGACAAAGATACTTACAATATGTTCGACATCCAATTGCATCACACGTTACCATTGGTAACCATCGCGCTGGCTTACATTATTATTCATCGCGGGCTAAAAAATGTAAGAAGAGTCCATGTTTCCTTGCATTCAAATGTGGCAATCGAAAGCGTGGGAAAAATGAAATACGAGCGGCAGCTAGCGATGACAGTCATTATAGTCGGAGTTTTATTAACCTTCACTCTAATACCATATTTGGTAGTGGTAGCTGTGAAGATTAACTGCTCAACTTGTAACGAGAAGCGCGTGACCAGTGCACTGTTAGTATCGATATCGTTCCTTTACGTTAACTCGGCTATTGATGCCTTTGTGTACGCGTGGCAACTTAGGCATTACAGGAGGTCACTTAAAGCTGTGTTTCTTATAAACTTAGAATAATAATTAACAATAGGCCTTTAGCAGCTAACAGTCACGTGCTGATATAATACTTCGTTAACGAATTAATTGAGCTCGTGATCCCATGGGAAAGACGTTGCCATGGATACGATACTGGATAGCAAGCCAATTTAAAAAACGCTGTTTTAGAAAGATCGACAATCGATTGGAGGTGAAAAATAGCATTTACAAACGGGTTTTGCTAATAACAATACCGATCTCGTACAAGGCTCCTAAATAAATGAAGTTAAATATTTTTTGCCATCCAGTACATTCCTGTATAATCACGTGAATGCCTAGCTGCAAAAGGCCATTATTCCTCGAAGTGGAGGTGACGAGCGGTGGATATTTACCGCTGGTCACTGGTACTGAGGGGCCTCCCGGTTAGCTCAGTGGTTAAGCGCCGGTCTGTTGTGCGGGAGGTCGCGGGTTCAACCCCCGGCCGGACCAACACTCAGGGTCTTAAAACAACTGAGTAGAAGGTGCTGCCTTTGTGAAACAATTTCGTTCACGAGCTGCAAATTAAATGGTCAGACCTTCACGTCTTCACGGATAAGGACGTTAAATCGTAGGCCCATCAGTGGATGAAGAGCCACCTCGTGGAAATGCCACTGATTAATCCGTTATTATTATTATATTATTATTATTATGATGGGACTTTTGCAGGAATGCAATCACGTGGTTGTACTGGGTGGCAAACAAATCTTAATTCATTTATTTCAAGGCACTTGTACAAGATCGGTAGTGTTATTAACAAAGCATATTTGTAAATGCTATTTTCCACCTCCGATCGATATTTCTGAAACAGCGTTTAAAAGTTTGTTTGTCATCCAATAAAGTCTTTCCCATGGGATCACACGGAGCGCAATCATTGGTTATTGATATATCGGCACGTGACTGTTTCCAGTAAAGCCTTTCCCATGGGGATCACGCGGAGCGCAATCATTGGTTATTGATATATCAGCACGTGACTGTTTCCTGATCCATTCATCATTGGCTATGGAAGTAAGATATCAGCACGTGACTGTTTCCTGCAAAAGGCCTATTGTTTTACCACACAAGTGAAAAGCCAGCCTCAAATTAGTTGACAAAGTGATTTATTCGCGCGCGTGCTGATATTTCGAGTTTGAGTAGCCAATCAGAGCGTGCGCGAAAAGCACTACCGATATTCGCTTGTGTGGTGCATATTAACAACAGATGAATCGACAGATAACCACTCAAGTCAATGTTAACAATAGCATATCCACACAGTAGGCTTTGCACCATTGCTTTTGTTTTGTATTCTTGTTCGGTACAAATAAACTTGTTCTCTTGTCTTGGGGTCTGTCTAATTTGCGGGACGCGGTTGCAGACTGCGGGTGCGGGCCTAAAAAAAGTGCTGTCTGCTAAGATTTATATGGGTGCCAAACTCGACACAATTAATGCGGAACCTGTTTACAGCCGCCTGTTCAAACAAATACTAAGAACTCAGGAGAACTACATGTATACAGTGCTGTCTCTTGAGTAAATTTGGAAACTGCAAATACAAAAAACTAGTGAAAAAATATTTGTGGAGAGGAAGAAGCAGAACATTTCTCGTTGCTAGTCAGTGTGTCCTAAATGCTGTAAAGTTAGTATTTCCTTACAGAGATTGTGCCAGATTTCGCGCAGTTGCTTAAAGTTGCTTACGCAAATGACCCTCAAAATGTGTACATGAATTTTATAAGTTGAGAAAAAGCAGGTTCGAGGGACGGGGGTGGTCGTAAATGGGCCAACAGATAGTCAATGGTTTATGCAGTTGATTTAGTTGATTCGCTGTCAGATCAGTAATCATCATCCGGTCGAGCTTGCTCGGACACCTTTGACTCTTGCCCTCCATCCATGGATGAGCGACGGATTTGGGTTTGAGACATAAAGAGTCTTTCGGTGGCTAACGTAAGGATCCGCGGACGCCACACCTACGGTCCTGGCAGTAGTCAACCTTACTGGACTGGGAGACCTTGGCCGTTGTCTGTGAATTGCAGATCTTCCGCCCAACGTCAAGTGCGCAGCCGTTGATCAACGAGGACTCCTCCGCCAAAACGCACACATCCACCATGCTGCTCGCCATGGTTTAGCCGGTATCCCTGGCAAGGGGGGCAAGGGGAGTGCTACCACCGACCCAGTGTGGACTCCCAGGCTAGCGGAGGGAAGGAGGCGCCTTACTTCTCCTCTGTGAACCGTATTTCAAGGCTCACCCGCCACCCTACATCAGTAATAACAATGAGAATTGTCTAAAGCATGAGCCTTTGAGTATATACACCTCTCATCTCAAAAAAGGTTGTTCCGGTCAAGCGACATGTAAGCTACGTTTGAGTCCGAAATGGATTTGGTTCGCAGTAGATCATTAATATTCGTATTAAAGTTTTGACTTTCAGGTACAACCAAAATCCATTTCGGTCTGGAAATGTCGCTTGTCATTTGCCATTTTCCGGTACAACTTTTTTTTGTATATACGTATACAGCGGCTGCCACACCGCGGGAACGTTGTGCTCCGCTGGCCGAAAGAACGAAGGCTCTAGTTTCAAATACAAGTTTCCGAGGCCTTAACTTTTTTAGTAAATCATTTTATAACTTAGTAAACTCATAGTGAATTACAAATTAAGAAAACTTAAACCTGTTGAGGTCTTTGGCTTAGCTTTTAAGTAGTTTTCTTGTTTTTCGCGTAAATACGCGTACGTGCTGAAAATTAGAAACAGGGGTGATTGCCTCTGTTATCTTTTAGTTTCGGCGGGAAACTGGGGAGACGCATGCGCATGACGATTTGCCGCGGTGTCATTGTATGTGAGTGGCTTACAGCAGGAACCCGTTAATTACCCGGAGCGTCCATCTCGCATACCACGTCTGTGATGCAGCGTTTTTACACACCGGGTTATTTTTAGAATGTGTTTCCTGCGAACGCGCGTCCGCTAGCCAATCACAAGCGTTTGCGTAATTTTAATTCAAATGATTTTAAATCATTAAAATGGTGTTGCAGCCATATTGGTTGACCAAACAAGAGAAGCTAACGAGGCATCTTTTCTTGTCAACATTCCGCGATGGAAAACGAACAACGAAATCTCAACAATAGCCCGGTCTATAAAGACGCTGCATCACGAATATATGACAGATTAGCCTGTTCACAGGTAATCTCGTACCCAGATCCCACCCCATGTTTTCCTATTCAAAGAAGTGGAAGATCGGGGTACGAGATTAGTCACAGGCTCTAGATACTGGGGAAAATGCCGAAAATAAAACGTGGCGAAAACTCTACCCAGTCCTCCTCTTCTCTTTTGTCCGATTATTTTTAGTATCCAGGGCCTGTGAACAGGCTAATGCAGGAGCCCATTATCAGGAGCGTCCAGCAACGCTGGAGTTTATTTACAATGCCCTGGTTCAACCGCATTTTGACTACTGCAGTGTCGTCTGGGGTAACTGTAATATTACCTTGTCTAACAAACTACAAAAACTGCAAAACCGAGTAGCTCGGATTTTAACTCACTCCAGCTATGATACCAATGCTGATCTTCTATTTGAACGACTCGACTGGAGAAAACTCTATTATGGTTTATAAGTCTGTGAACGACCTTGCTCCTGATTACCTTAGTGCAAAATGTACTGATCGTAGTATCCAGGGCCTGTGAACAGGCTAATGCAGGAGCCCATTATCAGGAGCGTCCAGCAACGCTGGAGTTTATTTACAATGCCCTGGTTCAACCGCATTTTGACTACTGCAGTGTCGTCTGGGGTAACTGTAATATTACCTTGTCTAACAAACTACAAAAACTGCAAAACCGAGTAGCTCGGATTTTAACTCACTCCAGCTATGATACCAATGCTGATCTTCTATTTGAACGACTCGACTGGAGAAAACTCTATTATGGTTTATAAGTCTGTGAACGACCTTGCTCCTGATTACCTTAGTGCAAAATGTACTGATCGTAGTAGTGTTACGAACTATTCCCTGAGAGACACCGAGGGCAAACTTGCCATTCCTCTGCCCCGCACAAATTTCATGAAAAATAGTTTTAGCTACAGTGGAGCAGTACTCTGTAATAGTCTACCAGTGGAGCTGCGGCAGGCAAGCACTCTTAGCAGTTTTCGATCTGGCTGCAGCAGCTTCTTCTCTTGAATTAAACTTTTCAGTTATAAACTGTAATTCACACGGATTTCATGTAAAGCAGGTAGTTTGTAGTTATATTAGATTAGTTAGTAGTTTTCATAATTTATCATATTTTATTGAGCGATTGTATTATTATAATTATTTATTTTTAGTAATTTATATCCAACTGATGAATCAACCGTGTTTAAATAAAGTTATACATACATACACATTATACATGCATATCTCCTATATAGATGTCACAGCGTTTTCACAAGTTGGGCTATTTTTAGATCATTTTTGCCGCCAATTAAGTGGGTTGCACCAGTGGCGGAACAAACTGCCTCATGGCTGCTACGCTTTTGTGATTTTATTCCCTTAGGAATGATCGCAACCCAAGAATAGTGGGAAGCCGTTCTAAAAATAACCTAACTTGTGAAAACGCTGTGACATAGGCCTAGTATGCGGGATGGACGCTGTGACATAGGCCTAGTATGCGGGATGGACGCTGTGACATAGGCCTAGTATGCGGGATGGACGCTGTGACATAGGCCTAGTATGCGGGATGGACGCTGTGACATAGGCCTAGTATGCGGGATGGACGCTGCTGGTAATGGGCTCCTTGTTAATGACAGATGGACGCTGCTGGTAATGGGCTCCTTGTTAATGACAGATGGACGCTGCTGGTAATGGGCTCCTTGTTAATGACAGATGGACGCTGCTGGTTATGGGCTCCTTGTTAATGACAGATGGACGCTGCTGGTAATGGGCTCCTTGTTAATGACAGATGGACGCTGCTGGTAATGGGCTCCTTGTTAATGACAGATGGACGCTGCTGGTAATGGGCTCCTGGTTAATGACAGATGGACGCTGCTGGTAATGGGCTCCTGGTTAATGACAGATGGACGCTGCTGGTAATGGGCTCCTGGTTAATGACAGATGGACGCTGAGGGAAACAGCGACAAAAACTGCAATTTTACTAGTATGTTCAAGGTGATAGAGATTGGCGCAAAGTGTTTCCATGGTAATATGATTTACACATTGATGTGTATTTTCTTTAGGCCATTCGTTTAACACCAAGTATAGCCTGGTTACTAAGTCAGCTTGAAGACTTGCGTAACAATTTTTATGTATTCCTCGACTACTTTTTCCTCTACTAGTTGTGGATTGACACTATAGATATAGAAATAATAAGATAATGAGGTTATATATATACCAGCTAGTATGACTCGTCACGGATGTTGAGACCATAAGGTACGAGTGTTCTAGCTTGTGTAATGAGAGTAGCTTCTCTGGCCTTACGAATTGAGTCTCTATTAGAGAACATTTTTTCGATGGGGATTAGTTGCATGTCATTAGCAGTGTGATTATACGGTGGCCCACAAGGGACATGCTGCAAACAAAAATAAATTGCAGCAAACAAAAATAAATTGCAGCAAACAAAAATAAATTGCAGCAAACAAAAATAGATTGCAGCAAACAAAAATAAATTGCAGCAAACAAAAATAAATTGCAGCAAACAAACGAATTGCTGCAAACAAAAATGAATTGCTGCCAACAAAAATAAATTGCTGCCAACAAGAATAAATTGCTGCAAACAAATAACTTTCTACAAAGAAACATAATTTGCTGCAAACAAATAACTTGCTGCAAACAAATAACTTGCTGCAAACAAATAACTTGCTGCAAACAAATAACTTGCTGCAAACAAATAACTTGCTGCAAACAAATAACTTGCTGCAAACAAATAACTTGCTGCAAACAAATAACTTGCTGCAAACAAATAACTTGCTGCAAACAAATAACTTGCTGCAAACAAATAACTTGCTGCAAACAAATAACTTGCTGCAAACAAATAACTTGCTGCAAACAAAAACCTTGAAACGCTGCGCGCGCAGTATTAGGAGGGGGACTGGGACCCACATGCTGCAGTTTCCCGGGTCAAGATGGCGGTCAGTTGGCGGTAATGTTCTGTCCTTCGTGTTCCGTGGAGAGCGCTTCGGCGCTGGCAAATTATTGCCACAACTGCGGTGCCTCATTACCAAGAACCCCTTTATCGCTGGCTGAGACCTTGACCAGTGCTGACAGTTGATAGTTGATACATTCAGCCAAATGGCACATGCCGGCACATGTTGTTTTTAGCGAAGAAAAATCAAACAAACGACTGTCAGAGAATCGGATATGTCCTATTTGGGTGATTTTTTGCAGGACATAGAAGAAATTCAAACAAAATTGACCTTTAGTGACATTTTTTTTTTCACTTGTGGTTGTAAAGAATTGCCTCCTCTAGGTAATTGTCAGTTGTCTATAGAATTCCTTCATGATCCTGAGAATGATGGAGAGTTATCCAACTTTCCAAAAGCAAATACACGTGCCTTGAAGTTACCAGTTAGCCACAAATCATATGATTCATTCAGGAGGGCAATGAAATTTGCAATTGCCAATAGCAAAGGCTTTGGCTATGCTTAAACAGGGTTCATGATTTTTGCCGTTTGTGAACAAATGATGGATTTAATGTAAGTGATTTATTTGCATATCACGAGTTCTTCTGCACTGGCTCTATTTGGATGCTGCCTCAAGACCTACCCAAATGCCATTTTCTTCAAAATCAAACCATTGGTAGTTCAATGAAAATTGAATAAAATATTCAAAAGTAATGTGACAACAATAAACATCTTGGTTGTTTTTCTTATGATATTAACCAACGAGAAAGAAGAAGAAAAATGTAACCTTTAAATTTTCCTTGCCATTCCTAGCTGCACCACAAGTTAATTGCATAAAAACTTAACTGCAATATATACACTGTACATGCAAATTTATTGAAAATTTAATTGGGGAATACAGTATGATTATTATAGCCTTCCAATTCAAGTGTGGCTGTTCCTCCAAAATGTTAATATACATACTAGTAATATTGGTCTGCTAAAAAAACAATGCAGTTACATTAATTTGTATATATAAACAGTTACAGTTTTAATGCTGAAGTTTCTAAGAGATAAACAATGATCTTTGTATTTTGTTAGAGATTTATTTGAAAGAAAGTTTTATTGAAGAGGCAGTGTCATAATAATATATTGAGAAAGTTAGTTTTTTAAATTGTTTATTGTCAAAATTTTACGAGACATTGATGATTCATATCTAGTATTCAGCAAAAAAACAGTTAGTTAATAAAATACATGTAATTCAAAAAGGGTAAGGTATACATGTACTACTGTATGGTAACTGCCTTTATATTGTAGTAGAAGTTAAATAAACAAGACCTAATTTTTGTTATTGTGACTTTTGTATTAAACATATATTTATCTTGTACTTGTTTTCAGGCTGTTTACATAACAATACTCGCTTGTCCATAGCAAATCACATCATGTGCAGTCATAACACAATTGGCATCGATGGAGAGGTGATTTTACCACCGTAATGAAGTATATATGAGATGTTACAATATTTAAGAATAAAAATCTGAAAAATTTAACGCTACTTAAAAATTTGCCTATTAATAAAGCTATTTTTGAAACGCTCGGTGTTTACTTTCGGCATGAAACAACTTTTTGACCTAAGACGAATTACCCTGGATGCCAGAGGCTCGAAGCGAGATGTCTTAATCGAGCGAAGCGAGACCTCTTTAAGTTGACGTCGAGCGTAGCGAGACGTCAGCCCGAGCCGCATCGTTGATGTGAGAAAGGAGAAGCTAGGAGAGGCGGTTTCCAACCTCTGATCCAGGGTAAAGACGAATAGACAAATCCTTAAACCTAGGTAGAAGTGTAAAAAGTGGGTGTGTCGAGTTATTGCTGATCTTATGAAAGTTTTCTATCGGCTTTCTCTAACAGTTGGTGAATAAGATACAAGTTAGACGTTTACCGCCTCTTGTAGCATCTCTTGAGAAAACATTGCACAGTTGATAAGTCCGCTTCACTCGCTCCATATACTGGTAGACAATACATTATTTTCGGTAGCACGATGGATTTATAAAGATGATCTACCTCTGCCTGTGTATATCCTTTCTTAGGGTCCTTATAACGTACAAACATTTGTTGGCTTCTTCTTAGTATTACACTTTGTTTAATTTCTTGGGTTGTGAAATCACTACTATACAAATTAATGTACTGTATTGTGCCATGATACAATGTAGTTCAGTTCTGAAATATAAAAAAAACACCACTTGGTCAATTTAAGAGTCAAATAACTGAATCAGTGCCAACAGAAATTAGGGCCCCTTGAAAAATATGCTCTCCGTCTGAGTCGTCTTGCCTTTCTCCCCTCGACTCCATCAGGGTCAATCTCTTTCATTATGGTGGCAATATGACTGCGTGGAATGTGCATGTGATGCCTCAGTCGAAGAGCATGCCAAACGTATCTGTAGCCAGCCAGTGCTCCTGCCCCATCCATTTCTCTTCTAACAACTTCTCGAACAATTTGTTCGTCATACTGTACTCCTTTGCGTTTTAGTCCTAACGCTTGTAGCTTCCTTAATTAATGTTCTGACATGCATGCTTATGCCGTGTTTCTCTCTTAGCAAGCTTACAATGGCATCGTAGGGATAGCCGCGATGGAAGTACAAACTAATCAGAACGTCAGGACTTTCTTCGGAATCTTTTGCGAATTTAGTCCCGCAGTTGTGGCAATAATTTGCCAGCGCCGAAGCGCTCTCCACGGAACACGAAGGACAGAACATTACCGCCAACTGACCGCCATCTTGACCCGGGAAACTGCAGCATGTGGGTCCCAGTCCCCCTCCTAATACTGCGCGCGCAGCGTTTCAAGGTTTTTGTTTGCAGCAAGTTATTTGTTTGCAGCAAGTTATTTGTTTGCAGCAAGTTATTTGTTTGCAGCAAGTTATTTGTTTGCAGCAAGTTATTTGTTTGCAGCAAGTTATTTGTTTGCAGCAAGTTATTTGTTTGCAGCAAGTTATTTGTTTGCAGCAAATTATGTTTCTTTGCAGAAAGTTATTTGTTTGCAGCAATTTATTCTTGTTTGCAGCAATTTATTTTTGTTGGCAGCAATTCATTTTTGTTTGCAGCAATTCGTTTGCTTGCTGCAATTTATTTTTGTTTGCTGCAATTTATTTTTGTTTGCTGCAATCTATTTTTGTTTGCTGCAATTTATTTTTGTTTGCTGCAATTTATTTTTGTTTGCTGCAATTTATTTGTGTTTGCTGCATGTCCCTTGTGGGCCACCGTATGATTAGGTGTCGAGATAAAATGTTCAGCAGCTGTTGTAGGTTTAGATATGTTTATATTAGACTTGTCTACGGTCCGTCGATGTTCGATCGTTAAACTGATCTGTCTTTCAAACGTCGTTTTGTCTCACCTATGTATTGTAAATTGCAGCGGTTGCATTGAATCATGTAGCGATTAGATTAGATGGCAGACAACCTAAAAATATTCATCGATTATCTTAATGACATTCACCCTACCATCAAATTCACCAGCTCACACTCTTCTACTAACGTACCTTTCCTTGATGTTAATGTTTCTTTAAACAATGGTAATATCGAGACTGATCTCTATTCTAAACCCACAGATAAGCACCAGCTAGCATCTACTTTATTCATCTTGCCATCCACAACATACCAAAAAAGCCATCCCTTTTAGCTTAGCCCTCCGTTTACGACGTATCTGTTCTACTGACGAAGCTTTTAAGCACCGCACTGCTGAGCTTACCACATACCCCATTAAACGCGGCTATAACCGTTCCTTTCTTGCTAGACAAATACAACGCGCTGCCGACATCCCTCGCGCTTTTGCTCTACAAACCAAAGACACACACAATTCTAACCGTATACCTTTTGTTATTACTTATAACCCATCACTCCCTCATATTTCTGAAATAATTAAGAAGAACTACAGCCTGCTACACTCCTCTGTCCGCTGCAAGAAAGTCTTTCAACACTTGCCACTTGTATCCTTCAGACGCACCTCTATTACCTCCGTGACTTACTAGTTAAAGCTAAACTCCCTTCTAACTCGACTGATCCTCAGCTCCCACCTGGCTCTTTCCGCTGTGGAAAGAACTGTTCTACTTGCCCCTACATCTGTGACGGACAAACAACTTATACTTTCTTCTCTACCGGTGAAATACGCTCTATCAGAACTAATTTGACGTGTAACACAAAAAATCTAATCTACATGATTCAATGCAACCGCTGCAATTTACAATACATAGGTGAGACAAAACGACGTTTGAAAGACAGATCAGTTTAACGATCGAACATCGACGGACCGTAGACAAGTCTAATAACATATCTAAACCTACAACAGCTGCTGAACATTTTCTCTCGACACCTAATCACACTGCTAATGACATGCAACTAATCCCCATCGAAAAAATGTTCTCTAATAGAGACTCAATTCGTAAGGCCAGAGAAGCTACTCTCATTACACAAGCTAGAACATAGTTAATAGAGTGGAATGGTTAGGAAACCCGGCAAACTTCAAAAGTGCTAACAAAGGCGCTGCGATTTAGGTTGGAAGGGGTAAGACAAAAGATTGTGCACGATCATAGTTCATTAGCGTTCCCTGAACGACTGAACTCACACATTTCTATTGGCTGATTGATTAACATGTTGGAATTTCTATTGTGTTTTGTGCACCGTGGTGGTTGAAAAAAGCGAACAAAGACCTATAACAAAGAAGGTCCCTGAGTTTCCTAACCATTCCACTCTATTAACTATGGCTAGAACACTCGTACCTTATGGTCTCAACATCCGTGACGAGTCATACTAGCTGGTATATGTATAACCTCATTATCTTATTATTTCTATATTTATAGTGTCAATCATTTGTCATCTATTTCCTATATTTCGTAACCCATATTTCTAGTTAGTCACGTTCGCCAATGTAATTAATAACATTTCTTCATATTACCTGAAGAAGGCTGGTTTGGCCAGCCGAAATATCGTTATAAACCTCTAAAATTTACGTTGTATCGGCTTTGCTATTTTTAGTTTTATGTGTTCAGCCGATTAGATCAATCACTGATCCAAGTCCACGGTTGCTTGCATTCTATTTTTTAAGTATTTTGAGCACACTCAATTAAAAACTGCTCTAACACTACGTCGGCATTCTTTAATTTGGGCGCGCGGGCCGATAACAAAGTTTTGGGACGGCACTCTTGATTTACACGACAAAAATCAGGAGTGCCGATAATTTACGGTACGGCACTCTTGATTTACACGACAAAAAACAGGAGTGCCGATAATTTACGGTACGGCACTCTTGATTTACACGACAAAAATCAGGAGTGCCGATAATTTACGGTACGGCACTCTTCACATTTAAGAGTGCCGTGCTCAGAATACTTGTCGTGTAGATCGGGCTTTAGTCCCTCATTATAAATATTTGTCACAGCTTTTCTCTTTTCTAATTTTCTTCCGACAAAGTTTATTGAAATAGGTAAGTTATATACGTTGTGAACAACCGCCTCTTGAAAAAAATAAAATTGCAGCATTTTAGCCGCGCAAATAAATCTAATTTTAATTTCGACAAATGAATATTACTTTAAACTAGTTTAGTACAAAAATCATTCGACCTACTTTTATTGTATGTCATATTATTGTATGTATTGCTGGTTTGCAACAATCCCCAGAGATTCAAATAACAAACTGCTGTCACTGTCGCCGTTTCGTTGTCAAAGTAATTTCACAAGAATCGATAACTGATTGGCTGAACGTACTAAACGGAGATCCGGGTGCACAAACTTAAGATGCCCCGGCGGCCAATTCACCCTTCTCACGCGGCGGCCATTTTGAGTCCCAGGAGAATAAAAACCTTTGTTTTTGCGCGGCTAAACTCGTTCTGAATCTGCTCAGTGCGAGGCTAGCCACGCAAAATCTATTGTTTCTATCCAACGCAGGATTCTTTATAATCGATTTTGATTGGCTTTTACTAATGCTCATTCTTACACGTCTTCTGACTGGCCATTCAACTGTCACCATGTGGCGGCTTTTATACACGTCGAAAAGAGCAATGATATTTGTACAATATCAAGGGTGAATTATCGCATTTGCTCAGTCGACAAACGAGTGGCTTATAAAACTAATAAAGACTAAGTAAATATGAGCGTTTTAACACCCTATCTCTGCATTCAACTTGATCTAATAACAGTAGAGGTGATCGTGCAGTTCGGTATGATGAAAACGAGCCCGCAGCGAGGGTCGACCACCATTCAATAGCTGTCTGCGCCATGATTGGTCAGGAAAACATTATCCTTTCAGCTGGACAACGAACGAATATGTGAATCAGTACTATTTTTTTTTAAATACAGTAAATTCCAAATGTCAAGAAAACTAAACAGCAGGCTTCAAGCGCGGATGAGAACTTTTGCACAAAGGTTTTTACGCTATAGTTTGTAACATCCTTGCTTCTTGTCTGCTGCCGTCGTATGATCGTATTGTAGAGGTGACTGAATTACACCACCAAATAGGAATTATTGACTAAGTACTAGGTCATAACTCGAATCTACTACAACTGGTCGAAAATCAGGTAGGCATTCAATAACCTTTATATATAGATATATTATATTTCCTTAAAGTTAAATAGCGTATTTCAGTGTCGGGAATAAGTACAGCACTGTCAATTGTGCACTAAATTTTAGAACAAAACTTTCTTTTATTTTGAAGAGAAATACACTTTCTGCTTACAGGTCGCCATAAAAAGGTTCAGATTAACATAGGTGAGCGAGATAGATAGATAGCTAGCAATATAGAGATAGATATAGATAGATAGTAGATAGATAGATAGATAGATAGCAATATGCAGATAGATAGATAGATAGATAGCTAGATAGCTAGATAGCTAGATAGCTAGCAATATAGAGATAGATAGATAGACCTTTATTTCACCAGGGTAATCCAGTCAGCTATATGTAGACCATAGAGGAATGGGTAGTGAAATAGTTTTTCGAAGTTTTCTCCCTCCTTCCTAGTAAGTTTTAAACATTTCTTCCTAGAGCATGAATGTAGATCACATTTCCCCTGTATGCTAAATTCTCCTGCCTTCCTAGTTTTTCTGGTCATTTCTCCCTAGTTATTTTTAGCCGTTTCTCCCTCTTCTCTCGACCGTTCCTCTCCGCTCTGTATACAATACATGCTGTTGCCCTAAGATGAAGCAGCCTATCCTTGATATACGCCGTAATGCGTGCCATTATTTGAGTTTGCTAGTATATGGTACGCATGAAAGACCAGGGTCGGCCTAGGGTCTTGGGTATTCTGGTATCCAAGGGTTTTTCAATCGAGTATACGGTATTTTTACATTGAAATATGAGTATTTAGTATATTTAATTTTGGAATTTTCTGGCATAAAGTCAGTATATACCAGAAAGATTTGAATGTCACAATGTAGGGCATACGAGTATTCTGGGTAATTTTAGAAGGTGTTTGGGTATATACCACTACTAGCCGAGCTGCGAGAGTAAGGAAGTTGACTGATGACATAGAAAACGCTTCAATCTTTCTTCAATATCTGAGTTGGAGATTCAAATCTTTCAGAATCAGTCTCAGTTTCACAAGGTGTCAACACACACAGCAGGCTCCGGCGTGGTCTGACAAAATGAAATGGGCCTCACAAGTGATTAAAATACTTATCAACGATTTCCGGACCAAATGAAAAGTTCCAACAAATTAAAATATGTTGTATACATAAAACAGCTAACATCAAAATTTGAACTGACATATTAATGTCCTGGCAGACATAATTACAACACGCTGATTGGTGAATTTTGTTTTTGGGATACCACTCTAATGTCAGATAAATTTTACTTATCAGGAGTATATTACACAGGAGTGTTCCTAGGCCCTTGTGTTGGCCCCTAACACAGTAGATGGTGTGTCTATTTAATAGTCTCGATGTTCTGGTATAGTATGCGATTACGTTGTCTTTTGTTGTCTTGCGCTTTTCTATTTTTAGCAGTTTGAACCGTGTTAATTACAATTTTTCAGTGTATCCTGATTGGTTAAAAGTGAACGGCCTTTGTTTCTTCTCGCGGGAAACTCTATGCTAAAAATAACTCTACCGTCTACAGTATTGTGTGACAAAAAAATGTGGGAAGAGGAACACTCCTCTGTAATATACTCCTGAACTTATTTAAAGCTTTTATTCATCTCAGCAGTTGTCGCGCTTGTTTTTTTACGTGACGTTTTGTTACATGATGGGTGACCAGTTCCTGTAAAACAAGAGCCCATCTGGGCTTTCACTCGGGACACATGAGATTGAAGATGAAATACACTTTCATTTGAAATCCTCTCAGTAATAACCAAAGGGAAGAATTATTAGCTGAATTTAGCAGTCTTTAGGAGTGGGGAAGAATTATTAGCTGAATTTAGCAGTCTTTAGGAGTGGCCGGTAGCGCGGTGACATTCATTCTCTGCTCCCTTAGTATATATATGTAATTTAATAATATTTTTGTTTTTCGCGTAGTTGACCTTTTACTGTAAACACTTCTTATTACTCGGGCCAGGCCTTCGGCTGGCACGAGTCAGAAAACGCAGTCAACCAATCACATAGCACCTTCTTTGGAAGTTTTTTTCGCCACCGTACCAATCAGATTGCACTGTGCTGGTCACGTGAACAGTGGACAACATTTCCAGGTTTTTCAAGATGGCGGCGAGTGGGAGTTTTGACCTTTAATATCAGCTGTTTTTTTGTGTAAACCAAAGGTTCCTTCAAGTGCAATACCAAGATTTTTGTCTTTTCTAAAGCTGAGAGGTGTTTAACGGGCTTTGTACAGGAATTTATCACATATTATGCGACATGCTTTAAGATACACTCGTGACAGTCTGCTCTGCGATCAACACTGACTATAAAGACAACAGCTTGTAAATGTAAGTAGCCGCTAATCTGAACATGATAACTTTTATACCAATTGACTGTCGTTGTGTTGTTATTTATTGTTATTAACCTCTCGAAAGTATAGTAGAAATGACCCGATTTCAATTCTCAGTTCTCTGACTGACAGGGGCCTTCTAAAATATTATATGCACATGTATTTTAGCCTGCGTCGCATTCGAACTGAACCCCGGTTAAGTCCGTCTGCGAAACAGCGACAGAAAGCTTGTTCTTGACCCCCAACAAAGTACCAGGATATATGTAGTCGATTCTGATTGGCTTTTACTAATGATCATTCTTACACGTCTTCTGACTGGCCATTCAACCTCGGAGATTGTTATGACGGGCAAACATGTCAGAGGCCGCTTGGTCGAAACGCTTCGTTTGCACGTGAGTCAACTGTTTACTTGAGATTTCTCGCCCTAGCCGAGCTCTGTCGTCGTTTCCCTGTGTTTTACTATCGGAGAAGGTTAGGTTTATTTCAACTTCGGTTTTGAAGTAATGTAACGTAATAGGCAGCTGCCCGTGGTTTAGTGCCAGATAAAAGGAAACTTGCCGAACACATTAAATAGAATCTGTCACGACAAAATGCTCGTTCGAAGAACACACAAACATATCCCTCATGCAGCTTGGAAAGATCTAGTATGTGCCACATCCGAACTCAACTCCGGTCAACTGCTCTTGTTCTAGCAAACGAATCTCGATTTTAAACTGATATTGTACAAATATCATTGCTCTTTTCGACGTGTATAAAAGCCGCCACATGGTGACAGTTGAATGGCCAGTCAGAAGACGTGTAAGAATGAGCATTAGTATAAGCCAATCAAAATCGATTATAAATAATCCTGCAACTTCGCTGGGGGTCGAGAACAAGCTTTTGTCCACTGTTTCGAAGACGGACTTAACCGGGGTTCAGTTCGGATGCGACTCTGACTAATGTATTTAAATGTTTATAAATTCGGGAATGAAAATCGAGCATGCATAAGTGAGTATAAACTGAGTAAGTAATCCAGTCCGAAATGAAGAATTTTTCAAACGAACGATAAATGACTCTGATGTGGAAATCGCATATTTATCTGTGGCGTGTTATTGACACTGGTAAAAACCAATCTTTCCTAAACACAAGACCAAGGGACAGTTACCATCTACACAATTATTGACTTTTTATTTTGTTCTATTTCCCGGGTCTATTTACATCTGGCCTGTACCTCTTTGTATTTGATTATTATCTCTGGGTTCAGGCATTCTACAGTGTATTTAATGTTTTTTTTAGAACTGACATAATGATATTATGTATAGAGTAGTGTATTTATCATTATTGCAAGTTTATAAAATAAACTAAATTTGTTCCAGAACTGAGAGTATACTTACATGCAAGTGGCACTCTTTCTTTCCCTTCCCCTTTCTTGGTACCATTATATAACCATGCAAGCTAGATCTTGTTTCAGTGTTTTCCATCTGAGGTGGTCCTGGCTTAAGATAACCTTAAGGATCTAACCTTCTCATCATTGTATTTCTTATTATGCCTTATTACTTGTATACATTTCCATCATCTTATGAGAAAATAAATGTAATTGTTGTTGTACGTTCCTCAGTTCTTGGCGTCAGCATCATCACTTCACTCGGTCACGATCAGGAGTACGAGTACTTTTAAGAATTATTTGGGAATGAAAATTAATCTTGCTGCGACCCCAATGATAGAAAAAAATTAGTGGACATTGCATGTTTCTTTGTGGCCTGCCATTATAAGTTTCAGTCTCCTTCAAGATGTAGAAAATGAGCACTACCAGTGGCAGCTCACTAATACTAGAAAATGGTGGTCTGTAGTTTTTACGACCCCAATCGAAAATATTGTATTGAGAATTTAGCCTGAATTTCAGCCGTTTCCACTGGTTTGTTATTGAGAATTACAAATAGATGACTTTATTTCACATGTAGAACGACATTACCTAACTATTCACAATGAACAGCAACATTATGTGCCTGGAATTTGATCGGTAAACCAGTCTAGTCAACGATCACGGTGTTTGCGCTGGTATGTACTATGACCGAGAATGAAATGAAATGTGTCATAAAACCTACGAAACGTACTTCAAACTAGCCTGTGTACAGCCGTCCGTCTCAAGATGGCGACTGGACTGGAGAGAAAGCTATTAGCGCCACGAAGTGCGCGCATACAATTAATACATAATTTGACGCATGCGCAGAAATTTTGTTGCACCGAACAAAAAAAACGGCCTGCAGATTTAGACTCGGGCCAGAGGCAGCCCGAGTAAAAAACTAGTTTCTGGATCTGGTCGCGTCATCTGATTGGCTAATATACCTAATTATCATATATGAGCCAATAAAATGACGCGACCAGATCCTGGCCGCATGACGTCATCAGTATGGATTTTTTGTCCTCGAATCTCAGACGTCTCTCTCGGGGGCCACGTGATTGTGACTCCCGATGCGAGACGGCTGTATTCACAGGCCAGGTGACTAATTGCTGTAAAAACTAGTTTTGTTAGACGATTTGGTAAATATTATCGCAATATGAACTTCCCACCTATCATACGATAAGACAAAACATCCTCTAGATTGGGCAACTTTTCCATCAAGTAAATCATTGAATTGTAAAATATTTCTTAATTTGAGTCCTGCGTCTATGAGTTGTAGAGGTTTCTATTTCCGATATGCTAATTATGTGACGACATGCGAGGCCTCATGTAATATTTGGGCCTTATATCAGTGATTTTACAAAATATTTTGTATAAATCAGAAATAGTTTCATTCACAAGGAGAAAAAAGCAACCTTTTGTTGGCCTCACATGTCGTCACAAATTAGCATATTGGAAATAGAAACCTCTATAACTCATAGACGCCACACTCGAATTATAAAAATAAAATAAAAGTTCAACTATTTACTTGATGGAGAATCGATTTTCATGATAAAAAAATTGGGCTCATATGCACTTAAAGAACTACCTGTATTTTAGTACAGGGAGGAGGGTAATGTGATTTTTATACATAATTTAGTTTATTTAGTGAGCTATTTTAAGTTGTGTCACCAATTAGTACATGTTAGAACGTAATAACACGTTAAAGATGTTTATTGTATTGTACTGTATTATATTGTACTTCAATTAGTTATCCCTTACTAATTATGCCTCTTTTGGTGTTCACATTTAAGAACAACATGCAGCAAAACGTTTCATCGGCTGCCATTCTCTTCACTGGTATCTTCGCCGTCGTTCTCTCTATTGTCACCATAACAGTCAATGGCCTTCTACTAATCGTCATCTTTAAGGACCCTCTAAAGTGCCTCAGAAAACCTTCAGCTGGCTTTATCACCGTCTTGGCTATCACGGATTTCATGATTGGCCTAATTAGTGACACGACCTTCGCAGTTGCAGTCTTAAAAGGACTTGAAGAAGGAAACGTGGAAATGGGACTGAGAACCATTCCAGTGTTATCTGGCATTTTTACATACACCAGTGTCGTACTCCTAATCGTTGCTTTAACGCTAGAAAAGCTCACAGTTCTCGTTTTTCCAGTGTTCCATCATAATAGAATAACTTATAAATCCGCTTTGATGGTTTCCTGTGGAATTTGGATCTACGCCATGAGTTTTACCATGCTTCAGTTTGCAAACATCAGCGCTGACGTCTACAACTTTGCGGACATTCACCTGCATCATACGTTGCCATTGGTAACCATAGCGCTGACCTACATGTGTATTTACCGCTGGTTCAGGAAACGGTCACGTGTTGGTGTGCGATCTCGCTCCAACCAATCACATTTGGCGAACGACAACGGGATGTGGAGATTTGAAAAGCGACTCGCCTTAACCGTGGTAATGGTTGGGTTGTTGTTGTTTTTCACTTTGATTCCATATTTGGTAGTCATCACTGTTGATATTTACGGTAGGAATTGCAATAAGAAGAAAGTGTTTACCACGTTTTTGTTGTCCATAGATTTCATTTATGTAAATCCAGCCATTAATGTTTTTTTGTACGCATTGCGTACACGATCCTATAGAAGATCGTTTAAGGCAGTGTTTCGGTGCTAAATATGACATGGAACTCATGCTTGATAAACTACGACGCTATAATCTCTGTGGCAATCTTCTCAACTGGTTCAGCTCATATCTTCACGATCGCAGACAGCGAGTGGCGGTCCTCGGTGCGACATCCCCAGAACTACCTGTCACTTCGTGTGTACCTGAAATTTATATTTTGGGACACGTGCTGTTCCTATTTTACGCTAACGGATCTTTCAGACGTTGTGAAGTCATCCAAAACTGCATCTTTTGCTGACGACACACCGAATATCTACAAGCAGATACGCCCAGTTACGGACGCAGCATCTCTACAAACAGACCTGACCAGCCTTGATAATTGGTCGACAGCTGTCGGCCTCCTATTCAATCAGTCGAAATGCAAGCCAGTGCCAGCGAACAACTGGCATGAAAATCCAGTGAAATTCCCATACAGCCTCAAGGATGCCACCTTGGAACACGTAGATGCCGAAAAAGATCTCGGTGTCTGGGTCACCAACAACCTGACCTGGTCTAAGCAACTGAGTACTGGGTTTCATTGATCCGAAGGTAGGCGAGGGAAATCAAGAGTCCAAGGACCAGGCGCACTCTCTACCTGGCAATTGTACGTTTTCAACTTGAATACGCCACCCAGGTTTGGGCTCTTCAGTCGGTTGAGTTAATATAAGATTGGCTGAGAGAATTCAAAGACGGCCAACGAAATTTATAATAAACCTGCCGTATCTGTGTGACGTCCCTTATAATGACAGGCTGACTTCAGCAAACTTACTGCCAATTTCCTACTGGCATGAAGTCGAATAGCCAGATCTGACATTTTTCTTCAAGGCAATCAATGGTCTGTTGCCAATTACTAGTGACGTCCTTCCAACCCGTATGGTTTCAACTTTACAAACAAGATCTATGAGTAACCCTAGTATCACACTCTTCTGCCTCCCGGTTAGCTCAGTGGTTAAGCTCCGGTCTGTCGAGCGGGAGGTCGCAGGTTCAAACGCCGGCCGGACCAACACTCAGGGTCTTCAAATAACTGAGTAGAAGGTGCTGCCTTTCTGACATAATACAGTAAACGGTTAGACCTTCACGTCTTCTCGGATAAGGACGTAAAATCGTAGGACTAGTGTCCCCAATTAGCTGCAAAGCTAAAATACATTGACACTTAAATAAAGTCACTTACTTTTCAGTCGAAAATGTAAAACTGTGACTTTTCAGTGCTCCAGTTCTTCAACAGAACGACTAGAATATGGAATCCCCTCCCTAATGAACTATTATCTATAAGTCATTTTAAAAGTTACTGTTTTCGTATTGTTACTCCGCCTTCGAACTGTGCTAGACGTACAACCCTGATGACCCCCGCGCCTGGAAAACTAACTGTGTCAATTGTAATTCCGCACGTAGTCTTACCTGCCTATTGTCCTGTTGTTTGTAACTTTCATGCTGCTTACTCTTTTTGATACATATAATTTATTTTATTATAATCACATTAATTGATTTAATATATATATATATATATATATATATATATTAGTATGTAATCAACTAAAGTCGATTGAGGTATGCAAACCGCCGTGGAAAGCGAGTAGCAGTTGACGTTTCGAGCGCTAGCCCGTTCGTCAGAGCAAAAGAGGGAATTGTGGGTGGGGAAACGGTTTATATAGTGTCGAGTGCATGATTACCGCTGAGGAAAAATGTACTCGGATCAATTGTGATCAAAGAAAAGTGCGCCAACAATAGAAATGCTAATAGTTGTAACAGCAAGTGTTGATGAGTAAACTAAGGAAACATGCTGATCTAAGTGTGAGTGAATACGTGAATTCTGAAATTAAAAAGCAGCATCTATATAAAATAAGTTATAGATTTATACGATGAAATTGCAAATTAGCCTATTACATATTTACTTTTTATTATTACTTTATTTTATTTATTTTTTCCTCCACTTATGCTTATTGGATGTACACTGATGTACTTTTGTCTCAAAGTGCCAATAAAGCTATATTGTATTGTATTGTATTAATACCGTGAGGTGACAACGTTCCTAATTTGAAAATAAAGTTCTGTTCTTTGCGTTTACGAGTGTCGGTAGTACCTTGATGTAATCTTCGCCCTGTTTCTCCGATGTAGAGTTTGTTACAAAGTGTGCAGGTGATACAATAAATGACATTACTGGAAGTACAATCAAAATGATCAGTGACTTTAAAGGGGCCGTCTCACCCACAGTGCTTAGCGTGCTTTTGTTATTGTTTATAGCCGGGACTTTGATCCCTTGTTCACGGCGGGAACTTCACGAACTAAGCGTATTCCGTTATGTTGGTGACACGGCGGATAATTTTGATTTGAACATGGATGACCTTGATGAAACTAATAGTACCTTACAAGTTGAATGTGAAGTCAACAAAGTATTATACAGCAGTATTTGGCTGTACTATAACATTTACCGCTCACCCGTCGTCGCTGCTATAAACAGAGAACACACTCTTGCACACTCTCCGGGTAATACTAATAATTATGAAAGCGAAGTTTTATTTGTACTTGCAGACACAGAGAGAGATACCTGCTAGCAGGCAATCTCGTTGGTGGTAGTAGCAGAGAACCAGTTCAAGAGAGAACAGTGAACTAATTACAGCTCGTTTCAATGGGAAATTATTATCACGGCGGCTCTGCCTCTGTTGTCAAATTTCGTTGAGTATAAACATCGATCGATCCCGGTGAATCCGAAAATCTCGGCGAAATCAGTGTGTGAAAGCCCTTCGAAACCAGAGAGAGACCTGTTTCCACAAGTTAAATGCCGAGGCCCTCAAAATGATTTTAGGAAATTGCTCAATTCTTTTCGGGTCGACCAAGCGGAGTTTCGTTGCCTATAATATTTTGTTGCCTATAATATTTACCGCTCACCAAGCCGCTCACCCGTCGCTTCCGAACCCTGTCATCAGTACTATAAGGCCATCCCTTTTTTATTTTCCGTTTCTCATCGTCCGACCGACCCATTTTTGTGGCTTTTTGTAGAAATAAAAAAAAAATTGGGGGGAGGGGTGGGGGTGAAGAAACCCTAGAGCAGCTCCTGGAAGCTCATGCTCGAGGGTAGGTTACACAATAGTTTCGGCGGTGCATTTGTAATTCCATGTTTGTAGCGTATACGGACGACGACATCGATGGTTTCGTCGTCCATGTTGGTTTGTAACCTCGCCTGTGCAACCGCTCCTTATTAGTTCCAGTCTCTCCGCGTATTTTTTATTACAATTTTTTTTTTCTCACCCGACCGACCGACCCAATTTTTGAAAACCCCACCGATGAGAAACGGGAAAAAAAAATAGGGATGGCCTAATCAGAGAATACTAATAATTATGAAAAGAGAGGTTTCTCCCCTCGGTTTTATTTTTCCCTGCAGAGAGAGAGAGAGAGAGAGAGATCATGCATCTGCTAGCAGGCAATCTCGTTGCTGGTGCCAGAGAATCATCAGTTAAAGACAGAACAGTGAACGAATAACAGCTCGCTTGAATAGGAAATTATTATCATGCAGTCTCGGCGGCTTTGTTTGTCAAATTTCGTGCGAGTATAAACTTCAAATGATCAACCCATGCCAGTGAATCCGAAAATCTCGGCAAAATCACTGTCTAAAAGCCCGAATTCCGCCCTTCGAAACCAGGGCCGGAGAGACCCGTTTCCACAGTTAAACGCCAAAGCCCTGAAAATGATTTTAGGAAACTGTTCTTCAAGTGGAGTTTTGTTGCAAATTGTGGTCATGTATAAAGCCAGCCACGGTGTTCAAAAACCCAAATCGGCTCAAAGATAGTAGGTACTCGAACTAAGCACTAATATATCTTTACATCTAAAGATTAATGGTCAGAATAGCTTCTCCATGTTGAAGGTGGAAATCGTGGACACAAACGGACAATTGTTTCCTTTCGCCGAGGACGAACGAGACTGGCATCCATCAGAGAACTACCGGCCACCTGAAATAAAACTAAAATTGCATGACCAAATAATTTAAAACACTTAAATAAGCGGCTCAATAGGAAGAGCAATAAAAACGGTTCAACCTAGTATGATTTTTTTGACGATAACTGGAAGGATGACAGAGATGTAGAAAAGATTAAAACCACTACCATAAAACTCTGGATTTCGATGGCATCGAAAATGGCCGCTATGCTATGTGAGCGCGCTAAGCACTGTGGGTGAGACGGCCCCTTTAAGAGAGCTTTTCGGTCCTGAAATAAATGTCGTAGGTTTAGTGTAAGCACAGGTATTACATCGTGTCCTATATTGTCTATCATGGGCGACAGCTGTTGTGGTACATTTTGGTTTTTATGACGTCATTCATGTGTGATCACCACCAAGCCTCGCTTTGACACAACATTTCCTCTGAGAATACCAAGACTAAATTAGAGTAACAAAAGAAAATTCTTGTAGTGTAAGTATCTGCATAAGGCATATTGCGCTCGTGATCCCATGGGAAAGGATTTACTGGATGGCAAACAAACTTCAAAACGTTGTTTTAGAAAGATCGACAATCGAATGGAGGTGGAAAATAGCATTTACGCTAACTTTTTTTGCAATCCAGTACAACCACGTGATTTCATGAACCCTGCAACTGAAGGGCAACTTTCTATCCAATTTCGCATGCATGCATGTTGTTTGAAAATTGTACAAAAGTGGAATTAAACTGGATTACTAGGCTAGAGTTGGTCTGCGAAGAAGTAAACACTGGATTCATTAGGTTATATCCTAGACATTGACGACGAAGAGACGGTTCTGATTTACCTCGTTTTCAAGGAGTGAGGATAATATGCCAATTAAAGAATAATTTGGCCGGGTCGTGCGAAAGGGCCCGCGGATGGCAAAAAATGGGTACTACTTCAGCTTTACTGCATGGTTAGCTCAGTTGGTAGAGCACGGTCTAGAGTGCGGGAGGTCGGGGGTTAGAACCTGGCCGCGTCCTTGGGCAGGGACGTTTATAAGCCGTTGGCCTTGTCTCCTACTTCTAATCAGTATTTGAAGGGGACGTGAAAGAACCTGTTGTACTACTCGAAAAAGAGAAGGGGATTGTCACCCGGTACAGCAGCCTGGCCATTGTACTAACCACATACTCAACATTGGCGCCGTAAAAGCAGTCCGAAAAATTTCACTGACGGGATATGTCAGTCATATGTAAAGCGCCATGAGACCGGCTGTGGTATATGGCGCTATATAAATATGGCCTATTATTATTATTATTATTATTATTATTATGTAGCTGTGACAATAGCCTAAATTAGCCTAATTAGTGATTAGCTCTAAAACATCCAAAATTAGTGACTACCTCTAAACACCCTAAATTAGTGAGCACCCGTTGTTGACGGTTAGGGTGTTTTTCTTTTAAATGTAAGGTCAGGGTTTCATAAGGGTTTGGGGACAGTTTGTGCAGCTACATGAAGTACTTGCCCCAAAAATGTAAATATCTTTTGAAATTGTTCTATGTTTGGTATAACTGTGGTACTATTAGAATCTAACGACTAGCGTGGTTGGTCACGTGATATACTTTTTACAACAAAATCTGTTCAAACGACTTAGAACGCTGAGATTAGTGATGACCACTATTTTGTAGAATTCGGGCAAATAAGCCACTCTATTCAATAAAATAGCTGTAACCTCGATTTCATGTTCAATCCATGCAAAAATGTGAACTTCTATAGGCCTAGGGCAAGAACTAATTATGGTAAATAGACTTTCAGTTATACTCTGTTCAAAATTTGGGAAGAGATTCCTGTTGATCTGTAAAGAGTAGGTTATATGCAATTCAGAAAATAGTACTAAAATTTCCTTCTTATGTCCCAAATCTAATTTGTAACTGATTAGTAAGCTAAAGTCTTATGCCATTTTGTAACTGACTTGTTAGCTAAACCCTTATGTCATTATATATACCTGTAGCCATGACACATCAATAACTTTTATATTTTGCCTGTGGCGGTGGTCAACTCGAAAGCTTAAATTGCTCCTTTGACCACCGCACACTTTTCTACCTAGCTCCCTTCCTATTTAATGGTGACCTATTTACACTTTCCATTTCTAAATGTACATTATTTCTTCTTGATTTAATGTAACGTAGAGTGTGTAAATAAACTGAAACTGAACTGCCTTAACATGCTTGAGAAGGACACCGCGGCAAAACGGTATGCTCCGCTGGCCAAAAGAACGAAGGCTCTGCTCTCAAATACAAATTACCGAGGGTTTCAACTTTTTTAGTAAATCATTTTACAACTTAGTAAACTCACAATGAATTACAAATTAAGAAAACTTCAACCTGTTAAAGTCTTAGGCTTAGCTTTTAAGTAGTTTTCTTAGTTTTTGACAAAACAGTTCACAAATGAATACTTTTAAGCAGAAATGTTAAAATCACGGCATGTGCCTGTGTTTCATTTCAGTTTTCGCGGGAAACTGGGGGCGGCCGCGCGCGGGCAAGAAATAGCAAATACGCATGCGCGTGACGTTTTGCCGCGGTGTGCTTGAGAAGACACATGCAACATGCACGAGATAACCTTTTTTGAAATAGCTGAATACAATAATATCTCAACATGCTCGAAGTTGGAATGATTTGTTTTAGGTTCTCGTTGTCTAAGTGGCCCCGACATGCACCTCCTTATTACGAACAGTTATCTCGGTCCCGGCAAAATCCCACCCATAATACATGATACGGACACCTCTATTATACGGACACTTGGTTCCGTCCCTTCGGTGTCCGTATTAACGAGGTTCGACTGTACTAAGATCTATAATTCCTATACATAAAACATAATACATAATACGGACGGCCTCTTTAATACGGACACTTGGCTCCGTCCCTTCGGTGTCCGTATTAATGAGGTTCAACCGTACTTATTTTATAATGGCGTCTCGGTCGCTGACTTCTTTTGCGATCCAAGGAGTGATATTTTAGTGTTGTTTTCCCTTCTTCCTGAGCTGGATGAAAGGCTCTTCCCTCGCGCTGATCTTCTCCCTTTAATGAGGTCCATATACAGTTTTCTGGCTCGCTTGCTGAGGCCAAAAGCGACGGCAATATACACCCCCTCTAGCGTGTTCAGCACCACGAACGGGTACCACAAGACAGACGATCCGTACGCAGCGGCAAAACCAAAGACCCACGTGAATCCCATCAGGGATCCAATGCGCACGTAGATACCAAAATGGCAGCGATTCTGTGAATGTTCGGCTATGAACTTGGCCTGATTTGCGGTTGATCGTATCGCCTTCACGGTTAAAGCATATAAAATGGCATTGAAGACTAGCATAATTCCTACTGGGATTCCAAAGAAGTAGAGATTGGCTTTTCCATTGTTGATCCAACAAGCTCTTAAGTCAGCGTAACCAATGGTAACGGTATTTGATAGGTCGAGGGCAACACAAATGGTAACGTAAATTACTGTTGGAAGCCATCCCACTGCCATGCAACGCATGGAGTTGACGAATTCTTGACGCTTGGAATCAGCCAATGGGCGACGACCTCTGGTGGAGAAAGCCCTCCAAGTGTCAAAGGCGATGATTGACGTCCAAATGAAGGAGACGAGGAACAAATAGTGAAGTAAGACAGCAATTGAGGTGCAGGTTATTAATGCCTGTGTCTGTCCACTACCCACAATCCACAGTAACTGTGACAACAGGATTGCAGTACTTAGATTCATCAGGTTAATACCGGGCGGTGTGCGCAGCTCACTGAACAAGCAATAGGTCACTAATACAAAGCTGAGAGCTACAATGGACACCGACATGCCCACTAAAGTGGTCACTGTCATGATCTGGAACTGATCTGGGTTATTGCGGCTGGATGTTTTAAAAGTTGTTGGAAAATCGACGCAAATCCACACAGTTGTATTCTCTCGATAATATTCTTCCTCGCTTAACACTCTTCTTGAAGAATTGACGTAAATTGACATGTTCTCTGTCATCGCGTATTCTTGCTCTACGAGTTCAATATACACCCCTGAGCAATTTCCTAGCGTCAGGCGTTTCCTGCAAAGCTTGATGGTACCATTTTCGCCCTCCTTGCTGTAGTAATCACGTGACTGGATCAATTCTCCTGATTTGTTAAGATAGACCGCTGAACTAGGTCCTGATAAGACTGTGTACTCATGATGTTTGTACTCCTCGAGATCTATGCATGTCAAGACTCGCTTGGATACTTTGAAGACGATGAATGCTGTTCCATTAATACTAAAATTAAATGGGTTCGTAAACTCAATCATTCTATCAAAGCCGAATCCAGGCAGGTCGTGTTTCTTCGGCGGTCGATAAAGACGTAGATCAAACTTAATCTTCAGCTGGTTTTCTGAGACGCGTAGTATGTTTATATTTGAAATCATTGATTTTTTTAAACCAAATTTGGTCTCAGCGACTCCTGCAAAGTCTTCCTGTGTTACCTCGGAACAGTTCTGTAGGAGTTTGGCGTAAATATGGAGAGTCAAACGATACGTGTCGAATTCAGCACTCAGTGTGGGTGAAGGTACTATCCCTTTTCTACACTCTTCCAGATATGGATCAAATATAGGTGTCTTTATAGGACACTTGATATTCAAAATAGTTTCACTCACCCCGCCACCTTCGTCATCAAAGTTAAATATCAGTGAAAACGGTTTCGTTGAGATACTGGCCTTTGATTCAGCAGTCTCAGTATTAATTAGTTTGAATGGTTTCTCAGGCCCGCAGCGTATCGCTCTATCGCCATTACAGGAAGCGCAATCCGTGTTTCTATAATTTCCGTATTTCCCAAACACAATACCCGGTTCACCCGAAGAACAGTTTTCAGTGACATTCGAAGGAGTTTGTTTACGACAGGAATATTTCAATTCCTGGCAATATCGTCTGGGTTGGTTATGTGCTGGCTTCCAAGTCGCAGAGGAACAATAAGTGAAGAGAAATTCCATTGCTTGCTTAGCGCTGTACTGACTCGGGGGAGTAGTGTCACATTCGAAGAAAACCTTGTACCCTTTCATAGATTTCTTTCCATTGCACCAAGCACAGAAGCGATTCCTATACACGTTACCATCAGTACTAAACACGGGAACTGACCAACGAAAATTCTTCTTTGTCACATTGTAAGAAAACCGAGGAGCACTCTCACAGTTTGAGATATAAGTATCTCTCGGCCAGGTGTCAGGGCACTTCGTCACCATCCAAACTGACTTAGAACCTACGCATTTCCATGATTTTGTTTTTTCCAGTTCTAGTTCTTTAAATGACGTATTTCCAGCTGTTTTATTACGCATTTCTGGGCTATATAGCGATTTTAAAGTGCGGCTTCTCGAGTTTTTTTGCGCAACCCTGCTGCGGTTTACTACGCCGTCATTAAAGTTACATTTATCTAAACTAGAGTTGGTACAGCAGTACAATCCATAGTCGGCGCAGCAGTCACCAAAAGAACGACAATAGATGTCACAAAAACATCTGGGCCGATCGTCAGTTTGAAATTGTCTTATATTTGAACATTTACCTCGACAAGATAGTTGACGCGGACAATTCGGTATTTCTTGTGATTCTTGTAATTGGGACTTAGACTGGTTTGATGGTTTCCAGTTTGAGCGCCTTTTTCTTATCATTATAATTTTAGCACCTGCAGATCTCTGCGAGAGTAGGATTTTCATATCATTAACTTTATCAGAGTCTGCAATCTTGAGTTTGGCTTTTTCGACTACCGACTCGTAATAATTACCTCTCGTTTTGAATTGTCTTTTACTCCGACTATCTGGTCCAGTTAAGCCAGTAGTAGTTTCTATAGCTCTGATTTTGTTTCTTATTCCAGTCCTCTTCTTATAAATACCGTACGGCTCTTTTACTTCTCGTTGGTTTTGGAGTTCATTCTGTTGTTTATCGTTAGTTATATCTGGCTTAGTTTGGCCACTCTTTCCAAATACGCCCAGTGGTATTTTGATGTCGATGAGTTCTTTTACAGTTACATCTTCATCCCTAATTTTGATTAAAAAGCTACAGCACGTGCCCAGAGTTACCACAATCAAGGCCAACAAGATTACTGGCGATGTCATCGTGGACGAACCCAAGAAACTTCCACTTTATCTTGTTCAATCAGTCTACCTGTGAACCAAATTGCGTTGAAACGAACGCTCTCGACGCTTCACACGTCCATTCAGTTTTAGGACATACAATGAATTGCTTACAGTTTTGAATAAGACGCTAATATTGTTGTTAACTTGTTTTGCCTTCGAGGAAAGAAAACTATAATATTTAGAAATGGAGAGGATGCATGCGACTAAATGGAGCTCTCTTATCTTCGAAGTGTGCAGCAAGAGTCTTTCAATTATATTTATCATTTTCAGATAATTAACCTGATGTTCTCGATATTAATAACAAGAAAGTGTTCGGTTCTTATTTCCTCCCCTGGCAGCTGTCCCTATTGATCAATTTTTGGCAGCTCTTATGAGCTATAGCACCGGAACCACACATCATGGGACAAAAGAAAAATTAATAGAGCAAAGCACTGCGAATTTAATACTACATATTCGAGAAACCGCATGATGGCCAACGATGTGGAAGTAGAAATAATTATCAAAATGACGAGAGGGACGCAACAGAATTTAATTTAAGAGAACTGTATAGCAGAAGAGGCTTTCTTTATACACTAAGGTAATGGACGTAGCAACTCACTTTCCAGCTGGCAATAATCGATTATTAGGAAGAGCTCGTGCGAGGAAAAGACCTGCAAGAATTAAGCCATTGATCGTGTTGTAAATATCAGATAGGATGGACATCATGCATAGTATGTGTTTGTAAATAGCCAAGAATATAATTAAGGGATCATCAAACGAAGCTAAACTACTTTGCTGAGCAAGAATGTCCTAGCTTCCAGAGTTTGAGTGATATGTCACGATGGGCTTTGCCCATGGACAACGGGCGACTCCTAAGGGAGGAACTGAAGATCGGATGTGTCATCAAGTATTGGTAATTTTCTTATTAAAAATATAATTACAAAGCCCTAGAAAATGCTGTTCTCACTGTAATATTTTTTGAAATGCACTTCTTTGCAAGAATACTGTTAGACAAGAGACTATTAGACAAGTACAAAACACATTCTTATGCTGAGATACTTAAGAAAATATCCTTCGCATTCATTTTAAAGTAGTACAAAGAGCAAGCCTATTTAGCATTATAAGCTATTTTCACCTTCAAGGAGGTGACCCGGGTTTTGTCAAATGTCGCATTTTTACCATTTTCTTAAATAAAAGTGCTAGTGAATGGTAATTTCGAGCATTTGCAAGCAGTGCGAGCATGTTGTTTTTAATTACGGCAAGCAGAGCCAGCAATTTATGCTTATATTTTACCACCGCTACGAGCACGAAGTTTTCTAACTCGCACGAGAGTTCGAACACACATTAGTTTTGCGAGCATTTTAACAAAGGTAAAAACGAGGCGGAGCAGTTTCGAAATTTTGACAGACCATTCGCTAGCCCTATAGTAAAACTAACGACTAATTGTTTTTTTTTTGGCATAACTGAAGTATTTAATTAAGATTGCAGAAGTGGTAAAGCCCGCGCTTCATCAAATTAAAAGCTCTCTGACGTTTGTTCTTCCGAAGCTATTGAAGGTATAAAAGCTTAGGTATACGTAACGACCGGGAATTGTTTATGTTAAAACGGCGTATTGACCGAATTCAACTGCCATGGCTAATTTGCATAATGCTCGATATTTTCAGGACAGACAGACGGACAATCTTTATTTATCCACGGTTAAAACTTCATCAGTTGTACACGAAAGGTGTACCATTGCAATAGTAAAATATGTACATTAAAAATTATAAATGTAATAATGCATTAAAACTGTTTTACATATTAATATTTAGCATACAAGGTACAATTTCCCTTTTGAAGTGCTTCATATGGTTAGACACTCATAGGTTATGTGGGAGATTATTCCATAGGAATGCCCCACTGTAGCTGAAGCTACGCTTTAGGTAGTCAGTCCTCGGTTTAGGTATACATAATTTACTTTCAGATCTCTTAGATCATAGTTAGTATTACGAATTGTAAAGAGATCCTGAAGGTAACCTGGGGTGAGCTTATGGCATGGTTTTGTACATCATCATTGCTTTCTGTGTTTTTTTTGCGATATGGATATTATTAGTTGTCCCAGCCAAGCATATCTTGAATTCATGTCACAGCTTTATTTAGTAATTACTATGGCTGCCCGGTTTTGCAGTTTTTGCAGTTTAGTATTTAACTGCTGACTTAAACCATCCCAGACTGATCCACAGTAAACAAAATGTTTATATATTTTTACTGCAGTATCTCTGCATATGAAAGGTCTTGCGCGCTTAAGTGCGCCAATGCCAGAGGATATATTTTTGAATTATAGAGAAGAATCATAGCAATTATAATCTTAGAAACAAAAATAGAGTAGTCGTGCCTCGCTTTAACACTTATTTTATGAAACACTCGATCGCGCATCGAGGCTCAATTTTATGGAATGCATTGTCAGTGAACTGTAACGAAGATTGTTTACAAAGTGTACACAAGTTCTGTAGAATGGTACATGGTTAATAAGAATGCCACTCTCCAAATAATGGACTTTAATGCCTTATCGGTACAATCAACTCCAAATTTTATGCCTGATTTTATAATACTGTATATTAATTCATTAGATAAAGACATTGATTGATTGATTGTCCGTATCACAAAAACAACCTTAAGCGCATTTGAATATATTCATATAGAATTTGCGCTATATAAGTGAATACCTATACCTTTTACCTTTCTCGTTAAATTTTCCTGCTATTGAGATGGATAACCTATAGTGTTGATTTGTATTGGAGGTTCAGTGCCCAGGCTGTAAGTTGGGTCAGTGCTCGAGAGTTTGGTTGCTAGGCAACCAACCAGCCCAGTACACTGGGTCACACCGAAGTGGACATGAGAAAAGAAAAAGGGGAGGGAGGGAGAGGAAATTACCCGCGAGGAACGCTAATAATCCTGGCAACAGCAAACGTGAGACCAACACTTGCGACCGATGCGAAGAGCAACTGAGAGCCCGCCAAATTTCAGTAAACAAATTCCCGAAAGAGACGCCGGCCCAGGCCCCGCGGAGAATGCCACAGGAAGACCAAGCGCTGGTGTATTTAACCATGTCTAAATTGCATTTAGTCTCGATTAAATTTTCCTGCTATTGAGATGGATAACCTATAGTGTTGATTTGTATTGGAGGTTCAGTGCCCAGGCTGTAAGTTGGGTCAGTGCTCGAGAGTTTGGTTGCTAGGCAACCAACCAGCCCAACGAGACCGCGGTCGAGCCGAGCGAGGACTGACCGAACTCTGACACTAACCTCAGGATCCTGCAATGCCAAAGCCTGGACAGGCCCGATGAGGTAAGCGAGCAAGCAAGCAAGCAAGCAATGTCCAGAGCCATCTGGTTTTGGCTTGATCTATTTAAATTCCCAGCAACTGGGAGCAACTTGAGGAGCTTGAACCAAGGCGAAGCTAGTCTCAGGTCAGGCCCCGAGGCAGCTGGCCAGGGGAACCCTGGCCAGCACCCCCCGGGCCAAACGGCCGCGGGCGACACTGAGAGCTAAGTCCCCCGAAGTTAGCAGGCATAACCGGAGCAACCAGGTAGCCATGCAGCTCTTGAAACTTACCTCCAGACGATATTACCAGGAACCCACAGAAGAACGCATAGAGATTCCAAGGCGATGAGAAGCAAACCAAACAAGGTATACACTTGAGCACTCATAAAATTTTGTTGACAGCAGCACGGCAACAATTGAACAACTTGACACTTACTTCACACGCTAAGCATTACTGGTCAAGAGTAGCAAACAACCTTGAACCAGCCCAACCCGCAATTTCTCCTATTGGAGTTAATTCTTTAGCCAAGGCTGCAACAGTTGAGGAGCAACGGCGGCTAGGTCCTGAGGAGCAATGCGAATATATGTTTGATATGCATCGCTAGTCCACCGCCCCAATGTTTTTATCAGAGATTCTGATAAACCTGCAAGAGAAGCCGCTGTGGCAGCTCCGATGCGAAGGCTGTGAGATGAGAAGTGGCCTATCACCTTTGCATCTGTGAGAGCTTTGCTGAGCAGGCTGTTGAATTTCGCTTTGGTCAAAGCAGAACCGTCCTGTAGAATGAATAGGGGCCCCGGGGCTGGGCCCCTGACAGCCAAATAGGCAAACAACGCGTCCACGGGGCATACTTGGGTAAATGTGCGGCCCACCACAATAGTAGATCCCTGGCGGAAAGGATCTGATTTAGAAGCCTTGATGCGAACAAACAGGAGGCTAGACTTCGCATGAGAGTCTACAACCAAGTCATCCACTGTAAGATGGAGAGTGGGATCAAAGCCTTCTAAAGAGGGGCTGGTAAATTCACTGCAGCGAAGAAAACCAAAGAAGGCAAGGCAAATAGCAGCCCAAAGCATGACGTCTCCTGGCGAACTGGGAACCAGAACTGAGCGTAAGGACGCCAAGACAGCTGGAGTAATTGGCAGCCTTGTGTCCTTGGAACGACCTTGACGCCTGCGGGCACCACGAACAACCCGTTGAAGACGTAAACAGTTCTGTAATGGATTGGGAAAGCCCAAGTCGATATGAAGGGACCGCACAGAACTAAGGTACACCTTAATGGTGGATGTAGAGAGATTGTTGCCTGCCATGAAGGCAACAAATGCGACAAGGCAATCTTCTGAGGCAGGTAGGCTTTCGGATACCAGGTTAGAGCGCTTGCAGAAGGAGAGAAACAGTCTTTGACCTGATGAATAGGATTTCCGGGAGTTAGCAGCAAGCCCTGCATGCAAGAGGGAGCACATCTCCGATGTTAGAACCACTTTGTCAGCGAGAGTAAAAGGTGTTGAGGAATGGAGACTGGGGATTGATCTGCGGCAGGAGCCAACTGACGGAATCTGCGCATCTGAGAACGAGAGAGGGCATCAGCAACCGAGTTTGTAACACCTGGAATGTGTGTGACTGACACAATAAAGGAAAATTTGGCGGAAGCCAAAATTAAACTACGTAATAGGTGCATCACACAAGGGGAACGGGAGGTACCGGAGCGCAGGGCATACACTACAGCTTCATTGTCCAATTTGGAACAAAATGCGTTTAGCAGTCCACTGGGAGCCCCAGATGTGGGCGGCCACTACCACTGGGAATAGCTCTTTGAATGCGATAGGAAGAGGCAAACATTGAGAAGGCCAAAAGCCCTGGAACCAGTGTCCTTGGTATATGGCACCAAAACCTATGGTACCGGAGGCATCACTGGCAACCTGGAAATCGGACGGCGGGAGCCATTTTGGTATTAGAAAGAAACTACAGCCATTCCAGTCGGAGAGAAAGTGATCCCACCACAGCAGATCAGTCTTAACTGTAGAGGAGAGGCGAATATGATGCGCTGGAGAGGACACTTTGCAAGTCAGATTTATGAGTCTCCGAAGGAAGGTGCGACCAGGGCGGATAACCTTGCAGCAGTGATGTAGTAAGCCAATGAGTGATTGCAGTTCCTTGAGAGTACATGAACGGCGAGAAATCCAAGACTTAACGACTGTACGAACCTTCAGCAATTTTTCTTCTGGCAGGCGAGCCTCCAAACGGGTAGAATCTAGGAGGATGCCCAAGAAGCAGAGCTGAGGGGCTGGGCCTACGGATTTGTGAATAGCGAGAGGAACTCCTAGATCGTTGCAAGCGCGGGAAAAGGCATCCATGTTCTGCTGGCAGACAAGGGAGTTTGGAGGACCAAGTGTGAAGTAGTCATCTAAATAATGTATCAATGGCGATACCTTGAAGTGATGAGTTGCAATCCACTGCAAGCCTTCTGCTATGCGGTTGAATATAGACGGGGCAGATCGAAGGCCGAAAGGTAGAGCTAAGTCGATGTACAACTGGTCTCTCCAAACCATACCCAAGAGGAAACGATCATCTGGGTGAATAGGAACAATACGATAGGCACTTTCGATATCCAATTTGCCCATCAGGGAACCGCGACCACAAGAAAGAATGAGGTCAATGGCTTCATCTATACTTGTGAAATGGATGGGGAAGTCCTCTTTGGATATTCCGTCGTTAACGCTTGACCCTTCTGGGAAGGAGAGGTCAAGGATCAGTCTCCATTTCCCTGGTTGGCCCCGCTTAACAATAACGCCAAATCTGCTAGAGTGGAAGAATGGAACAGGAAGGGATGTAAACGGGCCGGCCACTCGACCCAATGAACATTCCTTGGCCAGGTACTCGTCTATGACTATTGGCTGAGAAAGGGCTGACTGCAAATTATGGGGTGCAGAGCGAAGAGGCGAACCAGAGAAGCTGCAGTGGAACCCTTCTGCAATGCCTGTAATGACGAAGGAGGCAAGTGGTTGGTCAGGATGCGATGAGAGAAGATTGATCCAGCGAGAGAGCCGAAGAGGAGTTACTGACGAGACACTAGGTAGGATTGGCCAGGTAGGATTTTGATGAGGAGTAGAGGAGGAGGTAGAGGGTTCACTTCCTCCTCTCCTTCCGAAAGGGCTGGGATGATGCGGAACGGCGCTTCAAAGGTAACGGTGTCGGGGCCTGAGACTGAGAAACTCCTAAGGGACAGTCAAGGGCTCTGTGGATATCTATGCAGCCTTCGGTGCTACACACGTGGCGGAAACGGCAAACCCGAAAACTCGAAATACACTGACCGGAGTTCCAAGAACGGCAAGTGAATAGACTAGTAGTGGAACCGGTAGCCTCAAAGGTGGAACGCTGAGCGCCTCTGGCTGATAGAACTGGGGAGGTCCAAGGGCAGAGCTCCGTCGAATGGTCCATTGCCTGGCAACTCCGACAAGAGACTGTAGCCTTGTTGGCATTTGTGAAGCTGAGGCTCCACAAACTGGGATGTGGTTCCCCCCAAGAAAGTGAAGGCTTGTTCGCTGCCAGAGCTCGAAAGCTGCGATCGTAGGCGAACCAATGGGGGGTTTGGTAGTTGTGGGCAGACCGGCAAATCAGGAGAAGATAGGCCAAAAGGTCGGACGATCTGTGGGGAGAAGAGGCCAGCAACACCGCAGCATACATGCAGAAGGCCTCCACCCAATCATGGAAGTTTAGCAGAGCTTTATGTTTAGGTCTAGTAGGTGCCAGCTCTAAGTAAGGTGCAAGAGAGTTAGAAGTTGACAATCTGACAGTAGCTGGCTTGGAAGGATCAGGGATAGATGACAGATTGGCTGGCAGGAATTCTGTTAGATCAACGAACTGCCCAGAATTTGCCAGGTTGACTAGCTTGGGAGGAATTGGTGGAAGGGAATCCGCTACAAGAAATGGCCGAGTCGAGGAAGGTGTCGGAGCTGCCGGCATCGGAATTGACGACCAACCAGGCAGCGCTGGGCCGGGAACAAAAGTAGATGGAATGGAAGGAATCGGGAAAGGAGCCGACTGAGCAGAACGCATGAAGTAGGGGGCCGACCAAACAGAAGAATACGTACCTGCTGTATCTGAACGAGCCGGGAAGGATGGGAACGAAGGAGATGCTGTTCGAGGCGGCGAAACTGAGGCCGCCGAAGGCCCTGGCATTGAAGAATTGTCAGAGGCCACGACCGTTGAAGGTGGAACTGATGGCCGGAACCCTGCCTGAATCAAAGCCGAAACTAGACTTTGAAAGTTCGTCGAGGAAGAGAGATTGACATCAGCATCCGAACCTGATGGACTTGCCGTGTTTCCGATCGCCTCTGGATCTGACATGTTGTTCGATCGCTGCATTCCACCAACGATACCGCGAGTCCGACGAAGAAACTATATTTAAATGCGATCCAGCGAAGCCAGCAATATTAAGATGAGCACCGAGGAACGCTAATAATCCTGGCAACAGCAAACGTGAGACCAACACTTGCGACCGATGCGAAGAGCAACTGAGAGCCCGCCAAATTTCAGTAAACAAATTCCCGAAAGAGACGCCGGCCCAGGCCCCGCGGAGAATGCCACAGGAAGACCAAGCGCTGGTGTATTTAACCATGTCTAAATTGCATTTAGTCTCGATTATTATTATTAACAGAGTTGTTGACCGGCGTCAGTTTCGAGCAACTTTATACTGTTCCCAAACCTTTCCCAAATGGTTTGACGCTAGTTTTCTTTTTTTAAATCATTTGTACTCAACGTGTGGCGCATGTTTATCAATGACACTCATTGGTTTTTTGTAAGTAGAAACGATATTCCATTATTTTTGCTTTAGATTCGGAGTAGAAAATTATCTTTGGTAAAATGCTTAAGCTGCGTCGCCTGAATGGTCTTAGAAAAGAGAATAAACCGTGCCACTTAAAAGGAAATGTGCATGCTAGTAAGAAATAGAATGCAAGCAACCGTGGACGACGATCCTGCTGGTGTACGTTGGATCAGTGATTGATCTAATCGGCTGAACACATAAAACTAAAAATAGCAAAGCCGACACAACGTAAATTTTAGAGGTTTATAACGATATTTCGGCTGGCCAAACCAGCCTTCTTCAGGTAATATGAAGAAATGTTATTACATTGGCGAACGTGACTAACTAGAAATATGGGTTACGAAATACAGGAAATAGATGACAAATGATTGACACTATAAATATAGAAATAACAAGATAATGAGGTTATATATATACCAGCTAGTATGACTCGTCACGGATGTTGAGACCATAAGGTACGAGTGTTCTAGCTTGTGTAATGAGAGTAGCTTCTCTGGCCTTACGAATTGAGTCTCTATTAGAGAACATTTTTTCGATGGGGATTAGTTGCATGTCATTAGCAGTGTGATTAGGTGTCGAGAGAAAATGTTCAGCAGCTGTAGTAGGTTTAGATATGTTATTAGACTTGTCTACGGTCCGTCGATGTTCGTTAAATCTGTCTTTCAGACGTCGTTTTGTCTCACCTATGTATTGTAAATTGCAGCGGTTGCATTGAATCATGTAGATTAGATTTTTTGTGTTACACGTCAAATTAGTTCTGATAGAGCGTCTTTCACCGGTAGAGAAGAAAGTATAAGTGGTTTGTCCGTCACAGATGTAGGGGCAAGTAGAACAGTTCTTTCCACAGCGGAAAGAGCCAGGTGGGAGCTGAGGATCAGTCGAGTTAGAAGGGAGTTTAGCTTTAACTAGTAAATCACGGAGGTTAGAGGTGCGTCTGAAGGCTACAAGTGGCAAGTGTTGAAAGACTTTCTTGCAGCGGACAGAGGAGTGTAGCAGGCTGTAGTTCTTCTTAATTATTTCAGAAATATGAGGGAGTGATGGGTTATAAGTAATAACAAAAGGTATACGGTTAGAATTGTGTGTGTCTTTGGTTTGTAGAGCAAAAGCGCGAGGGATGTCGGCAGCGCGTTGTATTTGTCTAGCAAGAAAAGAACGGTTATAGCCGCGTTTAATGAGGTATGTGATAAGCTCAGCAGTGCGGTGCTTAAAAGCTTCGTCAGTAGAACAGATACGTCGTAAACGGAGGGCTAAGCTAAAAGGGATGGCTTTTTTGGTATGTTGTGGATGGCAAGATGAATAAAGTAGATGCTGGTGCTTATCTGTGGGTTTAGAATAGAGATCAGTCTCGATATTACCATTGTTTAAAGAAACGTTAACATCAAGGAAAGGTACGTTAGTAGAAGAGTGTGAGCTGGTGAATTTGATGGTAGGGTGAATGTCATTAAGATAATCGATGAATATTTTTAGGTTGTCTGGACCTTCGGTCCAGATCATAAAAATATCATCGATATATCGAAGCCAAGTATGTGGTTGAGATGGAGCGTTTACCAGGGCGTTGGCTTCGAAAAAAACAAGAAACAGATTGGCAAAAGTAGGGGCCATTCTAGTGCCCATGGCTGTGCCGTGAATCTGAAGGTAGTGGTTATCGTTAAAAGAAAAGTTATTCATGGTTAGAATCATGCGAATAAGGTCACAGAGTGTGCCAGTAGGAATGGTTATATGGGGGCGAGTACGTAAAAAGTGATCACATGCATTAATCCCTTCATTATGTGGAATGTTAGTGTAGAGTGATGAGACATCAAGGGTAACTAGTAGTGTGTTAGCGGGTAAATTATCGATGGCTAGTAAGGTTTATAAATCTGAGATGAAAAAAGAAACCTTATATATTAGTTTGTAATTTTATCAAAGTCATGTAGTCATGACTACCCGTCTCATACAAAAGTCTGCCGCAAAATCTTACAATTAAGCCTTTGTTGCTATATCATCCAATCCAAAACGATTATTTTTAAAGAGAGAAAGTGAACTTTTTGCATTCCCTCTCAAATCCCACTATTTATAGGTGAAGCGGAAACACAAAGAGGGAGAAGTTGGTAGTTTACAAATTTATATTGTATTAAGGGCTACGAGGTTACTAGTATTGATTTGAAATCTCTGAATTGAGCACATATAGAAGGGCAAATATTGTTTTGCTTCGGTCTCATACTCTCCCCGTAATCACGCATTAAAGTTCGCACATCCACGCCCAAATTCAACTTCTTTAACTTTATTTAAAAACACGGAGAATTCTAACAGATACAATCTGATTTCCATAGAAGCCGTGTGGTAAAAAATATATTATAATTACAAAATCGGGATATGTCTAGGCTAAGCTAATATATTACAATAATTTTTATTTACAATTTTTATGGGCCATAATTTTTTTAAAGTAATTACAAGAGCATGGGCTCTTGGTAATTATAAAAGGTATTCTATCAAATGATAACTACTAGATGGATAAATAAATAAATAATTATATTAGTCACTAAGGAGAGTGGTGGTCGCAACTTGTTTCTTAAAAGAAACAGACTTTGTTTCGCGTAGTTTGGCTGTTTCAGCCCTTTCAAGTTGTAAACCCTGATGATGGTTGACCGCGTACCAGCCGAAATATTGGTCAAATATAATTATTCCCAAATAGTAGAAATCAGCCTTGCATCGTTCTATTACTTACTTTCAAGTTAGCCACGCACTGGAAGAATGGCTCGATTCCCGCTTTTACGTCACAAAGTACCGGGAATTTGATGATATTTTGCTTAAACCATGTCTGCTGACGTCACGGGATCCCTTTGATGATACAACCCAAATAGCCTGGGTCCTAGTCTCGGTCCCAGTGTATCGCGTAGTTGCCATGGTAGCGTAACCAGAGCAATGTCCGCCATGTTTATCAAACAGGATAAACTCCTTTGAACTGCAGCAAATACTTCATTATTTTCACAAAAACCCGAACGGATCTATATTACAACCATGCCGCCTAAGAAGAAAGGAAAGAAGAGCGGCAAGAAGAAGAAGAGTGGAAGGAAAAGCGCGAAAAAGTCCGCGTCTGCGGCGCTTTCTACAGAAATGCTCACTGAACTCTCGAAGGAATTTTTCTTGATCCAAATTCGCGACTTAGAGGGACGTTTATCGAGATATCAAAAGAAATGCGATGAACTAGGGCTAGGGAATCAAGATTATAAATCACAGTTTCAACAACAGACTACGGATAAGAAAGAAATAGTGTTGTTTTTAAAGAAGCAATTGGAGCAAAGAGCGGATGAAATAGCTGATTTACAAGATAGGCTTATTGGATTACAGCAGGCGAAGGATGCCGAAAAGGATCAGTTTGAAGTCCAACTGGCTACACTGAGGACTGAGATGCAAGAGATAAAGGACCAACTGACTTCTGAAAACATGGTTTTGGGCGGAAAATTGGCATCTCTTGAGGAATTTCGGGTCCAGAAAGAAGATTTGATGGCTAAGTTTGCTAAAATGGAGGAAGAATTGGATAAACAACAAAAGGAGCACAAAGATGTGATTTATAATCTGGAAAGGAAGGCTGTAGTAGACAAGGATAGGTGAGAACTTAAGAGAATATTATATGATTAGGTAACAGATATGTACATTATAATAGTGTACAGTATGAACAATATACATGGGCTAAACTGCAGAATAACCCGCAACTCTTTATGTCCTACGCGTAGCCAGCTACGCATAGTTTGCTACGCGTCGAACAGCTTCGTCCTGTAAAGAATTCATTAAGATATAGCTTCACGCGTGTGAGACTCAGCCTCAGTCCACCTCTTCCATTCGATGCGTAGCACACATAGCACAGCTTCGTTCTATAAAGAATTCATTAAGATATAGCTTCACAGGTGTGAGACTCAGCCTCAGTCCACCTCTTCCATTCGACCCGTAGCACAGCTTTGTTCTATAAAGAATTCATTAAGACAGCTTCGTGGGTGTGAGACTCGGCCTCAGTCCACCTCTTCCATTCGACGCGTAGCACAGCTTCGTTCTATAAAGAATTCATTAAGACATAGCTTCACGGGTGTGAGACTCAGCCTCAGTCCACGTCTTCCATTCGACGCGTAGCACGCGTAGCACGCGTAGCACAGCTTCGTTCTATAAACTTAAGAATTCATTAAGATATAGCTTCACGGGTGTGAGACTCAGCCTCAGTCCACCTCTTCCATTTGACGCGAAGCACACATACATGTAGCACAGCTTCGTTCTATAAAGAATTCATTAAGATATAGCTTCACGGGTGTGAGACTCAGCCTCAGTCCACCTCTTCCATTCGACCTGTAGCACAGCTTTGTTCTATAAAGAATTCATTAAGACATAGCTTCGCGGGTGTGAGACTCTGCCGCAGTCCACCTCTTCCATTCGACGCGTAGCACAGCTTCGTTCTATAAATAATTCATTAAGATATAGCTTCACGGGTGTGAGACTCAGCCTCAGTCCACCTCTTCCATTCGACGCGTAGCACGCAAAGCACAGCTTCATTCTATAAAGAATTCTGTCATTAAGACTTAGCTTCACGGGTGTGAGACTCGGCCTCAGTCCACCTCTTCCATTCAACGCATAGCACATGTAGCACAGCTTCATTCTATAAAGAATTCATTAAGACTTAGCTTCACGGGTGCGAGACTCGGCCTCAACGACGCATAGCCCGTAGAGCCTTGGGGGTATCTTTTCATTTGAACTCGAACACAAGACTACTCTTACTGAATTTTGTGGTGCGGCTTATACACGAGGTTTTTCCTTAAACCTTTCGGGAAAAACAAGCTTCTGTTTATCAGGCTGAAGTTAGGGTTGCGGCTTATACGTGAGGTGTGGCTTGTACGTGATAAAATACGGTAAATGTATAAAATCACTGCCAGTTGAAAGGGCCTTGTGAAACTACTGCTGTCGAGTAAATCTGTACATGTAGTCATGGGACCCATTGTTCATTAAGCAAGGGTAACTTTATCCCAATAGTATATAGTGCTGAATCTGTATTGTATTCTGTACAGTTTACCCTCGGTTTAGCAATTTAACCTGGGATAGTGCTTGTAACCCTTGCTTCAAACAACTGAGCCTTGGAAAGAAGGGAAAAATCAAATTTAAGCTTTTTCAATGTGATATGGTATATATACCACAAAAATTCCATGGTAATGTAAGAATGCCATGCTGTAATATTGTGACCATAATATGAAAAACTACAATCAAGTTTACTGTTTAGCATGTACGATTTTTGCATTTCACATAATTTATGCAGACTTGAATATTTAGTAACCTTTTAGAAATTTCCTTCCAGGCTTAAAAAAGAGATGGTGCTACGATTAAATCAAGTAGCAGCAGAGTTCCGAAAAGTTTCCAACAAGCAGATGGCCGAAACGACAAAAAGGACAATTCGTGAGAATGTGTCAATCAATACACAATTGGCCAAGATGTCAGACAAGACCATGGAACTGATCCAGGAGAATGATGAATTAAAAGCAAAGGAGAAAAAGCAAAAACTACATATTGACATGTTGGAGCATAATGAAAAAGAGCTTGCTAAAAAGAACAGTAGTAATCAGAAGGTTAGTAGGGATCATTCTGAGTGATTTTTTTATGCATTAGTCAATTCCAGCAATGCTTCATCATCATCATCATTTATTAAGTCAGTAAAGCCGTGAGGCATCACACTAACTATAAAATAATACTAATATAAAAATTATATAAAAAATAAAAATAAGCTCGAGATCGCTAGTGAATCTCCCCCCCCCCCCCCCCCCCCCCTCAGTGAATTCGCCCGGGGGGGGGGGGGGGAAATCGATAGTGAATTGTAGTCGTAATTCTTATTGAAATCGCCTCGCCTCAGAAAATAGAGGCAGTACATGTCTAAAGTAAAATCTAAAGTAAAATCTAAAGTTTAAAAAAATAAATAAGTGTAAGACCTTTAGCTACTATTACTACTACTGACTACAAAAATACGCGAGTCGGTAACACTCCTTTTCTTTGGAAAGTCATTTCAAATTATTTCCGAATTTGAGTTAATTACACTGCTAGAAAATTGCAAAACTTACCGCTGTTTTATCTTGTCATTAGTTAATAAGCTGTTTATCCAGAAAGGTTTAATCTAATTACCGAATTAACAAGCGCCGTTAGCTCATTTGAAATAGAACAAAGCATGCGAGTCGGTAACACTCCTTTATTCGGCAAAGTTCTTTCAAAATAGATGGATCGACGCGAGCATTACGGGTTATAAAAACTTACATACCACGATAATTACGTCAACTTCATTATGGTTTTCATGCATGTAAAAATCATCAGGCTATTTGGCAGTTGTTTCCAAATACGAGTCCACTCGCTGCAAGCAAAGGTAAGTTTTAAAACTTCCCGCCGTTTTAGATCTTAATTAGTTCATTAGCTTGTTTATTTAGGAAGTTTTCATGCGAGTCGGTAACACTTGAACATTCGGCAAAGTCTTTTCAAAGTAGGCGGATAAACGGGTTATCAAAACCTTTAAGTATCCACAATAATTACATCATCTACATGTTGGCTTCAGGCAAGAAATAATAACAACTAATCATTCGAAGATTGACGAAGATTGTATGTTGCACTGCTCGCGCGAATGAAAATTGCAGCGTTTACCGTAGCTGCCAACACAAATTTTGTCTAAGAAAAGTGAAGCGTGGATTTTAAAATATAATTGAATTGCATGCCTTTATACACATTACTGATAGTTTTTTGTATTACTATTCTCCACGTCCAATACATTACAGTAATAAAAAGAAGGAAAACATGTATTCATAACCTTTTAAAAGGTTTGAGGAAGGGGGGGCGAATTCACGGGGGGCGAAATCGCTGGTATACCGGTATCCTTAGTGAATAAGTTCAATGAGTTCACACTTGAATTTATCTAGGGATGAAATTGTAAGCAATGTTTGTTGGAAGGCTATTCCAGTCCTTACATTCCAGTCCTTGCTATTCCAGTCCTTACCCCCTGACATGCTTATATACCCCTTCCTGACATGGTGGAGCATTTGCATTGTTTGAGATCCTGGGAGTGGGGCACTTTATATTGGCCCGAGGTTCAGGCATTAGAGAGCATACATGTATATTAAGCAAAAGACGTTCATAAAGTCACAGACGGTAACTGGAACTTAGTTAAATTTCCCTTTTTTGGCATGAATTGTTGATGTTGTTGCATGCATAGGCATGTAATTACATCAAACTGAACAATGGTCTTCCTGTCCATGTTAATCGACAAGAAACGTGTCCGAGGTTAGTAAGATTTTACAAACGTTTTCGATCCAATCTTCTCTTGGCTTGTGATGAGAGAAAACTGGACACTAAAAGCTCTTTTTCGCTGAATGAAGTCAAAACAACATCATGATGGAAATTGAATTTACTTTTTTATCATCTGGAAGCCATCTACATGTATTGAGAGGTGGAAAATCAATTCAACAAAATTGCCAATTTTACCATGCAAGTACATTAACCTTGGCTGAAAAACAATGTTTGCTCCCAAATGTTCCTAATATTTAGACGACTAAATCGATTGCTGTGTTTGTTTTCTGTAAATTGTGGAGTTTACTTACAAGTGTTTATGGTATTCATTTTGTTACCTATTATAATTCCAGAATAATTCCCAATTCTTTTATGCAGCCATTATTCCCAAAACTATTCTGGAATAATTTCTGTAAGGCTAGAGGTAACCAACATAACACACTCCAAAACAGTAAGAATGCCATTTCCAGCTTTCGTTTGTCAAAGAACCAGAGTTTTTATCACTTGTTCTGATAGATGGAGAGAAGCCAGTGCATTGAGCTCTACATTTTTGATGATTTAAAAATAATGACATATATACTCTATGTTTATAGATTATTCGCATGTTAGCTGAGAAAGCCAAGCAGCAGGAATCTGTCTTAGCAGACTATGATGAACGAGAGGAGCAGCAGAGAGAAATGGAGAGTGAGGTGCAGTTACTCAGGGCACAAGTTAACAGCATCAAGGACGAGTTAAAAGTAAGTTAGAATATGTGGGATCTTGGTCTATCTGTAGCCTGAAGACAGAGGAAACTAAATGTAAATTTACATCTCATAATTATATGTACACATATTATTAAATATTTTGTTTATCTTTGGATGAATTAGCTAGCAAGATATGCTAATATCTCTGAGACTCCTTCCACACACACTCCTTACTACATTCATACTCTCTGCACTCAATGCCAAACTTGCATGTTGATTTTTATGGAGGGAAGAAAATTAGATAAGCCAGAGAAAACCCTGGCAGCATGGGTGAGGATCAACAAACTCAACTCACACATGGCGGCGCATCTGGGAATCTATCTTGGCCACAGTAGTGTCGGATAAGGCATGTAGTTTTACCTGCTGCTACCCAGCTCCCCACCCAAAGACAAAAGACCATGCTAACCTAAGTACAATTAATTTAATTTAAGAGTAAAATTCTAGGGAAGTCTTACTGGTATTCACTTTCTTTCAATAGACAACCTATGACAAGAAAGAAGCCTTTGAGACAGAGCTGACTAAAGTTAGGAAGGACCGTCAACTTGTTATGAAGATCAAAGAAGATCTTGTTGGGATTCTTTCTGAAGCAGCCAGTGCTCTCAGGTCATCACTTGTGGTAAGAATTGCATGCAGATATTATTGGTCTCTGATTGGAATACTATTTCATCCTAATACTTTGATGTCATCTGTGCATGATCTACATATATATAAGAGGACAGACACATGACAAATTGAATAAAACTGATCAGTACATTTTGGCTTGTTATTACTGTTTTAATTGAAGTGCGACCCTGGAAATTTCAAGTTGCATTACTTTGAAAAATTGCATTTAACCAACCATCAATCAAAATTTAGTTAAGTCTAGGCTGTGAAAGCTTTGTATGAGACTAGACAGTTTAGACTGCATTTGAATGACAGTTGTCTAAAATTTTGCAATATTTCAAACGTACCTTGAAGTTTCCTTGTCAATTACTTCATCCAAGCCTAAGAATATGACCAGGACTTAACTCTCAACTGCCTTCATATATGACAAGAGTTCCACAATTTGAGCTAATTGCCCATCCTCTTTTGTTAATGTTTTTGTTTTCATTTTTTAGCCACAAGCTGAGGAGAGTCCATATAGGAAGGCAGATATGCTATCACAGCGTGAGACATTAGTACAAACTCTATTAGGCATCCTGAACAGGGCTGCTGAGTTCGGTGTAGGACCAAGTGCCAAGGAATTTGTACCCCAGGAAAAGACTAAAGGCTACTCTAGCCCCAGTCCTGATGTTGGCAGACATATCCACAAGAAGAGAGAGTAAGTTTTACGAGAGCTAATTCAGAGCTGGAGGTGTCGATTTTTTACTTGAGGTATGATGTATACAAATAGAATTTCATTCTCAATTTTCTCTTCCATTCATTTTCAGGCTAACTACACCTCTCGTAAAGTCATCAATAGCAGCAATCAATAGACCACTCCCACATTATAAGCTGGGTGATCTCGGCATTGTACCCCGTCCAACACCCAAGCTAGGGGAGAGACAGGGTACATCATCCCCTGTACTGGAGCCTGTTGGACACAAGAAGACTAAGAGTGTTGGTGTACAAACAATCAGTGCACAAAAGGTAGGGGATGGTAGATGCATTCTTTTGTCAGTGTTAGAGCCTGTTTTATTGGGGGGGGGGGGGGGGGGTGGGGTGGGGGGGTGAGGGCTTACTCCCTGAACTAGATCTATTACAGGGGGAAACTCCTTGAGCTGGATTGTTACCATATCCATGATACCCTAGTATCCAGAGACCATCACTACACCATAAATCCCCAGCCATCGTCATCACTGGTATAATCAACTAACAGTCGATTAAGGTGTGCTAATCGCAGTGGGAAGCGAGTAGCAGCTGAAGAAGAGTGTTAGCCCTTTGTCAGAGCTTCCTCTTTTGCTCTGATGAAAGGCTAATGCTCGTCAGCTGCTACTACTCTCTTCCCATGGTGATTAGCATCGACTTTTAATTGATTATACCAGTGTTTATCTTCCCCGTCGCCGTTATCCAACCCTAGTTTTTACAGGAACTAGTCATCCATCGTTTTTTTTACAACAACTGCCCAGTTTCTCGTTTTCTGATTGGCTGATAGCCATTGGAAATAAGAGGCCACGGTAGATTACATGATCGGTATTAGTCATACGTATGTATACTTGAATGGAAGTAAATATCCAAGATCGATTGATTGCATGATAGTGCACGCTACAGTCGCTTTCCCCCCGCAATTGTTGTTGTATTCTTGGCCCTGCGCGCTTCACAATTTTAATTGTTGTAAAAACAAATTTACGATAGTTTGCGATAATCTCATGGTCGAAATTTGTTGTGGATTCACCATGCGATGACGTAAAAGGTGGTAAATAACAAGATAATGAGAAAGTAATCTATCGTAAATTTATTAGATAATCTTCAGTTCAGATTTCTTGACGACTGGGTCATCTACAATGTACGTGTACTGTCTCGATTAGCCCACTCGGTAGCCTACGTTGTATCCGCCTCTCTTCTGCCGGCTCACTGACCTACTCTCTCTCTCGGGTGGGTCAGTGAGCCGGCAGAAGAGAAGCGGGTACAACGTAGGCTTACCCACTCGGCTATTACAGGTAACCTGTACCTATTCTTGGGTTGCAGTCAATCCCTGGAGATTCAAAAGACAAAGAAGCGGCAGCCATGTTGGAGGACGGAACAAAAGACACTAATGAGGAATCTTTTGTTAATGTTCCTCCAACATGGCCGACGTGACGTCATGTGCAACCCAAGAATACTCTTTTTTTTCTTTTTTCTCTAAATATTGTAATTTTCAAAATGGTACGAAGAAAACTTGTTGTTGTTGTCTTAACTGATTTCTATCTATTTGCAGGCCATGTTTTTCGCAGACCAGCTGTTGTCACGTCGCAGTGGTTCGACCTCGGCTCATTCGTTCACTCGCCCAGACTATCCCTCCACTATAAGAACCGAACTCCCTGTTGGTCATGGCTCAAGGACTATAATATCATAATATACATCTAGTTCTTTTCGCAAGAAAATATTGCAAATGTATCTTCCCATAGAAATTCAAAGGATACGATTCTATGGGATTGTAGGGTGAATTTCTATAAACCCCCAATGAACGATGTTGCTAAACTAAATATTACGTGGAAACGTGATATTAGTATATTTTAAATCATCTCGACTCGACATTACTTGTGTGATCATTTTAGGTAACCTAAATTGTTAGGATGGATTTGAATTGTAAATAGAAACTGTAAGTAGATATCGTAAATAAAACTTATCAGTTATAAATGCCAGGAGTGAATGTTTTTTTTTTTGTGGAAGCATGATTCAAAATCGACTAAAGGCCGGCTGTTTACAGCGGCAGTACACACTTGGCTTTGACAGATTATGCCGGCATAATTTCGAGCATAATACTATAGTCGGAGCATCAGGTATTATGCCGGCATAATACTAATATTTTGGGGCATAATAGGTCTATTTCCAACAAATCTAAATCATAATTCTTTTCAGTTTTTCATCAAAATTCTACAATTTGCAAAGAAATTTTGAAAGAGAAATGCAACCGCACTCAAGGCTAGGTTAGTTTCCAGTCTCCTCTGAAGGTTTGGGGCCGGGCTATCCTCATTTTGCCAGGCTGCTGAGGACTGCAAGTTTCTGCTCCAAAATGGCGACTTCCAGTAGTGAATTTAGTGATGCAGAGTTGCAAGAAATACCGGATGTTATGTCTTTCTTTAGAAAGGGGAAGCGGGGATTTGTTATTTTCTTTGGCATAATTGGGAGCATAATAGTCCTCCAGGCGAGCATAATTTGGAGCATAATACTCCGTTTCCGAGGGTGACGCCAAGGTGCATAATACTCAATTTTTGGAGCATAATCTGTCAAAGCCTAGTGCACGCGCGAGAGTACTCGTAGGATATTTTGGGTGAGGGACTAGCTTGCAGTATTGGCGTAAAATCAGGAGAATTTTTGGAGCCGCGCTATATTACCCCTCCCCATCCTCTTTCTCCTTTCCCTCCCCCCACCGCCTTCCTTTTTTTGTCCTCACACCTTCCCTCGTTCAAATATAGCGCGAACTTCGGAGTCAAAACGGCCGCTATTTGGGGACGAGGCTAGAACGTTCCCGGGGGTCTTTACGCGCCTAATTCAAGATGGCGTCGAATTTGTGCTCTTCTGGGCCCGGATTAGCGCTAATCCAGAGTTAATTACCATGACAACTAATATGTTTTGTTGAGAGTTAATCCAGGATTAGCGCTAATCGGGCTTTCAGGAACCGGGCCCAGGGTAATAAGTTCATGTCCTATATACACCAACAGGAAAAGCGCACCTATAAGTTTTCAGTAATATAACGTAAGTAACAGTCATCCACCACCATTAGACGTCATCCACCGTCATCTAGCATCACCCGTCGTTACTAGACATCGACCACCGTCATTGAACATCAACCACCATCATTAGACATCAACCACCATCATTAGACATCACCCACCGTCATTATACAATACCCGGCGTCATTAGACATCAACCACCGTCATTAGACATCACCCGGCGTCATTAGACATCAACCACCGTCATTAGACATCAAACGCCGTCATTAGACATCACCCGGCGTCATTAGACATCACCCGGCGTCATCAGAGATCACCCGGCATCATTGGACATCAACCACCGTCATTAGACATCAACCACCGTCATTGGACATCACCCGCCGTCATTAGACATTACCCGCCGTCATTAGACATCACCCGCCGTCATTAAACATCACCACTGAAACCTGCTTAGTGAACATGACTTGATTTCTCGACTCTCCAATATCGGGGATTGGGCTACCTGTGGTCTAAATTACCGCCCATTGGCTTCCAGGCTCGAAATGCTAAAATATTGCAAGTTGTAGTGTTTATTAAAGTATATCTTAATATTTTAAATCATTTTCACTGTAATAACTGACTATGATGCTAATAATAGCATAGAAATGGAGCTAGAGCCCAGGACCCACTCCGCTATTTCAGTATCCAAGATGGCTGCCTTTCAGATAACGATCCCGAGAGTCAAAAGAACTTACAGAATCATGAAACAGGAAGATCGGCCCAGATAAACTATCAACGTCATGATCCCATAAAGAAGAACAACCTCCCTCTCTTCAGAAAGTGTCGCACAATGTCAGTTTCAAAACAAGGAATGAGAATTGCAGTTCTTCAGAATAACGTGAAGGTGGCCTCTTTGCGCAAATGTACATAACAATGCAAAGCCGAGACGGCGATATGAGAGAATTCTTTTGTCACGAAGTCCAATCCTTTCCATCCTCACTTTCAGAGTTTGGCAATCTGCGTTTGCCAAGTGCCAAGTCCGACCTTCTGAAATGTCTGCAACAACCAGTCCACCTTGATCCACTCAGTCAGTTCGATTGCAGGGTTTTGGACGGTGCTGTAATTGTACACTGTCTACCGACCGTTGATGCCGCGAGATTTGATGACTACGCATCTTCAGCAGCAGGAAGTGACAAGGGAGAAAAGCGGGCAAGGTATAAGAAGAAAAGTGTCAGGCCAGACGAAGCTCCCAACAAACTGGATGCTCTTCCTACGTGATCCTGCAAACAAGTCAGAACTCTTCGCATTTTTGACGTTGAAGGTCGCAAGTTTGCACTGGCCCACTGGCAGAGCGGTCCACATCACATCTCACGGGTGGGTAATAATTGAAATATTTTTAAATTAATTGCTATAATGAAGTGATTACACTAGTAACGCATCTAAATGGATCTGAAATCACAATTGCGGTTTTGTCTTCTAGGTAAATCTGTGATATCCCTTGGCTCGGACCGTTTGATGTGCGAGTGTAACCACTAAGAGGCCGACACCCGTATCGTTGTACATGTACACTGTTGTACACCGTTGACACAGACATCATAGTAATCCTTGTTGGAAAGTTGCATGATCTCGCTGTCTACAATCCACGAGCGGAAATCTGGGTGGCATTCGGAATGGGGAATCACTTCTCATTCATCAACATCAACAGCATATGTTCTACCCTTGGCGAATCCGGCTAAGTCACGCGCCCTACCAGTGTTCCACGCTTTCACTGGATATGATACCACCTCATCATTCTGTGGTAAAGGCAAGAAGTCGGCGTGGCAGGCATGGGAATTGAATGCCGAAGTCACACCAGCCCTGGCATCCATTGCAGCTCATCCCTTCCAGCAGCTAAGCGTCATCTCCGAGAACTTCAAGAGACTTAAGAGAATGACGATCCTGATGTATGACAAATCGAGCTCCCTGGAGAATGGTGCTGTTCTGTAAGCATAACAGAGCATTGGAGAACATTACTCCAATACAGGTACATAACCGCCATCGTAGGTAGAACAGTACGAAAATCATTACAGTAGAATCTCGATAACTCGAACCCTTGATAACTGACTCGGAATGCCGAAGTCACACCAGCCCTGGCATCCATTGCAGCTCATCCCTTCCAGCAGCTAAGCGTCATCTCCGATCGAGAACTCGATAATCCGATAATTCGAATTACCTACGATGATTTTCGGCTCTGCTTGAACATCCCTTGTAATTTCACCTTCAATAACTCGAACCAATTTTCGTTCCCCCCTGAGGTTAGAATTATCAGCCGGATTCCACTGTATTTGCATAACCAATGTATCGTTCAGCGGGCAACGTTACTTAAGTAAAACGTTAATCGTTCTAGTGAAGGAATTGATACACTAAACTCCAAAGAAACCCTTAATTACTACAAAAACGGCAATTTACTAGAGACGACTGAGTTGTCATATATAATTGTCAATTGACTTCCCCTCTATATTGACATTAAATTGCAGGATGCACTTCTGCAACATTCTCAAAGGGCTGTGTACCAGGCGGGTATATGGACATCATCTGAGCAGCCTGAGCATGATCTTCCTTCTCCCGAGGAGTTTTCGTAGGTCAAAGTCGATGGCTTTTGGAGACCCAAATGGATATCACTTCCCCAAGTTGCAAGCGTTTGCAGAGAGCTGATAAAGTGTTCCTGCAAAGGACGCTGCTCCCGCTGCAAATGTGTCAAAGGGAATTTGCAGTGCTCGCCGCTGTGTAAATGTAGTTGCACAGAGAGCCTTCTTTGGAAAGACGAAGTTCTGAATGGCCACTTAAACAGAAACCAATCTATTACAATAGTGGCATTTTTTTATAGCAAGCAACCTGGCTTTTCAATGGGAGTTTAATCGGGTGTGTTTAAGGGCCCGAAAAGCATTATGGGTACATTAAAATGCACTACAGTTTATCCGAATATACCTGATCAATGTTCTGTGCTACGTTTCCAAGATAATAAACCGATCCGGCAGAAACTGATCTTAGATAAAGAGCTTGGTAACCAGGCAATTCAGAAATCAGCCAATTTTGATTGTATTCGTTCTACCATAGTTAATAGAGTGGAATGGTTATGAAACCCAGCGACCTTCTTTGTTATATGTCTTTGTTAGCTTTTTTCAACCGTGACCCAGCACAAAACACAATAGAAATTCCAATGTGTTAATCAATCAGCCAATAGAAACGTGTGAGTTCAGTCGTTCAGGGGACGCTAATGAACTATGACCCTGCACAATCTTTTGTCTTGCCCCCTTCCAACATAAATCGCAGCGCCTTTGTTAGCCCCTTTGAAGTCTGCCGGGTTTCATAACCATTCCACTCTATTAACTATGGTTCTACATAGTAAAATGTGATATTTTCGTGAGCACCCCTTCTAATTTTGTTTAGTTACCCTAAAGGAATTTGTGTGCCAAATTTGGTGCTTTTATCACTCTTGTCACGATCAAGCCAAAATATTGCGCTAAGCCACCTGACTATTATGGGCAAAACCAAGAATAAACCGGTCAAACGCCAGAATAAGGCAATTGCAACGGCAAAGGATAAACCAGCTAAAGACAAGAAGAAGGCAAAACCAATTGCAAAGCACAATGAAAGCAGACCAAACGGACGCGGAAGACGAAAGAAAAGCACGAGGACAGATAAATTACCCGAAGAATCAGCTCGTGAATATATGCTCCGGAAAATGTCAGAGATTGGGCATGTTGTTGTAGAAATACTTAAGAGGAATCAAGTGGCCTATAAATGTACAACAAAATAGTTAAGCCAGTGGTATTAAATAAGAATATATAATTTCGAACATTTCTTTGATTTGTTCCTCTTTCTTGAACTCCAAGGACCAGACACTTGTTTTGAAGAAGACATCTACGGATAATTTTAGCGAATACGCTTCAAATTTACGATGACATATTTATGTGAGAAACGATTCGATACAACGCTGACAACAAGCCACAGAGCGAACTCCGACCTGAACAGCAAACAACTACTCCCGCGCTTTATAGCTACGGTTGAATGCTCATGACGATTGATGTGGTGTATGAGCTGTCAATCAAAATATGTAACGCAATCGCCGGTAAAATGTTGCTTTTTGATATTTCTCCGTCTAGATAAAAGAAAATTCAACCATTTTTTTTCTGTTGGATACTTAGCACTCTAAACTTTGTTTTTACGTTTGTTTTTTTAAATTCGGCTCTGAACCTATACGATAACCTTCAGTCGGCCGCTTCAGCAATTTCCGGAATTTCATTTGGTGTCCATTTAGAAACAAACGCGGCTCAAAAAAGCTGGCACAATCTACTGAAGCTAATTAAATGCCCTGGACGTGGGTGCCGTTCGCTCTGACAACCCTTGCCATTTAAGTCGGACCGCTTCAGCAATTTCCGGAATTTCATTTGGTGTCCATTTAGAAACAAACGCGGCTCAAAAAAGCTGGCACAATCTATTGAAGCTAATTAAATGCCCTGGACGTGGGTGCCGTTCGCTCTGACAACCCTTGCCTTTAAGTCGGACCGCTTCAGCAATTTCCGGCTATTTTTAACACAACCCCCCTCCCCCATTTCAATATTGGTTTTCGAGCAGACTGAAATGTTGCCTTTCTATCCCAACATTGTGAAGGGGGAGACAAGCGAAGTCATAAAAAATGGGCCATCCCTTCATGTAGGACGACACGAATTGCTACCAAATTGTATTCTATTGTATTGTATTGTGCTGCGTTCTATTGTTGTATTGAATTGTATTGTGTTGTATTCTATTGTATTTTTGGTAAAAAATCGTGTCGTCCTACATAAAGGGATTGCCAAAAAATGCCTTATATTGTCGGCCTGTCCGTACTTAAATGGCGAAGGTTGTATGTTCGCAAACGCGGACCTATTTTTGTGATTATGATTCCCGTGCTGCTTAGCGAAAGGTTAACAAGGTGGCTCGACCCTCCCCTCCTTCGTAGTTGTTCTGAGAACTTCCTTACCTGGCACTCGAGTTGGTAATGAACGCAGTTTGTTATACAAAATCACCGAATTTGCTGACTTAACCACACAAAAACACCATCACAAGAAAACAGGTCATAGGATTATTGTTTACAGCAAGAAAGACAGTGAGAAATTGTCAGAGAGAAGGAAAAAATGACCAAGAGGCAAGAAGCAATATAGATCACCATTAAGCTGGCTTTGCCACGTTATATTTTGGTGAAGGAATTGAACTGCTTGTGGTCGTGTTGTTTGGATTTGATAGATCAAGAGCTTTAACAGTAGGCACAACTATGCCTCCAAAATTTAGTCGAGCTTCGGAAGACGATATTTCTCATTCAAGAGCGTCTGAAAGGGTAAGTGAAGAAGACAGATTTTACTTTCTTGTTATCTACCTACGTCATCATAGCTAGTATAATGCTTTTGGCTTTGTTTTGGTCCAAATCTCTAATCTAAGACATCCCACACTAAAGTCACAATGTGCCTTAAAATTTACCTTAAACACTACCAAAACCAATCAACTTTTCTACCATAAACAATACCAATTTTCTAGGGGGGTGGGGGGAGGAGTACATCTCGTATGAGTGGGACAAACTACGGCATGTCAGTACCATAACCATTATGTAACTGTGCTGTACCATATTTATCTCTATAATTTAATTGGATCAGCAGGACATGAACAATGGGGAAACCATTTCAATGTCACGGCAATTGGAGGAACAAAAGAAACCACATTTACTTCTTTTGTTCCTACCAACCAAGATGGCCACTATGCTTTTGTGATTGTATTCCGTTAGGAATGATTGCAAGTACCCAAGAACATGTTGTACAGTGGCCGTACAATAACCGTGCCATAGTCATGCATTGCTGTAGTTAATGTCCCACTCATACAAAATCTGTTCTATATTAAAGAAGGGTAAGAAATACTGGTACATAATTATATGATGTACAATGATAATGTGATTAATAAAAGAATGATATCTTATTTAAAGGCCAGCCTTCTCAGTTTAGACAATTCAGATGATGATGGGACCAACATGTAAGTTTTCCTATGCTTTAATCCAATCCTAGCCGGTGTACAGCCATTGCACAATTGCCTTGGGGGGAAATGGGGAGAGCTAGCTAGGGCATATAATATATAATGTCAGATATATAATATATATGTTGTGGTTCAATTTTAACCCCTGGTGCAATATTTTTTGCACCAGTGTAGGTTTTTTGCACTGTTGCATATTTTCAAGATTCTAAAAAAAAAAAAAAAAAAAAAAAACTTTTTTTTTAAGATAGTAAGCACTTAGGTTCACTGATGGTTAGGGTGTTTTTAATTGTTGGGTTAGGATTTGGATTAGTTCACATGACTATTATTGAAGATGGAGGTCGGCCTAGAATTGACCTTGAATCCTATTGCTTATACTCCTGTGATCAGGCTCTGATCCGAGGCTGTTGTATTAAGTGACTTTTATTAGCCCTAAATTTGTGATTAAGCCCTAAATTAGTGAGCACTTACATTAGTATGTCCATTGATGGTTAGGGTGTTTTTAATTGTTGGGTTAGGGTTTGGATTAGTTCATATAGGGAGAAACATAATATTTTTCTGTGTTGTTTAGTGATCTAGCCCTAAAACCCTAAATTAGTGACTAGCCCTGCAAATCCTAAAATATTTATTCAAGTGAGTGACAACTTTTTGTTTACCTGGAAACATCTTTTCTGTTTTTTTTTTTTTTTTTTTGGGGGGGAGGGGGGGGAGGGGGATTGGAATCAAACTTCTATCAGTACTTGCCAAAAGTCATATATATTTCTTTCTCTCATCATTTAGTTTTCAGATCTAAGGTGATATTACCTGAATGATACAACTCTTGCTGAAAGACTTCAGAAATGATGATATTTTTGTTAATAATGCTTGAGTTTATTGTACTTGACGAAAAAGAAATATCAGGTACAGTTCACTCATGCTTTTGTTCATGTATAAATTATGCAGACAATTGCAAAAAACCATAAGATCCACTTTTATCATTGTTAGGAATAATATTGTGAACTCTATCGTTTTACTCTGCTTGTATTAAATAGTTTTTCTGTTTGGCATGAGAACGACACAGTGCAACACTGACAGTTGATAACTTTTGGAGTTACCCGAGGCTGAGTGGTATTCACGGCCCACTTTTTCTTATCCTCTCTGCACTATATATAATTCTCTAGATCTGTCATCAGATGACAGGAGAATATTATTTTTTGAAAAATACTCCTTTGTGCACAACTTCTTTGCTATCACTGTAAGGTTAGAAAGTGGTTTACTTCCATAACTTTCTTGTCAAAGTATTTTGCTCTGACTTGAGAGTTCTGCATTCTAAAGCATTATCAGAGACTCTTCTTTCATCGTTTTTGCTGGCGAGCTGAAAGGCGAGCCGGCATATAATCGCTGCAAGTTTGAAAGTATGGCGATGTCTGTCTGTTCGTTTGTTTCTCTGTATGTTGGGATTATTTATGAGTCAAGTCACGTGAGAAAGTGAGCATGTGAGCTAGCGTATAGCTTAAGCGAGCAGGGAGGCCACAAAGTGCAGGTTGATAAATGAAATAAATTTATGGGCATGACTTTTTGCTGATCCTCGCTGTTCTGCAAGAACCCACAGTATCCTTTGCAGCTGTTATTTATGTCGTCAACACAGTTTTTTGTTTGCTGACGATTTATAAGGGCTTCAAACTCCGGCTTTGTCTTCTCATTTTTCTGAACTACTCAGAATACCTTGAAATTACCGTTCAATAAATCTACCTTAATTTATCCTAAAGAAAGCTTTGATTTATACCCTTGAAGATTTATTTTCTCTTCTTTGCCGTTTTCTTGCCTTTAACAATAGGAAATGGACAATCTTAAATCTGCAATGAATCTACAATGTTTACCATCTCATTTTTCTCGGCCAATGGAAATCCAGATACTATGGCGCATAGAGGTTTCTCTCGGTGACAGGAAAGGCAAATTAGAGATGAGAAACCTCTGCTCGCAGGGTACGTTGATCTGCGATTCAATTCCAGGGAAATACACATGCGTACCGTCCGTTGTGGTGGAGCCCATTGAGGCAAACAAAGCAGCAAATGGCAACCAATTTGTTTGGATTATAAAGTATGACAAAGAAATCAGGGGTTAATCAAAAGTGAGCATGAGGCCAATGCTCCATTTGTTACTCTGCATTCAGCTTTGATGAATACTTTCATTCTGACATTCAAATCGTGCTCTTATAATATTAGATGGGTATATGATGGCCTTAATACATGGCTTAGATTCTAATCAATTGCTACTATATTCGCTCAACAGCAAGTCACTTTCGATTTGAAACTACTAGTTTAAAGATATAGCTTCAGTCTTCCGAATAAATGTTCTTCTTAAATATACATGTAAACTGAGAGGTGAAATCCTATTCTATGGCTTTCTTTTAGTTTGGTTCTATAACTCTATAAAAGTCAGTTTGGTTCACAGTTTCCTGCTTCTGTTCATGCAGGAAAAGGAAAAAGGTGGTAAGGAAAAGGAAAAGGGAATAAGGGTGAGTAACGTATAGAGGAGTAGTCCATGAGCCAAGGCCTAAAAAAAATGTTTTCGTTGCACCCCCTACGGGACATAGTGACGTTGGTATCAAATTAAAGCTTATGACCTATATTTTACGAATCCACTTGTTGCCAAGTATGTAACCTGTGCTTAAGCGAGAAATTGGACAGTTTCTATGAGGGGGTGGGTAGGGGGATTTTGCGCCATTGGAATTCTACAAAACATAAAATCATTCATATTTCAGCTAAAACTCAATCAATTCCATTCAAATTTGATGTGCATACATATTAGATCATCCAAAATGATATGGGACAGATGGCATGTATTTTCGTGTTTCCATAGAAACGGTTGCTATGGAAATCTCACCAAATACCAAAATTGTAACTTTTTATAGTGAAATCATAGCCAAAAGTATGATTTATTGGCGGTTGTGAAGCTATTTCCCACCAAACTGTATTATTTTAGTAATATTAGACTCTCCTAAACTGTAAAACTACTTTAATTGCCCATTCATCATGATGTTAGGGAAAATGGCACGCATATTTTCAAGAGGGGTAGAGTAAAGTAACATTTTGTCCTCAAATTGAGAAAATTCATATCTCATTATCCACTGATTGGATTCTAATTAAATGTGGAGCGATTATGCATTACATGTAGAACAACAACTTGAACATTGTTAAGTCAGTAATTTTGTAACCATGACAACGGTTACTAGGGAAACCTAAAAATTAACGAATATCATATTAAGTTGCTTTAAAGTCTATTATGGCCATATTTTCTCAGTGAGAACGACTCAATTTCTTTAGCCATGACTTCTAATGTGCTTAAGATCTGGGTTTTTTTTGCAAATAGCGACTACACTAACATATTTAAATCCATTTGTTACAACCACATTATTCCTATTTTATTAAATCATAATATGTAACAGGCTTTTTTCTAAATACAGTAACAAAACGTTTTGGCTGTATTTCATTGATTAAAAAAGTACTGAAAAGTATCTTGAGAATAATCCGTCTCCCTGAGTTCCAGTTCCATTCCAAATTTTATTTCCCATGGGGCTTTGTAAACTTGGGATGCAGTGAGATGGTCAGCCATCTTGGATTCAGAATGCGAACAATCAAGGTAAGAAAATTACATAAAATCACACTGTTTAAGACAAAATACCGACTTACAGGTTACACTTTACTCACTTTGACTTACCAAAGAACATTTTTAAACGTTGAAAACCTATGCTATCATATTTTCAAGACGTAAATTGCTTCCTTAAAGTATCTGTAAGTACGACCCTGGAATCGAGCACATGGAGCACAGTGAATTCAATTAAGTGAACTGATATTACTTTGAGTTTTCGGTTAATTTGGAAATACTTCAGAATCTGCATCATCTTTCAACAGGTGGGTGAACCTCTGAGAAAGTATTTCCGAGAAAATATCAGGCTAATGTAATGTAAATGGCTGAAGTACAACCACTAAAAAGGAAACGTTCATCTAGTCCCAATCGTCAGCCTCAATGGAATAAATGCCTTTGCCATATCAAAAGTAATGTTCGAAACAAATTGACTCCGTTTACGGAAAAGAGTTGGCGTACGTTTGAGGAGAGCTGCAAAGCGAGAAAGGATAGCATATGGTTGTCGATGAAAGATCACTGGACGAATGGACCGAAAGGAGGATATCACAGGCAGTGTTATCAAGAGTACACACACATCGGCAAATTTCGAAGGTCCAAGCATCCAGAAAAGAGGCCAAAGCCTGCTTCATCTTCAGTACAAAATGCAAAACGTGTTGAACCCCAGGCAAAGCGTGTTATTAGATCCCAGGTACAGCCATTCAATCTAGATAAGTGCATCATTTGCCAAAAAGATAAGGTCAGAATAACCAAGGGATCAGCAAGAACGAGGGAGCCGCTTACCCAGAACATCAGTGAATACGGTAGTGTTTCTATATTGAAGGCAGCCCAGATACGGAATGATGAACGCGTTCTTCGACAAATCGAAGGGAAAGACACTATTGCTCTTGAAATTAAATACCATCGATCTTGCTATAAGGAGTATGTGCGTGAGGAGACATTGTCTAAGCTTGAAGATCAAAACTGCGAAAATGAAGATTCTACAACATCCAGTTACCAGAGAGCATTTCAATGCCTCAGTGATTACATCCAAACTGAAATCATTTCCAGCGCCAAGGTGATAAAGATGTCCGAGCTTCAAGAACGGTTTGTAAATGACTTAACGAAGAGAGGAGTACAGGCCAGAGACTACAGATCGTCGAAACTGAAAGTCCGACTACAAAGACACTTTGGTAAACAGTTGTCATTTAAGCAACCAATTAATCAAAGCCAATCAGAGCTGGTATACTACTCAGGTGTCAAAAAAGGTGATATTGTCGAAACCGTAGTATCAAATTCGGTTTCCAGTGCAGAAAGTGAGAGACCAAGTGTCGTTCCTGCGAATTCACTAGCAGAGCAAGACACATTGTCGTACCAAGTTTATCATGCATCGAAACTGTTGCGAAGCTTACTGCTTGAAATGAAACCATCAATGCCATGGCCGCCAAATCCGCAAGACTTAGACGATGGTAACTCTATTGTTCCTGATCTCCTATACAATATGTTTGCATGGATGCTTTCCTCAAAGGCAGATTACTGCGAGAAAAGAGTCGCGAACGTCGCTCCAAATGTTGATCGCCTGGTTCTCTCCTTGTCTCAGGATGTAATACACTGTGTTAGCCGTGGCCGAATCAAGACGCCTAAACATGTAGTGCTTCCAGTAATGGTTAAGAGTCTAACTGGCAACGCCGAGATAGTGACCATACTTAACAGATTCGGACATGGCCTATCCTACAGTCAGATAGAGGAACTTGAGACAGCGCTTGCTGAAAAGGAGATAGCGAAGCAGAAAGATGGAGTCTTACTTCCAAGCGTTTGCAGTATGAGTGTACCAGCCATATTCTGCTGGGACAACAACGATCTGCAAGAGGAAACATTGTCAGGTAATATGAAAATAATAAAGATGAGCTTGTTAGATATGCATTTAAATGAGAATTAAATACTTTTCCATGAAAGGTGGTATTTATACAACATTTGATATTTTCTGGTAACTTTAGGAAGAGGCACGACTCATTGTACCAATGGGATTGTCATTCAAAGAAAACCACTTACCTGCGCATCGTCCCCAGACATGATAAACGGCCAGCCCCGAGTTAAACGTCGTTCTGTTACCGGCGTCTCGACTGACGTTCTACCCTACCATTCTGGACGTCGACAGGGCCCCAGTCCAGTGGATATTGATACAAACATGGTGATACAAACAACCCCTCAAGATCGACAGTATGCACGAGTCATAGACTTTGGCTGGATTCTTTGTAGGCAACCATTTGAAGACACCATTTTCACGTTAGCTGAAGAGCAGCACCAAGTGATACCAGCCTGGACCGGCTTCAACATGAAACTGCAAGAGAGGGACGCTCCACGTGAAAGCTCTGTCGGATATTGTGCAGTCATTGAAGCCAGCCCAACCGAGCTACCAACAGTGTACACATTGCTTCAAAGATCGCTACAAATGGCTGACCAGCTAAATCAGCATGACGTCATTGTCGTATTTGATCAAGCAATTTATGCAAAAGCACTTGAGATCATGTGGCAGAACCAAGTGCAGTTCAGACGTCTGGTAGTGAGGATGGGCTCGTTCCACACAATCTGCACCTTCATGGCAGCTATTGGCAAACGGTTCGGAGATGCTGGTCTCGCCGATGTACTCGTGGAAAGCGGAATTATTGGTTCTGGTTCTGTGGCAGGAGTACTAGAAGGAAGACACTACAACCGAGCTGTGCGTATACATAAGGTAGTCGCAACATTGCTTACAGGCATTACTACACTTCTTGTATGGCCTGTGAAATTGTGTATCACACTATACCCTAAAAATATCTCTGTTTTAATCTAGATCGTCTTTGAGGCAATGCATCGGTTGCAGTGGCAGGGTTTCCGTACATGGCTCCAGAAACATGACAAGCCAACCAACCATGCGATGCTCATCAGTTCCTTGTGTGAGATCCGCAGAGGGTTTGATGCAGAGAAGTTTGATGGGCTACTGTCCAATGCAGAGTTCTTGGAGCTGTTTCGTCTCTATGGCCAGTATTGTGAAGACAGCAATGGTCCAATGAAGGTATTCTGGAACACGTACCTGGAGATGGTCGCAACACTGATGAATTTCATCCGTGCTACACGAGAAGGCAACTGGAAACTCCACCTAGATTCTGTCAAGGAGATGCTGCCGTGGTTTTTTGCCTATGATCACACCAATTACGCGCGTTATCTACCAGTCTACTTAGTACACATGAATTCCTTACAAGATACCCATCCCGAGGCACACCGTCTACTGGTGAATGGTGATTTTGGTGTCCAGCGATCGACATCACATGGATTCTCTCAGCTACCGGTCGATCAAACCATTGAACAGACCTTGAACAGAAGCACAAAGACGAAGGGCGGTATAGTTGGATTCAGCCTGCGGAAAGGAGCAGTGCAAAGATGGATGTTGACGGCTCATTCACGTGCAGTACTTGTAGACAAGTGCAGAATGATGACATCGATTGAGAAAGCTCAGAGTAGACTACATAAAGAAGTTGGCTGCTCACGCATGCAAAGAGATGAGAAAGATGTTGTGAAAGTGATGGAAGTTGTGCGAAACTGGTGCGACCCATTTGAACCATCAGAGGATCTCAAAAGCCTTGGCTCAGGGTATGTTGCCGACGAGAACATGAAGCGTGACCTTTTGGATGCAAAGGACAAAGGGAATACAGCGCTGGTTTCCTTCATAACAGACCGTCTTCAAACCAACAACGTTGGCTTCTACGAGACACTGTCAAAGCTTAAGTTAGGTACGTTCCGCAATGCACAGAAGAAGGCAACAGTGAAAGCTGGAGGCAGAAATGTCATACTCAGGGCTGACAGGAACCTGTTCGCTCGCTTGCTGGTAATTGGTCAGAGTCGGCAGATAGATCTTCGTGAGCTACTTACCCACGAGCTTGGCCTTTTCCCGTGGTCTCTGGCTACGTCGGATGGTTCGTTGGCCAAAACCAACAAGGCAGCTCTCCCAAAGCTTCTCGAGGATGGAGTGGATTGCTTGACAAATCTACCGCCTGACACAACAGCTGTGATCATAGATGCCATGGCAATGCTGCAGATGGTTGTAAGGGTGCCTGATCGCTTTTCAGACCTGGCAGAAATGCTTCTTACAGGAATTTTAGCACAGGCTGGAGCAGCGACAAGATTAGACTTTGTTGCTGACCAGTATCCACAGATCTCAATAAAGAACACCGAGAGAGATAAACGAAGAAGAGAGGGTCAAGTGCTTTTCGCCATAAGCAGTCGTCAGCAGCCCTGCCCACGCCAGTGGAAGAAGTTCCTATCAAATGGGCAAAACAAGACCAGGCTGATGCACTTTCTTGTTAAGGAGTGGTCCACTAATAATGCAGTGTATGCTAAGAAGATCGGAGCTCGCACCCTCTACGTTACTCATGGCATCCATTGCTCGAAGATGGAAGTAGTAGATGGAAGCATTGTAGCCAATGTAGCCTTGGAGCTCTGCAGCAACCAAGAAGAGGCTGACACACGGATGTTTTTACATGCCTATCATGCTTCAACCTGTGGGCACACTCAAGTTGCCATACGATCCTCGGATACTGATGTCGAAGTTCTGGCGTGCTACCATCAGGCAAGTATCACGGCTTCAATAACATTGATCAGCGGTACACGAAGTAGATCTCGCCTCATCTGTGTACCAAACGTGTGCGAACAACTTGGTCCAGAGGTATGCCTAGTGTTACCTGGTCTACATGCTCTCACCGGATGTGACAGTGTCAGCACCTTCGTTGGGAAAGGGAAGAAGAAAGCCGTGAAGATGGTGATTGAAGAACAAGACATGAAAGACACAATCCGGGCTCTCGGTGAGGCAGTGCCACCAGAGGATGAAGTAATTAGGAACGTAGAGCGCTTTGTATGTGCGCTGTACAATGGCAATGATGTAGATAGTATAAATGAGCTCAGATACAAGATGTTTTGCAAAAGCAAAACTCTGCAGTCGTTTCAGCTACCTCCTACAAGAGCAGCACTTAAACACCATATAAAGCGTGCTAACTATCAAGCCTATTTATGGAAGAATTCCTTGGAAAGCACCATTGCGCATCAAAATCCTGATGGCCAGGGCTGGCAACTGAGGGATGGGCAACTGGAAGTAGTCTGGTCTGATTTGGCCCCTGCCCCTGAGGGAGTGATGCAACTTGTGTGCTGCAGCTGTAAACGCACGTGTGAATCAAGACGCTGCTCCTGTGTGAAAAATGGCCTTCAATGTACTGAGGCCTGTGCTTGCCAGGATGATTGTGTGAACTGTTCTACTGAACAACAGGGAGATGAAGATGACGAGGAAGAAGACAATGAGGAAGATGAGGATGACTATTGACCTCTTTGAAGATGACTGCACAGTTCTGCAATAATAGTTTTTCTCCAGTTTTGAGTAAAATGTGGCTTACACCAATTATAGAAGCTTTTCTACAACAACAGCAGTGATTCAATGTAATTCAATGTTTGACAAATTTACGTATTATATCGAGGTATTATAGTACGACAAATTTCACAAGAATCGAAGCATTGTTTAGAGGGATATGACCACACGAGATCTGTTGATTACATGTACATTTCTGATTGCTAAGCAATATTTCAGTGGTGATATGTATTACTTGGAAAAAATAATGAAATAAATTTAAAGATCTTCAGCATATTAGAAATCATGGCTAAAGAAATTGAGTCGTTCTCACTGAGAAAATATGGCCATGATAGACTTTAAAGCAACTTAATATGATATTCGTTAATTTTTAGGTTTCCCTAGTAACCGTTGTCATGGTTACAAAATTACTGACTTAACAATGTTCAAGTTGTTGTTCTACATGTAATGCATAATCGCTCCACATTTAATTAGAATCCAATCAGTGGATAATGAGATATGAATTTTCTCAATTTGAGGACAAAATGTTACTTTACTCTACCCCTCTTGAAAATATGCGTGCCATTTTCCCTAACATCATGATGAATGGGCAATTAAAGTAGTTTTACAGTTTAGGAGAGTCTAATATTACTAAAATAATACAGTTTGGTGGGAAATAGCTTCACAACTGCCAATAAATCATACTTTTGGCTATGATTTCACTATAAAAAGTTACAATTTTGGTATTTGGTGAGATTTCCATAGCAACCGTTTCTATGGAAACACGAAAATACATGCCATCTGTCCCATATCATTTTGGATGATCTAATATGTATGCACATCAAATTTGAATGGAATTGATTGAGTTTTAGCTGAAATATGAATGATTTTATGTTTTGTAGAATTCCAATGGCGCAAAATCCCCCTACCCACCCCCTCATAGAAACTGTCCAATTTCTCGCTTAAGCACAGGTTACATACTTGGCAACAAGTGGATTCGTAAAATATAGGTCATGACCTTTAATTTGATACCAAAGTCACTATGTCCCGTGGGGGGTGCAACGAAAATCGATTTCTAGCCACTTTCCAGGATTTGGCTCATGGACTAGAGGGGGTGGGCGAACTTTTTAATTTGCTCTGACACCCCCCCCCCCCCCCCAAAAAAACTAAACCCCTTTTTTTGAATCCCAAAAATTCCTTTTTAGAATCTTTATAATTGCTCCGGTGCAGCAAAAAAAAATGCATCAGGGGTTAAAATTGTACCAAAACATATCTAATATATATATCATCTTTATCATATAATATACATGTATATATGCCCTCTCCATTTTTCCAAAGGGTGATTAGCAGGGACTGTACACCTGTAGGCTAATCCACTCCTAACCTACATGTATTTCATTTCAATCTATGAATTTGCATAAATACATGTACTGTTAAATAGATGGATCAATTTCAATTCTCCATACTTAGATTTGGTGGACCAGATGCCTACAAGCATGTAAAGCCACCCTCATCAGCAAAAGACAATATCTCAAGGGTTAAGAATGAAATCAAAGGTGTTGTTGGTGTTATGCAGACCAACATAGCCAAAGTTCTGGATAGGGGTTCCAAGCTGGAAGATCTCCATGATAAATCAGGTACTCCATTCAGAAGTTACCAGGAGACTAGTAATTACAACTGAGTTCTCAGAAGTTTGAACCACATTCAAAATGTTATATTTCCTTAGTACCTATGCAGTAATATTTGTTTTTAAGCCACTGAGTTAAAGCAGTAGCATCTTAATTATTAAGATGTTACTGCTTTAACTTGCTTAATAAATAAATAGTGATTAATTGAACGTGCTTATAGGCTGCCCCAAATATATATAAGCCCTCTCCTTGCCCACCCTGTCCTCATCTATTTAAATTGACTGAAAGAATATTTTATGACAAATTATGTTTCATGCCTCATGAATACTACCGGTAGTTAAGTGCAGACTTATCATGAATGTTAACAAACTTTGTTTGGATAGTTAGAAGCCTGGGGGGGGGGGGTTCTTCAAGGTAAAAATGGTACGGATGGGCATCAGAAAACATAAAAAAATACCCTGAAAATACAAAGCCATGAAAAATTGCCCACCTTAAAATATACCTCATGGTCTAAAAATCACCCTAAAAATGGATTGCGCTTGGAATACTAAATTGCTAAAATAAAACTAAAAAATATGAAGACCATTCCTACCAGCCGAATATAGGAAGAACCCCTCCGGGTTAGAAAACTAATGTCAAAGATTCTGGCAATGCATTTCAGAATGTTTCTGTCATCCTGGTTTTAAGCCTGATATAAGCGTTACAGGGTTGTCAGTAGAAATTGAAACAATAGGTTCAAATAATGGCATAAAACAAAGGGAAATTTGGGTAAAACACGTGGCTACTTTTAACCTGACAGCCTGTAGAAATCTGCCAGTTGCCAGCTTCTACTGACAACCCTGTCCATTGGTTATGTACCCTCAAAACCAGTGATGAATTTGTATAAGGCCAGGGCTTATAATTATGATTTTATGGTACCAGGTATGGTAGTAAAAATAAAAGGTTGTTCCATATCCCTTTCTGAGCAAGGCAATGAAAGTAAAGCCCGAAAGCCATTGTGACTTTGTGCCAAAAGGATCAAAAATTATGAGACTGGATAGAAATCAAAATTTTAAATCCCAATTTTCTTGGACATTTTATTTTTAAGGAATTAAGTTTTTGATCATTTTTCAATGATCTGACTCATACTGTTTTAATGATAAAGTCCAGACCATTATGCAATAATGCTGTTTTAAAATTACATTAGTCAGTAATGATCACATGAGAAAATCAACATTTTCAGATAAAATGGCATACACAAATAACTAATCCTGTGAAATTTGAGTGTCATAGCTTTCATTGTTACAGAGCAATTAGTCATTTCATAAAATGATAAAGGACTGGGACAGTATGTAAATTTAATCTAATTCAAAAATATTTTTGAATTGAAAATGAATCCCACTACATGAAATTAGTATGTCTACTGAGTTTGAAGATGTTTGTAATGAGTAAATAAGAACTGAAAAATCACAAAATTAAGAGTTCAGTAATGGTTGTGTTATTTTATAGGAATTTAAACATGAAGCTATGTATGTGTACATGTACGAGAATAGTTGTCATGTATTTTAGAGGTCTTGCTTTTCTGACACTTTATAACTTACATGTATTTCCACTTATATTGTAGAAAATCTAGAGATGAGTGCATTCCAGTTTAGAGCTGGGTCAAGAAAGTTACAGAGAAAAATGTGGTGGCAAAACTGCAGGGTAAGTTTGTAAGACATAACCATGTTACATGTACAATAGACCAGTTCCCAGTTAATTCCGATATTTTAAAAGTGCAAACATGGTGTGCAAACATGGCATGAAATACAGTGTTTGTATGGGAATCCGATGACAAATAATTTCCGTGAAAATGAATTTCTGAAATATTCACTTTCTCCAAACTTAAGATTCCAGGTAAAAGATAAAATGATCAAAATTGGAGGGATGTGGCTGTGTTGGGAAGCATGCAATCGTGTTTTCCATAAATTTGACTGTAACAACGAGTCAAAGTCCATGGGAAAATTTACAGACAAGTGTATGGAAAACTGGCAGCATGCTTCTCAGTACAGCTACATCCCTCAAATTTTGATCAGTCAATCTTTTATCTGGTATCTAAAGTTTGCAGACAGTGAATATTTCAGAAATTCGATTTTACGAATATGAAAAGTGTATTTCGCGCCATGTTTGCACCCCTTTAAGAATGTCGGAATTCACCGCGAACTGGATTATCCTCTATCCTTGTGGATTATGATATTGCTAGCTGGCTTACTTCTGGTCCCAGATGTTAAAAGAATGGACAAGTTACCCAGTCAATAAGTGTTTTAGTACCCTAACTATAGTTTATTACTCGGGCCAGGCCTTTGGCCGGCACGAGTCAGAAAATGCAAGCCGTTATTATTATTTTTTGTGTCGCTGAAATGCGCCAGCAACCAATCAGATTACACAGGAGCCCATTGTTCGATCCCAACACGTGACAGGATCAACCAATCAGATTCGACACCTGCCCGATCCTGGTTTTGATCTGTACAGTGTGCGAAGCAACGGAGCAACGGAGCGAAGATTCGGGGCCATTCTTAACCTTTATTTTGCTGAAACTAAAGGTTTCTTCGAATGAAATACCAAGATGTTCAGTTATTCTAGGGCTGACAGGACTTTTAGGGGCTTTCGATGGAAAATTCTCACATTTACGAAAGGGATGTGGCGATCCAAATATCGCACAGTAAGCTAGTCTAGCCGGCCGGAGGATTGTCGATGGTTTTGGTCCAATAATCCACGGAAACTGAAAGAAAATACCTGTACTGCTGCATCTAAGTGCCATACGATGGCAGTGTTGCGTTGTTGGTATTGTTGAAATGCTCTTCGTTACCACCACACACTGTGAGGAAGTCAAATGAGGGATTGATTGTTTGCAATGTTGGCTGTAATTGTTTACTGCAAAGTCCTCTCCTGAAAATGAAATACTCTTGAGATTATACAAGTGGGAAGTATTGACTAAACCAGTCAACCTGAATGCCGAACTTTACTAAGACTTCAATTCAAGAGTCGCAAAAGCTGGAAGTGAACAGTGATTGACCCTTGGCTTTGAACGCGAACGGAAATCAGAACTGGTGAGGTTGAAATTATGTGTTTATATATGCGCACACAAATAATATTACTTGTTCCCTACTTTTAAAATTTTATTAAGTGTAATGGTGACTGTAATTCGAACTGGAAATGAAATTGTCCGTAAGTTGAACTGTATGTGACTTTATAGAGACCAAGAAGGAAAAAGTTAAAATCGATCGTCAAAACAATAACAGAACTCGGAAGATACAGAGGCATTCGAATTTACTACGAATTATACCCATAAACAGAACTGGATATGACTTACAAACCGAGAATACCGAATTAAAATTGAATTGGATGTTAAACTGTCAAAAGAAGAGCAGAATTGGTTGTGTAAAGCCATACTGGAGAGTACAATTATATAAGTTATGGCGGGAAGAGGGGCAGGTTTGGAATTGATAGACCCCCCCCCCCCCCCCCGGATATTTGTAGAGCATCAAATGCCCCACTGTGGAGTCAAGTGCTCCATGGTGGGGCTTTGGTACGGGTGCAAATCTCTTATCAAATTCACTATTTTGACTCTTTCTACAAATGAATTCCTCACCCTGCCAACTTTTGTTTGCTCCAAAATGTCTCACCCCTGGGACAAAAACTCAGTCAAATGCCCCACTTATGCCCCCCACCCTTGGGGAAGGGCAGGTTTGGAATTGGTAGAGCTATACACAGATACTGGAACTGATTAGAACAATCATAAATAGAATTGGGTGTGGAGATTTATTTACCAAGCGAACACTGTTGCCCTGAAAAATATGTTGAAAAGTCAACTTGAAATACTGAAGAAAGAAGACAAAGAAGTATTTATGTTTTCAGATAACCAATTGAACTGATATATAATTTATATGCTTTCACTTGTATACTGATATTATTATTACACTCATGAACAGACAATATTTAGCTTCATTAGTGACATATTTTAATTGATATTAATCTAAATCATGTTCCACGCATTTCTTAGCCTCCCCCGCAGTTGTTTTTAGGGGCTCATAACTAGCCCCTAAAAACGACTGTGGTGGAGGCTACGCATTTCTATGTGTGTACTAGTTGGTGTTACCCTCATTAAATAAAGTTAATTTTCAATGCACACAATATTTTATTAAACATTAGGGACTGGTCAAAAATTAGCAGGGGAGGTGCAAAGGGGGTGGGGTGGAGATAAAAAAGTCTAAAAATGTATAGTATGTATTAGTATGAAATTTGTTGACCCTTTCTCCCCTATAACCAATCCTTTTTCAGTTGCCCAATATTTATGACCATCCAGTTTTGGGGATTCAAAACAATATGATCCTCCCCCTTTCACAACCCCTTCCCCTGCTAATTTCTGACCAGTCCCTTCAGCGACCACACTTATGCAACCTGGTTTTAATTATTAGTAAAACTTTGCAATTAGAAGCTCCTGTAAGTGACCGTGACCACCTTTGGAGGTTGAGAATTGTAAGAAGGTGGAAAATAGCATTTACAAACAGGTTTTGTTAATAACACTACCAATCTCGTACAAGTGCCTTTAATTTTTAATGATTTTCACGAAGTGGTCCTTTTTTGGCAGAATTTATTTTAGAAACAGTTGGCCTCATACCTAAAAGTGACAGCCCGAGTAAACGCCCAGCGGGCGTCTTGTTTAATAGTATATTCTTGGTGTGCAACCACGTGACTCAATTTATTTTTGATTGCCAAATGAATTTTTTTTAAATTGAGCTTGAAGAGAAATCAAAACTACGTGTCTGGGCCGAATTTTGAAGCAGAAGAGCAGAATATGAGAGATTGTTAGTGTATGCCGTATGCCGCGGCCATGTTGGATGACAAGGGTTATCATCCAACATGGGCGCCAAAACTTCAAAATCTTAACCAAAGCGAACATTCCATCCATTTCAGTCGGTTTCACTATGAGTCTCATAAAAATAACTTTTAAACATTTCTAAGGCCAAAAACCTTTAATTTGACGCAAATTCGTTGACTTTCGTGATTAATATAAACACATGAAGGACTGTTGAGACATAATTCAAACCTCTGTATCTCGTGAGCAAAACATCGTATTGAACTGAAATGTCGTCTGAGAACTTAAATCACAGACATCTACAAAATCTACAAAACAATTTTATAGGATATGTAGTTTAGAATTTAAATTTTTGAAGACACCGTGATGACGTCACGTGCACACCAAGAATACCACACCAATGAATATCACATTTCGCATGCTCTGATTGGCTACTCAAACAGTGAATACTAATTGTGTAATGGCGGCCGGTCACGCTTTTAGGGGTCTCCGTGATGTCCTCGTATTTCTCTATTTCTACTTATGTATATCCGGCTTCAATGTTAGAGATTAAAAGTTTAATCAAAGTCATCTGTTCTACACAGCGACAGATCGCCCCGTCAACCAAATCTAGCGTGGCGGAGTCCGGAAATTTATAAGTTTCTTGAGCGCGGCCCATGTAGTCCTTGGTTGTCATTTTATGGCTTATGCATCTATTTCAGTGCTGCTTATTCGCTTAGCAAATGACATTGAAGTCCAGCCAGGTCCAGCCAATGACAGTGCTGTTGACATGGATAAGTTTCCAAGAGCCCGTGGCTTCAAAGTGGCCCATCTCAACGTACGGAGTATGATTAACAAGATGGACGCTATTCGGCTTCTAATTCGTGATAAACCCTTTGATATCTTTACGGTATCAGAGACCTGGTTAACCCCTTCCATATTGGACTCTGAAGTTAGCATCTTAGGCTATACTTTAGTAAGACATGATCGTAGTAACAAGCGTGGTGGCGGCACAGCAATATTTATATTAGATGGCATTCCCTACGTACATCGCTCGGATCTCTCTACAAACACTGAAACATGCTGGATTGAACTAAGTTGACCCAAATGTAAGAAACAATTTGCTTGCTGCACGTATAGACCTCCAAACTTTTGGTGTTATTTACTCATCGATGAGCTAAACGAATCTTTAGCTAAACTACCTGCCGATTCTGAAATTATCGTATTGGGAGACTTTAATATTGACTTTTTGTCGTCGAGAAGTGATCCTGCATTTAAATTAAAGCAAAAATTTCAACGTTTTGCTAATGTACACAACTTGGAACAGTTAATTAACACTCCAACTAGAATATCTGACCAAACCAGAACAGCTATTGACTTGCTATTCGTCAATAACAATCATCGCATTGTTGAATTCGGTTTGATTCCCTCTGCGATTAGCGATTATTCACTTGTATATTGCACGATGAAATCCGGTGTTCCCAGAGCTCCACCAAAAACAATTGAGTACCGTTCGTATCGTAGTTACGATAAAAACACTTTTGTTGAAGAACTACAAGAGATAGATTGGAGTGCTGTGGAACATATTGAAGATACTAATTTAGCTGTGGAAACCTGGAACAATCTTTTCGCGGGTGTGGCAAACCGGCACGCGCCAGTTAAAAGAACCCGTGTAAAGGGAATTCAAGTTCCCTGGTGACGTCTGAACTTAGTCAGGCCATGCGTGACCGCGACTACCACCTTCGCAAAGCCGTCAAATCAAAGTCGCCTTATCAATGGAGAATGTAGAAGAAATTAAAAGTCTATGTAAACAAGCAAGTACGAATATGCAAGTCTACGTACTACCATGAGCTTATTGAAAAGAATAAAGCACACCCAAGCAATCTATGGAAGACAATAAATGACGTTGCAGGCCGCAAATCGTCCCCTCGCACTACTTGTCTTATTTCAGAGGGTGTGACTATTACTGAGCCTCAATCAATCGCAGAAACTCTTAATGTACATTTCACGTCTATTGGGACAAAACTGGCTAATCAATTAAAGGCGACTTTTAATATTTCCAGCTCCGTTCGTCGTGGTCCAGCGCCTGATCAAGAACAAGAGACCAAATTCGTTTTTCGGTCGATTGATGAACAATTTGTTAGAAATCAGCTCAGAACCCTGAAAACAAACAAGGCCATTGGCTTAGATCAGATAAGCGCTAGACTTTTGAAAGATTCCACTGCTGTTCTAAGCACCTCTCTCACTCGATTATTCAACCGTTCTTTACAGTCAGGATCATTTCCTACAATTTGGAAGATGGGTAAAGTCGCAGCGCTATTCAAGAGCGGCAATCGATCTGATGTGAACAACTACAGACCGATCACAGTCCTGCCTACAATTAGCAAGATTCTTGAAAGGGCAGTGCATGGTCAGCTCTATGACTTTCTTTGCAAAGAGAATATTCTGACCCCAAAACAATTTGGTTTTAGACCAAAACTTTCCACTGGCATCGCTCTGGCGCATTTTACAGACAACATTCTAGCGAATATGGACGAGGGACTAATAACTGGTGCAGCCTTCCTCGATCTATCGATCATAATCTCCTTTTATCGAAGATGGCCTCCATCGGAGTCTCAGCTCACGTAGTTGATTGGTTTAATTCCTACCTTTATAACAGATCTCAAGTAACTGTAATAGACAACCAGTACTCCTCTACTCAATATGTACCTGTTGGAGTGCCTCAGGGAAGTATTCTTGTTCCCCTGCTCTTCCTAATATACATTAACAATCTTCCAAATTGTCTGGAATCCTGTGAGATATCTATTTATGCTGACGACACAGTCATTTACTTCTCTTCGTCATCCCTGCGTATTGTTGAACAGACACTCAACAGTGATCTAGCAAATGTTGCTAATAGGTTCAATGATAACCTTTTGACGCTGAACATTAGTAAATCTAGTTGGTAGCTCACATAAGTTAAAGGCGCGCTGATTCATTGAAGTACCTAGGTGTGACTATAAACTAAACCATGACGTGGTGCGATCATATAGATAATGTTATTTCTAAGGCGAATCAGCGCATTGGCCTGTTGGGGCGCATAAGGCATCTTTTACCGTTGCATGCTCGTTTAACTTTTTATAATGCGCTTATTTTACCCATTTTAGATTATGCAGATATAGTTTGGGGAGATAAAAATAACATTACACTTATGGACTCCCTTCAGGTTATTCAGAATAAGGCCGCCAAAGTAATATTAGGTTTACCAGTCTTCTCTTCTTCGAGAGAAGCTTTAGATCAGCTAGGTTGGAAAATGCTCAAGGTACGTCGTAAATTCCATCGCTGTACCACGGTACATAAATTACGTAATGGCCAAATTGACTACGATTTTAATTTTATAACAAATAGAGAAGTACATAATTATAATACCCGAAGAACAGATGACATACATCTGCACAAACCCAAGAGAAACTGGGGGAAGCAGCGGTTTACTTATCACGCCATAACGGATTGGAACAGTATACCTTTAGAGATTCGTAGTATTAGCTCTTTATCATGTTTTAAAAGTAAGCTTAAAGCCGGATTACTTATAATTATCGTTCTTAGCTAAATTAGATTTGCTTCATGACTTTTTACTACGTTTTTAATTAGTGTTTCCATTGCATTTTTATCTTTTATCTTGTTATTTGTTTTTAAATTTTATACAGGGCCCCATTGAAAAACACCTTGGTGACATGGGCACCCTGTTAAAATATTATTATTATTATTATTATTATTATTATTATTATTATATGATTTCATATTCACCTCTGAGCGAAGCAGCGATCACCTCGCGCAAGTTTTCATCCGTTTGACAGAAAATAAAATAACTATTTGGTGCTGGGTATTCGCCTGCAGTGTGGTATATACTAAAACAATTATTACGTCAGTGTTGGTGAATAGTGGTGGATATTTACCTTGCCGAAGCGGCTCAGTATCTGTATTTGACTGTGGCATGCAGTCAAAATGGGGTGTGGAGAAAAGGGACAAAGGGGGAGAGGGAGGGGAAAGTGACATGTAACCCAATCTGCCAAAAAAAATTAGCAAAAAAACACCCAGAAGATCCACCAGCAGGCTAGACTTTAAAGTACTACTGAAGCGAAATGTCATCATTAAAATTAAGATCTCACTTGAAAGTCCTTTCGAAATGATGAAGAATAGCATTTTCTGTGTGTCAATATCTCATCTCGTTCCAGAGATATTAAGGTTTTTGGAATATGCAAATGAGATGGTCTGGCTACTTCAATGAGGAAAAGAATTTTCCTAATTTCTCCTTTGCCAAACACATTTTTCTACTGTTGGCATATCAGAAGGTTTGGAACAGTGTAGGTATTGTATGTGAGTGGTTTAAAGTAAATTAGTTTCTGTAACAGAGAAAAACTACAATTTCATGTTCAAGGTGAAAGGAGCCTGGGGCCAAGAGTGTTTCCATGGAAACATCATGACTTCCACAGTGATGTGTATTTTCCGTAGTACCATACATGTGCAAAGTTTCAATTGTTTTTACTCACTATTTGCAGAGATATTCTTCATTTTGATTATCTTCATGGCTGTGTCACAGACCATCTAATTTGCCTATTCAAAAAAAAACTTGACATCTCTGGAACGAGATAAGATATTGACAAACAGAAAATGCTATTCTTCCTCATTTCGAAAGGACTTTCAAGTGAAATATTTAATTTTAATGCTTCAGTAGCACTTTAAGATATTTCAGAAGCGTTCTAAAAAGGGTTGCAACCGTTTTCTAATAACTATTGTTTCTTTTTTTTCAGTTAAAAATCATCTTTGCCTTGATAGTGATCATTATTCTCATTGCAATAATTGGTGAGCTATATATCTTGCTATTTCATTTGTGTATTAAGAATTGTGTCACTCCAAACAGAAGCATTTTTAGAATGCTAAATGCTGTTAAATTTACTCTATAGTAGGTGTCCTTCTCTTACCCTGCGAGCAGAGAAAACCAAAGAAAAGAAGGCTCTGCTCGCAGGGTACCCTCCTGTGTTGAAACCCCGATATAACGAAGTCCCCGATATAACGAAGTCCCCGATATAACGAAGTCCCCGATATAACGAAGTCCCCGATATAACGAAGTCCCCGATATAACGAAGTCCCCGATATAACGAAGTCCCCGATATAACGAAGTCCCCGATATAACGAAGTCCCCGATATAACGAAGTCCCCGATATAACGAAGTCCCCGATATAACGAAGTCCCCGATATAACGAAGTCCCCGATATAACGAAGTCCCCGATATAACGAAGTCCCCGATATAACGAAGTCCCCGATATAACGAAGTCCCCGATATAACGAAGTCCCCGATATAACGAAGTCCCCGATATAACGAAGTCCCCGATATAACGAAGTCCCCGATATAACGAAGTCCCCGATATAACGAAGTCCCCGATATAACGAAGTCCCCGATATAACGAAGTCCCCGATATAACGAAGTCCCCGATATAACGAAGTCCCCGATATAACGAAGTCCCCGATATAACGAAGTCCCCGATATAACGAAGTCCCCGATATAACGAAGTCCCCGATATAACGAAGTCCCCGATATAACGAAGTCCCCGATATAACGAAGTCCCCGATATAACGAAGTCCCCGATATAACGAAGTCTCCGATATAACGAAGTCCCCGATATAACGAAGTTTCGATATAAGGAAGTCCCCGTTATAACGAAGTCCTCGCGGTTATAACGAAGTCCTCGCGGTTATAACGAAGTCCCCGATATAACGAACATGGTTTTTCACGGCCTGGCAAAAATACAGTAGTTTGTATAGATTAGATCCCGGATATAACGAATCCGGTTATAACGGAATCTCCGGTTATAACGGAATCTCCGGTATAACGAACACAAATTTGAGTCTCATTCTTGAACTATCTTTCATATGTTAAATATTGGCACTCATAAAACTAAAACTGAAATGTTATTTCCTCTTTGAGAATTTTAGGTCCTCGTTTGCACTAGCCTGACAAATAGGCCTTTTGCAGGACACATGCAGTCACATACTGATATAATAGAATTGATATAGTTATATTTGTTTTATAATATAAAACTCGATCTGCGCGGAAAGAAATTCTCGAGCATGCATTATAATAAAATCAAGCACGCTGAGCAGCCAGCGAAATCACGCGTTCTTATAGGATGTTCCCGTAATTTATATTATAGAGCGTCATAAACTAATCCAGGCACGGGTTTACATTAAGATTGAGTTTTGCTTGGTTTTCTGGCTTTCTGCCACACGCGTGTATCATTGTGTGACACCGGATAACCAAGCTTATTCTCTGAGCTCCACACTAGAGTACTGGTGGCCTTATGAGCAGTAGGTTCTCTTTGTGTGACACCGAATAACCAAGCTTATTCTCTGAGCTCCACACTAGAGTACTGGTCTGACTGGTGGCCTGGTGTTTTATTTGTGTGACACCGGATAACCAAGCTTATTCTCTGAGCTCCACACTAGAGTACCAGTGGCCTTATGAGCAGTAGGTTCTATTTGTGTGACACCGGATAACCAAGCTTATTCTCTGAGCTCCACACTAGAGTACTGGTCTGACTGGTGGCCTTATGAGTAGTAGGTTCTCTTTGTGTGACACCGGATAACCAAGCTTATTCTCCGAGCTCCACACTAGAGTACTAGTGGCCTTATGAGCAGTAGATTCTCACTGAAGCTCATATTGTTTTAAAATGCTATGTCATGCTGAGGAGTCCAAATGAAGACGAAACAGCTGTCCATGACTGCATTCTAGTTCGAGTACGTTTTTGTGTCAGGTTTAGCTAGCCGTAGTGCCATTGCTAGAGTATCACACCGTATCAGCTTTGCTGTAGTCTTCGGACTTGTTATTGTTGTCACGGATTTACATGTAGTAGGCTGTTGTTTAGTACCCAATACTTACTTGTTGTTCTGTTCTTTTCTTTCCAGTACCAATAATATTAAAGAACAAGAAGTCTTGACACCATGCACATCATACAGTCTACAATAGCTATTGATTCCTCATGTGTAGATCCATGGAATTTGATATTTTATATGATACATGATAAAATAAAATCACATATTTTCACTAAAGTATTCCATGTTCTTTAAAAGGATGTCATTAAAGTGCAAGTAAAGTCATAAAACAACATTCACTCTTTTTGCTCCAAATTCTATTTCTGATATACTTCAGTTGTCTAACTTAGTTTTCTTTGAGAAGCAGGAGCAGAAATTCAACTAGAATAAACGCTACCCGAAGTGCGGGATTGATTCATCTTTGTCACAATGAAAACCTACGGGATTTTATTGTAGTAGTTTTCTCTAGGGAGGGAGTTGATTCAGCTTATGACGTCACATGATCCACGAAAAGTAACCAAAATTAAGGATTAAATGCCAGAAAGGTTACAAAATTTGCAAGATTAATACCTTTTTGCAGGAGCCCATAACCAGGAACGTCCATCCCGCATACTAGGCCTATGTCACAGCGTTTTCACAAGTTAGGTTATTTTTAGAACGGTTTTCCGCTATTCTTGGGTTGCAATCATTCCTGAGAGAATAAAATCACAAAAGCGTAGCAGCCATGTTGTTGGTATAGAGTGATTTTACTTCACCCGTGAAACGGAAATTATTAGTCCGTGTGTAATACCAAGATAAACACAAAAGAGAACAAAAGAATTAGTGTAATACGCTAGTATCTATTTCACGGGTTAAGTAAAATCACTCTAACAAAGTAGCTAATGAGGCATCTTTCGTTCCGCCACTGATGCAACTTACTAATTGGCGGCAAAAATGATCTAAAAATAGCCCAACTTGTGAAAACGCCGTGACTATGGACTCTCCTGGTTATGGGCTCCTGCTTTTTGTTTGGACAAGATACTTGCACTTCAAAGTAGCAAGTTAGTTGACATAATTACACGTGTATCATACTAGTTACCAATCCACCGTACCGAAAAAGATGACGGCTTCTACTTTTACCCACAATCCTTTGCGCGTAAAAATCTGTTCTAAAATCGCGGTGGAGGTTTTAAATCTTAAAAACAAGCCAGTACAAATGCTGTTGACAATCGACTGTCATTGAAGAGCATATATGATTTCTACGTATTATTTTGACCCTGTTAGGTTCGCAAGGAATTGTGGTCAAAATGTACAGCCGCCATCTTTTCTCGGTACCAAGGTAGACTGCGAACAGTCCCTTTATTTTTCTTGGTCTTGTCACGAAAAACTCGAAAAACGATGTTTTGGCCGAGCGCAGATTGGGCGCGAACGAACTCCCCTAAGGGTAGGAGGGCGGGGGACAAAATAAAGGGACTGCAGCCTTTCCCCACTGGCACGCACCAACTGAAAATCGTGATTGGTCAATTAAACAATAGAGATGTCAACATTTCGCTGCGACGAGACTTGAGAGAACAACAACCCGAGCAAAGCGGTTCTGTTCTGATAATCGTGCCATCGAAGAACAGATAAAGTCCAACGATTTTTGCCTGAAAGCGGAAGCATTCGAAAAGAGTTTTTGAGGGATATACGCGCCGCCGAGCAAGTTCTGTCTACCGCCGAGTTCGTCGATTTGTTGAGGGCGAGTCTTCTCTATTCTGTATTCAGCCAGAATCTGTAGTCAATAGTTATAGTCCATCAGCTGAGACCCGAAATTTTGGGTTTAATACTCACTTCGGGGGAACAAACGAAACTGTTTTAACATTAATCCCTGACTATTCAGCATTACGAGAAGGTATGATGGCAATGCTAGATCGTACGGTGGCCTGGAAGGGACATTTGGATTGCGTGAATATATTTTCTTCGACAGTTACTAACTCTCAATTCTAACACTCATTGAGAGTTACTAACTCTCAATGAGTGTTACTAACTCTCAATTCTAACACTCATCACTAACTCTCAATGCATATTACTAACACTCAATGCGTGTTACTGTAACTCAATGCGTGTTACCAACTCTCAATGCGTGTTACCAACTCTCAATGCGTGTTACTAACTCTGAATGCATGTTACTAACTTTCAATGCGTGTTACTAACTCTCAATGCGTGTTACTAACTCTCGACGCATGCGCATCTAGAATGCTGTAGCGCATGCGTACACAGCTTGTACCAAGATGGCGGACGAAGGTTTGTATTTAATTTGCTTTAACACCTGAAAAATGTATCTATGACATTATGTAGCTTATAAAACATACTTTTGAATCAACAGAGGCTGAAAATAGTTTACATAAATTATAAAATACTCTAATTCTTAGTAGGAATCGAGTGTTATTGTTCAAGTTTGAAGTGTTCTCCCTGATTCTCCCTGCTCAAATATATATGGCAGCTGTCAGAGCGATCTTGTCTCCAAACTTGCCCTTTTCCCCTCCGCTTTGTACGTTGCTTAGCAGGGTAAACTTATGATACTTAAGCTTAGTTATAGTGCATGTGGCGCGCTGTCAGGGTCAAGCAACATAATAATAATAACAAGAGTCCATCTGGGCTTTCACTCGGGCCACATGAGATTGAATATGTAATACACTTTCATTTCAAATATAATCCTCTTAGTAATAACCAAAGGGAAGAATTATTAGCTGAATTTAGCAGTCTTTAGTGGCCGGTAGCGCGGTGACTTTCATTCTCTGCTCCTCTAGTATATATGTAATTTAATAGTTTTGTTTTTCTCGTATGTTGACCTTTTAATTTAAACACTACTTATTCGTTTAACACACTGCATTTGAGTAGGCATATATTCATTGTTTTGAACCCGAGAATTAACCGTACTACCGTACTTCATGGTCCCTTTCTTTAGTAGTGAGTTGTCGGTCAGGTGATTGTAAACTCTCGTCATTTAGCACAGAAAATGTATTCTGATGAATAGGGATCGGGTTGTCATGTAAGAAAGATGGCTCTTGAACAAACTGAAAAGCTTCAGTAGGTTGGGTAGTCTCGGAACACTGGAGACCTTGGTCTTTCATTGTCTTCTTTTTTGTATTCTTGATTTTGTTTTTAAAGTTTGAAAGTCGGATCTCAGCTTTATTATATCCGCTTTCAACTCGCCATTTTCAACTTCTAGGTCAATAATACGCGATGACAGCATCTTGATTTCGGTCTAGTATGTATTATCTTGCTGCACTAATTTGTCTTCCAAATGACTGAGTTTCGTTTTGATGTGACGAGAGTAAGAATTCATTACGCATATCAGTTAGGTCAGCCTCCATGTTACAAATCAAGGTCATTAAAGCAGCGAGAGAGTTCTTATTGCCGGCTAACAAATTTATCCTCGTGAATAATCTAAAGAATTCCGTCTCTTCCGGTTTGAATTTGACTCATGTGTATGTTGCTTTTGGAGTTTCAAGGATATGTTGATCCAAAACTACAGGCCCTTGGGGTTTTTCATTGATTTGTGAACTTGCAGGCTCTGTAATTTGTTTTGTTTTCTTAGTATAATATAAAGTGTTGAACATGTTCATGTTCTCAAGCATGTCGCGCGTGACCTCTGTTTCTTCATTCATTAAGTTCTCTACTTTCATCTGTAATCTGAGAAACTCAATCTTTGCCCATGCCTTGGCACATAACTATTCCTGTTGTTAAGTAGACGTGGATGATTATAAGTAAAATCCTTCGACAGCTTGTACCGTTTCCGCTAGGTCAATATCCTTGCTGGAACGAAATAACTTGATCTCAATACTCTCTGATCCAACTTACGGTAAATTTAAATCTCTGACAGTTTTTAAGAGACTCGTAATATTGGTCTTGAAGTGCCTTCACCCAAAATAATATGTTTTCCTCGGATGTTTTAAATGCAGCACAGCGAGCCGATGGCTTATAGATTCCAATATCTATTTCTTCGAATTTTAGCTTTCCGGATCCTGGCCCCAGTTCACTGGCTTCAGGTCGTCGTACGTGTCGTATATAAAATCACTGGCCATCTGGGTAAAAAACGCGGTCCTTCGGCTCCGTCAATAGCGCCAGTTGAAATATCCTGAGCCTGTTGGAAGGCTTTCGCACGAGTGAAGTTAAATATAACATTAAACTGGCTTACATTTGAGAGATGAGACTCCAAATTAGAGAGAAAGTTCCTTGCGGGTCTTCCGCCATCTTGCTTTACTGTATTAAATTATGTAAATAAATTAACCTGGCGATTGTTGCGTGACCAGCACAGTGCAATCTGATTGGTGTGAATTTGACCTTTAACGCAAGCGCAGAAATTTTGCGACACCCAACAAAAACAAAAAAAAACGGCTTGCATTTTAAGACTCGGTGCTGCCACAGGCAGCCCGAGTAATAATAATAAAGTCTTTATTTACAGAGGGTAGCACTAAATAGCAAAGCTAACAAACTTGTGGCCCTCAATAACTGACAATGCAAACTAGTTATATAAAAAGCTAAATTACAAAACTATATATAAGATAAAAACGAGATAAATACACAACTTCATTAAAATATTATTTGCTATATATATATATACTTTGTGCAATACCTTAAAATATTAATAATAAAATAGAAAATGACAGACTGCCAACTATACAATAAAATGATTTAGAGATTGTTGCTGCCTAAAAACATAACTCCATATAGAACTCTTAAAGGAACTGATAGATTCTTTCTGTCTTAACGATAATGGTAGACGGTTCCAAAGCTGGCATGTTGTAACATTAAAAGTCCTTCCTCCCTCAGTCTGTCTATTAAACCTAGGACATACTAAGTTGAAATTAGAGTATCTTGTATGTCGCTCATGTAAATCACTGTTCAATTTGAGTAGATTTGTCAGATATAAAGGCACCTCACCCTGCAGCCTTTTAAATGCGATAAGACACTTAGTTAAGTTAGCATCCTCATAAAAAGGTAGCCACTTCAGCTGGTTAAAAAGCGCAACAGAAGGTGCTTGATGATCAGTATTGAGGATCACCCTCGCGGCTCGCTTTTGGCGGTAACTTCAACGCTCTGCCTAAACTTACTTTATCACAACTTATCCAGATAACATTTACATAATTCATTATAGGCCTTATCATACTATTATAGAATAAGATTCTCTGTTTGTAAGGTAAACAGCTTCTAATTTTCCTTAAGATACCTATACGTTGTGAGAGTTTCTTACAAAGTTTATCGATATGCGGTAAAAAGGAAAGTTCCTCATCAATTTCAAGGCCTAATAGCTTGGCACTGGACACATTGGAGAGCTTGCTTCCATTAACCGTAACAGCTGGTACACAGTCCATTTTAGAGGAGAGGCACTTTCCTGTGACTAGCAGGACCTTGGTCTTTTTTTCGTTAAGAGGAAGCTTGTTAGTTGTCGCCCAATCAACGACCTCTGCGACGGATCTGTTAAGCGTTTCCTGCAATTTCATGACTCCCTTACAATCTGCAGACGATGTAATGGTCGTATCATCTGCGTACAGATCAATCTGCGATGAACTCACGTGCAGAGGCAAGTCATTTATAAAGATTATAAACAAGAGAGGGCCAAGGATGCTACCTTGGGGCACTCCATGCTTTACATAGGCCATATCTGACTCTATCCCAGCTCAGGTAACAAGTTGACGCCTGTTTGATAAATAAGACTTCAGCCATGCCAAAGAGCAGTTGTTCACACCGTATGCCTTGAGTTTGTCTAAAAGGATAAGGTGATCAACCATATCGAATGCCTTACAGTAGTCTATAAGCACTAAGCCACTGACTCGATTCTCGTCAAGATTAAACAGTAGTTTGATTCGATTTAGCGGTCTCTCTTTTGATTTCTCCACAAAAGAGTGCTCCTGCAGTGGTTTGATAACAATACGTGCACATGCATGCACAGTTAGGGCAGCTGACTTAGGCAGTTAGGGTAGAGGCTTGGGTGATTTGTCAATAACAATCCAATTTTTCTTTCTAACTTGATGGATGGCATAGTGGTGTGAGTGCTCGCCTCTCACCACTGTCACCCATGTTCAAATCCCAGATTTGGTATCACATGTGAGTTGAGTTTGTCTGTTGTGTTGTTCTCTCCCTTGCCACAAGGGTTTCCTTCAGGTTCTTATGTGAGTTTGACAGTAGTATGTACAAACTATATGAATGTAGTGTGTGTAGATGTTCAGGTCATTAGCATGCATTTGCTAGAGTCCTAACAAGCCTCATCCTCTGATGAGGGCAAACAAAAAAACTTTTTTTTAAATACTGCAATGAGGATTTAAGATGTGTCAAAGTTACGTATAGTTTAGATAAGGTAACGTCAATACCTCATTGATAACAGTGTTGTCAACATAACTTTTAATATATTCTTACTATATATGTAATCCATATTTTTTTAACAAAAATATTGTTCATTCAGATTTGGCAAATATAGCAGATAAGTGCATATAACAAGCTTAAACCCTTATTTTATCTGCCTTGGTTATTTGTAAACAGGTGTTGATGTTTCTCAAGAAACGAAATGTTGGAAGTGATGTTCTTTTGAAATTTGAAGAGGAGAAAGTAAGTATAAAAACATTAAATATAATTAAAAAACACATGAATAATTAATGAGCATGTTGTCCAATCAGATGAAGCAAATCAGTCACGTGCATGCTCCTTTATACCTGATAAAATCTTAACATTCTAAAAAGCCCGGGGAGGGCTTTGATTTCGGTACCAGGGGAATATGGGGTACAAAGGTATTACAAAAGAATGCAAATTAGGATGAAGACTTTATATCAAGAATACTAATGAACATGAAATTTTATATAAAGAATTAAGAATTAAGAATTCACTGATAAAGACCCAAAGATAGCAAAAAGTACACGGAACATAAGGTACCTATAGATAATAAAATTTTGCACTAAATTTACTCATATCAGCAGTCTACCGAGATACACAGATAATATTTTTAAAATGAAGTTATCCAACTACCATTACTTGTTTACCGAGCTACTGTTTAGTTCCAATTATTAAACCAAACTCAAAGCCGTAAAATTATAAAAACGTGCATTAAAATTTATACATATTTTGTGCCGGAGCCAAAACTTTAGAGTCTGCCGTCATGTCAGTCACATCGCTTTCCAAGTCTTGAACTTTATCGAGGTAAACTACGACACCAAATCCTTCAAGTGCAGGTTATTCTTGCATTGCGAAACGCCGCTTCAAACAACATAGTATGGTAATTTCTTCATGTCCTTCCCTTGAGATGTTCGAAATTGCCGGCGGTGATTACTCGAATATTTTGCATGGCGTTGTGAATACAAAGGTTCAATGGTTCATTAAGTAACCATTCCCTTGAGATGTGCGACTTTCTTTCATTGCATTCTTGAAGCGTTTTTTAAGCCGTTTAAAACACTCACAGCACGTGTTTTATCAAGTCTAAAAATTATTGGGCTTCGCCCTCGAATTTTTAAACTTGATAAAACACTGCTGTGAGTGTTTTAAGCAGTACTTCAAAAACTCATGAATAATTAATGAGCATTTTGTCCAATCAGATGAAGCAAATCAGTCACGTGCATGCTCCTTTATACCTGATAAAATCTCATCATTCTAAAAGGCCCGCGGAGGGATTTGAATTCTGTCCCGGGGGGAAACGGGGTTAATGATTGAGACAATGGAATTTCTATTGATGTTTCAGCTTTCTCATTGAATTGCTAATTAGGATGAACGTTTTATATAAAGAATACTAATGAACATGAAATTTTATATAAAGTTTCATCCTAATTAAGAATTCACTGATAAAGACCCAAAGATAGCAAAAAGTACATGGAACATAAGGTACCTAGATAATAAATTTTGCACTAAATTTACTGATATCAGCAGACTACCGAGATACACAGATAATATTTTTAAAATGAAGTTATCCAACTTGTTTACCGAGCCACTGTTTAGTTCCAATTATTAAACCAAACTCAAAGCCGTAAAATAATAAAAACATGCATAAACTTACATATTTTGTGCCGGAGTCAAAAATTTAGAGTCTGCCGTCATGTCAGTCACATTGCTTTCCAAGTCTTGAACTTTATCGAGGTAAACTCCACGACACCAAATCCTTCAAGTGCAGGTACTTCTTGCATTGCGAAACGCCGCTTCAAACAACATAGTATGGTAATTTCTTCATGTCATTCCCTCGAATATTTTGCATGGCGTTGTGAATACAAAGGTTCAATGGTTCATTAAGTAACCATTCCCTTGAGATGTGCGTCTTTCTTTCATTGCATTCTTAAAGCGTTTTTGAAGCCGGGCTGTGCCCTCGAATATTTAAACTTGATAAAACACTGCTGTTCGTGTTTTAAACAGTACTTTAATTACTACACTAAATTCAGTGTACATGTATATGAATAGTGTAACTAACATATAATAGATATATAATAGTACAAAGAATTAATCAAACTTGATATCAATTCATCTTTTATTTAAAACTTGAGGCTTAGAGGCCACTAGTTAAATAAGAGTGAATGATTGAATTCAGTTCTGATTTCTCATTCATAATGCTATATCCCTGGCAATTAAATGGTGGTTTCTCAAAAGTGTCAGTGAGGCTTAAATTCTTTTTACAGTAGCTATTATTTTGCTACAGTTATTATAATGAGCCACATGCTCTAAATTTAAGACCTGTTTGGTACAGTACTGTACTGTATCTGTATGTGGTTGAATGTTTAAAGATACATACATGTACATTGTAGTTTGTTCATTCATTTTGAATATAGAGTTGTACTGGTAAATATAATATTAATAATCGTTTCCTTTGGTTATGAAAGCTGTAGTTTAATCTGTATTGAATTATATACTGTTAGCAGTGTGCACTTTGTTCTCTGTACTTACCAGTATTTGCTGGAATATATACCTTCTGCTGATTGATTTTAATCCAGTCGCTGTCGGTGTTATATGAGCATTCCACAGTATTTTGCGCATCACAGAGGGGACAATTTGAAAAAATTAAAATTCATAAATTCTTAATTCTTGGAACTTGGATAAACTATGAACTTACATATGGCAACAGTGCCCCAGCACCTATTTGTGTTAGAACTTATAGGATTGTATGTGAATAATTCAGGGATATATTCTCCCTTATGAAGAGCGTCACGGAGGGGAACAGAAAAAATGCCATTTCCAAAATTTTAAACTTGACCTCAAAATCCTATGAATTTAGCAACATAAACATTTAAATTATTAGTAAGGGTATATACTCACACTTGGATTGGAGGACTAGAGTAATGCTCTTTGCTTTGTTCCTTTGTTTAAAGTTAAGGCATCGTGACCACTGTGTCACGGAGGGACGTCATGGAGGGGACGTCATGGAGGGCACGTCACAGAGGGCACGTCACGGATGGGACACATATGTCCTGATACATGTACTTAACTAATGTCTTCACTATTTGGGTGAACTGGAACATTTAACATTCCTTTAAACTTATTGTGTAATTGTCAACATGGTAATCCACAACAATGTGAAGCACCTGTAACTAGTGCATGTGAAGAACATTAACACTTACTGATTTTAAAAGTTTTTCTGATTTGCCTCAGCAACAGAACAGCCATTGTTGTCAGTTCCCTCTGTGACACCAATTTTCACATTCTGGCTAATTTATTATAATTTATGACATTAAAAAATCCACTTTACCTCACACTACTACTTTTTTCTGAAATTTTGGTTTATTTATGTTATAAAAATGTGTTGTAAGTCCAATGTTTCCCGGTTTTATTTAAAAAAAATTGTTGTCTCGATTACTGTGGAATGCCCCCATAACAAGTTACATGCAGGGAGGGGTGGGGGTTGTCAAAAAATATTTTGCAGGGGAGGGGTGGGTATTTCTTTCTTTTTAGTGCCCCCCAAAAATACTAAACCCCTCTTTTAAATGACTCCCAAAAAAAATAAAAAATCCCTTTTTAAAATGTTTATTAACCTACTGACCTAGGTCAAAACGAAATGATCTAGGTCAAAATGAAATGACCTAGGTTTATTACCAACTGACCTAAATGACAATCTGACCTGCAACATATGACTTCAGTTATGTTAGAGCCACAAGGAAGAATACAGTAATTTACTGTAACTGTGCACCCTCTGTAAATATCTGTCTGTCTGTCTGCTGCCAGATAACGTTAGAACCTCACAATCTAAAGGAGAATTTAAATGTAATTTGTTTTCTTGCAGTCTTATCTCTACATGATTATACTGTTTGCATCATATTTTTATTGTAAAGCTACTTATTTTAGGAATATTCTGAAATTTTATCTAATTATGATTTACCGTAAATGCTCTATTAAGTGCCCCATCTCTAATAATTTTGTGTTAAGTGCCCCTCTCTAATTAGCACCCCCTCTCCAATAAGCGTCCCTCCCTTGACATCGAGAACTAACACTTTGAACTGACACTGTTCTGCCCCAAATGTTATTGGTCATGGTACAGTGCACTGAAGCATTGTTTTATAAGGGACTAAATGCCTCTTTGTTTTCTTCGTTTTGAAGACAGTTTTAAGTTGTTTGAAATTTGTACCGTTCTCGTTTTTGGGCAAGTGTATCTGATAGAGGAAATTGAATAAGCGCCTCTTTCTATGAAGCGCCTCATCTCTAATAAGCGCCCCCTAAGACCCCCAGAATTAAATAAGTGCCCTGCACACTTAATAGACCATTTACGATATATACATTATATTTTACTATATATGTCACAGCTTTTATGAAAAGCAATTTGGTGTTGTTAAGTGAACAAGAGCCCATCTGGGCTTCCACTCGGGCCACATGAGATAGAAGATGAAATACACTTTCATTTGAAATCCTCTTAGTAATATTAACCAAAGGGAAGAATTATTAGCTGAATTTAGCAGTCTTTAGGAGTGGCCGGTAGCGCGGTGACTTTCATTCTCTGCTCCCCTAGTATATATGTAATTTAATAGTTTTGTTTTTCTCGTATGTTGACCTTTTAATTTAAACACTACTTATTCATGTAACACACGTTTACAATTTAGTCTGCTGTTCTGTTATACTGCGAGTACTAATAGATGATTGTCTCAAATGTATGTTTATATTTGTACAATACCATATTATAAGTTGTATCATGTCCATGCATCCTGTGATGGAGCTAGCTATGTCAATTTGTGTGCCTCTATGTAACTTTATCTGCTGTTCTTGTCCTTACGAGTCCATCTTGGTATTTGTTGGATTAAAGATTATTAACTGAAATGCCTGTTGGATCTCTAATTAAAAGCTTTACCCTCATTCCCAAAACTTCAGTCTGCTCATTATATTAAAAAACTAGTGTTGCTCTCACAGTTCAGGAGTTCAGATGTCTTCAGACTTCGATAGAGGATAGTAACCCATAACTGCTCAACCACAGTATATATATTTGCTAGTAAATCGCTATATTTCGCTATAAATCAGCTATTCAGTATACCTGTATAACGTACAGAGAGATCGTATGAGATCGGTAAACCAGGCGCCAAAAACACGGTCAAAAATATTTTAGTGTTGGCCTACCGATCTTGGTGTTTGCGCTGGTAATACACTGTAAATTCAAAAGAGCTGAATTGACCCCAAAAATTGGGCCAAAACGGTGAGTAAAATTTGGCACATACTTTAAAGCTGTTTTGGCCCCATTTTGACGGGGCTAATTTAGCCCTAAAATTAGGGGCTGAATTGACACTTATTTAGGGTTGAATTGATCCTTTCTTAGGGGTTGATTCGACCCCATGAAGTGCTGATTTGGAAAAAACGGGGGTCAATTTGATTTTTCAGGGGGCTGAAATAGCCCTAGAAATTGGCTGTTTTGGTACCCATTTTAGTAAGTATTTTAGCCCTAAATTAGGTGTCGATATGGCCCTTAATTAGGGGTCAAATTGACCCACCCTAAGTACTGATTTGGAAAACAGTGGGATCAATTTGATTTTTTGGGGGACTGAAACAGCCCCCAAAATTAGCTATTTTGGTACCCATTTGAAGAGCTATTTTGGACCCAGCATATAAGGATTGGATCCAAACAAAATGGATATACAGTATTGGATGCATTTAATGCACTTTTCTAAATTCAGAAATGATTCACATCAGTGTCAGTTGTATTTCACCCAGACTGGAATTTACAAATTAAGATAACAAAGTTGGTAAGCTTTGCAATTATTCATATTTAATTGTATGAATGACTTTCTTTTACATTTGAAATTATCAATATAATATTCAAATAAATAACAGCACAGTATGAAATTAGAAATTGTCAATTGAACGGAGTCGAAGGTATTTCTTAAAGTATGAAATTGTCAATATAACATATAAATATAGTAAATAACAGAGACTTATATACATACTTCAATTTAGAGGCCCGGTTAGGGGTAGTGGTGCGGTTTATCCCTGTTTTTCAGGATAGTTATCCCTTATCCCTGAGATGCAGATGGCTGTTATTGATTATCTCTTATCCCAATGGACTTTGGTTATCCCTTATCCCTACTGTTTTGAATTCTGGTTCGTTATCCGTTATCCCAGTATTATTTTGCTAGTTATCCCTTAATAACTCCATTTTTTTTTACAAATCTGATCATAAAAAGTAAACAATGTTTGCTCTCAAATGATTATTAAACGCATGTCTGTTTCTGCATTTGTCTCCAGTAAATTGTACACTAGATGTAATTTATGCACCAATTTTCCAATCGATAGGGCTCATTTGAATTTCCTGTGTGCCACCATCTTTCATCTCATGACATCACAGTGTTGCCCCTACTGTCAGAAAGCAATAGCACTTTTGTTGTGTAACAATAGGGACAACACTGTGATGTCATGTGATCCAAGATGCCGATGCACAGAAAATTCAAATGAGTGTTATTGTCAGAAAAATCGGTGCATAAATGACATCTACATTGTATAGAGTTCTCCCAAAGCTTCTAGGTGACTGACGATTTTCCCAGTGTACTCAACTTGACCACATCAGCTACAAGTTTTCTTTTTACTTACCACTCTTAACAGTAGAAGCCTGGATTCGAAATAAATTCCCCCAAGGTACTCAATTTTTTTCTCCCCCCACTATGCAATGTTGGGAGAACCTGCATCTAGTGTACACTTGACTGGAGATGAACACAGCAATGTATTTAGGCATCTACAGTATAAACAAACACTTGAGAACAAACATTGTTTTAAGCTAAGTTTCCCTTTAATAATTTATTTTACGAGGACCCAGGCGATTACTTGTTAATAACATAGAGGGCAAACATTTTTGACAATAGTGAAATAAATCGTTATGTGCATTCTATCTAATGGGAAAACTGGGTTACGGTATTGTTGAATGTCAAACAACATGAGCACAAGGCACAATTTTTACATTTCAAGAATCTCACTTCTGTCACTTGTTATTACTCGGGCAAGGCTAAAGAGAAGTGTCTATCGTACAACCTCCTTATAAGGAAGCACAATAGGCCACCATATGTATGTGTAGAGGGTCACTAAAGTATGCAAGGGAGGCCACTGATGTACATACAGGAGACTCATCCCTGGCCAGCTTTCGATTGACCGCGAGTTTTGCAAAATGGGATAGGAAAGCGGCCATGAATCATTTTGAGTCCCACTCGTTTAATCAGCCATTTTGAAACTTTCAGCCTCACAAATTAAGTAGAGTTCACACGCAAGAACACTAAACCCTAACCCGTAACATAAACCTAACCCTAACCGTCAATAAATAAGTTCCCAGGTAAACAATGAGGTCTCACCCACATAGAGCTAGGGTTCATAGGTAAACAAAGAGTTGTCACTGGCCTAGAATTTATAGGCAAACGATGAGCTTAAACCAAAATATAGAGGAGGAAAATATTCCAGAAAATGTAGTAAACATAATTTTGAGAAATACCGTAACTGGACAGGTATTTTTTTAAACATGAGTAACTATCCTAAAATAGCCCAGTCTATGCTTTTATAAGTCTTATCTGTGGTCTTCTCCAATGTGTATTCAGCCAACCAGCAGTCTTGTTGCTTTCCATATTGTACATGTATGCCTGCCACTCCTGTTCTACATTACATTGTATCTTTGCTTTTCTGGCATACACGTTTGCTGGAAAAAAAAGAAGAGTACATGTACAACATTACTGTTCGCAGTGTTCTTGCCACTTAATTTACATTATTTTGGGAATTAAAGTCATTGTTTTTGATTTTCAACTTGTCTGTGTGCCCATTAGAAACCCCACTAACAATGAAAGTATCTAATGTTATTTTAATTAAGAAATTAAAACTAAAATCAAAGCAATTACAGAATACCCCCGCTCAAGTATGTTAGGTGGAGACGACAACATGTCAATGCGTTAGTCCATATATGGTTATCTCTCTAAAGAGATGTTTGGATTTGAATGAGTCTTGTAGAACGAAGCAACATGTATGATGTTAATACGTCAACACGTTAGAGAGATATGTCTGGATGTGAGCGAGTCTCTCCGTTCACAGTAGTAGAACGAAGCAACATGTATGATGTCAATGCATTGACATGTTGGCATCAACACCTAATGTACTTGAGTGGGGGGGATTCTGCAATCTATCCCAAAAACCAAACTTTTAAGGATTACTCTCTGGTTTCTTTGTCATGAAAATGATAAACCTTTTTCAAAATAAATAAAGAATTACTGACAGACAACCTATTGACAAATGTAAACAAGCAGGTAATATTAAGCCAACATAAACACTACATGTATATACTGTACATGTAGCTATTACATATTAGAACTGAACATGAAGCCAAGAATATTATTTTGTAATCAATGCTTGCCAACTTAAGTCCTCAAAGGAGTCCTGCCTACAAAATTGGGTCTTCAACATTTCCTGTACATCCAAAAAAAAAACATGCGAAAACCTACAGAGATGCATGTTGACAGATAATAATAACCTTGAATTTTCAATGGCACCACGGGGCTGATCTTAGCCAGGACCTGGCTAAATTACAAGCGTGTTGGTTTTTATGGAGGGAGGAAAACCTGAGAACCCGGAGAAAAACCCTCGAAGCAAGGGTAATATATAAGATACCAACAAACTCAACTCACATACAGTATAGCGCCGCTTTGGTGATCGAACCTGGGATCTACAAAGCTAGATATTTGCTAAAAAAAACTCAACATCTTGCCATTTCCCACAGATCCAGAGGTGAGACAGAGAGGAGAAGCGCTTGACCACTGCGCCACCCCGGCTCATCCTGTTTTTACACAGTTAGTTCGTCCATGAAATACTCATTTACTTTGTGTTAGTATTATTAAGGGACCTACTGATCAACATATCTACTTGTAGGTAAATTAGGAATTACTTTAAAACTGATCATGACATGATGCAAGGCTTACCATCTATCATCTTCGAACTGTTTTTAGTGTTTCGTTTTCCTCCAAGGATACCAGCCCATAAATAGCCATTCATGGTCCAAACGACGTCTTGATAAGTTCTTAGCTTGGTTCCAAAACTCTTAAACTAGCTAACCTTCTGTAAATCCATTAAAGTTGAAGGACAAGACCGCTCAAAACCAGAAACTGCTTCGTTGATCGTGACCGTTGGCCGGTAACCTGATATACTCATGAGCGTTGCCGCTGACAAATTTGCAGTACCGTAGTTACCAGTCTCTACTTGTGCACCAGGAGACACGGTTGTACTCGCGGAACAACTGCGGACTATTAGCTTCTGGACTATTTTCATTTATTTCGTACTTTTGAATTATTTTTCATTTATTAATGCATAAGCAATGTACATGTACATGCTAACTTCCTCACAAAGTAGAAACAATTTAAATAGTTATTCGCATCTGAGAAAAATTCCGGACTCTGCGGCTTTATGTTATATCCAATCATTGCGGTCTACGGTATAGGAATCTGCCCATGACACCAGACTTCATGCCTATGTGGTTTCAAAGAGTAGGAAAAATAATTTAAAATAATAGGGTTAATATGACTCATGCTAAAAAGCTAAATTGACCCTTATTGTAGGACTAAAATGGCCTAGGGACCAAATTAGAAATAATGGGGTCAATACGACCATGCTAAAAAGCTAAATTGACCCTTATTGTAGGACTAAAATGGCCTAAGGACCAAATTAGAAATAATGGGGCCAATACGACCCATGCTAAAAAGCTAAATTGACCCTTATTGTAGGACTAAAATGGCCTAAGAACCAAATTAGAAATAATGGGGTCAATACGACCCTTGCTTAAAAGCTAAATTGGCTCTTATTGTAGCACTAAAATGACATAAAGGGGCCAAATTAGAAATCTATGGGGTCAATTTGTTTTTTATTGGGGCTGATTTGGCCTCATTTTTCAAAACGACCCCTATAAGAGCCAAATCAGCCCTAGTGCCTTTGGGGCTGATTTGGCTTTTTGGGCTGAAACAGCTCTTTTGAATTTACAGTGTATGTATTATGACCGAGAGTAAAATGAAATGTAGTGGCATAAAACCTACGAAACGCACCCGAAACAAGCTGATAGGGTCCGCAGAATCTTAAGATGGCGACTGGACTTGAGATAAATCTATTAGCGCCAATAATTAATGCATAATTTAACGCATGCGCAGAAATTTTGCTGCACAGAACAAAACCTGAAGATTTAAGACTAGTACCTGCCAGAGGCAGCCCGAGTAATAAATGAAAAGCATATGTCACTACGGAGAAACCAAAAACAGAGCTGATCCGGTAGTAAGGCCTCGAACTGACACAGTAATGAAAAGGTTAACTGTCTTCAAGTTATAATTACTAATTTTATTTAACGTCCTGTAACGTGGTAGTATCCCACAGAAGGCCAGTCGTCGTGTGCGGTAGCAATCACCATCCTCGATCGAGTTTGTTATCTAATGCCGGAACCAGTTAAGATCGTAAGTTATATACCAGCACACATTGCGTCCTAATGAATGAAACTTGTTAGGGAAGCAAAACTAGTTGTTCCCTGTATCCCTGTAATCTAAATACCAAAAGTCAATTGTCCCGTGGCATCCAGATACTCCAGGTATCCCATGTGGCTGTGAAGGATGCGAGGTAGGTAGGTCAGCCTCTGTAGTGTATGAATCATTGTATAAGCACCAAGTCGGTTGATAGCAAGGTCACAACAGGCCAGGTTAAATACCTCGATAAACCTGTAGAAAAATTAATAGCAAATAAAAATTAATGGCCTTTAAAATGGAGAGATGAAATCATTCTGTTTACCTGTGTTTACTTAATACAAAGGAAAACTAGTTAAGAGTCCGGCATTAACATATTCACCTGTTTTTATCAAGTGCTATTCCTGACCATTTTTCCAGTTCTTTGCGGTAGAATTCTAAATACTCAAGTCTCACAGTCGGCTCGCTATCTTGTGGTAATGTGAACGACAGGAATTCCGCCACGTCATACTGTGGTACGTGCACTGCAACTAGTTCCCAGTCAAACAGACATAGCCGCCGAGTAGGGGACTGGGCAGTAGCCTTGTCCTCGTCTGTGTCTTCACTAGAGGTCTGGGACGAGATTCTGATGCAGGCGTTGCGGGGATTAAAGTCGTTGTGGATGAGAGTTCTCGGTGAGGATTCGAAGATGGTCCAGATACGATCAATGTACTTAATTATTTGCAAGGCAATTCGATACCTAATAAACCAACAAAAAACACAATATAGTTGTTCATACAGTACTTTGTTGTTTTTATCTATTTCAAAAAAGGTACCGGCAAATGACAAACGACATTCCCAGACCGAAGTGCATTGTGGTTGTAGCTGAAAGTCTGGTGGATTCGTTTGTTTTTGGAATCAAAACTTTAAGACGAATATTCTGGTCTACTGCGACTCGATTTTTCGAATTACACCGTAGTTTATCCGCACAGCTGGACAGTTATATAACCACAACCCATTTCGGGCTGCGAATGTGGCTTCTGTTTTGACAGGACAACCTTTTTTGAAATAGTATATGATCTTACTTGATATTTTTATTACCATGCCTTTCAAAACTGCCATGTTTCATTGGCTTTCTTTTTACCCCCACTGGATTAGCCCTTACAGACTTTCACAGATATTTAATAATACGACGAAAACAAACAGACAAGTGTACAACTATTCTCTCTTTCTCACAAACCTGTTTTCAGTCCATATTTCAGGAACCTGTCGGCGGCCATTTTCCGCAAATCCTAACCACAGTTCAGACAGTTCCACCATACCCTGGACACTGTAGGACTCGACCCAAGGCACCTCTAACCAGGACTCTACTTTACCGAGGTGCATGCTGTGAAACCTGGCGATATCTCGTAAGGCAACCTTAAACAAGACAGGTGAAAGCTTGCATTCAAAGCTTAAATATAACTGATATGGAATGGTGCTCGCTCAGCTGCTTTGAGAATATTATATACACACGTGATCACATGGCCGTACATTTATATATAAAAGAAGAGAGTTCACGGGGAGGGAGGGCGAAGGGCACGGGGGAAAACTAAACAATTAATACAAAGCAACTATACTTGACAAATAGCTTGTCATTCTACGTCATCCACCATGAGAGATCTTTTCTAGATTATCCTTGAACAACATGGTGTATGTAACGTAGGTCATTGTTGGTGGATTTACACGCTGATCCTGCTTGGTGGGACCGCCGATCTTCGTATTCCGCAAGAGGAGAAAATTAACGAGAACTCAGAACACCAGCGCTAGCACGTCCAATTCGTTTTTAAATTATGGCTGTTTATATCATGTCTTACAACTGACCGATGTTGGGTGGCTGGGTGAGGTTTCGTTAGGTTGGTATCCGAAATGAGTCAGGGATCCTGGGGTTCCTAATCACAGACCAGGCGAACCTTCCCTTCCAATCTGCCCACTAACAAAGCACTACTTCACTCTCTGGTTACTAGTTTCAAGTAACTGGGACGTTAAGTATTTCCAAAACAATAGCTATTCATTACAAGGGCACGTGCATGTATTATGATAAAAGGGCATCCTAAATTAATGTTTGTTTTTAACTAATACAACAGAATATTATCCTCCTTTCTCCACATATCAGGAACAGTGTCTATCCTTCATAACACGTATCTGAATATCCTCCTTTCTCCACACATCAGGAAAAGTGTCTATCCTTCATAACACGTATCTGAATATCCTCCTGTCTCCACACATCAGGAACAGTGTCTATCCTTCATAACACATACCTGAATATCCTCCTTTCTTCACACATCAGGAACAGTGTCTATCCTTCATAACACGTATCTGAATATCCTCCTTTCTCCACACACCAGGAGAAGCGTCTATCCTTCATAACTGTACGTATCTGAATATCCTCCTTTCTCCACACATCAGTAGAAGTGTCTATCCTTCATAACAGCTACCTGAACATCTTTCTATCTCCACACACCAGGAGAAGTGGCTATCCTTCATAACACGTATCTGAATCGAGTATCCTCCGTTCTCCACACATCAGGAACAGTGTCTATCCTTCATAACACATATATCTGTATATCCTCCTTTCTCCACACACCAGAAGAAGTGTCTATCCTTCATAACACGTATCTAAATCTAATATCCTCCTTTCTCCACACATCAGGAACAGTGTCTATCCTTCATAACGCATACCAGAATATCCGCTTCCTTTCTCGACACCTTCATAACACGTACCTCAATATCTTCCTGTCTCCACACATCAGAAGCAGTGTCTATCTTGTTTAGATGAGTTACGTTATCAGGTCCCAGGAACTCCATGGCCAGTAGATACATATCCTGTCGAGATATCGATATCGTTGAGAAGTTTATTCTGCATTTAAGGTACCGACCATTATGATAATTAGTAGAGGGGGACACAACGTATTTTAATAAGGAAATATGAGGAAATATTGGAGAAGGGCCGACACAAATGCAGCATGCATGTTGGTTTTCATTCCTCTATAATTAATGTCCAGTTGGTAAGCGTTTAATACTTCACCCCCTTCTTTACTTTATTAGAAGAACTAATGGACTAATTTGTTGTCATATAGTCACTGTAAGAGGATTTAAGGAACTCACCCTGTCAACCACAAAAATATAATGTATCGTAATCCACTTGAATCCTTCCCACCCTGTATCAAAACAGTTTCTAATGCATATCAGGGCAGCCACAAACGACATTGTTCTCTACCCTCCATGCTACCCTCGGCTGACAGAACCACTTGTAACTTACCTAAGATAGTTGTGGAATATTTTACAGCCATGCTCTCCAAGTTATGTTAACTTTTGAATACACATGACTTTTGAATGCTCTTATTCTCTGGGAAATTGTACCTGGGAAAGGTCACTGTAGATATAAAAGATCTCAGGAATTATGTCCGTGAACCTCGAGTCCTTCGTGCCATACATGTTCAACTCACGGATATCGGAACGACTAATATAAAAAACACACAATATGGTTGGTTATGATAAGCAAAGCTGCCTTGTTTGGTGTCTGTTGCCTAAGAAACTACAGGCAGCTTGGCCATGGAAACATAAACATTGAACTATTTTTAGTTGTAGGTTGCAACTATTTTGCAAATGCAGTAAATAACTTCTCCCGAGTAATTTTTCGATTCTTATTGTTGATTCTGTCATGGATCAAAACAATAAGCTCGTGACGTGATAGCCTGGCGTATTGAACTAAGGGACGGACCATTTGAAAATTGATATGGGGGGGGGGGGGGGGGGGTACCCGGTTTTTGTTTCTTCTCGAAATTGTTTTAGGACTCCTATTGCTGCAAGAATTTTTTTTATAGCATCGGACCTTGCACGATATAATATTTTTTTAAGGCATTCAGTATTTTGGTTTTACATCAAGAACATTTTACACAATTTTAATGTTTCTAGATATATGGTATTTTCCATGAACATTAATTACCTTTGTTTAGTAGAAAACATATATATCAGGCATGTTTTCACAAAAGGAGCCTTAGAACCTAAGAGCCCCATTTGTTAAAACATGCCTGATCTTGTGTGCCTTTAGCTTTAAAAGCCAGTAACTCGTTGTTTTGCCTTTTTCTTGAAAGAGCAAATGACAGTTTAAGACTTTTCTGGACTTTCTATCCCATAATTTACTTGTGTGAGATTAGGGCTAGAGGTTAGGGTTAGGTTAGAAAAACGCCATTTTCTGGTATTTCTACTCAAAATACGGCAAAATTCCATGGACAAAACTTAATCTACAGGAAAAGAACGTTGTATTGCCGTGTAGTGCATCGAAATCCATTAAAAGCTTGAGAGATGGCGCCACTTTGAAATTTAGGTTACACAAGTAACTTAAATGTGTACCTGTTGGCTTTAAAAGCCGGTAACTCACTTATCAAGTGGGAAATGTACGTCTTCCACAAAGCAAATCGTTGCGCCATACGCCAGGCAAAGTCCTCCCCACCCCTCACCCCCACATAAAATACCTAGAGATCAATTATGGGATAGAAAGGCCAGAAAAGTCTTAAACTGTCATTTGCCCTTTCAAGAAAACGGCAAAAACACGAGTTACTGGCTTTTAAAGCTAAAGACACACAAGATCAGGCATGCTTTCACAAAAGGGGGTCTTAGGTTCTAAGGCTCCTTTTGTGAAAATATGCCTGATATACATGTATTCTTCTTGAAATCTCTACCTCACACTTCTTCCCATATGGATACTTAATGTTAATTCGTGCATCATATTGTATTGTAGTGTATCATATTGCATTGTTCCGTAGTCTCAAATAAAAAAAATGAAAAATGAAAAAGTGCTCAACATTGGCATATATAACTAATCTCTTGTACACGAATGCAATATCTGTCCTATGGGAATGTGCCTTTGATTATGAGCTTAGATAATATACCGACCTGCGTATGGAAGAAAAAAACAAAATGTCTTTAAATGTTGCGAGGGCCAAAGGCCCGAGCCACAATTTTTGAGATTTTACACAATTTTTGAGATTTTACTGCTCTCTAAAACACTGGTTTCCTGTGTTCTGGAGACTAAACATTGGCTTGGCATTACAACAACAATTTCATTACATTTTACATGACAAGTAAGTTTCAGCTAATGAACAAAGTTTCACCCTTGCTCGATTTTTTTTCGGGGTGATTTCGGTTCGTTCGCTCTTTTTTCTGTGCAAATTCGGCCTGCTTGATTTTTTTGGGGGGATTTGCGGTACCCCACCCCCCTCCCCCTCCCCCCATCAATTTTCAAATGGTCCGTCCCTAACAAACCCGTTTTACCCCACATTCTTCCAAGAATCCTATTGTACTTCCGGCTAAAAATTTTCTTAAAATTGATGATGGACAGAAGCTTACCTGAGCCCATGTCTTGCCTTGTGTTTAGCGTAAGCAATAGAGAGAGGTGGGCCACACCCTTGTGCCAAAGCGTTCACCAGACCTATCACTGTCGCACTTGTCACCTTGGACTTTACGACCACAAGAAGGCTCTGGGATGGACCTTCTTTAATTTAAGAATATTAGGATGGAAGTTAAATGTGACTCTGGAGCTCATGTCGGGACCCCCCGCCCTCCCCCAGGAATAATCCTGCCTACGCCCCTGTTATCCGAAAAACATTTGCAGTTCAAGAACGAGATTGTTTCACAAAGACAGCACCTTCTACTCAGGTGTTTTAAGATCCTGAGTGTTGGTCCTGAAACAGCCATACGGGCTGATCAAAGTCAGAACCCGGCTAATCCACAGATCGAATTGGAATTTAGTGTGTTGGTTTCTGTGGAGGGAGGAAAACTGGAGAACCCGGAGAAAAACCCTCGGAGCAAGGGTGAGACACCAACAAACTCAACTCACATATGGCGCCGCAAACGGGAATCGAACCTGGGCCACCTGCGCTCACCACTTGCGCCACTCCGCCTGCCCTCACCCGCGAACCCGCGAACCCGCGAACCCTCTCACCCACGAACCCCCGGCGCCGCACGATAGCCGAGACTGCATGCAGCTTATAACGAATGAGCTAACCGGCGGGAGGTGGTTAAACGGCTTTGCACATATAACACTTCATAGATTGAACTTACCGCATGGCGAGTAGACGATTTTAAATCCAAAATGTCCAACTGGCTTGTTAGGGTCTGTGTTCAAATTGGAGAGGATACCCGAACTGCTGTCCACCTTGATGAAGGTTTAGAGCAAACAATCGATTAACAAAACCGTGCTACACTGCATCAGAGTCTTTTTCACGAAACAAACCAATGGTTGAGCTCGTAATCCTATGGGAAAGGATTTTCTGAAGGGAAAACAATCTTCAAAAATGCAGTTTTAAAAAGCGACAATCGATTAAAGGTGGAAAATGGCATTTACAAACAGGATTTACAAACAGGATTTACTAGTAACACCACCGACCTCGTACAAGTGCGTTTAAACACGCAGTACAATTAACCACGTGATCGTATTCTGCAAAAGGCCTATTGTAGTATTGTATTCTCCGCGATAACTTGGGAACAACCTCGTTCCCAGGGATCTTTAGGCGCCTAATCAAAGATGGCGTCGACGCCATCTTTGATTAGGCGCGTAAAGACCCCTGGGAACGAGGTTGACTTGGGAACTGTATCACAGCAGGAGTTTTCACAGCTGTGGCCTGGGTTCGATTCCCGAACGAGGACCAACTAAATAACCCTAAAATCAACCAAACATTTATACAAAGATGTATTCAAAAGAAATAAGTTCTGCTACTTTATTTTTCTGTGTTGCGCGTGTATGAAGAGAAAGTTCGATTCTATATTGTGTGGCGGCTCAATTCAGTGCAGATTTCCCCATTTCGTACGTCACACATACCAAGGAAAAACGATCACACCTCCAGCACAAAGAAAACACAATGGCCCGCAAAACTAATTTATTCCCCGTATACCTGACGTCACAAATTACAAGACTTGAGCCATAGCGGAGGTTGTGAGGTAGGTTTTCGGATTTTCTCTTCCTAGACGCGCAACACAGAAAAATAAAATAGCAGTTCTTCTAACCTATATTTATTTCGAATACTTCAAATGGTTTTATCCTGTAGTAGGTTTCTTATTTTGAGGATTTTTCTCTACACTTTTCCTACGCTGTTCATAAAACTGCTAAATCTTATTCGATCTGTGTTTTTTCCGGGTCTTGGCGAATATATGTACGGACGCCCAGAAGTGGCCTTGAATGTCACTGAATGGGCTTCCGTATAAATAATATATTGCAATTAACTGAGACGTTATTATTAAAACTAGTAATACATTAAATGAAGAACATTTCATCAATTATTATTAACAAACAACGATGAATTAAAGTCAGTTGAACGTGAAATCAACCACGTGGTTATGTCGACCGCAATATATTCGATCACATTTTACATTTTATTATTGTTCATTCGGAAAATATGTACATGACAGACTGGCCCGCATTAACTAATCTAGGCGTGCCGTAGTCTTTAAAATTAACAAATTACCACTGAATAGGTATGATAACGAAGAGAGAGATATGCAGGGGGAGGGGGGGGGGGGTGAGGGGGGGGTGGGGGGGGGGGGGGGAGTAAGAAGAATAAGCAAGTGAGTAAGTAAATAAGTAAATGACTGAATTTGAGAAATTGTTAGATACTATCAGAAAGGCATGGTAAAGTGAATCAGTGACAAATAAACGAAATGTTAGTATGGTCGAGCCGGCCTGTACCGCTCACAGCATTGGCCCAACAATACAAAACACCCTAACCTTTAACGTGTGGTACAAAAACAATAGAGCTACAGTATAATACATGTAGGTGCATTCAGAATACAGGCCTCGAGCGGTACTCTATCTGCTGTATTACTCCGATGGTTTGCCTGTGCCACCCTGCTTACCTCGAGTGGTTGCCATGACAACATTCTTCCTCTCTCTCCTAATATTTTAGTGAACAGTTCATCGGTAAAGAACACTTGGTTGTTGACGTTATTCTCAGCCATGTTGTTTGTTCTTCGAGCTCTGAAAAATGAATAGTGCCTGTTAACAGTCTACCCAGGAAAGAGGAGTAAGGTAGGGCTGGAATAGAAACTGTGTTAACACCCACTGCTCATCAGATCCAGGGGAAACTCATTATATTTCGTGGTTGGGATGCTCGTTAAGAGGTTAAAAGTGCTCCGGTATTTGTAGGGAGCCCATACATGTAGGTCCTCGGGGATTTAAAAATATTCCGCTTCCAGTTATCTAGATCTTTGCGGATCCCTTTCACAGAATCTAGAGCCTGCGAAACCCACAATGTAGTATCAGTCACACTACTACATGTCGTGATATCCTAAATGTTCTTCTTTGTCTAGATTTACCATTTTTCCCGTACCACTGGCGTATTGCAGATTGCCAACTCGATCTATACATTTTTCACGAATCAAACCGCTGGCCAGTAATAGATTGCTGTACCGTAGATGCGCAAACACTAGCCTGGATTTCAGCCGTCTCCTCCGGTTCGTTCTTTCCGAGAGAGACGTCTGAATCCAATAGCCGAAAATGCCGTCCAGTGACGTCACTACCAGAAAACCTGGTAGCGATCTTTGATTGGTTCATATTCTATAATTTCGCATAATTATCATAATTAACTCATCCGAGAAGACGGCAGGATTCACTTTGGACTCATGATTGTTGATCGTCGAGTTGTCTTTGGCAAAGACCTTGAATTCGTAAGGAAAACATCAGGAAATGGATTGAAAGTGTCCTGCACAATAACCGGCCGACTGTCCTGTAACCATGTACATTTTATCCCGTCGCGTCCGCGGGGTTGTTGATAATCAATTATTTGTTCACACTCCGAGTGGTAAAGAATGTCGCTACTCTCTTAGCTCTTCAAGGAACTGTTCTTTCCCGTAAAAGAGTCTTCGTATTTCTTCGAAAATTCTCCATTATCCTTTCATGTTTTTCTACTTTTCTGTCGCACATTTACATAGGTAATATCTCGTAGCTGTGTCGATTCGAACGGCAGATCGCGAGACAAAGATCAACGGAAAGACAAAGATCAACTGTACTTTTCCTCCAAATATTTTAACTTATTATTAGCATTCCCATATACATAAATGGTATTGCCTAAAACATAAACAACATAACTAAAAGAAGTTAAACTAACTTTGAGAACAATTTCTAATATTACAATGATTTCTAAGTTCAAAGGCTTCAAAAATAAAGTGAGCCAATTTCTTACATACAAATGGGTCTATGTTATTAAAGAGAAATAAAGTTTTGTCTTTGATATTTTAAAAGTTTGTAAAATGTTTGTATTTATTACAAATGTCGTCGAAGAATACTTTTATAATGTTATTATATAAGCTGCAATGAAATGTGAAATTATTTCGTTTTCTACTTCATTTGTGACAGACATTTCACATATCCTTGAAGCTTCGGGTATTTTGGGACAAGAGTGTCTGCCTGTTTCTATCCTTAAATTATGATTTCCCGATCTAAGTTTTGCAGTCATTCTTCGGTGATCTGATTTTTTTTAATCAGCTCTATGTATGGAGAAGCCTTTGTATCATGTTTGAACATTGATTAAAATACTACTGAGTCTTCTATTTGAATTTATGAGATGTAATTGATGTAACTGTGATTGATTATCTATTTTGTTTCATAGCGGATAACCATTTGTTTGGTTTAATAATGTCAATATCCTGTATGGTTTTTTATTCCCTGACTCAAATAAATGTACAAGCTCGTTTATCGAAGATATGAAACTATTTTTGTTGGACGATGCCAAGTCTTTCGAAATCTGAAGACATTGTTTTGCAATACTATTTTCTGGGAGCTGTTCGAGGTGTATCCAGAATTTTAACATTCCAGACTCGTTACGGGAGGCAACGTTTGGTTCTCTTCTATTTATCCCAAGGTAGTGTTTATAAAATTGGGTATGTATTCTTTCAACAGGATCTATTTCCCATTTATTGAAATTGATTTTGTCATAAGCCCCCCCAGACCCCCATTTCCCCCGAACGAAAACAAAATGGCGGCTATTATAGACCGTGTCAAAAATATTAACAGATATTTGCATATTAATTAGAATATATTTTTGGTTTAATATAGCATAGATATTTTGTCCATTCGTAATACATCTTTTCTCAGCAGAATTTCGAATATATGTTGAGCACGCATATTTTTGAAAGAGGAAAGTTTTTCATGATTAGAAGATAAAAATGCACTTTGGAAGATAAATAGTAAGTTTAGCATGAATATTCCGAGTTTAGAACCGATATTAAAAGTATGGAACTAATATTTTCCGCTCAGAACATGAAAAGTTTAGACTTTAGAACATATAATCTGAACTTAAGGTATATCCGAAAGACAGAATAGATTCTTAGCACATGGCATGAATATCTTTATAAACAGAATATTGTCCGCATCGGCGCCCCATACTAAGGATTTACATATTTCCAGTAATGATTTGCCATGATTATTTACGTGACTGTCGAATTTTTTCCTGAGTGGTATGTTTTTGTATATTGGGAGGTAGTCATCACCGTGATATATTTTGAACAAGAGGCTGTACCAGCCTTTACTCGGGCCATATGGAATTTCAACAAGGAATAGTTGGTATTCTTTGCAGGTTTGATTAAAAAATGTATTTTACACTTGCAATTTTTTTTAGCCTTTGGGAGAATAATAAATTCTTTTGAATTCTTTTTACAAGAGTTACATATATAAATTATTTTTAAGAAGAATTGTGATTCTGTCTCCAGGGAAGCCATATAATAAACATATTATATTAGTCATGTAAATATAATTACTCGGGCCAGGCCTTCGGCTGGCTCGAGTCAGAAATCGCAAGTTTTTATTTTTATTTTTTGTGTCGAGATTTTGCGCCGTCAACCAATCAGATTTCGACTGGTCACGTGACACGTACGTTGCGCCAGCATTTTATGGCGGCGAGTGGGAGTTTAGTTTTGACTTAGCAAAACCTTTAATATCAGCTGTTTTTTGTGTAAACCAAAGGTTCCTTTAAGTGCAATACCAAGATTTTTGTCTTTTCTAAAGCTGAGAGGTGTTTCACGGGCTTTGGACGGGAATTTATCACATATCCAGATCCACTCAAGTCCACTCGTGACATAGATGGCTAAGATCTGATCACTGAACACTAATAGGACTGAGACAACAGTTTGTAAATGTAAGTAGCTAAACTGAACATGATAACTTTTATACCAATTGACTGTGGTTGTGTTGTTATTCATTGTTATTAACCTCTCGGAAAGTATAGTAGAAATGACGCGATTTCTCAGTTCTCGATCTGACAGGGTCCTTTTAAAATATTATATGCACATGTTTTTATAAATTCGGGAACGAAAATCTAGCAGGATATGGCGTGAACTCTACCCTGGGTACCGTACCAGAGGGTTCTCACTTCGCAAAGCTTAGGCACGAAGCTTTTCCACCGAGGTGCGAAGCGACGCTTGCTCCTCGACACTTTGTCTTTGTCCTCGCTTCGCGTCATGCAGTTTTTTGTTTGCCGACGATTGATACGAACGGGCTTCAAACTCCGGCTTTGGTTTCTTCTTATTTTTCTGGACCGCACAGAAGACCTTGAAATTACCGTTCAATAAATCTACCTTATTTATCCTAAAGAAACTTTTGATTTTATATACCCTCGAAGAAGGAATTTATTTTACTTTCTTCACTTCGCCTTCTCTTTTCCGTTAACAATAGGAAATGGACATTCTGAAATCTACAATCTGAAATCTACAATGAACCTAAAATGTTTACCGTCTCGTTTTTCTCGGCCAATGGAAATCGAGATACCGTGGTGCTGTAATCGTTTCGGCAGCAGAGGTAAGGAGTCGGATTAAACTTTTCGAAACGAGCGCTAGTATTGGCCTACCCAACAATAGAAAACAGCCTAGTGTTACCCTCTTTAAATAGTTATTTTCCAAGTGGTTTACATGCATGAAATCAACACACAATATTTTATTTAACATTAGGGACTAGTCAAAAACTAGCAGGGGAGATGCAGGGGGGGTCTTGCCAGTCAGCAAAAAACAGCCTCACAAACTCTGTTAAAGTAAGCTAAATTATAGAGTTTTCAAAAAATTGCCATTCCTTCAGTTTTAAAGATATGAACCTAAAACTTGGGCTTTTTACTAATTTTGGCTTGCTCTTGTCCTGCAAAGGGCCTATTATCAGTAAAACTTCGTAATTAGAAGCTCCCGCAAGGGACCATGACCACCTTTGGAGGTTGAGAATTGGAAGAAGGTGGAAAATAGCATTTACAAACAGGTTTTGTTAATAACACTACCATGCAATCTCATACAAGTGCCTTTAAATATATGAATTAAGATTTGTTTGCCATCTAGTACAACCATGTGATAGCAATCATGTAAATTATCACAAGCATGAGTAGTGAATCAATTATCCTGCTCCCTAGCACAAACCATTAGGGCACCCAACAAAGTTTTCAGTTAAAAAGCTGTTCGGGAGAGTAAGTTAGCCTAAAACTTTCGGATTTGAAAAAAATGTCCCTATAAAATTGTTTTCTGAAATACTGGCTAGAAAATTTGTTTTCAATCCCTAGAAAATTATAGAATACAAGCATATATGTGTGCAGAACTCGCACTCTGGCATGATCGAAAAGTGCTTTGATACTCTATACAAAGCTATGACAGGAGTTAAACTAGAAGTAATCATAGATTATCAAAGTGCGTTCAACATATTTTTACAAGAGAAAGGACTGGGCTTCCTGTGGTAACACAAAAGGCTGAAAGATTGCTGCAATGATGTGGACAGTGTAAATAATCCTGATTTAAAATGCTTGTTTTTAACTAATTTTGAATGTATTGACTTATATGTTAATATAAAAGTAATTATCTTTGTGTAACATTAAATCATCGGATGCAATGCTTATGTGGCTATATGTACATGACTTGTGAGTTTCATGTGGTTATCATTCATTTGAGCATTCGTAGCACATTTTGCAGTGTGGTATACAGTGTAAAGCAATAGTTGGAGTTAGTGTAGAACACAATCAACCCTATAGCTAGCTACAGCTATTCAGATGTGTATAAACTGCATTCAATTAATCATTCGTGTTCACTATTTATCACTGGTCTTGTGTTGCCACATGTATATTTTCTCAAACACATGTAACAAACATGGCTGCAATTTGCTTTCTGCTTTCCATGGAAGTTCTCATCACAGGCACCGTGTAAAATAGGATTCTTTTTACATGACTAATATTATATTCTTATTATATGGCTTCTCTGGAGACAAAGAATCACAATTCTTCTTCAAAAGAATTTATATATGTAACTCTTGTAAAAAGAATCTAAAGTAATTTATTCTTCTCTCAAAGCCAGGCTAAAAATATTGCAAGTGTAAAATACTTTTTTTAATCGAACCTGCAAAGTTGTACCAACTATTCCTTGTTGAAATTCCATATGGCCCGAGTAAAGGCTGGTACAGCCTCTTGTTCCATTTTAGAGTGCCTGGGATGATAACTGCCATGGAAAACAGAAAACAAATTGCAGCCATGTTTATAACAGTAGCTACATATGTTTGAGACAATATACATGTAGCAACACAAGACCAGTTATAATATAGTGAACACGAATGGTTAATTCTGTCCTGCTCTGCTAAGACTTACAACTCTTTATCAAACAAGTTTGATTTCACATGGTTTCGCATGGTTTTCAGGGATGAATAGGCGAATCCTCATTAGCAAAAATTCAAGCTACAAACAGAGTACATCAGTTGAAAGAGAATTTTAAACTTAGTAATCACCGAAAATGTAAGATTGATATGTTAAATATTTACAGAGAAATTGACTTTTCAAAACTGTAAAATGGGCTGGGGGGCAAAAGTTGCCAACAGCCATACATTCTTTGTAAATTTTGCTAATTTTTAATTACTTATCACTGACTTGTTCCTCAAAATAAATTTATTTTATCATTCTAAAATTTTCGGTGATTATCAAGTGTGTCAATCTCTTTCGATTTATGGACTCTGTTTGTTTATATGTACGTTGCTTGAAGTTTGATGTATGCTAATAAGGAAAAAATGTAAACAAGGATTCGCCTATACAAGAGGCCAAGTAAGATCAACAACAAGTCTTTAAAATAACACATGCAATGTTCCTTTGAACTTCCTCCCAGTGATTTAGCATTCAGTTTTGCACTTCATGTATCAGTAGCTTTGCCTATTTACTTGCAGCTACTACACCAGGGGTCATTCGCACAAATACTCAATCAAACTCGTTGTATCAAATACCCTGGTATGGGACACAGCAATTAGTAAAAATTCATACAAGGTTCCTGACTATGAACCAAAGTGAGCTTTTCCCCCTCACCGATGGGCAACAAACAATTAATTCTGACAGGTTCCCATGGATCCACCCCTGGGGGAAGCTGCTAATAGATGCATTATTTACCCATCCATATACTACAACAACAAAAGAATTTAAGGCAGCAGTCATGATTATATGTATGTAATCTACTAGATTTACCCTGTATATTAATAAATAAAATGTACATAGTGGCAACAAGGGAACTAGTACTACTACTACTAACAGAGGAGAATGTCAATGTATTTAGCATCATGGTATTGCTAACTGGGGACAAACTCATTTACTCTCTAGATCTATGTATACGACTATATCCACCACTACACTTGAGGGTGGTCACTTAACCAGAGATTTAGTTGCATTCTCAGTGTCGGCCTACAATTTAGCATTCTGATCCAAGAAGACATCAGTGAAGGTCTAACCATTTGCAGATGTCAGAGCAAAGGCAGTACCAGTTCTCCTACTTATTTGAAGGTCGACCCACCGGGATTTGAACCCACTATATAGATGAGGCTATTTTTAGCATTGCGTTTCGCGCGAAAAAGAACAAAGGTAGGCTATTCTTAGCCAATCAGATAGCTAACGTCACTTCTCATTATCATTCTTCTCACTTTCAACGCGGGAATTCGAATTGCTGGTTTTCACTCAATCCCCAGAGATTCAAATGTTGGTGCCCCAACAAAAGAAGCTAACGAGGAATCTATTGTTTAAGGGCACCAACATGGCGGCAACCTCTTTTCGCGGGAATTTCGAATCTAAAAATAGCCTCATCTACTCCTGTGCTGGGGACCCAACCCATAACAGAGGAACGCTCCTGGTAATGGGCTCCTGGTAAAAGAAAATAGCTATTTTAAATCCAAATTTAACACCCGAAAATAAATGCCAAGTCACAAATGAACGCCTCACAACCTCCGCTATGTACAGCCGGCTCAAGTCAATTTGTGACGTCAGGTACGGGGAATAAATTGGTTTTGCCATGCTGTCCCAGACATTGAAAAGCTGAACTAACTGCGGACCATTGTGATTTCTTTGTGCTGGAGGTGTGATTGTTTTTCCTTGGTATATATGACGTAGGATATGGGAAAATTTGCACTGAATTGAGCCGCCACACGAGCCAGATTTATCAGCGGAGAATCAGTTATTTTTCGAACTTGAAAATTAATGTTCTCTTCATAGACGCGTAACACAAACAAAATAAAATAGCAGAACTTATTTCTTTGGAATACACAGTTGTGTAGTAATATATTTTCACCGAGAGCATTCGTAAACAATGCCAAGGGTGATACTAATTTATGGGAGAGATAAGCCCGAGGCGGTTGAGAGCGGGTAGCCGGCCCAGTGAGGGTAAAGAGGTTCATCGCTGCGGGGAGGGGGGTGGGGCGTAGCAGTGGACTTGCATGTCTAGTTGACAGACCAAAGAGGACTATTGAACAACGCAAGGCTCTATATATACGGAAAGCGTCATCTAGTTGCATAACACATTCCTACGGACCGAATTCCGCATGTCCGCGTACCTCCTGCACAACAGACTGACACTTAACCACTGAGCTTACTGGAATGCAGTTTAAGCAAACTGGAGGCTACCATCTTTCTGTTATAGGCTCAAACTTAGTTCAGATAAAATTAATCCAATTGTAATGAAATTAGAAATACATATAGATGATGTAACTTTGAAATTTAAAATAAATTATTAGTTCTCAAATAAATTACAGACTGCATGAGTCCATTTCAGAAATAAACATGCGATTTCCACTCGGTTTTTGGATTATTGGAATCATCTGTCTTCACAGATCTTCCCGCTTGTTTAGAAGTATTCCTGGATCCGTATTCCTATTTTACCGAAAGAACTGATAAATTGGGCCAATTTCTGGAGCCCATTTTCTAGTCTTTTAGAAGCCATTTAAACTTTAAGAGGAAATAATAAGGCTAAATTGCAGAATACAGTGACACTCTTGAAGCTCTTTATAAATATCTGGCTCCGTGGCTCCGTAGTTGCCCGCGCAGTCGTTTTAAGGAACTGAAATAGTACTTAACTGTATTAGTCATTTTGTAGCTAATCTTATGCAAAGGGCTAGGATTAGCTAAGCCTTACAACCTCCAATTTGAATTTATTATCATCACAAAGTAGAAGAGCAAAGGTCATGGATCCGTAGCTCCGCGGCTCCGCGGCTCCGTGGATGAACAAAAGACACAGGAATCCCATAATATAGTGTTTATTCTCCATAATTTAATTTAATCAAATCTTAAAATAACCCCACACTTCATTGTGACTTCGTTCCCTAGGACGTATTTCTTTCTTCTTCTTTTTTCGTTTTTCTTGATGACTTAAATATATATACCCATGTGTTTAGAAAATAAAACCTTATTCATCCCAGTTTGTATAGCCATTATATAACTATTTATACTAACTTTTATACGTTTATTTGACGCGTTGATATAATACATGTTGCTTCGTTTTACTACTGTAAACAGAGAGACTCGTTCACACCCAGACATCTCTCTAGCGCGTTGATGCGTCAACATCATACATGTTGCTTCGTTCTACTACTGTGAACAGATAGACTCGTCTCTCTAGCGCGTTGACGCGTCAACATCATACATGTTGCTTCGTTCTACTACTGTGAACAGATAGACTCGTCTCTCTAGCGCGTTGACGCGTCAACATCATACATGTTGCTTCGTTCTACTACTGTAAACAGAGAGACTCGTTCACACCCAGACGTCTCTCTATATGGACTAACGCGTTGACATGTTGGCGTCTCCACCTAACGTACTTGAGCGGGTATTTTTGGGCTCCCATTTCTCCCATTTCGCAGTATTTTTGGGCTGTGTAATAAAATACAGTAACAACAACACAAGAAAGTTATGTCAATTTACTTATTTACTTAAAGAAGCATTATATTTTTATGTTGTTTAGTGACTTAGCCCTAAAGAACCCTAATTTAGTGAGCACCCATTGTTGACGGTTAGGGTGTTTTTAAATGATGGATTAGTGTTTGGATTAATTGATAGCAACATTTAAGAAGCATTATGTTTCTGTGTCGTTTAGTGACTTAGCCCTAAAGAACCCTAAATTAGTGAGCACCCATTGTTGACGGTTAGGGTGTTTTTAAATGACGGATTAGTGTTTGGATTAATCGATAGGAACATTTATAATAAGAAGCATTATGTTTCTGTGTTGTTTAGTGACTTAGCCCAAAAGAACCCTAAATTAGTGATCACCCATTGTTGATGGTTAGGGTGTTTTTAAATGATGGATTAGGGTTTGGATTAATCGATAAAGGCATCGTGTTTCGGAATCTATAATGAGATTCACTGCGGAGCCACTCCAAATATAACCTTGCATTGGTAGAGTATAGACAGGTATCGTGTTTGGAATCTATAATGACTTTCACTGCGGAGCCGCGAAGCCACTTCAAATATAACCTTGCATTGGTAGGGTATAGACAGGTATCGTGTTTGGAATCTATAATTGTATCACTACGGAGCCACGGAGCCGCGGAGCCACTTCAAATATAACCTTGCATTGGTAGGGTATAGACAGGTATCGTGTTTGGAATCTATCATTACACTACGGAGCCACGGAGCCGCGGAGCCACTCCAAATGGTAGGGTATAGACAGGTATCGTTTTTGGAAACTATAATGAGTTTCACTACGGAGCCGCGGAGCCACTTCAAATATAACCTTGCATTGGTAGGGTATAGACAGGCATCGTTTTTGGAATCTATAACGACTTTTAATAATAATATGATACGTGTAGGCTAAGTCTCATGCTAGTGTTAATGCTGGTTTAACTTAAGTTTAAGTGTTACTCAGTGTCGTTTTAGCTTGCTATGGTCTGCGGAACCGCGGAGCTGTTTTTTTTTGGGAGACGTTGAAAATTGACGTTGTATTCTGCAATCGCTCCAATAATAAATATCAACACTGCAACCTGGTATTGAATATTTGTGTTTACTTACCAAATAATTTGGACGCGGACGCAATCTCATTCTCAGAGTCAGACTCCTTTCGTATATAAAAACGTGAGAATTTTCCATGCAAACGGCCCGTAGAACTCCTGCCTGCTCTAGAAAAACTTAACATCTTGGTATTTCTGTCGAAGAAGCCTTTGGTTTCAGCAAAAATGGCCCAAAAACGTAAGGTGATTTGCCATAACAAGGCATAAGTCCTTTGTAGCCGCCATCTTGGATTTTTTAGAGAGAAAACCTGTTCCGCGTGTTTATCCCGTGGGGAATCGATTCTGATTTGGTTGATGGCGCGAAAGGTCGACACAGAAAATAAAAATAATAAAAATAATAAAAACAAGAGGCTGTACCAGCCTTTACTCGGGCCATATGGAATTTAACAAGGAATAGTTCGTATTTTTGCAGGTTTGATTAAAAAAGTATTTTACACTTGCAATTGTTTTAGCCTTTGGGAGAATAATAAATTATTTTGAATTCTTTTTACAAGAGTTACATATATAAATTATTTTTAAGAAGAATTGTGATTCTGTCTCCAGTGAATCCATATAATAAAAATATTATATTAGTTATGTAAAAATAATCCTATTTTAGAGTGCCTGGGATGATAACTGCCATGGAAAACAGAAAGAAAATTGCAGCCATGTTTATAACAGTAGCTACATATGTTTGAGACAATATATATGTAGCAACACAAGACCAGTTATAATATAGTGAATACGAATGGCTAATTCTGTCCTGCTCTGCTGAGACTCTTTATCAAACAAGTTTCATTTCACATGGTTTCGCATGGTTTTCAGGGAAGAATAGGCTGACGTCATTGTTTACATTTTTGGATCATTAGCATAAATTAAACTTCAAGCTACAAACAAACAGAGTACATCAGTTGAAAGAGAATTTTAAACTTAGTAATCACCGAAAATGTAAGATTGATATGTTAAATATTTACAGAGAAATTGACTTTTCAAAACTGTAAAATAGGCTGGGGGGCAAAAGTTGCTGACAGCCATACATTCTTTGTAAATTTTGCTATTTTAAAATACTTTTCCTCAAAAAAATATATTTATCATTCTAAAATTTTCGGTGATTATCAAGTGTGTCAATCTCTTTCGATTGATGGACTCTGTTTGTTTATATGTACGTCGCTTGAAGTTTGATGTATGCTAATAAGGAAAAAACGTAAACGAGGATTCGCCTATACAAGAGGCCAAGTAAAACCTCAACAACAAGTCTTTAAAATAACGCATGCAATGTTCCTTTGAACTTCCTTCCAGTGATTTAGCATTCAGTTTTGCATTGTATCAGTAGCTTTGCATATTTACTGGCAGCTACTACACCAGGGGTCAACCCCCAGGTACCCTGGGAATTTGCACAAATACCCAATCAAACTCGTTGTATCATATCCCCTGGTATGGGGCACAGCAATTAGTAAAAATTCATACAAGGTTCCTGATCTATGAACCAAAGTGAGCTTTTCCCCCTCACCGATGAGCAACAAACAATTAATTCTGACAGGTTCCCATGGATCCACCCCTGGGGGAAGCTGCTAATAGATGCATTATTTACCCATCCATATACTACAACAACAAAAGAATTTAAGGCAGCAGTCATGATTATGTATGTAATCTACTAGATTTAGCCTATATATTAATATATAAAATGTACATAGTGGCAACAAGGGAACTAGTACTACTACTAACAAAGGAGAATGTCAATGTATTTAGCATCATGGTATTGCTAACTGGGGACAAACTCATTTACTCTATGTATACAACTATATCCACTACACTTGAGGGTGGTCACTACCAGAGATTTGGTTGCATTCTCAGTGTCGGCCTACAATTTAACATTCTGATCCAAGAAGACATGAAGGTCTAACCATTTGCAGATGTCAGAGAAAAGGCAGTACCACTGAGTTCTCCCACTTATTTGAAGGTCCCACCAGGATTTGAACCCACTACCTCCTGCACAACAGACTGACACTTAACCACTGAGCTTACTGGAATGCAGTTTAAGCAAACTGGAGGCTACCATCTTTCTGTTACAGGCCCAAACTTAGTTCAGATAAAATTAATCCAATTGTAATGAAATTAGAAATACATATAGATGATGTAACTTTGAAATTTAAAATAAATTATTAGTTCTCAAATAAGGTATAGACTGCATGAGTCCATTTCAGAAATAAACATGCGATTTCCACTCGGTTTTTGGATTATTGGAGTCATCTGTCTTCACACCAAATAATTAATTGCAGTTGTAGATCTTCCGGATCCGTATTCCTAGTCTATTAGAAGCCATTTAAACTTTAAGAGGAAATAATAAATATCAACACTGCAACCTGGTATTAAACATTTGTGTTTACTTACCAAATATGTCAGATACATAAATTTGGACGCGGACGCAATCTCATTGTCAGACTCCTTTCGTATATAAAAACGTGAGAATTTTCCATGCAAACGGCCCGTAAAACTCCTGTCGGCCCTAGAAAAACTGAACATCTTGGTATTTCAGTCCAAGAAGCCTTTGGTTTCAGCAAAAATGGCCCAATAACTAGGTGATTTGCCATAACAAGGCATAAGTCCTTTGTAGCCACCATCTTGGATTTTTCAGCCTGTCTCTCGTGTTTATCCCGTGGGGAATCGATTCTGATTGGTTGACGGGCCCGGAAGTCGACACAGAAAATAATAAAAACAATAAAAATAATAAACACTTGCGAAACTTGACTCGGGCCCAGCCTACGCTGGTCCGAGTAATAAACACTTGCGAAACTTGACTCGGGCCCAGCCTACGCTGGCCCGAGTAATTATCTGAGTCTATGAAATCAGTACTAATACCTACACGAGCATTTAAGTCACCCGCTGTGATGAGAACGGAGCCTTGACTCTGAAATAGATTAATATCATTTTCTAGAAACGAAAAGGTATCGGGATCGTAATACGGAGAGTTTCTTGTTGGACAAGTTTGTCCTCCAGGGCCGGGTTGTTCAAAGCCCGATTAGTGTTAATCCTGGATTAACTCTTCCCAGAACCTATTGGTTGTCATGGAAATTAACCCTGGATTAGCTCTAATCACGCTTTGAACAACCCGGCCCAGGTGGCTAAATCTATCATTGTAGTATTCGTCTCGCTGAGTTGATTTCACAAGAGTGTTTCGCATTTCTATGATGTCAGATTCGAGATTGCAAATAACAGACCCAAGTTCCGTTATAGTGCCCTTGCTTTTACTCTGAGACCTCTTGCAGAGTCAAGAGAGTTAATTACGGCGTTTCCAAATTGTTTTCGGGGTTTCACATGTTGTATATATGTTCTCCTGATCATTGAGGATTTCTTGTGCGTTGTTTAGATCTGTTTTTATCTTATTGACTTTTGTTTTCTTGGAAGAGCGTGTCGACTAAAATATTTCATTGAGGTTATTATTAGTTACTGATAGTTGCGTCTTCACTAGAATTAGAAGAATCACTATTATCATCAAGTGAGTTTATTACTCTCTGTCTTAGTCTTACGAATTCGACTGTCGACCAAGTATCATAACATATACTTTGGCACATTATCACTCCTGTAGTTAGGTAAACGTGAATAGTAAGCATTAATAACCCATTTGTGATCAAATCGTCATTCTCTGAATTAGCATCCTGTTTACGTCCGAATCCAAAGAGTCTGATGAGCGGAATATTTTGAGTTCGATGTCTTCATAATCGGTCCCGGCTTTGTTTAGATGATCAATCCATTTGATGTGGTAATCACTGCTTTCTTTTAGCAGCTCGAAGTATTGATCTTGAAGCGCTTTTACCCAGTAAAGAATGGATGGTCGTAAAACATGACGGAGACGCGGGGACGGGGACGCGGACGCGGGACGTGACCTTAGAAACAGTATTTTTGACCGCTAAAATAAAAAAGCGAGTAATTATGTGTGGATTCAATGTATTGTTTTATCACTTACTCGTCATTTAGGTTAGAGAAAACGTAATCAAAAGCCGTTTGACAAACCGACGCCATCTTGGAAAACCTCGTTTCCATGCGCCCTGAGTGAGGTAAATGACGTAAATGAGCATGGGAAGCAACCCGGGTGGGAAAAAAGATACTCACTAAAACTAATAGGGGTTGTTTACATGATAAGAGGGTAAGCCTTTTGACTAGGGTCATCCTAATAGTAGAATCATTCTACCGCCATTGTATTCTGCGTTCTGTTTACATGTAAAGAATCAGTTTTGTCTCGGGTACCTGAGAGGTACGATCATCTTAGCACTAGTTCAACCTTTGCACGCGTTACTTCATGTAAAGATCTAGAGTTCGCTAGGGACAACTCGCCTACCCGGAACAACTCTATTCTAGAGCCAAATTTTACATTGCAAGTTTCTGGAGTTGTCTAGCAATTAGTGGATAACATACCAGCAGTATATAGGATACCCAGGACCCGGGGGGACTCCCTTATGTGAGGGGTACATGGATGCTCGTCGTACCTTTTAGGGGTCAAATTCAGGAGTTTGGTACCACTTAGGGTATCCACCATCAAACACAGACATTTCTATGTAAAGCGGTACCTTTTAGGGGTCGGGTGTCAATTGAACAAAAAAGCTGTTATCGATTTACATTTTTATTATCTTTTAGGGGTCAAAATAAGCTTGAGCCACGCCCATTTTAGTACCTCTTAGGGGTCAAATCGAAAATGTCCGACGAGCATCCCTACCACTTTTATATGGGAGTCACCCCCCCGGGACCCAGGACACTAGACAGCAGCAATAAAGAGCACCACAGAAAAAGAATCAACGTTAATGCACCAATGACCCGTCAAAACTCTACTCGTGTCCTCTATGCTTGATTGATTATGGCGGCCGCATCATGTTGAGTTGACTCGGGCTACCTGAATCAGTTTGCTTGTAAACCCGGGCTATCGTTGAGCATAGTGCTACCACTAGGGTCAACCCTTCTCTCCCCCTTCTTCATGTAAACACCCATTAGCCTCCGAAAACCGCCGACTTCTTTGCGCTCACTTCGTGACTCCCTTTAAAGTGTATATGAAGCGAAATTTTTTTTTGGGTTTTTCTATCGTTCATTATCTCCTAAACATCAAAGCAAAAGAAAATTGCGAAGAAAAAAATTATAAAGCTGAGATTTCGCTTCACAAAGTTGTCATACATGCACTGGAAATATGGTCAGGAGACTGGGGCGAGTCAAGCTCGTGATGACGTAGAAACCGTGACACACTTGATAGCATACTTCGTGGCACAGACGTAAACAAGCTCTATAAACATGCGAACCGTCCTTGCTCTTCGTTGCAAAACTAAAGTAAGATGTCAGAAAGCGAGCAAATTTATCTTCATCTTCGAGTTCAGAGAGTGGAAGCCACGATTTTGATGAAGTGGAAGTAAGGGCGAACGGATTTCAACCGTACGAAGATGAGCTACTTGCGGGCTCGAGCGATGGGGAAGACGACGACGAAAATTATGTCTGACTCTGGCGGTGTTGTGCTCTACTCCTCTAGATTCGAGGGCCAAGTCCCGGTAAATCGTTGGATCACTACAGGAAGCCTTTGTATCGCAATCCTCCGCTCTTCGGGAGCAACTACAGAATGCAGGGCCACTGTTAAAGCCCTGTCATATTGGTTTCGTCATATTCATATTGTCTATTGAGCTCGTGGCCCTGTATTATATTCTGTAGTTTAGCCTCCCCAACTCGTTTTCGTCAACGTATTAAAATGTGACAAAGCACGAAAACTTCCAGGTTCGCAGCAATGACAAATTCACGTAGGTCCTCTTTTGAAAGACCGAAATGGCAGAGGGTACCGTCGTCGTGCACGAGTAAGTGATTTTTTTATATTCATGTTTAATAGGAAATGACAGTACTCTATACAAACGTATTTGTGGCTAGTCTTCCCTTTGTCCTTCCCTGGGGTTGAAAATGGGTAGGATTTTTTTTAGTTTCAGGGTTTGGTTTTTATAAGGTGTGTATGAGAATTTGAGAAAATGCATTATTAATGAATCAACTTCGAAAGACCACTTGAAAGGCCCTTAAAAATTGTGCAAAATTATCCATTTAGCTCAGGTGTATTTACACTCGTTCTTAATGAATGATCTGGAAATGGGTAGGATTTTTTTATATTTCAGGGTTAGGTTTTTAGAAGGTTTGTATGAGAATTTGAGAAAATGCATTATTAATGAACCCAGTGGTGGGGTATTCTGCAATTGCTCCAATATGGCATATTATACTGCACAACAGGTGGGGATATTACCAGGCAATAGTGGGGGGAATACCTGGGTTTTGCATAGTTTCTTACACCGACCCTCAAGCATTTACCACACATTTGAGGAAGTTTTCTGGGGTAGGGACAGGGGAATTACTGCACATATGCACGTGACAAAGCAAAGCACTCCAGCTACTGGAAGTCAAGGCAAATTTGGCACTCTTTAGAGGCTTGGAGCTGAAAATGTAAAGCATATCGACGGACAGGTTTATCAGATTCCTGCCAAATAATAAACAGAGTAGGTGAGTCGTGAAAACAATGAGTCGTAAAAATCATGTATACGATTACGACTTGCATGATGTCAATATACTATGCGAGTCCTTGCAGAGTAATGAAATATACAGAATAAGTACATGTACCTAAGTTAGATATACAAATGTGGCTCCACCTTTTGCACAAACAAATAAATAATGAAATACAAATAACAACATTACTATTATAGCAACTATTCTAAGGGAAAGCCTACATTAAACTTTATTCTTGTAGCTTCCTACGAGCTGTAGAATTTGTTTTCTGACAATACCAGGCCATTGCCAGCCAGCTGTGTTTAGGACATACACCCCATCACCAGGCAAGCAGTTACCAGCCACCAGAAGCAAGGGCACAATACTTTATGCATTGCTGCATGTTATTCAATGAAACTTCTATCAACATAAATGCATCAGTCAATGTCACTTATTAGCATTTCAAAGAGGTAATAAGTTAAAATGGAAATTATATACATGTATATAAAGTGTATATCTATATAATAGAGTTTGTACAATGCCAAGTGGTAATAATGTGCATGATAGATCCTTAGCCTCTCTTGGGTGTAGAAAAACAAAATGCTTGTAAGTTGTATCCACTGTTACTTGCTATAAGGATGTGCCATGCATACAATTGTGTCTCCATTAATTGAATTCTAAGCATGCCTGATACCCCTGGGAATTTCTCTATTTATAATATTTCTTGCAAATGTTCCACTGTCGGACTTACAAAGCCTTACTCAAGTACAGTCTGTAAAAAGTGTTAAAATAAACAAAGTCCCCAGGACTGGTTGGTTGGTTGACCAATGTCCCACCCTTTCCCGGATAGGGGGGATTGAGCACACTTGGAATTGATATACATTAGTGGTGGTGTGTGCTTTACAACTGAGGCTTTCTTTGGTCTGGCGTTAGACAATATGATTTGCTAAGATTATAGTGATATCATTCTACTAGTTGTAAAAGGCTAATATAATACAATTTATTATTTACAACTTTGCTTTTTGATAGTGGGGGATGGGGTCAGTCATACATGTATGGTCAGTAACTATTCACAAAAACTTTTAGGGTGTCCCTTTTTTGGGCTGTCCACATTTCCTGCACACAGGAGCCTTTCGTTTTTGGATTGTGCAGCAGCTAGAACATAGTGTAAGCCCCGTATTTTGCACTTTGCCCCATAGAGTCAAATGTCCTGTCCCCACACCACACCCTTCATTTTCTTAATTAGTTTGTTCACAAGCACGGTTCTATAGCTTTCCCAGTACTGCAAGATCACCGGGAACAGGAACTTCTTTTGGTGAATAAAGTATGTCCTTATATCATAAGCACATAGCCCCATGTGTCTGAAGACCAGCGACACCTTGCTTATGGAAGCCCCAGCCACGAGAACAGCTAAGCTGGGCAAGATGTTACCAGTTGCATGGGCACTTCCCAAGGACCAATGGCTGAGACTGCCATTTGAATGCATTTTGCCCAGATTTTGGACAATGCTGGCATACCGTCACCATGGTACCATTAATTACGTCTGATGCTTATGGTAGGCTTGGTTTCCTTGCACTTAAAGTAAAACATTGTGAACAATGCCATCAGCATGCTAATAAACACAATGAACTTGGGCTTTTCATGGGCTGGTTGGCCTGGTCAAACTCTGATTTTTTTTTTACCAGCTTTTAGTTTAAAATTGTATAGTCACATTTTATATATCTACAGCCAAATATGTTGTCAGTAGAATACAACATCTTAATTGCCCATCTTAGAATAAATATACAATAAATTATTGTTGTATCTACAGTACCTAACATTATTTGGAGAATTATTTCCTTGGGAATCCTGATCACTTTCTTCATTTAGGCAGGAGAGTACCCTGGTTCCAGAGGTTTTCTAGAAAGAACAGCCGCGGAGAAAGAACCGTTCTCTCTCTAGAAAACCTCTGGCTCTGGAGAGCTAGAGTGCAATGTTTACATTTTGCCTCATTAGCATAAATAAAAAAACTTCAAGAATCAAATTAAACTTAAAGATACAAACAAACAGACTCCACAAATCGAAAGAGAATGCCACACTTAGTAATCACTGAAACTTTGAGAGTAATATATTTAATCTTTTCGGATAAATTAGCAAAATTATCAAAACAGTAATGAGTATTAAAATTTACAAAGATTATTGTAAAAGTAGAATGTACAATACTCTTTCTATTACATAATTTCGAACATCCAATATTCAAAAAGGAAATAACCTTTACTTCCGTACTGCGTACTTTAGTTTACAATCTATTTAAAACAAAAATAAAGATGCTTTGGGCGATGTGCATGTGCACTGTTTTACAAAGGACATTAGAGGGACATTAGAAATGGACTTACTTGTTTTCGCTGCGAGCACTCGGCGGCGGAGAGGACACATCGCGACTAGAACGGCATCCTTGGTCGGAACTGCTCCCCTGATCAATTTTCTTTTCAACTGCGGTTTCGTAGTATCTGACGGACCAGAGAAAATGATCGACCTGTGCTCGTAGCAGCTCTGCTCAAAGTCAAAGTGAGCCGAACAGAGTTCTTTGATGGGGCAAAACCCTTCCTGTGTTTATGAACAAAACGCGTCCACTGCTGTTTCACAGCTTCTTCCTTTCTGAAGTAGTACATAGATATGCCTTCCGTATAGCTGTTGTTTTTACAACCGACCTTGTTAGGGCCACCAGCCACACAATAATCGCCGCCGTTCTTTAGCTTTCTCTTATTCTTACACTGGTACTGCACTGGTAGCCATGTTTCGCTTTCCGCTGTGTCACGGTTACTACGTCACAGGCCCTGTAATTGGATCGTATGGCCGCGCGGGAAATGTAACCATTTTTGAAGCGTTCTGACCGAACTTCTAGGCGAAAAAAATATGCCATGAAATCGCAACAGGTAAACGAGACCCAAAAATTCGGACTTTTGAAGACTTAATTTAGGATATTAGGAGTTAATATTTTTCATTTCATATACACTTTAAACTGGGCTATCAGATTTTCATAAAATGACTGTTTACAGTTTGAAAAATCTTGTAATTTTCTTCATATCAAGGGCGGAGTATGCCGCATATTATGTCGCTTGATGAAGTTCTATGGCCGTCCGGTCCTTCCCAGGTTCCATCATATCACTAAGGGAGCGTGGAAACGAGGCTTTTCCAAGATGGCGTCGGTTCGTGAGGGAAAACAATTTTGATTACGTGTTTTCTAACCTAAATGACCAGCTAGTGATACAACAATGCATTGAATACACATATAATTACTCGCTTTTTAATTTAGCAGTCAAAAATACTGTGTATCTAAGGTCACGTCCCCACGTCCCCGTCCATGTTTACGACCATCCGTAAACGGAATGTTATTATTCGAAGTGACGAAAGCGGCGCAGCGTGCCGATGGCTTGAAAATATAATTTCTCAAGCTCATTAATAATTCATGAGATAGTCATCCAATGGAGGAACCGTATTTGGTCACATGCATGGGTCTTGATACCGGGTGAAACCCTTGTTCGAAGCTTCGTCAGGTATCAGTGCATCTTGACATCCAATGAAACACCAGTTCCAAACGCACTAGTGTTTGATCATATTTCCAACCCTAGTGATCAATGTTTCTTAATCATCATATTCATGAACCACTAACTAATTACATACTGATAAACTACAAGTAAGGAGCGAAGAAGTAAAGAAATAAAGAATGACATAGAAAGAAAAAGCCTCCACCGGAGTTCGAACTACGACAGCCTGTACTAACTCTTGTCCACTACTCTACTCAGTACGCTAGTTGAAATCACTGCCATCAAAAAAGAATAATAAGCCATCTATTATTGAATAATTAGATACAACAGTCAAACGGTAACCAATACTTGCTAATGAAGTTTGAAAAGAAACGTATGTAAATTGTCGGTTTTGCATTCGCATGAGAAGACATGTCAAACACTCATTATTCGTCTTTCATCAGGGGATTCCAAATATTTCGAAAACAATAAAACCCTCGAGGCTACGCCTCTCGGGTTTCATTTGTTTTCGAAATATTTGGAACCCCTGATGAAAGACTCCAATGTTCATAACGATTTGTTGCTTCGAAAAGGTTTTCACAACGTAAGAGGTACTTCAGAAGCAAATGGATGGATATATATGTATAGGTAAGGATTTTATTTTGGCCGGCATGATCTCAAATAATTATGGCTTTGTTTTTGTGACCCACGAGCTCTTACTGCCGCCGTGACAGTTTTTTTGCATATTAAATTGTTAATCCACCTTGACGTCACTGGACGGCATTAAAACTTCTCTCTCGGGAGGAACGAACCAGAGGAGGACGACTGAAATTCAGGCTACGCAAACACGTGTACGCACACGGCCATCTGGCTAAGACCTACAGTCTGTGCCGATCTGTAGATCTCCCGAAACAGTATACTGCAGGAACATAAGAGGGGCTGAATGGGGGGGGTACCAATATCAGTTAACAGCTAAATTTTTAGCTATTTATCAGTTATCAGTTAAATTTTGCTGTTATCAGTTAAGTTATATAAAAAGACTACCCTAACCTGATTTGAATACATATTTGCTGGTATGAAATGAATAATAACCGCTAATTCAACATCAAACACTACATTTTGTCTATTCAATAGATTTTTCTAGTATCAGATAACTTTGATGTGTCATGTTTAATATTTGACTATTATCAACTGGATCAAATCTGTCGAAAACCATCCGAAAAGCCAATAATAGCATGTGACGTTACGTCATTTTAATAAAAAATAATGAAATATCAGGTAACAGCTATCTCACAAATATCAGCTAACAGCTAAAAAAAGGTAAAATTCTCAGTTAACAGTAATATTTTTGGCCATTTCTCAGTTATCAGTTAACCGCATTCAGCCCCTCACATAACTGAGCTGTGGCTTGATCTGCACACAGGAACCATACCGCTGTTCCGTTACCAAGCTAGAACTCATTCTGTCGCTGTACGGCCGTCATAAATATAACCCTGATCCTAACCGCTCTGTGACTCGATCCAGGGGCGTAGCGTGCACTACGCATATACGCACGTGCGTACATTTTGAGACGAAAATTCCCTGTTTGGCCTTGTAATTTTTTTACGAGAGGGGGCCCTTAAAACCGGTAGCCACTGCACTTGTGCGTACAACTTGAAAATGCCTAGGTACGCCCCTGCGATCTGTGCACTACTCACGAGCAATACAACCCACGGACCCGGTCTCGATCTATTCACTTCTCACAACTATTAATAGCTAACCACAGGCTCGTTCCATATCGCTGTATCGATCTCGGAGTAAACCCTCAGAGCAATGGCGAGATACCAACAAACTCAATTCACATGTTACCGGGCTAGAGAGGTAAATGTTCAAAGAGCCATTGTAAAACTTCTATATTTCACTGAATTCTTTTACGACTCACCTTTATCAAGAAAGCAAAGTTCAGTCTTATTCTGATAACACTGAGTAGATCTTCTGGGTTTCTTTGAGGTAACCGCCAACTTCTTCTCGGTATTTTACAAAGCCGTATCACATGTGAGGTCGCACCACAGGTGACCTTTAACACACTCGCTCGTTTTAGGATTGAATCGCGTTACTCATACGTTTACAGTATCTACATGCCGACTGATTTTAGCAAAGTTCAACAATGCATGTCTCCGGAATCCTGTGCTTTGCTTTCGAATTCTAGCAATTTATGCAGTTCCGCTTGGGATACAGAAAAACTACTCAAGCCGTAAAGTTACGTGATCTGAAATGGGGTAACAGCGGCATTCTTGTATCAAAAAATAACCAGACTGATACCACAGGCAACCCAAGCTCTAATTGTGTGTATTTGTCAGTATAATATAGGGAAACTACTAAACGGCGAAAATCACGAATTTTACTACTATTGATAGGTTAAAATCAACTGAAATAAACGTACCTTTGTTCTATATGTTGTCTTTTGTCGTTTATTAGCGATTTGGGCCTATTTTCCTTTTCGGATCTCCTCAGTCCGCTTCCTGTGAGATAGGAAACTCGCCAGCTCAAGGAGTTGTTGGTTTATATCATAGTTAATAGAGTGGAATGGTTATGAAACCCAGCGACCTTCTTTGTTAAATGTCTTTGTTAGCTTTTTTCAACCGTGACCCTGCACAAAACACAATAGAAATTCCAATGTGTTAATCAATCAGCAAATAGAAACGTGTGAGTTCAGTCGTTCAGGCACGGCTGTTTCAAAACCAGAAATGTGGGACATTAGGTTGCAGTCCCTCGATTGCGCTGAAGCGCACGGTCAATGGTCATCAGAGCGAGGCTTCATTCCTCGAAGAAGCAGATCGATTTCGTGGTGTTGATAAATTGTTAAAATTCTCGTCGTGTTTCATTGTTTGCTATCCTAGGGATTTGCTATAAGTTTAAGACAGGTCCAGTAGTTGGTTTGAACATGTTTATATTCGGAATTTTAACGAAGGAAGTGCGATTTTATATGGTAAGTTTGAGAACATGTTGACTTGTTGTGGACAGCAAAGATGGCGGCCTGGTCATGTGCTGCAAACCTTCAAAACTGGAGTGAATTAGATCAAGATCGGAGCAATTCCCAGAATTAGGTGAGTTGAAATTGAGTGCAACATTACTTTATCTGTGTAAAAGTTCACTTACTTTTTTGCTAACTATTTTTTTGTAGAAATCATGGTCTGGTAATAAAGTGCTGTATAATTGTAGCTTTTGACTTTTCCAAAATTTGATTGATGCTTTTTAGGGACCGGTCATAAATTACAGGTGTCGGGGCTGGTGCAAAAGGGGGGTGTGTCGGGGCTGGTGCAAAAGGGGGGTGGGTCCCCAATTTTCATGCAGAAAGCTAGACAACTACAATAGTTTTGAAAAGGATCTAACAAAACTAGATTTTACTGGATTAGATTTCTAGAATATTGACTTTCTTTATTGCATGTGCTCTCAACCATTGTCTTTGATATTTATAATATTTTATCTTTTATAGTTTTAATAATAGTTATTCCAAAACATTTAGCTTTATTTTTAGAGTTGTATATAAACTATTTTAACTGAATCCAATTATCACTATTAAAAACACATTTCATCTAATTTTCTTTTTTGTTGCGGCAAACCTGTAAAATAGCTGGATTGCTCCCTCAGGGGCATCCTTTATATAGCTAAGTGTTTCTGACCACGTTAATAAATTATTGTATTGTATATTGTATTGTATTGTATTAAAGGATTTAGGCAATAAAAATATTGAACTTTCTGCCAAAACACTAACTTCACACCATTTTGTTTATTATTTAACGATTGTGTGATGCCTTACGCTAGAGCTGTCCCTCCTTGGCCGGATTGCATGTAAAGCAGGGTTATCTTTTAACCCTTCTAGGAAGGTTACCCTATCTCCATGTGAACAGGACCTTATATAGTGTTAGTGTGAAAGCCAGTGAAGTTGCCAGACACTGGGGCAAAAATACTGTCCCCACCCTCGGTATTCAGCAATTAAGCTTCAGCTTCAGCAATTAAGCTTCAGCAATTCAGCTTCAGCAATTAAGACAAACAATTCAGCTGATTGGTTAAGATACAAACAAACCCGAAATAAATTGAATAATGATATCCGCAATGCTAAAGCAAACTACTTCCATGACACCATTAAAACTAATAATGGTGATCAGAAGAAAATGTGGAAAGCTATTAACGAGCTAAGGTCCCATAAAGTTAATACAACCATATTAAACAAAATTAACATTATGGGAAATACGATCGAAGATCCAAAAGAGATCGCCGAGGCTTTGAACCAGCATTTTGCCGAAATCGGCCCCAAATTAGCAGGAAAGATCTCCGATAATAATATATCTTTCAAAACTTATCTAAAGACAGTAGATTCCTCATTTCAAATTAAACCTATTGAAGGAAGGCAAGTCCTCAGATTACTAAAGAAGCTCCCTTTAGCTAAAGCCACAGGATTAGATAATATCCCTTCCAGGTTACTAAGAGATGCAGCTGAAATTGTTAGCCCCTCTCTAACCTCACTATTTAATTTATCTATAGCAAAAGAGATCTTCCCCCAAGATTGGAAGCTTGCAAGAGTTACTCCTCTCTTTAAACAGGGTACTAAATTTGATCCAGATAACTATAGACCAATCTCAATTATCTCTGCTGTTGCAAAATTATTTGAAAGGCTGGTATTTGATCAGTTTTATGATTATCTTCAAGAACATAAAATCCTTACTAATAGCCAATCGGGATTTCGAACCCTCCACTCTACGGTGACAGCATTACTAGAAGCCACAGACCAGTGGTACTACAACATTGACAAAGGACATGTCAATGCTGTGTTATTCCTGGATCTGAAAAAAGCGTTTGACACTGTCGACCACAAAATCCTTCTTGAAAAACTTAAATCTTATGGATTAGATCAAGCCTCTTTGAACTGGTTTGACTCGTATCTTAGTAACAGGCAGCAACGATGCAGGGTAAATAATGAAACATCTAGTCCCAGAACCCTCAATTGCGGCGTGCCCCAAGGAACGATCCTAGGGCCCCTTCTGTTTTTACTCTACATCAACGATCTACCCAACTGCCTATTAAAATCTTTTCCTCGGATGTACGCCGATGATACAAACTTAACAGTAACCGGCGAGAGTCCGAGAGAGATAGAAGAATGCTTAGGACTCGACCTCCAAAATGTTAGAAATTGGCTTTGTGCAAATAGACTCACCCTAAATGCAACAAAAACGGAATTGTTGCTAGTGGGTTCCCACCAGAAATTGACAAATTTTCCGAAAGATTTATCTTTCACCATTGATGGTAAAGTCATAGAAAGAGTTACCTCAACAAAATATCTTGGTGTACATCTAGATGAAAATTTGTCTTGGAAAACCCACATTAACAAACTCATGAAGAAAATCTCCTCAGGTCTAGGTGCACTCAGACGTATAAAGCCTTTCATACCCCCCAAAGCACTGCTAAGTGTCTATGATACTCTCATACTCCCTCATTTTGATTACTGCAGTGTTGTATGGGAAAATCTAAACAAAGGACTTGCCGAGAATCTACAAAAGTTGCAAAACCGAGCTGCCAGAATAATAACCGGTTTACCTTTTGATACTAAGATTGATGAGCTCCTAAGTACTCTAAATTGGGACAGACTATATATTCGACGAATCAAACAAAAAGCAATAATGATTTATAAGGCTTTAAATAACCTGTCTCCTGAATATTTATCCTCAAAATTTATACCACGTTCAGCCTCTACAAATTACAATCTTAGGGGCTCATCAACAAAACTAACCCTTGTACGGCCACGAACCAATTTCGGTAAAAAGGCTTTTCGCTTTAGTGGGGCTAAGTTATGGAATGAACTGCCTGAGGATGTAAGGCAATCAACTAGTTTAAATAACTTCATTTTTAATCTTACGAAATCGAGTTATTTTAACCTTATGTAAATATTTCTTATATATGACATTCCTATTTTTCTTATTCGTCCCTGCAACATGGCTTTCATGTAAAACAGTTTCATATTTTAGTGTTTTTTATCTATGTATGTAACTGATGATTTTCCATGTATAAATAAATAAAGATATTCAGCTGTCCAAACCATTTGTCCCCGGCTACCTGACCCGTAGGCCTCATCTAGTTTGCTTGTATTCTGCTTGTTGGGCAAGGAAGTGAAAGTGAGTGCAACACCCCACCAACCAGGGTTTACTTTTTGTTTACTTTACTTTTATTTCACACTTCGCAGTTGTTTACAGTGTTGATAGTGTAATATATAAACTTAGTGTAAATGTTACGCCGTTCCCGCAGCCCAGAACACCATACACCGGGACCATACACTGCCACTTTGCCACAAGCAACGTGAACTCTTTATTTCTATTTTTAACACGGGTCTTGTAACCTTGAAATATAACACTACTATATCTGATTACGGTGAATACAATGGGCTGTTCGTGAACTTGAACTTCCGGCGTGACAGCTAACCGGAACTGAATTATTATTGAGCTTCAACTGTAAGGGCTAGCTAACACACTCCCCGACTAAAATAAATGTCAAGCATGACATTTCGAGTATGATATCTCGGTAATTAACTAGACAAACTGACTTCATTTACAAATCTTTGCTGGTACAAGCTAACGTAACTTACTTTTTGTGACTCATATTTAAATGATTACACTACTTATGGATGGGGTGATCAGTCCCAACCTCAAGGACAAAGTACGTATCTTAACATGCTCCTATCATATGACTTCGCAATGTTCAGTTTGTTGTGGGCTTTTATCCCAACTCCAACAGGCTACTAACAGCACTGTATCTGGTTGCTTTGATTTTTTTTCTTTTTATAATATATAAAATTGTTCATTAAGGCTAGTAATTACGACTCCAGCCAGAGTTCACCGGTTGACCGAGTCAAGTCCGAGTCAAATGACCGAGTCACTCATTTTTCTTTGTTTTTTCTTTGTTTTCCCTCCTTCTTTCGGCTACACTTCAGTTTGATATTCTTCTCGTTTTGCAAAGAGAATTCCAACAGCTGCCGCGTTCGGTGAAGAAAAAGTCTGAAATCTCGCCAAGCACGCGCAAAGTTCTATAAATACACTACACATAATATAGGTTGATTATATAAGTTGATTTCATATTTCTTTAGGCACAAAAAGAAATTTTAGTAGATCGAGAAAACTCCCTGCCCAAGGACAGGTCAAGATTCGAACACTCGAGCCGATGAACTGATTCGCACGGCCACGGTTTCCTTTACGTGCAAAAAAAGACAAGTTTCGTATTCTCGCGCGAAACAGCGAGCGCGTGGTTAGACATCGCTCGTTCGGGATTTAGACATCTCATTGGGATCAATCTTTCCTAATGCTAAATAGCTTTCAGCCTCCCCCGTTTCTGTCTCCATTTACTAGTTGAGGCTCGTTCCAGCTCGTCCGTGAGAACACGAAACTCGATTATATATTACATCACAGACGAGATCGCATATTATTGTACATAAAATTAACCGGAAATTTAAAGAAAAACTAACCGTCTCCGAGAGAAGATTAGTGTCAGTAAATGACCAGAGCTCGCTCACCTAGGGCTAGAGTTCACAAGTAAACAACTGCCTTACGTGTACGTGTAGAGGACTGTGACTCGGTCATTTGACTCGGACTCGGATCTGACTCGGACTTGACTCGGTCTACGGATTTACTCACTCCAACCATAGTTAAATACAGGTGGTGCAAACGGCGGTTGGTACATCCAAGGGAGTGGCATTTGATACATCGGTGGCTGTTGCTGCACTGGATGCATGGGTACTAGATCAGTGGAATCCTGCGTATGGCACTTGAGGCTGTGCCTGGATTTGCTGCACATAGCGATTCCCTGCAGGGACCTGAACGTAGCTTGGTATTCCCGGGACGTCGTATGTAAACCGTGACGGTGGCCGGCGCGTGCGAGTAGGCCGTTCCCCTGTGCCACCAACATGACTAATTTCTTCTCTGTCATCTGTAACGCTGCCACCGTAGTCTCGGTGTGGAGAGGCTGTGTCATCTCTCGTCTCACTGTCATCTGTGACGCAGTCTAGTTCCTCGTGTTCTCCATGCTCATCAGCTGGATGTTGAGATGAATGTACGTCCCCGAGACGTGTATCCACTGGATCAGTTGTTGGGTTATACACTAGTGAGTCGCTATCGCTGTCGTCATCTGAGTCCCCTGGAGTCTGTTGGTGCTTCACCCGGTTCTTTTTACACAATCTTGTTTTACTTTGCTTGACCATCACAGTGGGTTCTTGTTGGAGATAGTCACATGGTAATAACAGGTTACGGTGAAGTGTTCGTGTCCTTCCGTCTCCCTTCTCTGGTTTTACGTCGTAGACAGGCATATCTGGTCCTCGGTTACTCACAACCACGTGAACCTCGTCTTCCCAATACGACCTTAGTTTTCCAGGACCTCCCCTCTCCGATAGGTTACGGACCAAAACTCGATCGCCTGGCTGTAGCAGGGTACTCCGCACTTTCTTGTCGTATTGGTTCTTTCCCATAGATGCTACCCGGTTCCCTTCTTTTGCGGCTATCTCGTATGCTTCTGTCATCGCCGCCGTCCATTTCTTCACATACTCTGTGTAGCTCCCTGGATGGCTCTCCTGAACGCGTCGAAACATCATGTCAATCGGTAACCATGGTGATCTCCCGAAAAGAAGGTAGAACGGCGAGAAGCCTGTCGCCTCATTCCTGGTACAATTGTACGCGTGAACCATTTTACTTAGATGATCTTTCCAGTGTGATTTATGTTGTTTAGGGAGAGTCCGTAGCATCTGGAGTTTTAAATTCTGGATCCTGTCTCTGTCCTTCTTCTGATCAGCCTCTAGGCTCAGATGGTATGCCTTATCAGATGACACTAACATCTTTTTTTCATGTGACAATCCTACTGACCTAGAATTGAAACGGTTATAAATGATGAACTGAAACATGTCTTTAATTACTGTGCTACTAATAAACTTTCTGTTAACTAAAAAAACAACAAATTATATGATTATAACCTCTGCCCATAGAAAAGATATAGAAATTAATATTCCCAATATCAAACGTAAACCCTACATTAAATATTCAGGTATCTTCGTAGACGAACATATTAACTGTGGCATAGTCAGATTACTCATGTTAATAACAAAATAGCTAAGAATATTGGAATCATTTATAAACTAAGGTACTATCTTGATTTGCATATTTTAAAGCAACTTTATTATACACTTATCTATCCATATCTAAACTATGGCATCATGAGCTGGGGTAACACTTACAAAACTAATTTAAAAAAAACTCTCTGTCAAACAAAACAACTGCATAAGAAGTATATTCTTTACTAAAGGAATGAGAATCTGGACCCATATTTCAATCTTCTTGGAATCCTCAAAATTGAAAATATCGTCAAACTAAAGACATCTATATTTACACATAAGATTATAAACCATTCAATTAGTATCCCTTCTATATTTACTGAATTCCTCATCCCTGTATCAAGTATCCATTCTCATAATACGAGATATTCATCTAGAAAAAAATTACTTAGGCCTAGTATAAGAACAAATTATGGCAAATTCACTTTCAAATACTTAGCATCCAAATTATGGGAAAGCATCCCTCCTGACCTAAAAGACCTATCAGCTAATTATTTCAAAAAACAATACAAAACTTATCTCTTGAATCGTCAAACTTAATTCTCAACTATCACTGAATTCCTGATTTTCTCATTTTTATGGCAATCGTATGTGTTTTTTTCTTTCTTCTTCGTTTCTTTATAAGTTGTTAATATCATACTATATATTAATTTTAACATCAAACCTTTTTCTTCCTAGCTGTAAATATGATCAATATATATGGTTGCCGGATTGTTGCAATATTCAGTAAACCTATTTTACATTCAGTAAACCCGATTTTATATTCAATAAACAGGTTTTATATTCAGTAAACCATTTTATATTCAGTAAAACCGATTTTATATTCAATAAACAGGTTTTATATTCAGTAAACCGATTTTATATTCAACAAGAGCCCATCTGGGCTTTCACTCGGGCCACATGAGATTGAAGATGAAATACACTTTCATTTGAAATCCTCTTAGTATCAAGTCGTGCTTTAATTCGCCAGTGAGAACGTCAAAAAAACAGACTGGTCTATTAATCGCTTTTATGGCATGACTATGATAACGCAGGATTCGAACAACAGAATACTGGCAATTCAAGTGTATAAATGCAATACAATGACATATTCAGACTTTGAATTTGATTGAAAATAGATAAAAAACTCGGGGAAATGTCCGGCTAAAACTGTATGAATAAATGTGACATGAAACATAAATTTCATAGCAAGAAAAAAATGGAAGCTCTTCTAAGTCCGCTTCTCAAATTCACAGACTGTTTTACAAAAAACATTTGCGCTTATCGACACAAGAATTCAGTTGACCTTTCAAATAATTTATTCTGAGGTACGCATACTCTAAATCACAGATGTTAAATAAAGCGATAATTAGAAGAAAAAGTACATTACCAGACAAACTGAGAGGAAATTTATTCAAATCAAAAAGAGTTTACTTACAGTACTTACGTAACTGAACTTTCGTTTTGGATCTTTTGGTAGTTTCATCTTCAATCTCATGTGGCCCGAGTGAAAGCCCAGATGGGCTCTTGTTCTGTCGTAAAACATGCCTTAGCTGTACAAGACCGCCCACGATGGAATAGATTTCTGACAATGACTCATTGAAAGTGAATCTCCTTGTCTCGCCTTGTCTGAGAGCTTTGAACTTTCTTATCTGAGCGCGCCTCCTGACGAGATCTAACCTTTGATGATAATTCGATACCCGTTGATATCCAAACGTGTTTGGATATTGTATTTCGCTTACGTTTCTAAATGTACATTGGATCTGTCCAAACAGCGCTGATCGAATGTATTACGGCTCCTGGTTGTTCATGTATTTTTATGGTCAACAAGAGCGCCAGTTGAAATATCCCGAGCCTGTTGGAAGGCTTTCGCCCTCGCGGGTCGACCATTTTGATTTACTGTATTAAATTCTGTAGATACATTAACCTGGCGATTGTTGCGTGACCAGCAAAGTGCAATCTGATTGGTGTGAATTTGACCTTTAACGCATGCGCAGATCGCGTGCTACACTGAATAAAAAATAAATAAATAACGACTTGCATTTTAAGACTCGGCGCTGCCACAGGCAGCCCGAGTAATAAACCCGATTTTATATTCAGTAAACTGGATTTATATTCAATAGAAACGATTTACGTTCAACGTTTTAGTTCAATAAATTATTGCTTAATATGTTCAATCCTCAAACCATTACTTATTCAGTAAACGCCATTTTTATTCAATCCCTATTATTTTATTCAGTAAATTTCATTTATATTCAATAATTTCTGCAGTCCAATATGGTCAGCGGAAGACGAAATTCGCGCGCCATTTGTATCACGTGACTTGCTTATTGAGAACAAGATGGGAAGGGGGTGGAGAGAAGGTTAAGGAGAGGAGTAGCTGCTATCAGAAGTGTTCCCACTAATGATCTAACTCAGGATTCCTCGAGAAGCTTATCTTCAGGTACTGATGATGGTTCACTTAAGCTTACAAATATATATGATATAGACCGATTTCGCTATCACTGCACTATCCCTTCATCAAGAAACATAGCTGCATGATGGAATGGTAGGTAGCCATGGGGAACGCAGTGTCTGGTTCGTTGTCGCAGGGTCCAAAGCGTCATGACAATAGTATCACTGTTCCGGAAAACAAGATGTCATTTTCCCCAAAAGGATAATCTTGAATTACCCGAGAGCTTTATTTATTTATTTCAAGATTCGCCAAAAAGGCAGGTGGGAAAACACTAGGACACGAAGTCCCCTACAAGGCTTTCACACTCAAGGGATTTCACATCCAAGGGCTGTTCCTATCATCGTCAGCAAATTCTGATGGATCCACCTAGTCGGCACAGGCTACTTCAAGTGTCTTTTTCTCAGTTCAGGATGTTTCACCTTTGATTTGTACGCAGTGTACGTATTGGTGACCAAGTCTTCGACGCTTTGGACCCTGCGACAACAAACCAGACACAGCGTTCCGGCCATGTCTACCACATGTGCACGGAGCAGATCACGGGAACGACCTACCATTCCAGCTATGTTTCTTGATAAAGGGACATGGACTGCCAAACCTACAGAGGATAGTGTCGATAGCCAAGTCGGTCTATATCATAAATAGAAGTGAACCATCATAGTACCTGAAACTAAGCTTCTCGAGGAATCCTGAGTTAGATCATTAGTAGAAACACTTCTGACTGCAGCTACTGCTCTACGAACCCCTCTCTTCGCCACTCAGTCTTCGATCTCGTGCAAGCTTGGGTGATCACCCGCCATCTTGTTCCGAAAAGTGACCCACGAATTCCTAGGTACTTCCAGGTACTTCGTGTAACGTACACAAAGAGTATTGAACCCGTAGTTGACGGTTAGGTTTTTTTTAAATGTAGGGGTAGGGTTTGTATTAGTCTAAAGGAGCATTAAAGAAGCATTATATTTATTATAGTTATATATTTATATATTTGTTGTTTAGTGACCTCCCACAATACTCTTTGTGTACGTTACACGAAGTAGCTACCCACGAATTTCGTCTTCCGCTGACCATGTTGGACTGCAGAAATTATTGAATATAAATGGGGCTTACTGAATAAAATAATAGGTATTGAATATAAATGGCGTTTACTGAATAAATAATGGTTGAGGATTGAACATATTAAGCAATAATTTATTGAACTAAAACGTTGAACGTAAATCGTTTCTATTGAATATAAATCCGGTTTACTGAATATAAAACTTGTTTATTGAATATAAAATCGGGTTTATTGAATATAAAATCGGTTTACTGAATATAAAACCTGTTTATTGAATATAAAATCGGTTTTACTGAATATAAAATGGTTTACTGAATATAAAACCTGTTTATTGAATATAAAATCGGGTTTACTGAATGTAAAATAGGTTTACTGAATATTGCAACAATCCGGCAACCATAAATATATGCACGCTAATTACTTTAAATTGTTTAGTCATCTATTTCATTCTAATTTGTAACTGAGCTCAGCCTATTTTTACTTTCCTAATTACAGCAGCCAACTCGAAAGCCTTGCGCTACTTTGGCTACTGCACACAGACATTGTATTATCCTTATTTCTAAACTAATGACCTCAATCCATTGTATTTTTTTCATGCTACTCCTGTTATTTACGTTTTCGAATCAGTGTGAAATAAATTGTCTTGTCTTGTCTTGTCTTCTAATGGTAGACTGTCACGTTTCTTTGGAAAAGAAGAAACAATGTTTGCTGTGTATGACTGGGTAGGATCGCTGAGCATCCACCCTGAATTTTTTTCACTATCAACAACGCAAATAAATTCGATCAGACACACTAAAGCTTCGCCATCCGATAGGGTCCGATAGCGTGACTGAATACCATGACCGTGTTCTACACATGGAATCAGAGGGAGAACCTGAATCAGAAGATTCTGAAGTGAGTATCAAAGGATTTGGCATCGGTGACTGTGACAACAACGACACATTGCCACTAGGAAACACTTCCTAGTTGCACCTATAGACGAAAAGCCTCCGGTCCAGATAATGGAAGGTGATAGGTATGTGTGTAGCAATTCAAGCGCCCCTCTACAATAGATCCCCCCCTCCCCGGGTGTTACATATAAATAGAATGATTTCGATATGTCCACATTATAAGAATAGTATTAAGGCATTGTATGTATTGCATTATATATGCTTTAACCCTGCAACCATGTTGATTCCAGGAGAATAAAATCATTTGTTTTTGCCACTGGTAAACTCTTTCTGAAACACATCAGTGGGAGGCTAAAACATATTGTTTCAACCAACACGTCATACTGGCAGTGATTACTGCCGTCTAATGCCTATTGGAAAACACACGGAGTCACCCCCTCCCTCCTGATTCTCATGCATTTTCTGCAAGTTCCATTGACTGTTTCTATCAGATAAACATATATGGCTATTGCCATTTTAGACACTGGGACCAATATGTCTCATAAAAATAACACCAAGAAAGATCACATCGAAATTAGTTAGATAACCAAGCTTGTGGTTGTTTGGTTAAACTGAATGGGAAACGAATGGCAGACTTTTAAACATCGCGAAAATTACAGAGAAACGAATGGAGGAAGTGACAAGTGTCTCCTGTGATTTTTTTAAATAATGTCACATGTTTAGTAGCAAGCCAATCTTCCCCAAACGTGATAAACCTACTAATTTTTGTTTGATCTTTCATTTGGCGTAATTAGGTTTACTTATTATTTTACCCCTCTGTCTCAGCTCCTTTCTAAAGTAGTCAATTCATGTACACTTTTGTCAACGTGTACATTGTTTGTTCTCCAGTAGTGATGAAAAAACTGATGTTTCATGTACAGTGGCTCCTACAAACCAACCCACAACAAAGGTATCATTATTACAGTTACTTTATGATGTACCAAATTGAAGAAAGGTTGTGTGAGTAAAACAAAATATGCTGATTCACAGCCATTTAGAGTGCTCAACGATAATTTCATGCAGTAAAATCTCCAAACCTCCCGGGTTACATAAAATCACTATGCATAATAACAATTACGAGTAAAACAGAAAGTTAAATGTATTATTTCAATGACGTCCTACTGATTGTACAAACACGTACGAGACCGCAGGTCGAGTATTTGTACCTGCTCAAGAATTCTCCCAACCTTACCGAGGTTTGCATAAGCCTGTGCAAACACGGAAGATCGGTTTTATTTATTTTTATACAATAATTATTGAGACATTTATTTTATTTTATAATATTTTATTTATCACATGAAAATCTCAATTCTCCATACATGATAAGAGCCAATCAGATCGCGTGTTATATCGCCGTTTCATTCTGGGAAATGCCAGAGTTTCTGCTCGACTAGGGAGGCGAGGAATGTGCCACTATTTCATAGGATTTACTCCCAAAATGATGTAAAAAAAGTGCCTCAATCCAAACTTCGAAGTTTTTTGGACTTTTGGACTTCATAGGAACACAAACTTTTCTTAACAAATTAAATTACAGAATACATCTACTTCATTCTTTGCGTCATTAAAATTTGTGTATGAACTGAAACCCACGTAGATTGTTGATTGTCGGTCGATATGAATTAGGCGCCATTTACAATCGCAAGTTCTTTCTTGTTCAATCTCGCCAACCGCAAGATTTTTTTACGTTTAGCTGGCAATGGCTCTTTCATATCTTTTCGGCATGATTGGAATCTACATGTAAATTAGGAAATTTGTCTTGATAAAGTATTTCCTTTTATAGAATTTACCGTAAATAATAAAGTATGGTACGAACACAGAGAAATGTGACGTCATTCCCATGTTTGCATAGCCTCATGCAAACACGGCTATCAGCCAATGAGAGCGCGCGCACTATCTAAATTGTTTTATAATTAGCTTTGTTACAATGAAACGTGCTTATATATGCGGTTTTTTTTTTACTTTTAAGGTTACCGGATACCTTCAAGGCATGTTTTTTTGTAAAAAAATATTATTGATTATTTGGAAAGTTTATGGATTGTTCTACAATTTAGAAAAAACATTATTTCAAAAGATATAAAAGCTTGCGAGATATTTAGAGAAAACGTATTTAGAAGGAAACTAAATAAATCACCGAGGCGTTGTAATCCCTTTATGTGCCACGGGCACCCCGTGGACTTTTAGCGGGAGCTGTTATCCGAGTACCGTAATTTGCATACTGTTGTTGTAGCTTCCCTTCTTCGAAGTACCAAACGTGCATTTAGAGTAAAACAAAGCGAACCCTGGACCGAAAAAGAAAGGAAACCGGCGATAAGGAGGAATTCCGTAAAAAGAGCCGGATTGAGCTCGCTGACAGCGACAAAGGCTCGTGCTTCGAAGAACGTGCGAAAGGCAGCGAATAACAACCTTCAACTTCAGTGTCAACTCCAAATATAGGCAGCGCCAGCAGTCTTAAACTGTCGTTTGGCTTACCAGGAACCAGCAAGTCATTTGAAGAGACTGAGGACGCGAGCAGCGATGAATTCACATCGGAGTCTATATAAATTTCCCGCGAATTTCACTACTGCTTTGAAGCTCCAGGGGTCCTTGCGTAGTCATTGGCTAGTTGGTTCGAAGTGTTGACATTTGTCTTGATGAGGTGTGAAATGTTCACAAAACTTTATACGCCAAATCTCCGACTAGGTTTTTCTTCGTATCCCCTCTCTTTGAACGAATTAATAGGGTATGCAGACTTGCCAGATTTTGATAAAACTCGGCCAAAAGACAGATAAGTTACTGACAAAGAAAAGGGTGTGAGCGTTTAGCAATATTCAAAGTATTTTTCCTCGTAGAGTATCCCGCGTGATGTGACTCGGACATTATTGAAGACTAAAACTTTAGGAATGAATTGCATTTGAATGAAGTAAAATATTTACAAATGCTCACACCCTTTTTTAGGCTGTCATATGCTGATTAACATTATGCAGTTGAATTGTTCTTATGCGTTAACCCGAAGGCTGCTAATTCACTTATATAAACCTTGTCAGTTTTGCGTTTGTTGGCTTAGCATTGCTTTACAATAAAATATATTTTAAAACAAATCCATTCAGCGTATTCTACACTTCATAAGCTTTACAGAGGTATATAGGTTTCTATAGTTTTCTTTAAAACAACGCGCGTACAAAATTATTAACGAGAGAGACCCGCGAAGGTATCCGGTAACCTTAAGAGGAGAGAACTTCGACGTCTCTGTGTGGATGCTTTGTGCAAGTTGGATAATAATGTAAACATCACAGTCCACAGAGATGCTATATTTGAAACAGTGTTGGGTCTATATCAAGATGTCTCATTTTGTAGGTCTGCCTACCCGTGCTTGGAATTTGAAGGCGAGGATGGGGAAGATTTAGATGGTCTCAAACGTGAATTCTACTTCATTAAATTCTTTGAAGGAGCAGCAGGAACTTTCACCCCAAGAACAAGTCCTGACGTTACAGAAGATACATTGAAATTGCTTGGAAGAATAGCTTCACATGGATATATTCTTTGTGGAGTCTTCCCTGTTCGCCTTTGCAAATCCTTTGTTTTGGAATCGATCTGTGGAGCTGACGCTGTTACTGACGATGAATTGCTATCTTCTCTCCTTGCCTACCATACCGACTATGAACGCGAGGTGCTGCAGAAAGCGCTAAGTCCCAGCAATGGTGACACTTACTCGTCAGATTTGGAGGAGGCACTCATTGATGTACTCGAGCCATATAATTTACGAAAGGTTCCTACTCCAACCTCGTTAAGACCGAGGCTGATAGCCGTCGCAAAATGTGAGGTGTCATGGGCTGTAAAGAGTTTCCAGAAGGGCCTGGCAGACTGTCATGACATATGGGAGGACACCACCAAGGAAGAAATAGAGGGCATGTACGCTGATCTTGTACCAACCTCAGCATCCGTCTTGGCCCTCTTGCAGGTTGAAGATGAATCCCAGATGACCAGTGGTAAGAAGGAAGTACTAAACTACTTGAAGAGGTTCATTCGAAGTGCAGATGATGCGAACCTAAGGAAGATACTGAGGTACATTACTGGCTCAGAGTTACTTACGGTTGATAAGATCACAGTAGTTTTCCACGCTAACACTGGAAGCGTTCCTGAAATCGTTTCCCACACATGCTCAGCCGTTCTTGACTTGCCTTCATCGGGTTATCTCAGTTTTAATGACTTCAGAGATCAAGTCACCAACATCCTCAATAACCTGTTGTCCTGGAGGTTTTCCCTCATTTAGTTTCCGTGAATCCACTAAAGACCGCAGCCGATAGCCATCGCAGGATAATAAGAGTTCGTCTACAAGGTTTCGTGGACTGTTCAGAGTTTCCAGAAGGGACTCTTTCACTTTCATAAGAAGAAATAGAAGGCATCAATTCCGATCTTGTACCGACTTCAGCATCAGTCTTGGTCCTCTTCTCTCTTGCAGACGATGTAACCTGAAGAGGATACTGAGGTTTGTTGATGGTTTGGAGTTGCTTACAGTTGACTGCAGTTTACCACCGATATACATTTTTTAATCAGATAGGAAATTTGTATCATGCATGTATCCATGTACTGTTTCTGATCGTTGTACGCCAGGCGAGAAGGTACGTGATGGCGAAATTAAAAATGGCATGGATACCAACCGTTTATAACACGTATTTGTTCACGGTGATTGTATATTCTCTACTTGCTATTAGGGAGCTTTAGCACCGAGGACGGCAACGTCGACGACGACGGGACGTGAAAAAGTGCTTTTTCGTCAAATCTCGTGTTTATTATTTCTTCCAGTCGTCTTGCGTTTCTTTTTCACATCCAGATTTTTTGACAAATTGGATGCACAAAAAGTTCCGTTCATGTCGAACGAAAATAAGAACGTCTTACTTTCTTTCGTTGACGTTATCTGTTCAACGTCAAACTTGGGGTTTTCGCGTTGTTATTTAATGAAGACGGGAAAAATGTATGTCACTGCACGCATTTTCGCGTGCAGTTATTGTTCTTAGTAACAATCATTTTTTCCGTCGTCGTCGACGTTGCCGTCCTCGCTATTCTGTCATTGCATACATGTATTATAGGGAATAACAAAGCAGTGACTTGGCCACTTTAGAAACGAGTAAGACCGAGTGTTACAAAGTTGAACTGTTTTTCATTTTTGAGTGCAAAAGTACGTCTGAGATAGCAGGCTACTATACGTTAAATGTTATAGATTTGTGTTTAACAATTAGTTGGCGAGGGCGCACACCCGAGTCAACTATCCAAGTTCGATAGAAACCAAGAGCGAGCACGTCTAGTTCTTTTAGCATCACACAGCCACCGTTCTATAAATTCAGAAATCGATTAATATCGAAAACCCTAACGCACAATAGCAATTTTGTTGATGCGCCCGCTAGATTTAGCGCGCCAACGAACTATTATAACAATAGAGTGTGTCTGTCGAGGGACTATCGGCTGATAGTTTTCCTTGGAAATTTGATGTTCTTAAACAAATATTAGCCCGAGAACGAAGTTCGAGGGCTAATATGCTAGTCTGTCCCGAGACAAAAACACTCTATTGTCTTTATTGTTCAACGCTAACTTTTTAGCGAAGCAGCAGCTGGGCACTATGCTCTCATAGTGCCCAGTAGCGGACGAACACTATCTCGTCACGTGATCGCTTTTGTCCAATGAGCGCGTGCGAAAATTTAGCGGTGAACTATAATGCTCAATAGTAGGTCAGAAGCGAACCAATAAGATTGCGAGTTTGCCAATACACGGCGGCTGTGTTATGCTAAAGATACATATATAGAGTAAAATATTTGTAAATATGTTTCTCCAAAAATAGATATAAAAACGAACTTTCAGAGTTTAAATATGCAAAGCTGTCCTGTGCTATAATATACTATTGCTATTGTATTTTGGTTTTAGGTTTTTATCTAAAGGGGCACTAGTGTACTATTGACCACAGACGTGCTTGCTATTCGACTCTATGTAGAACTATTACTGGAGGTTGGCTAAGGACGCCAGTATACGTTTGGTTAGAGTTAACAGAACTACCTATTCTAGTTCTATTTTAAATTTGTTTTGTTCAAGTTGAAATAAACTTTCTGGAAACATTCATGAATTGTCTGGAAAAGAGAAGAGGGCGAACTATGAAATAAAAGTCACTTAGCGCCGGGGTTATCAACATGGTCATGGATTGTGCGGTACAAAAATTGAAAATTGATAAATTATGCTACTGACATGAAAAGTATTATAACTGAAATAAAATCCCCATCCCCTGGCAGGACGTTTGACGTTTGAATTTTTACATCTCAACGAAGTGACGATTGCTTTTTACTCTAGCTAAAATCCCCAATTAACCAAAATTGTTTGAGAAATTTACACAAGTCTAAACCAAAAACACGAACATATGATCTATTCTCACTGTGTTGTACTATTCTAAACGTTTTAAGGAGGTTTTTAAGCAGAATATTTTACTTACCGTATTCACGCCATCTTGGTAAAAATCACAACGGCTGTGTACGCATGCGCTACATGCTAGATGCGCATGCGTCGAGAGTTAGTAACACGCATTGAGAGCTACTAACACGCATTGAGAGTTACTAAGACGCATTGAGAGTTAGTAACACGCATTGAGAGTTGGTAACACGCATTGAGAGTTGGTAAAACGCATTGAGAGTAGGTAACACGCATTGAGAGTTGGTAACACGCATTGAGAGTTGGTAACACGCATTGAGTTGGTAACACGCATTGAGAGTTGGTAACACGCATTGAAAGTTGGTAACACGCATTGAGAGTTACTAACACGCATTGAGTGTTAGTAACACGCATTGAGAGTTGGTAACACGCATTGAGAGTTGGTAACACGCATTGAGAGTTACTAACACGCATTGAGTGTTAGTAACACGCATTGAGAGTTAGTAACACGCATTGAGAGTTAGTAACTCTCAATGAGTGTTAGAATTGAGAGTTAGTAACACTCATTGAGAGTTAGTAACTCTCAATGAGTGTTAGAATTGAGATTTAGTAACTGTCGAAGAAAATATTCACGCAATCCAAATGTCCCTTCCAGGCCACCGTACAAATGTCCCTTCCAGGCCACCGTAAGATCGGTAGCTTTCATCCTGAAAATGCTATTTTAAATGTTCTCACTCAGTTCACCCAATGGCCGCCATTTTGTTTTTCAGGGAAGAGATTTGAAATTTTCATTCCTTTGTAAATGCAGCATATTTATTCTTTAGCACTCATTAGACATTAGTTTAAACAAAGTGGTGTCTGCAGGTTATGGCACAAGTACAATGACGTCATTTCTGCGTCATAAATGACGTCATGGGCTTAAAAAACTTTTTAGTCCTGTCAAGGCATTCTGGTAGATTTGAAATAAATAGAAAGTCTTAGAAAGGTTTCGGGGGAGTGTTTTAAATGTTCATAAAAGGAATGTGAATAAATGACAATGTAAAACGTCTGCAGTCTTTCGGTCAGTTAAATGTACCACAAAAACAGCCTTAGTCCTGTCTTTCCTATGCTTGGGCCCAGTCCCCTAAGATTGAAGAGAATTCAAGATGGCGCATAACAACTCAATCATGGAAACCGAGTAAGTATAATGGATTCGGCGTTCGTACTTAGGCTGCCCGGGTTACCCTAGCGCTAGGGTTACCCTGTCTGAGAGCTAGGGTGACCCTAGCACTTGGGCTATGTTTTGCCCTTGTAAACGGTTTGCTAGGGTAACCCGCTAACCCAAGTCAACTCTATTCTAGAGCCAAATTTCACATTGCAAGTTTCTGAAGTTCACTAGCAATTAGTAAGTAACATAACAACATTCTAGGATACTAGACAGCTGCAATAAAGGGCACCACAGAAAGAAGAATCGACGTTAATCCACCCAAACCCGCCAGAACTCTATTCGTTACCGCCATGTTGTTTTCTATGCTTGAATGATTTTGGCGGCCGCGAGCCTAGCGGTTCACAGGCTACCAAAAAAAACAGTAAAATCAAAATCACTTCCACATATCTGTTTGAACCTGATAAAAATGAAAGAAACGTGGAAGAGTAATATTAGTAGCACATGTTTTCATTCATTAGTATGACATTTCATAAGAAACGGCTTTTCAAATGAATAATATATTTGAAAGAGACTTCAACTGGCTTGTGTTGAGTTGGCCCGGGCAGTAGGGTAACCCTACCTGAATCATTTTGTTTGTAAACCCGGGCTATCTTTGACCCTAGTGCTAGGGTAACCCTATCTCCTTGTAAACGGGCCCTTAGTCAATGGCTGATGTATGCATTATTTGTGGAGATGGTTGGAATTTAGCACAATGTCTAGATATAAAATCTTGGGCCACCTTACATCGTGCTGCGGTAATTCGAGATCACAAAGCAATACCAGAGCGTTCTCTTGGTGAAAATGACTTCCCTAAAACACCTGTTGAGTATCATCGGGCGTGTAGAGCTGAGTTCACTCACAAGAGAGACCTTCAGGCCAAGCTTTCTGAGAATGTCAGCACTAATCCGCCTAGAAGAAGCTCAAGAGACCTCTCTCAAGAAAGCTCGGCAGTGCTTCCAGATCACTATTTTTTGCAAGAAGACGAAATACAAACCAAACTCGAGAACAAGGGAAAAGATCCATAGCATACAAGAATTTCGTGCTGATGAGACGGTAAGGAAATGTGCGTCTTTACACATCCAACAATGTACTGGTATGAGTGTTATAGCTCAGGAAGTGATTGGAATATGTTCCAAATATTTGATTTCTAGTGAAGCAAAGTATCATGCTTCATGTTATAAGGCATTTGTACGTATACTGTATACTAACACTACCGAGGAACATGAAGGTTCTAATGGTGCCGATAGTAAATTACAACCTGTTTATAATACAGTATATACTTTCTGTGAAGACTTGATAGCTCGTCCAAGAATAATTGAATTTAAAGTCATCAGGAAAATATTGTCGGATGAGGCAAGTAAAGTACATGTAGGTGTTGATGTGCCAGACTCACATAACAAAAACCTCTTACGGAAAATATCAAGTAGGTTTGAGGAACAAGGTCAGTTCATATATTCCATACCTGTTAAACATCTTTTTTACTGTACTTATTTCAGGCCAATGCTTAGAGAGTGATAAGAGTAAAGCAGAAAAAACATTGAGGCTGAAAGATTCTTTTGCACAGGACATTGTTTACGCTGTTTCAAATGGTGCTATCAAAACGCCTAAAAGCGTTCTGTTTCCTTCAGTTGTGAAAGCACTTTGCAATAACACTGAGATTGTGAAACTTATTAACAAGTACGGACATGGCATAAGTTACGACCTAATAGAAGAAATAGAGACTGAGTTTGCATTGAAGGTTATAAATGACCAAACAGAAAATCGTGTTGTAATCCCAGCTGAGCTTAACCAGACAGAAAACAACTCTTCTGTCGCTCTAATGATAGCAGATAACATTGACAACTTGGAGAGTACACTAAGTGGATCAGGAACATCACATCGTGTGAACTCAATCCTTGTTATGAAAAGGCAGTTACAGGAGCAAGACGAAGAGGATGTACAAGATGAGGACTATGAACGGCCATCAAAGAGAAAATGCAAAAGGTCTCTACCATCGGATATTGTGACAAGGGAGATCCCTGAATACTATGGTGGAAAGCGGGTAGGGCCAGGGGAATTGCTTCACGTCCAAAACCTTGGCGTAAGCTTTTCTTACGATGATAAAGCTAAGGAGCAAAGAATGCGGTATCTTGTTTGGGTTAAACTAAGGAAACTCAAACCTCACCCATTGTTGTTGGTGCCTGGTTGGACAGGTTTCAACATTAAAGTGCCCATCACCCTTTTGCAATTTTGATAGCTTATGAATCTCCGAAAAGTTTTGAGTACTTCTGTGAAGAAAGTTTTGGTTTGAAGTGAATACTTTATGTTCTACGCTTGTTTCAAATCGTGTAAATGTGACCTTTCCTGACCCATGATCGCGTAAGTAAAAGCCTGGGTCGAAACCTGGGTAGACGTCATCTTGAAGTCATATAATTAATTCGGCTTTGCAATCATTTGAAGAAATCCTTAACAAGTTGACTAAAATGACTTTTTTCTTTACTAACAACTCAAAAACTGTGTATATTTTCTATGCATCGATGTTGTTGTGATAAAAAGGCGCCAAGGAGAATAATGCATTAATGAGATGACGTCTACCCAGGTTTCGACCCAGGCTTTCACTTACGCGGTCATGGGTCAGGAAAGGTCACATTTACACGATTTCAAACAACCGTAGAACATAAAGTATTCACTTTAAACCAAAACTTTCTTCACAGAAGTACTCAAACCTTTTCGGAGGTTCATAAGCTATCAAAATTGCAAAAGGGTGATAGGCACTTTAAGGTTCGAGACAACGTGGTGGTTGTGGAAAGTACAATAGGTTACTTTGACACTTTAGATTCTCCTGCCACTGATTTGAAGACAGCATATGAAGTATTGTGTAGAGGGTGTGAGGTAAGAGATAGATTGCAGCTAGAAGCTGTTGTTTGTGTCTTTGATCAGGCATTTTATGCCAAAGCGATGGAGGTTTACTGGAAGCACAAGGCGCTGTTTAACGGTCTTGTTATAATGATGGGCGGTTTCCATTTACTGATGATGCTCTTAGGAGTCATTGGTACCAGATTCGGTGATGCTGGCCTCAGGGAACTAGCTGTTCAAAGTGATGTTGTGGCTGAAGGCTCTATGGACAAGGTACTCAGCAGAAAGCATTACAACAGGGCTGTACGACTTCATAAAATTATATATGAAGCCATAATGAGACTTCTTGTACAGGAATTTGAATTGTCTCTCGCAGATGAGCCTTTAGCAATGCTGAATGAAGAGAAAAGTCAACTGGAATAACTGAAGTTAGAACTCGAACAAGAGGAGTTTGAGAAAGTGCTGCATAGCAATGAATTTCACCAGTGGGATGGTCAGTTCAATGCGTTTGTACTGAATATTAAGGAGAAAGGCACTGACTTGTCAAGGTTCTGGCTCACTTACCTGGAACTCTGTGAGCTCATGCTGAACCTCATCTACGCGACACGGACAGGTAGCTGGGATTTGTACTTATCCTGCATCGAAGAAGTCATACCATGGACGTTTGCTTATGATCGACAAAACTATGCTCGCTATCTGGTTCCATTCCTTAATGACATGCGCGGATTGTCTATTACTATGCCCGAAGTGTACAGTGCATTTACCGCCGGCCACTTCTCCGTTCAGGTGGGGAAAGGTAATCCATTTGGGCAAAATGAAGCCGATAAGACCATCGAAAACACTATCAACCGAGACTGCAAGACTCGAGGAGGCTACATCGGCTTTAGTGCTAACTTCGCAGCGACTCAGAGATGGGTGCTGAATGACTCCAGACGCGGTTTGTATAGGAAGCTTCTCAGAGAACATTTGTCGATCACATCTGGTGAAGTGTATATTCACAAAGAATTGGCTCCATCACGGATCAAAACAGATCTGGAAGCTGTGGAAAAGGTAGTTGATGTCCTGGAGAATATTTTCAGTAATCCCTGGTCAAAAGAAACTGAACTTACAAGTCTGTCTACAGGTATTGCAGCAAGTACAGAAATTCGTGATGATTTGCTTCAATCAAAAGAAAGAGGACGAAAAGCGTGCAATGACTTTGTCGTAAGTCGATGCTCATCAGCTCCAACAGCAGATTACTTTGATCCTATAAGGAAAATGAAGCTGAAGTCATTCAAGGATCTGAAGAAAGTTACCAAGGTTCGTACAAAGGACCTTGTTCCCCCTCTTCAAATGGATCGAGTTTTATTTGCAAGAATGGCTTGAACAGTTTCGTCAGATCGACATGAAAACAGTCTTCACTTTTCCTCTTGGTTCACTTCCCTGGTCTCTTGCTGATCCATATGGGCTCCCTCGAAAGACAACCAAGTCTACGCTTGCACAGCAACTTGAGAAGCATATCAAGGTTACAGAGAGCTATCCTGAGAATGCAACTAGCATATTCGATGGAATGGCAGTCCTCCAGAAGTTTAAGCCTCCATCTGGAGCCACATTCCAAGTGGTCGCAGACAGAGTAGTCGAAATGGTAACAAGCAATTGTAGCAAACGCATCGATATGGTGTTCGATGTCTATCAGGATTTATCCATTAAGAATATCGAGAGATCGAAACGAGCTTCAGGATCCGACGGAATCAAGTATAAGAACATTCTTCCTAGATATCAAGTCAAGTCATGGAGCAAACTGTTAAGTGTTGCCTCAAACAAGGCCGAAATTGTGAGATTTCTTGTGTCACAGTGGAAGAAGGAAGAGTTCAGGAGCAAGCTCGGCGACAGGACAATGTATGTTACGACTCAAGATAAATGCTGGAAGTTAGACTCCACTACGTCTGAGCCAGTGCCTGAATTACAGTGCAATCACGAGGAAGCTGACACCCGCATGATCCTCCTCCATGCACAGCACGCTGGTGGAACGTGTGTCATTCATTCCGATGATACAGACGTCTTAATCCTGCTTCTTGGTCATAATCAGACTCTTGGTAAGTGCTACATGAAGAAGGGAAGAGGCTCGAAAACTAGGATTATTGAATTGTCAAGAATGAAAGTTACGTAAAAGCAATGAAGGGAATCGGAGAGGCCTGGAGTTTATCCGATGTAACTTGTAGCGCTACTGAAGCACTTGTATGTCACTTGTATGGAAAGAAGTGCCAGAGTGTAGATTTGCTACGCTATGAGCTTCACTGTGCGAAAGGAGGCAAAGTTGAACCAGAAGCCCTGTCACCATGTAGGACATCGCTACGTCTTCATGCTTCACGTGCTAATTATCAAGCGGCCATCTGGAGAAGAGCTGTATTTCCGGTTCCAGATGTCCCCTCTCCTCGTGGTCACGGTTGGGAGGTTTGCAGTTCTTCTAATCTTGTGGAATTTGTCTGGCTTGGATCTAAACCTGCTCCTGAAGAGGTCCTGGAATTACTGTCTTGTACATGCAAGAGGGCATGCTCTGAGCAAACATGCTGCTGTTTAAAAGCTAGACTCAAGTGCACTGACATGTGTACTTTGCAATGCGAGAACATGGTGACAGACAACAATGTCCCTGACAATGGGAATCCAGATGAGTGATGGCGAAGATGCAGATGATTAACAATCACAATCGTAGTAAGTGGAATTAAATAGTTTTTGCTTTCTCAATATGTAGTTATTAAAAGTTTGGTGGTTTGCTGCATGGTTTAGGTTCTTTTTCACATAGGCTGATGTCTTACTTTTTGCGCTCATGACGAAGAAGCAAAGCATTAAGTTGAGTTTATCGTAAGTTTATTTTTAATAAGAATGAAATGAAGCATTTGAGAATATTTTTTGTAGGAAACGTAATGTCGACCGTACACTGTAACGAACGGTCTATTGTTAAGAGCTGTGCCAATCTTACGAAAGAAATTATATTGAAGTTTATCATTCGTGACGTCATAATGGCTTTTTCATGCTTTCGCCGCCAAATGTGGCTGTTTTCGCAGGCTAATAAACACATTGTTTTCTGCGTTCTAAATAGGTTTCACTGCACTTTACGAGGTTTTTTGAAACTACAAGGCGTTGAAGATCCCAGAAAAACAAAACAAAATGGCGGCCATTGGGTGAGCTGAGTGAGTACATTTAACATATCATGTTCAGGATGAAAGCTACCGATCTAGCGTTGCCATCATTATGATACCTTTTCGTAATGCTGAATAGTCAGGGATTAATGTTAAAACAGTTTCGTTTGTTCCCCCGAAGTGAGTATCAGAATCGTCCCAGCTGATGGACTATTAGTTGTAAATGAATGCCACACAGTTGGTTAATTGATACCTGGTAAGTTGGATAACCATCTTGACGTTTTCTCCTTTCAAAATATGCAGTTCATGCCGGGAGTTGTGCAAATCAAAGTGACTTGAAATCTCGTGAGGTAATGTATAAAATTATGCGGGAAATATTTCCTAACTCAATAACTGCAACTATAAACAAACAACTAAGTTTAAGTTTACCACCTCGGTTTAACTTGTGCTATTTCAAGCCAAGTCTACAACTATTGACGACATATTCATGCTGAATGGAGAAGACTCGTTCCTTGACAAATCGAGGAATTCGGTAGACAGAACTTGCTCGCGACTTCCTCGATTCGTTGTCACTAATATCCCTCAAAACTCTTTTCGAAAGCTTTCGCTTTCAGGCAAAAGTCGTTGGCCTTTATCTGTTCTTCGATAATGCTTCTCAGAGGCACGATTACCAGGACAGAACGGCTTTTCTCGATCCCTTTTCTCGGGTTGTTGTTGTTTGGCGAGCAAAAAACTTTGGTAAATTAAGCTTTTGCCAAAATCTTGAATAAAAATCGACAAAACAAATATTCTTCTTGTGTTCCTTATGCGAAGTTACGCCGGATTTCAACAAAAAATTCCCCATAGGATCGGAAGGACCTTTCTAAATGAACTGTTCTGCCAAATATCTGTTCTTCTGGTCCACTCGGCTGGCAAATTCTGCAGTCTTACTGGCTCAGCTGGCAAATTCTGCAGTCTCACTGGCTCAGCTAGCAAACTCTGCAGTCTTACTGGCTCAGCTGGCAAATTCTGCACTTCTTGTTTTCAAATTTTCAAAAATATTGAATTCTGCAGGGTATCGAAATTTGGCTGACACACCTATAATTAAATTTGAAATAGTTCAAGCTTTTCTTGTTGGCCTGCCCTCTCTACATTGTTTGATGTCTTCATGACCTTGACTCATTTTCTATACCACTACATTCACTTCAATTTTTCAGATGGGAAATGTTGAAATTCTTCACGAGCTTTAGGCTGGCTGGTACTGCAGAATATGTGTTCGTCTGCCAGCAGAAAAACGTTAAAAAAATAAGTTTAAATACATCCAACCGTTATAAAAACACTAAAAACGTCAGAATATTCGTTTTTACGAAAGGCCCGTTTATACGATAGAAAAAAAGGAACAGCTCGGATAGAGAGAAGTACAGGTTCCATGAACATTTGCCCATTAACACGAGAAATATCTCGAAACGGTTCGTATAAAAAGTGGCACCGGTTCGCAAGCCTAGGTGGAATGGCAAGGGACATGGTCGAGCCCACGACTAATGTTTAGATCACTGTCATTCGTATGCGTCGCACATGACGCTCGTAAAATAAAATGGCGATTGACGATGTAAGGCTGTTGTCTTTTTAGTTTCTTTTAAGAAGGAAATCGGCTAGTTCTACTTTGAAGTTGTATGAAACAAAAAAAGATATAAAGCTTAGAAAGAGAGACCCGTTAGAAGATAAAATTTGCGTCCTTTTCCTTCATTTTGTTGCCCTTCCCGTCCATCGTAATCGTCCGCTATATTGCGAGAAAGTGGAACTTACTGTTAAACACGCATGCGGACAGAAGTAAACAACAGTGCAGCCGTGCCATTTTTTCCGGTCGTGTACACGGGCCTGAAGTTTTACCGTCGAAAACTGGAGGCCTCTCGGGAAGGTACGAGTCGCGAGTTGTTTACTTGTTCCGCCTGCAGGAAATCTAATTCAATTTGCAGACATCTCACAAACGGACTTAAAGAAAGCCTGTGGATAGGGATCGAGTCCGGCTTGTGACACACGCAGGGGCGTAGCAAGAATTTTTCGGAGTGACTCACCCGGACATTTCCATTTTATAACAAAAAAATAAGGGGTCGGCCAGACCGTTAATTTTTCGCACACGGACCTACAATTTAAGTGCCGTACCCAAAATGCTTGTCATGTCTACCGGCCTTTGATCGTTTGTCATTTTTTTATATTTTGTAAATGCTACACAGTCCATAGCCTGGGAAACCAGCCGACTCTTACATCGCTCCCCCACTCGCGAAAGAGAGTCTCTGGTTTCCAAGGCTACACAGTCCACTGGTCGATTTTGAGTCGTTTTTAGTCATCTGTATTTTGTAGTTTTCAAGTCATTTGTGGTCATTCTGTAAAGGGTATAGCGGTCCATAGTAATTTGGTTATTGTTTGGTTGTTTTGTAAAGATTTTTGGTCATTCTTGTAATATGTAGATGTTTTGTCAATTTTAAGATATTTTTTGTAATTTAAAGTTATAGTCCATAGTTTGTTTATTTTTGTGTCTGTTGGTCGCGTTGTCAGGGCATTCTCTATGATTTTGGTACATTTTAAGTCATCATTTTAAGTGCCAATTTATTCTACATAAATGATTTCAGTCAACGATATATTTAATATGAAACCACTTCACTATTTGTTTATTTATTCATAGCTTCAATCACTATCTATTCTCTTATGACTTGATTCCGTTACTGATTTGAAAATCATATATATATTACAACTTACTTTCATATTAATAACTTTTATCCAAACGTAGAAAATAATAAAGGATTATGCTTTTGCAGGCATCACTCACTATGGGCCTTTTGCTGGATTCAATCACGTGGTTGTACTGGTGGCAAAAAAATCTGACTTCATTTATTTAAAGGCACTTGTATGAGATCGGTAGTGTTATTAGCAAAACCTGTTAGTAAATGCTATTTTCCACCTCCAATCGGGTGTCGATCTTTCTAAAACTGCATGGTTGTAGATTGTTTGCCATCCATGCAGTAAAGCCTTTCCCTTTCTCAATTCATTGTTTTTGAAGTGATATATCAGCACGTGACTGGTTCCTGCAAAAACCCTATTTGTATAAACGTTTAGTATAAAATTGTCAGTATTTTGGTTTTATCAGATGCAGTCACACACAATATGAGGAATTTCAAGAAAATCTAAAAAAAGAAAAAGGACGGACAAAATATCGTCGTTTACCTGTGAACCCTAGCCCTAAGTGAGTGAGAACTCGTCGTTTACCTGAGGTTCTTTTCGAGATGGTTAGGTTACGTTTTATGCATGGTTAGCCAAGGGTTCCCAGTGCATGTGACCATCCAGACCAAGCAGAGGTTGAGAGACGTGTCTCTCCGCGCAACCTATATGACATTTGATACATGGTTGATGTTCACCAAGTGCAAAAATGAGATGAAAATTATAAAATGGAGTAATCTCTTAATCTTTGTATCTTGTATATCTCGAAATAGACCAAGCTCAGCCAAGTCCTCAATAATGAAGCCAAAGGGATATATTCTATACTTTATTCCAATTTGATCATTTTACGCATGCTTTTTTTCATCATCACTTTCTTTCTCTAATTGTAGGGTAGCAAAAGCTTGTGCTCGATGTGGCTTCGAAATAGAACCACAAGTAGTTATAACAACATTCACAAGCTTCTTCCTTCATTAACATCTCAATTCCAAACCTGCCCATCCACCGGGCATTTGACATTTTGGAATTATATCGTTGCAAATGCCCCACCGTAGGGTCAGCTCAGCTATGCAAATCCCCCACCAATGAAGCTTTGGAACCACTGACTGCAATTCTCTTATAAACGTTGATTCAATCTTCGACACTTTTTGACAAATTCCCACCCCCGAATTATTTTTATCTTTGCTGGCAAATGCCCCACCCCCGGGAGAGAATGAGTTGTCAAATGCCCCACGTATGGGGGGGGGAGGGGAGGGGAGGGGAGGGGAGAGGTTTGGAATTGATAGAGACATTAGGCCCTCATGAAAAACATCTTGTGACGAGGTCTTCATCATTTCCTCAACAAAGCACATTTTAAACTTTGCATTGAAAACATAGTTTCTCAATGTAATATAGCTCTTTATAAAATAGTTTCGATAGTACGCGCGCTCTGATTGGCTGTAAGCCGTGTTTCTATAACTCTATAGAAACATAGACAGTTGAGCGCGCGCTTGAGCTAGTTGTGAGAATTTACGTTTTGGTTATCAAATTAAGCGAGCGTTTCCGTGTTTATATTCGTTTATTTTATAAAGGAAATAGAAAACATTTTCCCATTGTTTCTATAGAGTTATAGAAACACTTGTGGAAGTTTGGAAGAACTCGAAATAGCTGTGGAAACACTCGCCCTTCGGGCTCGTGTTCCCACTACGATTTCTCGTTCTCCCAAACTCCCACTCGTGTTTCTATAACTCTATAGAAACACGGGAAATGTTTTCTATTTCTTAAACATCTTACTGATACGTATGCACATAATAGTGCGACGATACACCTTAAATACAGCCTATCCGGACGTTTTTACACACCTTACCAACGTTCAACGTTCATATTAATGTCTCTATCAATTCCAAACCTGCCCCACCCCCCCACCCCCCGGCATACGTGGGACATTTGAGATTCAATCCGGGAGTGGGGCATTTGCCAGCAAAGAAACGTTGGGGGAGGGGGAGGGGAATTGGTCAAAGAGTCAAAATAGCGAATGTTTATAAGAGATTGCACTCGTTCCAAAGCCCCATGGTGGGGCATTTGTATAGCTTAGCTGACCCCACGGTGGGGCATTTGCAATACTCTCAAGTGCCCCACAAATGCCCGGGGGTGGGGGGAGAGATGGGCAGGTTTGGAATTGATAGAGGCATAAACTTCAGTACTGTAGTACTAACGCAAGCCGGGGCACCCAGCTTCATTTGCTTAGAAGAATCTCCATCTTCTATTCGAGATGTGGAAACGTATTGCATTGGAATACACGTATGGATTTTCTTGAAGTTAATTTGAGACTAGGATTGAGGTGCGACAGGTTATTGCTATAAACTGACGTCACGCTATAACGCGACCTGTCACACATTCCTAGCTATCATGACACCGTCGATTGCATGGTGTATAGCTGTTTGTCGATCTGCTTCCGCCTTTGTTCACTTACACGCAGACGTTCTTCGAGACTTGCACGACTGCAAATAATGAGAACAAATTGTATAGATCCTATGCAAAAAGTGTGCCCTAATTAGCATAAATCCTAAATTTATTTAAAAACAGTTACAGAAGAATTGACACTGTCTCTTGAAAAAAAGTGCTCAGTGAGGGGCTGATTACATGAGGGAGGCCGGCCGAAGAGAATTTCCCTATGCTCGATTTGCACTCGAAGTTTGTTGATTATTTTAAATTTATGCACATAAGACAAAAGGATCGGTGATTGACCAATCACATTTTTTGCCCGGATTCAGGTCAAAAATTACGTCATCAGTATGGAATTTTCGGGCTCGTCCTGCAGACGCTTCTTTGCGGGAATCCGTTCGGAGCGAGTACAAAGATGCAGCTGCTTTCGCAGGCTAGCAATTTCACAGTTTTATAAACACATTAAAAACCTTTGAAAAAACATGAAAGCAAGGCCGTGTTAAGGCAATATAAAAAGTTCTGTTATTTCAAAGGAAATCCTTCAGAACAAACCGTAGGAGAAAACGGAAACAGTGACCGGTTAATGTAATAAAACAATGTTTTAACATTATTTCCAGAAAAAAATGCCACAAACCACCCCCCCCCCCCCCCAAAAATATATATATATATAATGGTCCATCCCAATAACAGGGGGAAACAGCTATAAACTGTACAAAAATGCCTACAAGAGAGCCTTGTTTGCAGGATACTCACCATTTGCTAGGGTCTAGCGGTGTTCCCGTCAGCCCTGCCGCAGCCTTCTTTGCCTCCAGCTGATCGCTGAGTGTCGCGTGCCTGGAGTCCTCACTGCCGGTATCAGGAAGCTCTCTTTGTGGCGGTGACATGTTGCTCATGCCATCAGAATGAGTTTGTGACCTTTCGGCTGCCGATGCTGGTGTTAGAAGGAGAGGATCCTTATCGGTGTCCAAAGCTTGATTTGCTTGAATAAGGAGACCTTCTAGCCTCTCCATACCGGATGTCCCATTGTAGGACTCCGAGCCCCAGCTGCGTGACTCCTTGTGATGCCCTGATGGCATTGCGTGATTTGTATTGCGTGATCTGGAGGAATATGGCACCAAGCCTTCGTTCACCCGTATGGTCGGGACGCGATTATTGTGATTGTAGTCCAATAAATCATCGGTCTCGAGAACACTAAATGGATAACTGTCTGATAAATTATGCAGGTTGTGATCAGAAATGCTCTTCGTCAAGCCTGAATGTGACGAGTCAGTCAGCGGTCTTGGTGACGTCACGCGGCGGACATGCGCAGCACGTGGGGACATAGGTGCCCGTGAAGAAGACCGTGCGAAGCCTAGGTCCAACCCGTCAAATTGATGCTTGCCGAACACCGCTCGCTCGTAGCCAGATATTCTTGCTTCTAATCTAGCAATCTACAAGAAGATGAATATTTCAGCTGGAGTTTACTGTACTACTTATAAGTTGCAAATACTATGTTACGCATTGATTACAGACGCATTTTGGTAGGGATTTTTCTTTGACGGGCTATCGCTTGAAACGTCAGCTGCACTCGGCAGTTAACCTACCCTAAGTACACGATCGAACAGTGTTGTACAAACTCCATAAAACTACGCCAGCTGCAACTCGGCAGTTCTCTATTTTCAGTACACGATAGAACAGTGTTGTACAAACTCCATAAAACAACGTCAGTTGCAACTCGGTAGTTAAGGTTATCGTATAGCTTCAGAGCCGAATTTTTCAAAAAAAAATTTTTTCACGTAAAAACAAAGTTTAGAGTGTTAAGAATCCAACAGAAAAAAATTTGGTTGAATTTTTTGTTATCTAGACGGAGAAATATCAAAAAGAAACATTTTACCGAAAGATTGCGTTACATATTTTGATTGACAGCTCATACACCACATCAATCGTCATGAGTTCGGAGTTCGCTCTGTGGCTTGTTGTCAGCGTTCTATCGAATCTTTTCTCACATAAATATGTCATCGTAAATTCGAAGCGTATTCGCTAAAATTATCCGTAGATTTCTTCTTCAAAACAAGTATCTGGTCCTTGGAGTGCAAGGAAGAGGAAAAAATCAAAGAAATGTTCGAAATTATATATATACTTGGATTGGGCGTTAGCAGTTTCACGAAGACCAAAATATCTTCAGAACGGCTTCGAATTTCCACAATCGCCGACAGAGTTTCGTAAACAAGGTCTGTGGGAGTCCAGAAAAGCAAACAGATCTTAAATTCATTAAATTGCCGTGGAGTTGGAGCTCTTGGAAACCAACTCGCTTGTTCGGAAAAGAAGTTTATTGAAAAATCGCACTTTTATCAAAATTACAAACCTTAGGTATAACGTTGTAGCCAATTTTGTAAGCTTTAAAATGAGGTATAATTTATCTAAATACGACGAATATTCGAGACGCTCCTTAATTTTATCCGGAACAGTACCCTGAAGGTATACGATAACCTTAACCTACCCTAAGTACACGATCGAAGTGTTGTACAAATTCCATAAAACAATGCCAGCTGCAGCTCAGCAGTTAACCTACCCTAAGTACACGATCGAAGTGTTGTACAAATTCCATAAAACAACGTCAGCTGCAACTCGGCAGTTAACCTACCCAAAGTAAACGCCGAACAGTGTTGTGCAAACTCCATAAAACGTCAGATGGTATATTATCGACTGGGGCCCACGCTAAAACTCCCCTAATAGGCCTTAGATATATCACTTCAATAACGAATGCATTGAGCTCGAGATCCCATGGGAATGGCTTTACTGTAAGCTCTGCGAAAGTACTTTTTAGATAAATAGATATATAGTAATAGCGCTAGCTATCATATAAACGAAGACTGCTTATTTTTAAAATTCATATTTTACACATATTGCCTGGTTATTTTTAAATTAGCAATTAGGTCACGTTTAGTTAAGCCAATTTTAGATAAAATGTTCAAAACAATATAGTATAAATCTAATGATACTCAAAATTTACCATAATTACTCGGGCTGCCTGTGGCAGCACCGAGTCTTAAAATGCAAGTCGTTATTTTTTTTTAAATCCATGTCAGACGGCTTCTGCGCATGCGTTAAAGGTCAAATTCAAACCAATCAGATTGCACTGTGCTGGTCACGCAACAATCGCCAGGTTAATGTATTTACATAAGTGAATACAGTAAATCAAAATGGTCGACCCGCGAGGGCGAAAGCCTTCCAACAGGCTCAGGATATTTCAACTGGCGCTCTTGTTGACCATAAAAATACATGAACAACCAGGAGCTGTAATACATTCGATCAGCGCTGTTTGGACAGATCCAATGTACATTTAGAAACGTAAGCGAAATACAATATCCAAACACGTTTGGATATCAACGGGTATCGAATTATAATCAAAGGTTAGATCTCGTCAGGCGCGCTCAGATAAGAAAGTTCAAAGCTCTCAGACAAGGCGAGACAAGGAGATATCACTTTCAATGAGTCATTGTCAGAAATCTATTCCATCGTGGGCGGTCTTGTACAGCTAAGGCATGTTTTACGACAGAACAAGAGCCCATCTGGGCTTTCACTCGGGCCACATGAGATTGAAGATGAAATACACTTTCATTTGAAATCCTCTTAGTATCAAGTCGTGCTTTAATTCGCCAGTGAGAACGTCAAAAAAACAGACTGGTCTATTAATCGCTTTTATGGCATGACTATGAGAACGCAGGATTCGAACAACAGAATACTGGCAATTCAAGTGTATAAATGCAATACAATGACATATTCAGACTTTGAATTTGATTGAAAATAGATAAAAAACTCGGGGAAATGTCCGGCTAAAACTGTATGAATAAATGTGAAATGAAACATAAATTTCATAGCAAGAAAAACAATTGTAATTCCTATAAATGAGAAAGCTCTTCTATTAAGCCGCTTCTCATATACACAGACTGTTTCACAAAAAACATTTGCGCTTATCGACACAAATATTCAGTTGACCTTTCAAATAATTTATTCTGAGGTACGCATACTCTAAATCAGATGTTAAATAAAGCGATAATTAGAAGGAAAAGTACATTAACAGACAAACTGAGAGGAAATTTATTCAAATCAAAAAGAGTTTACTTACAGTACTTACGTAACTGAACTTTCGTTTTGGATCTTTTGGTAGTGCACCCACCTTCGTGCACATATGCACTGAATCGGAATGAAAGTCGAAGCCTACCTCGAACTTAACTTTCAGCTAACCTGTTTCCTTTCATTCCACAATGAATAATAATCTCATAAAGTAAGCCCGTAGCTTTCAATAAATTTGCCAGTGTCTGAATGAAACAGCTAGATCTTTTCCAATTTCTCTCACGAGTCACGGCAGAAGACAGTCTCAAGCTACAAAACTTGAATTTTGATCCTCTTCACAGTAACGTAATTTAACGTCTCAGATATTATATATATGCCCTATTTCAGCTAGCGTTGCTTGGCTCAATTGAGGGTTTCTGCCGTCAAAGTTCATTTTTTGTTTCAGTTTTCCCCATATTAGCCGACATGTATAATGTCTCGAGCTCTCAATCCAGTAGAAAGACTCTTATTCTGTCGTAAAACATGCCTTAGCTGTACAAGACCGCCCACGATGGAATAGATTTCTGACAATGACTCGTTGAAAGTGATATCTCCTTGTCTCGCCTTGTCTGAGAGCTTTGAACTTTCTTATCTGAGCGCGCCTGACGAGATCTAACCTTTGATTATAATTCGATACCCGTTGATATCCAAACGTGTTTGGATATTGTATTTCGCTTACGTTTCTAAATGTACATTGGATCTGTCCAAACAGCGCTGATCGAATGTATTCCGGCTCCTGGTTGTTCATGTATTTTTATGGTCAACAAGAGCGCCAGTTGAAATATCCTGAGCCTGTTGGAAGGCTTTCGCCCTCGCGGGTCGACCATTTTGATTTACTGTATTCACTTATGTAAATACATTTAACCTGGCGAGTGTTGCGTGACCAGCACAGTGCAATCTGATTGGTTTGCATTTGACCTTTAACGCATGCGCAGAAGCCGTCTGACACCAATTAAAAATAATAATAATAACGACTTGCATTTTAAGACTCGGCGCTGCCACAGGCAGCCCGAGTAATAAGAGTCTTTCTACTGGATTGAGAGCTCGAGACATTATACATGTCGGCTAGTATGGGGAAAACTGAAACAAAAAATGAACTTTGACGGCAGAAACCCTCAATTGAGCCAAGCGGAATATTTACATGATCCGCTAAGATTGTTACAAATCTTAGTTAAGCAGATGTTTTCAGTGTATGCCAACTGAAATGCGGCAACTACACGAACAAGAAGCATGAACTGCCAGCAACGAGAGAGGAAAAAGTATTTGAAATAGGGCATATATATAATATCTGAGACGTTAAATTACGTTACTGTGAAGAGGATCAAAATTCAAGTTTTGTAGCTTGAGACTGTCTTCTGCCGTGACTCGTGAGAGAAATTGGAAAAGATCTAGCTGTTTCATTCAGACACTGGCAAATTTATTGAAAGCTACGGGCTTACTTTATGAGATTATTATTCATTGTGGAATGAAAGGAAACAGGTTAGCTGAAAGTTAAGTTCGAGGTAGGCTTCGACTTTCATTCCGATTCAGTGCATATGTGCACGATTTATGCAACATGGCGGTCGGCCACGTTTTCTGGCCTCTGCTCTTTTTTTGCTTTTTAACAGTGGTAAACCTATCCACACTTAAACTTTTTACCTACTGCTACCAAGCTACTAATCTGCTCGACAAACCTGTCGCCAATGTTTTCAACTTTGGCGCGACTGGGCCAATTTTCTACGCCAAATACTGGTTGTCATCAACTACAGTCAAACGGTGCTTTTTACGTCGAAGACTTGGCTACTACTCAAACTCCTCTGCTACATTTAATCCTGTCATTCTTGTCCTGTCAAAAAGCAATGACGTGCAAACAAATCCTGGACCCAACAACAAAACCATCCGATGTTTCCTCCAGAATGCTCGCAGCCTAAAGTCTTTGTTAACAACTAATGGCGCGGGGCGGTCATCTTGTAAACTACAAGACTTTCAAGAGATCGTATACAGTCACTGTCTGGACATTATCGGTATAACCGAAACATGGCTGACTCCCGACGTGTCTGATGGAGAGATTCTGCCTTATGGCTACCAGATTTTCAGAAATGACCGGTTCCAAAGGATTGGAGGTGGTACCCTTTTGGCCATCAAGGACTGCATAACAGCTTGCCGATTTGATAGCTCTTCAAATACCAACTTGGAGCTGGAATACGTAGCTGCCGAAGTGCAGCTCAAAGACCGTCGCAAATTGTTGATTGCAGTAATCTACAGACCTCCCTCCTCCCCGCCTTCCTGGTTCAAGTCATTTGAGGATCTGGTCCTTAGTTTTCAGTCCTCTGGCAACAAAGACATATTGCTATTCGGTGACTTTAACATGCCTAATATCAACTGGCTAGAGGGATCGGGGTTCTCAAACTCAAGTGATCAATCAGACTTTTGTGATTTCCTAAGTGACTTGAACTTATTCCAACTGGTTGACGAGCCAACTAGGTCTCAGAACATTCTTGATCTTGTAATCACAAACATGGTAGAAAAAATATCAGGCCTAGAAGTCTCGAAAGAAGTATCAATTTCATCTGATCACAAAGCAATATTATTTGACTTGCAAATCCATCCATACAGAAAACCCTCAACACCCAGGGTTGTTTACAATTTCAAGAATGGTGACTTCGACTCCCTGAGGACCACCCTGACCCAAAAACCCATTGATGATGTTTTCTCTGTTAATGACATTGACATCTGCTGGCTCCGTTGGAAGGCGTGGTTTCTTGAAGCCGTGAACAATTGCATTCCAAAAACAAAACTAAAGCGTGCAGACTCGCCGCCATGGATCGACGGCGAAGTAGTTCACTCTATAAATAAGAGAAACACTTTGAGAAGAAGAGCTATAAGGGAAAATAAAAGAGAATTATGGGAGCGTGTGAAACTTTTACGAAAGGATACAAAGTACTTGATTAGAGCCCAATTCAACTCTTACATCGAAAAGCTCACTAAGACTTCAACCGTTTCCAATAATAACAACAAGATTTGGTCTTTCTTCAAGGCAAAGTCTAACAAAGGATCAATTCCCGATACTGTCGAACTTGGAGATACTAAATATGATACTCCACTCGGGAAGGCTGAAGCGTTTAACATCTTTTTCGCCTCCACATTCAGACAGCCCAATCTGGCCACCGCTATCCCAGCCGTCGAGCCCTTCACTACAGCTACTTTATCCAATGTTGTGCTATCCTTATCTGATGTGTTGAGAAATCTGGTCACCTTAGACGTATCCAAGGCCGTTGGCCCAGACGGTATCCCTTCACGTCTGCTCAGGGAATGTGCAATTCAGATCGCTCCATCACTTACAAGGCTATTCAATCTGTCCTTGTTCTGTGGAAAGTTTCCAGCTGACTGGAAGGAAGCAAATATAACACCGATCTTCAAGAAAGACTCAAAAAAACTTGTTAGTAATTATAGACCTATATCTTTACTTCCCATCATAAGTAAGGTCTTTGAAAAATGCGTTCTAAAAAACACGCTACCGTACTTCTTGCAGGTTATCTCTGATTCCCAGTTTGGGTTCTTAGAGGGGAGGTCTTGTATTTCTCAACTACTTACCGTCTTTCACGAAATAGGTGCCTTATTAGACAAAAATATTGAGACGGATATTCTATATCTAGATTTCGCTAAGGCTTTTGATTCGATCAATCACATAAAGCTATTAACTAAGTTGAGGTTATACGGGGTAGCTGGTGCACTGTGGGATTGGTTCGCTGATTACCTCAGCAATCGCAGGCAACGTGTTGTCATCGAAGGGTCCAGTTCCAGCTGGACGCCTGTGGTTTCTGGGGTCCCACAGGGCAGCATCCTGGGTCCGATACTTTTCCTTTTATATGTAAATGATCCTCCCAGTGTAACCTCGGCTAGTACTAGGTCAGTCATGTTCGCTGACGATACCAAATGTTACCGCTCTCAGAAATCTCAGCAAGACCATTTAGCTCTCCAGTATGACCTAAACGGTTTGGTCAGCTGGAGTGTCAAATGGGACTTAGCTTTCAATTCCAGTAAATGCGAGGTTCTTAAAATCTCTAGAAGACGCAATCCACTGGTGCGTCTCTATAACATCGACCACGACGCCTTAAAAGAGAGTAGCTCTCAAAAAGATTTAGGTATTATCATTTCAAATGATCTGCGCTGGCACAACCAAGTAGTGTCGGTGGTAGCTAAGTCAAATAAGGTTTTGGGTTTCCTGAGACGTAATACCCCTAACTCTTTAGGGGTAACGCTGCGTCGTACCCTTTATCTTACGCTAGTGCGTTCCATTCTGTGCTACGGTAGTCAGGTTTGGGCCCCGCAGTCAAGCTCTAGAGATATCCAACTTCTCGAACGTATTCAGCGCCGCGCAACCAAATTCATGTTAAAAGTAGACTTACCCTATAAAGATAGGCTACTTAAACTTAATCTACTGCCACTTTCATACTGGCTAGAATATCTAGACCTCATATATTTGTTTAAGTGTCGCCTTAAGCTTAACAATACTGATCTATCTAGTTATGTAACTCCATGCTCGCTTTCATCAAGATCTACAAGAAGCACTACTGGTTCAGACTACAAGCTTAACCCATGCAAAACATCTACTTATAGGGATTCTTTCTTTAATCGCATAGTTATTCTATGGAACTCGCTGCCTTTAAATATTAAGTCCTGTAGTTCAATTTCGTCTTTCAAAACATTGCTACGAGCTCACTATCTTGCGCTTTTGCTTTCCACTTTTGACCCTGATCGCATTAGAACCTATAAAACTATCTGTTCTAAATGCCGATCTACTAACATATCTACTATTTGTTGCCGCTAACTTTTTTCTGCGCTTATTTACTTGTACTTGGCCGGCCGACCAAATGTACAAATGTACAAATGTACACTATTATTATATATTTTTTTGCATCATATATTTTACATTTCATGCTTAATACATTATTCATAGTTCTATCTGTAATGTATTGTCAGTGTATTTGTATTTGTCTCAGGCTGAGCTTGTTTGGACCTAGAGTCTGTTTCTCAGCCTGAGTTAAGCTATTAAATAAAAAAAAATATAAAAAAAAAAAAGAAGGTGGGTGCACTACCAAAAGATCCAAAACGAAAGTTCAGTTACGTAAGTACTGTAAGTAAACTCTTTTTGATTTGAATAAATTTCCTCTCAGTTTGTCTGTTAATGTACTTTTCCTTCTAATTATCGCTTTATTTAACATCTGTGATTTAGAGTATGCGTACCTCAGAATAAATTATTTGAAAGGTCAACTGAATTCTTGTGTCGATAAGCGCAAATGTTTTTTGTGAAACAGTCTGTGTATATGAGAAGCGGCTTAATAGAAGAGCTTTCTCATTTATAGGAATTACAATTGTTTTTCTTGCTATGAAATTTATGTTTCATTTCACATTTATTCATACAGTTTTAGCCGGACATTTCCCCGAGTTTTTTATCTATTTTCAATCAAATTCAAAGTCTGAATATGTCATTGTATTGCATTTATACACTTGAATTGCCAGTATTCTGTTGTTCGAATCCTGCGTTATCATAGTCATGCCATAAAAGAGATTAATAGACCAGTCTGTTTTTTTGACGTTCTCACTGGCGAATTAAAGCACGACTTGATACTAAGAGGATTTCAAATGAAAGTGTATTTCATCTTCAATCTCATGTGGCCCGAGTGAAAGCCCAGATGGGCTCTTGTTTAATGAAAATAGGGCTAGAAAATATGTCACTGCACCCCCCTGGATTTCACTTTTCAACAAAATGAAATAGCATTTACAAACAGGTTTTGCTAACAACTCTAACGATCTCGTTCAAGTGCCTGTAAATACATTAAGTCAGATTTGGTTGCCATCCAGTACAACGACGTGATTGCAAGAGTTGTTCCCTGGGAAGGTTCGCTTAGCATAGCCCGTGTAATCGGAGTGTAAATTAACCTCTGTAGGACTGAATAATGCTACTTTACGTCGAATGGCCGTGAGTAGGCCTGAGCGGATTGTGCTAGCATAATTTTTGGCATAATTGGAGCAAACGAACATAATTTTTCAAAGAAGCACTGCTCGAGCATAATTACCAGATTGTAGCATAATTTGAAGCATTAAAGCCAAAAGCAATGCTATTATTGCTTTTATAGTGCCTTTCCTAATTATTAGCGGGTATATTTTGCTTAGATATTTTGCTTAAATTTTTCCAAAGCAAATACCTGAATTTCACTTAACGAGTGTACGTTAAACGTGAAAAAAGCCAAAAAGCCGTCTTTTGTGGGAACAGTCACGCCTGATTGGTTTATGTGTCCGTTGGTCAGTAAAAAGTCTATAAAATGTTGTGTGAACAACTAAAAATGCCGCACATCAACCTTCGAAAAACGTTTTTTTTGTGAGCATAATTGTGTAATCTACGAGCATAATTTTTGAACTTTGGCATAATTTGGGCATAATTCGACAAAATTTGGAGCAGTGCTAGCGGCATAATATGCCACTTTTAGGAGCACAATCCGCTCAGTCCTAGCCGTGAGGGATCTGGTTTGCGCCCCTGCCTCCTCCCCGCAGCGATGACCTCTCCCTGCGTTCAGGCCTACTGCGGCTTCAGGTTGACGGCGTTTAACGGTGTCTGATTTTGTGTTTGTTGCATTAAAGACGATGAAATTACTTGGTCACAATGGTACAAGTATTATACTTACTTGAATCTTGATTAAAGACATATTGAGCGAAAGAAACAAAGCGCGGTAAATGAGAACGACAACGTCTACTTTTTTTGCCCAGAAACAACGAACACGAAATCGGACACCCGCGTATATTATAACCCGCTCAAGCTAAATCCGCAGTTCTTAGCTCCTGCTCCATCTCACCTCCGGGCTCGCTTCCCACATCTTAATCTGACTCTGGGGTGTTGGGGAGCGGGGGCCTCAAGTGAGAATCTATTACTACCTGGGACCCCATGCTGGTTCGTCGGATATTTTGGGATCGATGCTCGACTGAAAACAAAAGATCTTCCGCCATCGATAAAAAATGTTGGAAAGTCACTGATAACGTAGAATTAGCAGCAGTAGAACTGAAGTGAATGCATTTAACCCATAAAACAAGTCCTAAAAGTATCATTCGCGAGGAAACGTATTTGTGCATTAATTATTTTCCGGATTAAGTGCGCTCACCCAAAAACAATCACACAAACAAACATCAATCAACAAACAAACTAACAATCAAACATACAAACTAACTAATGACACACCTCAGCATCTTTAATGACGAGAGTTTCGTTCATTCTCTTGGCATCTTCCTGGTAGACAGATAGCTGTGACGCCAGTCTATTGTTCTCCTCGGCGAAGGCTGAAGTCTCCTCGTGATTGCGAGAAAGTTCCTGTGTGAGCTGTCGTTCATTATCTTGCATGTTGTTGAGTACGATTCGTTTCTCTGCCTCCAGTTCCTCTTTTTTCGCAATGAGCGTGTGGTGGCTTTCTTGCAGACGTTGCAACTGTAAAAAGTTATTTCCATGGTTAAAGGGGCTGTGTTATGGAAATTACATGCATGGGGGAGCCGGGGTGGCGCAGTGGTTTAGTGCTTCGCCTCTTGCCCCTGTGAACCAGGTTCGACCCCTCGGACACGGCGCCATATGTGAGTTGAATTGATATCTCGTCCTTGTTCCGAAGGTTTTTCTCCGGGTTCTCCAGTTTCCTCCCTCCACAAAAACCAACACGCTAAATTCCAATTCGATCTGTGGATTAGCCGGGTCCGGACTTTGATCAGCCCCTATGGTTTTTTCACGTCCCGTTAGAAATTCAAAGTTTTTTTGTGTGGAGTCAATGATCGATTACTCTGGGTGCCAGATGTTCTACTGCCCTCTCAAAGCCAACGTTTAGGCGTGAAGGAGCGAATCGACGAGAAGGCTGCTCCTTCGCGCCTTTCTCGTTAGAGAGGGCAGTAGAACCTCTGGCATCCGGGGTAATGATCGATTGGTGGCTGTTGATTGGCTACAAACAGAGTCTCCTCCCTCGATGCTTGATTGAAATAATACGCAATATTTTCCTCGAAGACTACGTCTATTCACAATTTGTTGTTGGGACATTGCATTCAGCCGACCATCAATCAAAAGCGTACTGCCTAGATGAACACATGGCACTATCTTGTACCCAGAGCCCGCATTCCTTTTGGCCAGCACCTAGAAACGAGGGTAGGTACTTTGTGTACACATATAGTACTGGGGGAGATCACAAAACAAGAGATCAATATAATGCTTCTTAATGGTCCTGTGGACTAATACAAACCCTACGAACACAAAACAACAGATCAAAATAATGCTTCTTTAATGGTCCTGTGGACTAATACAAACCCTAACCCTACATTTAAAAAAACCCTAACCGTCAATAACGGGTTCAATACTATATGTGTACGTTACACGAAGTACCTAGGGAAACGGGTAAGGGCCAGAGCACACAGCGGTCAAACGGCTGCGCATGCGTCAAAAGTCTTGCAACAACAACATATTCCAAAACAAATTCAAAGCGAGCCGGCAGCCGTCACTGTTCACACACCCGTGTTCAAACCTTGAGAACTTTTTTGGTAAATTACGAAAAAAATTGGTAAACTCACAGTTTGAAGTTTGTTCAATTTCCCGTCGACTGTGAAAATAAAAAGCTTAACTTTCACGTATTTTTCTTAACTTTTGGGGGTAGAAGTTCACTGTAATATGTTTTAAGGTAAATTTTGCGCGGGAAATTCGCGCGTCCGCCCACCAGACTAACCGTAATACGCAAGCGCAGACGTTTGACCGCTGTGTCGGGCCAGAGCATTTGTTCACCGCTGGCCGAAAAACGCGCTGGCTCTGGGAACAAGATTCCACACGGCACAGGTAAGAGCGGATTCCGTACGAGTGGGAAAGTCACGGCAATGGCTGTACGGCTCGTCGCGACACTAAAATGGCCGCTTCCCCATTGTTTTAGTCCGTGATTGATCCAATCAAATTACAAAGTTATGAACGGCAAGGTAACGGTACGGCTATAGTCTTGCCATAGTTTCTTCCACTCATACGAAAACTGCTGTGAGCTCTTTACCAGATTACCTCGTTGTCCTGCGTGACCTGTCTCAGTTCATTCTGTTGCTGTGCTTTTCTCATTTCCTGTACACATCGCGCCTCTGCCTGCGCCTCGCGTACTTGTGCTGCACCAAGATCCTTAGCGAGACGAGTACAATCGCCTTCCTTTGCCGTCAACAGCGTGTGAGCATCGTCAAGTTCCTGAATCAGCTCCTGCTCCCTTCGCTGGTACTTCAAAAGCTCACGGCGTCCCTCCATCAGCTCTCCGTGCTGAAAATAGCACCAAAGAGTATTTTTTAGAGACATTTTGTACTGAGCCCATAGCTCCGAAAAAGGTAACATTTTTGAAGAGAAAAGCGAGACTTGTGATCACATTGGTTAGGTTATCTGCATAAGAACATTTTCGCATCCCTTTGCTTGTTTTGTGGTGGTACGAGTGGCAGGGTTATCATTAATACAACCTAGAAGGGAAGGGAAAGCTCTCTAACAGAGGTTAGAGCGGTTTGCAATTGAGTGTTGTAAAACCAAAACCAGAGCCAATCACGAGCAAGTAAAAACACAATGAACCAATCACGAGCAAGTAAAAATACAATGAACCAATCACGAGCAAGTAAAAACACAATGAACCAATCACGAACTGAAGTAATTTGAGATCGGTTTAACTTCAACCAATCACGAGGCAAAGTAAACGCAATCGTGGATAACTAACCAATCAAATTCATAACCAACCACCTGATTACTTTTTGACACTCAATCAAAAACCGCTCTATCAATTTTTGAAGTGTGCTCGTAAGTGCAGGAGGGGGAAGGCTAAAGGGAGAGATATTTTGTAAGCATTGTTGTTCTGAGGGTATGAGAAGTTCAGAGATGATTCTAGATGCAAGCTTTAATGATAGGTCAGTAGAACTTTTTAACAAGCTGCATTGGATTCCTATTGACGATCTCGTGCGCGTGAAGAAGCTGTGTATGATGTTTAAGATTGTTAGTGGAAAGTGCCCAGAGTACTTTAATAACTATGTAAATTATTTAAAAGACACTCACAATCACTGCACTAGAGCCTCGTCTAACCTTGGGTTAGTCGTACCTAAATGCCGAACGAATTCAGGGCTTCGCACATTTCATGCGAGCGGCACTCAATTATGGAATGTTATTAGTAGCGATGCGAAAAACATTTCCCAACTAAGTAATTTTAAGAAACATTTATTCAACAACATTTTATCCAATAACTTCAAACATAAACATTTTAATATTACAAGAACATTTTAATTCAGTATTTAGTCTAATTTTAGAACAAATTGCAAATTACAAATTATCTTTAACAATTAATATTATTTATCTTATCTAGTTTTAGTTTTTATAATGGGCCGCAATGTAAACTACTGGGTCACCAGTAATTGTGTTTCTTACCCAATAAAGTATATTATTGTTATTATTGTTATTATTGTTGTTATTGTTGTTGTTGTTGTTATTGTTGTTGTCGTCGTCGTCGTCGTCGTTGTTGTTAGAAGGCGACTGGGGCGGGTAATTCAAGTGCAGATTTTATGTTCTTTGCGGAAGAGGTGGACAAATATTTAGAAAAACACAACACGTGTGCGAACCCTAGCTCAGGCCCTCTAAGTTGTTCAAATCCTGTAGTCATCACGTACAGTGACATGTTCACTTACTGCGTTCTGAAGCTGTTCTCGTGATAGACGCAGCTCTTGACTGGTTTCCTCCGAGTCTTGCCTTCGTCTTCTTAGCTTTTCGGCTTCCTGTAACACAGTAGTTATGCTCATATAAACCAAAAGTGTCCCTGTAAAATGTGCTCTAAATTACGCATGCCAAATAAATAACTTTTTTAACAAACATAGAATCCTCATTCTTGCATTAATAGAAAATAATACATAGGCGCGCGGAGATATTAATGATTCTGCCAAGACCGCACCAAATATGAGACCGTATTTCGGGTAGTTACGTTAAAATGGCTTCCCGTCACCATATATGGTAAACCATCGCCATATATGGTAAACTCCATTTCTCGAGCGCACATGCAATGGTTTTGCATGGTTTATATGGAAAGAAACTTTCGTTTCATTGCGGAATTTATATAATAAATAACTTATTAGTCAGCTAAGCATCTAATACGCCGGGTAGTGTTATTACTCGTCCAGATCTCGACTAAAGGTTCACTAAAATACAACAATAATCTCTATGTATTATTCTGTTATTCTATATACCATACTAATGAGCACAATATTACTGAATCAATTGTATTGCCTGTTCAGAAGAGAAGACTTTTCCGCACGTAAAATGGTCATATTCAATTACAATATTTTACAGTGGTGGAAATCCATGTAGAATACAGTGTAGTTGATAGAATCATAAATCCATTACCAGACTTCTGATGTAATAAATCGTCATAAAACATGACGGAAATTCGAGAACAAGAGATAAATATTGAAAATACGAGCCGAAATCGAGATCGTGAATCTCTAACATGCTCACCCTCTCCAGCTCGCTGACTTGTGTCATTCTCTTCTTAATATCTTGTTGCTGTTGTTTAGCTGTCTTCTCGTAATGATCCAGACGAGTTTTCTTCTGTCTCAAGAGGTCTTGTGCCTGATCAAGTTTTGCCTTCAGCTCTGCAACCTTCGAATACGGTGCAAGCAAACATCAATCAGTCGATTAGATAATCTCCTAACTATTATCCTAGTTCTCATTCATTACGTTTTGAGCTTTTTACAAAGTTGTAAATATTTTTACATTCTCGACTCCAGACCTTGCGCAATAAGAAGTGAGAAGGGTCCTGAGTTCGAGGATGAGAGTTTTGACGCATGCGCACTGATTTGACCGCGAGTTACCAAAGTAAACCGTCCATCATCTCACCTCCACGGCCCTCTCGCTGAGCTCGTAACGTGATTGGTTGAGCGAGTGTTCAATCGCCATCGTCTTCTGCTGTAACCCATTTCTATGTTCCTTCATTGTCATGTCCAGTTGAGACACCTGAAGAAATGGACAAAACAAAACATTTTATCACTACTAACCACTTAGTTAGTCCAGTCGCCCTGGAACTGAAAATCACTGAACCTTCACGTCTTCTCTTAGTGTCCACTCCTACGCGGCTTTAACAACAACAAAAACGCCTGGGGAGAGCCTCTGGAACACCTCCAAATTTGTGTTCTAAGACTGTTTAAAGGCTGATTCGCACTTGTAAAGGAAGCGCAAATAACATACGCGAACTCTGTGCCGTAACTAATAGAGCCGATTTCATATGAGTGGGAGAAACTACGGCATGTCCGCACCCGTGCTGTAACACTCTGTGATTTGATTGGATCAGCAGGACAAAAACAATGGGAAACCATTTCAACGTCACGGCATGCCGTACGGTAACCGTGCTGTAGTCAGTGCTGTAGTTTGTCCCACTCATACGAAATTTGCTCTAATGACAATTACGGCACAGAGTCTGCGTATGTTGCTTGGGCTTGCTTCGCAAGTCTAAACCTACAGCCTATAAACCCGTTTTCTTTCGGATTGGGCTACCCGAGACGCGCGATCAAAATGGGGCGAGGAGAATTAAAAGAAAGGAGTGGCGTAACAGGTAGCCCAATCCGAAAAAAAACTTGACTGAAAAAAAATACAGAAGAGCCTGCAAGCAGACTCAAGCCCGTTGAGGTTCTCCGTCCGACCTTTCTCGCACAGCGGACTTATTGGCTAGAAACAATGTATTTTGTCCGTCCAGCCTCGCCCTGAGCAGCTTCAGGACGAGTTTACAGGGGGGGAGGGGGGATACAGAGTTTTTACTCTCCTGGGTCTTCAACATGACCGCGGCGTGATCAGATCGACAAACAAGCAAACTCCAGGGACACAACCTGAGGATACATCGGTAGCATAGAAACAGACTACGTCAAAACAATATCATGTATTGCTACAGTTGTTAAGTTGATTCCAAATTGTGAAACTCTATGATCTCAAATATTATAATATTATAAGATCATAAAATTAATACTAACTTAACTAAAGAAACGAACTGGGAATACGTCGGTCTCATGCAATCAAATAGAATATTCCAGCACTAACCTGTGCATCTTTGTTTTTCAGTTCCTTCTTGCTATCCTTAAGAGCCTGGTCCATGTCGGCTATTTGACTCTCCTTGGTCTTGAGGTCCTTGTCTTTGTGTTGAAGCTCCTCGACACTCTCGTTCAGCATCTTGTCCAGTTCATTAACCTTCTTTTCTTTTTCCTCCATTACTCGTTTACTACTGGCCAGCAAGTCTTCCAAACTCTTGAGCTGGGAGATGGTGTCCTGGGAGTCACCTTGGAGCCTAGTCAACTAAATCACATCACATCACGTTAATTCACTATACAGAGTAACTAATCGCTCGACTCTTCGCCTTATATTTTTTGAGCCTCTGGCACACAGGATATATAATCGTGGGCTTTCTGTCGCAGAACGACGGTAAAAAGCACTCTTGGAAGTAGCCTCCTCCGCAGGCAACTCCTAATTATAATCGAAAAAATCGGGGCGGGGGGGGGGGGGGGGATATGTGAAACCGGGCTTCCTGTGGTAAGAGAGGGACGAGCAAGGGTCTGAGCTCGACGGATCCGCTTGGCTTCGCCGGTTGCCGGATCTAAAAAAAAAAAAGTTGTCTGCGGAGGAGGCTATCTTGGAAGCTAGTCCCATTTATTTATAACTCAACACTTGCAAAAAAATAACCTCTAAAAGTCAGCAAAACCAGTGGATTTTACAACTCTAATGCCCTACACTCGCTCGATCCGACCGGACTCCTTCGAAAGACACGAGTTCTTGTCACCTCTTAGCAACGCGCGTAACTTGTCAATGAAAATTACAACGCTTTTTAGTAACGGAAGTCAGTTTTTCTAACCGGAAATAAATGTCCTGGAAGCAGTCCTCCCCTCTCTATCGGTGCCATTTTGTGAACGCCGGAGAAGAGAGGCGCTTACCTCATTATCTAGCTTCCCAATCTGATCGGTCTTCCCATTTAGCTCGTTCTCCGTTTGCCGCAGTCTCTCCTCTAGTTCTCCGTTCTTCTTCGTCTGTTGTGACAGATGTGCTCTCGCCTCTTTGTTCGACTTATCAACCGTTTGTAACTGAGCAACGTTTTTATCATTCTGCGATCTACTCAGCTGTAGCAGTTGCTCCAGTTCTACGATACTCGCCGAGCTCTGCTTCATGTCTTTGTGCATGTCCCTAAGAGTCGAACTGAGCTCGTTTATTTCCTTAGTCCTTTGTTCGAGATCCGTCTTCGCCTCCTGTAACTTCTGCTGCAGTTGATTTGACTCAATCTGTGTTGTGTTTCTCTCGCGGCTTATCTCTTCTTCGATTAGTGAGACTTGCTGTTGGAGGTGCACTCGTGATTCCTGCATTTCTCGGCAGCGCCCTTGCTCTTTCTGGAGAGCTGCCTGCCTGTCGGATAAAGCCTGCTCTAGCTTGCCAATGTAACCAGCTTTTTGTTGGAGGTCCACTGTTGCTTGCTGCAGCGCCCTTTCAAGTTTTGAAATCTGTTGACACAGAAAAAAGAACAGAAACGCGATGTTTCTTTAAACAAAACTACAAAAATAACACCCTGAGATAGGAGAGAAATACCATGTGAATGTCTTAATTGATATGCTTTTTAGACTTTTTCGATAAGGATGGCAAAGATTAAGGTGGATTACAAAAGCTTATTCAAGAAACTTGATTTCGGTTACAGTGAACCAATTTCAAGTTGCTCTAAATTTCTCTTAATAGAAGTATTTTTAATCCACTTGAATCTTTGCCATCATCCATCAAAGTCTCCAATTTTCTCCAGAGCATACTCTGCTAATCTGAGTAGTTATTTTTTTATTTCGTCACTAGAAAGTTTATTATTTAGGAGTTGTAAAATCGATTGGTTTCAAAATGATGTCGGAGATGCAATGGTACTTGGTCAAATTATATATCAACTAACTAGATGTGGTTGGTATTGTGGTTATAGTTAGGAAGTTGAGGTCTCATTCGCTATAGTCAGCCCTAGAATATCACGCCTAATTTGCCGACACAGAGGGTGGTCACTGCCGGAGACTGAAAGAGCCAGGGTTTTACACCTTGAGATTAAGAATCACTGCATGGACTGGGGTACGAACGTGAAAGGTGGATGTGCTAACCGCTACAATTCATAACTAAGTTCTGTAAAAAAACTAGTGCTGTGGTAGCGGGAAAGTGAAAGACTGATATTAAGAGGTAGCTCATAATGGTAGGCTAACAGTAATAGCCGTAGAAAGCAAGTTGCAGCGCAACCTCTGGTTCTAATTGTATGTTTACCAAAAGATAAACGGCAAAGACGCATGAGTTACAATCCTAGCGCCATTTTCGCATGGGATCCCTACCTCTTCTCTTGCCTGCCTAATTTCGCTTTCGTGCTCTCTCCTCGTCTCTTCCAGTTGTCCTATGTAGACATTTATCTCATTTTGGCAATCGGCAAGTGATTTCTCCAAGTGTTTCATCTGTTTCGTCGCATGTTCTGCCTGACTGTGAAGATCCTCAAACTTCTGATTGTGATGAATTGCTTGAGTTTCGCTTTTCACCAGTTCATGTTTGTTCTCTTCTAAATTTCTCTCCATTTGCTCAGCGATGGAGGATCTTAGTTCGAGTTCTTGTCGGGTTCCTGAGGAAATTAAGTTGCATAGATAATGGCTCAAATTCAGTTCCGCGTTCTTATAAGATCTGTTATATGATCAGAAATTGGCCGGTAACAAAACGAGTAGGGGACTGGGACCGAGTTTATCAGAATTACTCTAGTTCATCACATGATAGAGCATGTTCAAATTAGCATGTGTGCCAAGTTTGACGTGATTCAAGTGAATCTTGTCTGAATTATAAGCAATTGAAATTTCTTTGTCCCTCCAAAATTTTACAATGAATGTATGGTTTGGAGGGACAACGTTAAAAAATAAGAGTTCGTATGGGAAAATTGACATATTTGATGCCTTCTAGCATCGTCAATATTGAGCCAAAGTTCACCAAACTTTCCAGACTAGCTAAGTTTGATCTGTTCTTTTTGAAAATAATGCTCACTTTGACTAGTTATTAATTGAATTTGTTTTACTGACTCAGTTCCAGTCTCCCGCTCATTTTGTTACTGGCTAATACTGATACTTTCTTTCAATGAAATAACACAATAGATTAGTTTGTATCAAAACTAGTCAGTGCACGTCTGGGTCGGCGGTTCGTATATCGTATCTATAATTGACCTACAAAGTATATGTGCACGTGCGTTCCGCGATCGAATCCACCGCGACGAAAAAGATGGCGGCTGGGAGGGGAAGAGAGGGGAAGGGGAGGGGAGGATGAGGGGGAGGGGGAGAGTGTCAAACGTCATTACCAGACCGAAATGGATTGTAGTTGTAGCTGAAAGTCTGGTGAATTCGTTTGTTTTAAAATTTATTGTCTCCTGCAAGTCGACTTTGGAATTACACCGTAGTGCTGGAGCGTTGGACACAATCCATTTCGGTCTGAGAATGTCGCTTGTCGTTTGGCTGGTATAACCTTTTTTGAAATCGTGAACTAACCAAACAGGTTTTGAAACCGGATTTTACCGGAAATGCGTGGTGTGCATGGAAAACACAACACGTTACATACACTAATTGAGCCCACATTATTTGATTGCCATCGGGTTTGAAAGTCACGTGGAGGATTATCACAGGGTTGCTAGGTAACTCAAACGCATGCGCGACACAGAAAGCGCCCAACACCGGCAGAGGTCTCTTTCCAACCTGGGTATGATGTTAATTTCCCGGTTCCTGAAAGCCCGATTAGCGCTAATCCAGGGTTAATTACCATGACAACTAATATGTTTTGTTGAGAGTTAATCCAGGATTAGCGCTAATCGGGCTTTCAGGAACCGGGCCCTGGAAAATACTCACCGGCTAAAGCTGTTTCAAGTTGAATGACCATGACATTCTTCTCTTCGAACTTTTTCTGAAACTATGAAGAATGAAAACAGAGTAAATAATGTCAAGCAAACCCAAGAAAGGTTTGATGTTATGGGTAAAGAGTTTACATCGTTCGCACGGATTTGGGCAACCAAAAAAATAAATAACGCGTTTCAAGGACAAATAATATTTTCAAGTATTAACACTTACAGTGAGTGGGGCCGTGTTTTTCGTATATTTTCCTGAAAAAATTGCTTACTAAGAAATTCAAGGTTTTTAAAGTATTTTCCCAGAATTCAAGTACTTTTAAGGAAATGTTTGGATTCAAGGAATTTTGAAGACGAGCAATCAAATTCAAGGTTTTTTCAAGATTGTGTCAACCATGGTTATTTTGACCAACCTGCTCAATTTGCAGCTCCAGTTCTTTACAGTGTTCTCCGTGCAAGCTCTTAACTTTCTCCACAAATGTTACCGAATCCTTTAGCTCTGTGTCCTTGGCTTCCAAAGCACCTTTCAAGTCGTCTATCTGGTGTCCCTTGCTTTGTATTTCCTCCTTGAACTCTCTGAGTTGTAAAGCATGTTCTCCATACTCGGAGGATTTCTCCTCTAGCTGTCTTTCAAGTTGAGCCGCTTGGGAACTCTTTTGGCGGACCTGATAAGGAGTTCCAAAGTATCATTTACAGAGATTATTCATGACTACCGTGGCTGCTCGTTTGCTTGGCAGTTGATCACCGTCACGAACAACTAATGAAATTCAAGCCTATTTAGCGTGTGCCGGTGCTGTTGTTGGCTCCTTTGCAGACTGAGTTCTTTCAGCGGCTAGTAAAGCGAAATATCGTACTACCAAAACATTTACAAGAAAGGTACTGACTACTGTCATATATAGTTGTTTATAATTTCATATCAGTAAACCTACATACACTGAGCTATCACAAAACACTGGATGAGTTGTTGTTGCGGCGGATAAATCGTTCAGACAGTGAATCTGGGCTATGAATAAACATAATTACATGTAAGTGTGCTATGAATCACGAACCAAGTGTGATATGAATCAAGCAAACGGGCAGCCTCGGTAGTATACCTGAAAATAACCGCTGCATTCTGTAGCTAACCTCTTCGGCTACTGACCTGACAAAAGAGCTGGCTTGAAAAGTGGCCTGCTGTGCTGTGTGTAGGTTTTGAAATTATAAACAACTATTATGTTTTGACAGTCGTAGGACAAATTCTCTTGACCGGGCCGAGCCGCTGAAAGAACGAAGCAAGCGAGCTACCAACACACGCTAAATATATAGGCTTGAATTTCATGGTTGTACATGACGGTGATCCACTGCCAAGCAAACGAGCAGCCTCGGTAGTTATATTCCTTGAAAAGAACTCTGTTGTTCGCATTCGGCTTCTGAGAATTGCAACTAATTTATGCATCGTGAAACGGCTATCTGTACGTCATCAGTATGGCATTTTCTGCCTCACTTCCCAGACGTCTCTTTCGCGAGTGGGGAGCGATAAGAGTCGGCTGGTTCCCAGGCTATATGACGTCAAATCAAAAAAAATAATTGTTTAAACGCTAAGGATCACGGTCATGGGAGGGGGACAAAACAACAACAACACAAAGGAAATCGCTATCAAATGCATTTTGTAGAACGTAGAATAGCGGTAACAGCCACCAAATACGGTAAATATTGTGGGATAAACATTGATACAGCTGTTATTTGGAAACCAGACAATTCGAAGTTAAATTTTCCTCAGCAGAGCAGATTTAGTTCAAAATTCTATTGTTCATGTCGATTCTGTCCCCTCATAAACAAGCCGTGACGTCATAATGATATAGGTCAATTAGAGAACGTCATGCGAGAGGGGGAGAAAACGACTTGTATGGTCTTGCTAATCTGCATTGAAAAATACACAAAACAGAACAACTAAACTTCAGAATTCCTCGTGCAGCACTGTAACAAAATGCTGACATTTTTCGCAATTAATCCTTTGCACATTTTCAAAAACAAACCAATATATAGAAGCTTTACAATAAGGTCTTCAGTGCGAATCAGGAATTGGAAATTTCTACGATGAAAACTAGTGCGAAATTTGCAACACATTTTGGGTACGAAGCCTGTTTACACAAGGACCCGCAGTATAGAATGGCCTCTGATAGGCAAGTGAAGGTTATTCAACCTGGTAGCCTTTGTCAAGTAAACATCTGTGCTCTGTGACAGGAGAAGTCTGATTACTTGCTCAATTGCTTGACTGTTCTTAATTTGAAAATCAAATTTAGAACCCAAAGAGCAGGTCCTTGTTAAAGAAGCCATTTCACAGCAGAAGGGAATGTGTGACCGCTCGCACAACGGTGTTCCTAGATTTTAATTTCCCTCTTCTTCAAAGCTCTACCCGCTTGACTTTTCTAGTTTGTTGCTGTTTTAAAAAAAAAATTACACGGTCGTGCAATTTTGTAATCGCTCGTATGATTTCAGACCAAATTACACTCCACTCAATTCTATTACCATTATAAATCACCCGATATTAACTCACCTCTCGTAAAAGTTCATTAGTTTCAGATACTTTATCCTCCAGATCTTTCTGAAGATCCACAACCCTCAGGTTCCGATGTCCCAGTCTCCCCTCTAAAGAAGCGATCTGTGACATTTTGTCAGCCAGCCGCTCTTCCAGCTGAATGTTCTGAGACGAACATCGAACGATTTCATCCTCTAATCTAGTGATCATGTGCTCAAGTTCGTGCTGTTTGCGGTCTCCCATGCGACTTCTTTCTACGATGGCTGATAACTCGGATCGCAGACCATCCATCGTCCCACCATCACCAGCTAAACCTGACAAATAAACAGCGATTTCAATTGAGTGTCGGAAGTGTTTTGGTTTTGCGTTTACTAAGCTCTCCTATTGGCTGAGAAAGTAAACCAACCAATCAGAATCCAAAGTAAAACCAAACGCAAATTGGTTTTGGTTTTGCTTTGGTTTGTCATTGGCTCACAGGGAAGCCATTTATGAGTTACTTGTGATTACTCGCTCCTATGATTGGCTGGCTGTGGGTAGTTTGCGTTTGGTTTTACTACACTCAATTGAAAACCGCTCTAAACAGCGATTTCTGTCATTGTTTTTCTATATGAGGAAAGTATTTCTGTAAACGACCACATTACATTCTTCGTAGAATAAAAAAGGAAAATAGCAAACAGGTATCTTTCTGGCCAACCCCTTTTGATCACAATTTTTTATTTCATATTTCTTTAGTACTTTATGGTAGTTGAATTTAACGACCAGATATAACTTGTTCGGCCAACCAGCATTGGCAGCTATCGACTTGCACAGCACGAAGGACAGCAACTAACTTATAATTAGAGTGCGTTTGTTTGACTCTATTCCGGTATAAGAATACACAGAATGATCACTACAAATCGGTCGTATCGAGAATTTTTAGCCACTGGAATACTAAATGTGTCCTGAATATCATGTCAGAAAGCGTTTGTAGCTTACAGAACAAAATGTGCCTGAACCAGTGATTTCCAGAGAATTTGTATTCCATTTATTCTTACTCTGGAATATGGTCAAACGAACTCGTAAACTCTCTAAAAGCTAAAGGTCATAATCACTACTCAGATTTGAGAATGCTTTCTAGGTATACTGTCTCGAGAAAATCTGAGACAATTTTGACAAAGGATGGCAAAAATTCGAGCGTAGCCGGCGCGCGCAGGCTACAGCCATTACCCTACTATGGAGAATTGGCACGTAAATCTAAGCTAATCAGAATCGAAATTGTGACTAAAATGAGTAACATTAGCGCTTTACCTGCAATGTGCTTCTGCTGAGCAGCAGCCCTAGCCACAGCGCTGGCCTGTAGTTTTTGTATCTCGGCATCTTTCAGGGCGAGTTTTAATTTTAAGTCTGCAATGACGGCCCTTACCCTGCTACCACTGGCAGGCGTGTGTAGTTCTCCCTCCACGGAGATGTCGCCGTTAAGATAGCTGCCGTTACTGCCCGGACTACTGGTCCGGAACCCGTTGACGGTCTGAGTACTACTGCATATTCCGCTATCACTTGTCTGCTGGAAAATTTAAATGTTAATTTATTTTTTATATTTCTTCACTGTTTGGAGAATATACGTTTACAGGGCGCGCCTTTCATAGAGCTGTTTTCGATTGAGTGTCGAACTGGTAATAAGTGATTGCTTTGGTTTTGCGTTTGATTAGCTTTTCTATTGGCTGTGAAAAATGTTTTGTAATTATCAGCCAATCAAGTTCTAAACTAAAACCAAACATTGTTTGTTACGTCACGCAATCAATTTTCGTTTTAGCGAGGGTTGTCCACGATTGCGTTTACTTTTCCTGTGACTGGTTCAAGTAAAACCAATCATGAATTACTTCAGTTCGTGATTGGCTCATTGCGTCTTCACTTGCTTCGTGATTGGCTCATTGCGTTTTTACTTGCTCGTGATTGGCTGTAATTACTTTGGCATTACGACACTCATCGAAAACCGCTCTATTTTATCGACCAAGGCTTTCTTAACACTCGAGAAGACAAGTGTAAATTGATTTAGCATTTGAATGGTTTAGGCGCCAAAGCAGCCAATTAGAATCGTGAATGGTTGAGCGACGGCAGTCAAACCGCCAGAACAAGTCACGTGACAGGTCACGTGAATACGAAGATCGCTGTGACATATCACAGTCTATAAACTGAAGAGGAAAAAATATCATTCAACAAAAAAAAAGAAAATTACAATGTACGTGTGCGCGTAAATAGAAATTTATATGCACTTTCAATAAATGGGACCGGAAATGAGTGGAGCGTGTGAGATGGCGGCATAACAGCTTTACCATGATCCTTGCACAGCATAAAATTATAAAATTTGACATCATATCAGAAATAAGTGCTGAATATTTGAATATTAAGCGCGCCTTCTGTGACTGAGGCCCTTTTAGAAGGGGTGTACGCACGTCCCCTGTCTGAGTCAGGTTTCTAAACTAGTCGTGTCTCGGAAGGTGGGCATGTCGCTGTCGGAATTTCGTCTATTGTTTTCTTATTTCTCCCTGTCGCTCTCGCAATTTCAGACGTTCGTTATTTCATGCATGTCCTTCGTGTCGCTGCTTCAACGCCGTGTCGCTTAGTCGGAATTTACTCTAAAAGGGCCTCGTAACTGGGGCCACTTAGACAACGGGAACTAAACACATTGCAATACGAAAATAAAGCATTACAACTTAGTAATCCTGCACATCCACGCGACTTTCTTTATTCAAAAGACTTGGCCACCAAAGTTTCCTTCTACGGGATCGAAACTCAAGCAAGTTGAAATGCTATTGTCTTGTACTCGACACTGATTGGCTCAAACAACCGTCAGTTGGAATGCTTTGTTTTCGTTTTGCAATGTGTTTAGTTCTCGTTGTCTAAATTCCTGCACATCCATGCGACTTTCTTTATTCAAAAGACTTGGCCACCAAAGTTTCCTTCTACGGGATCGAAACTCAAGCAAGTTGAAATGCTATTGTCTTGTACTCGACACTGATTGGCTCAAACAACCGTCAGTTGGAATGCTTTGTTTTCGTTTTGCAATGTGTTTAGTTCTCGTTGTCTAAATTCCTGCACATCCATGCGACTTTCTTTATTCAAAAGACTTGGCCACCAAAGTTTCCTTCTACGGGATCGAAACTCAAGCAAGTTGAAATGCTATTGTATTGTGCTCGACACTGATTGGCTCAAACAACCGTAAGTTGGAATGCTTTATTTTCGTTTTGCAATGTGTTTAGTTCTCGTTGTCTAAGTGGCCCTCGTTATTGTAGTCGCACTGTCAAGGTAAAGCAACCTCTTCTAACGTCGTTACATAACTCGTGACAGTCTGGTGAGACTGATTTATTTGAGGCCGACGTGGGACCTACGATTTTACGTTCTTATCCGAGAAGACATAAAGGACTAATCATCTGCAGTTCGAGAACGAGATTGTTTCACAACGGCAGCACCTTCTGCTCAGTTATTTATAAGGGTTTTTAACAGGGGCGTAGGGAGGTCCTGAAAATTGGGTTTTTAATAATGGTTTTTAAACGGCCCTCGATTTCCCGCACATCAGACCGGCGGTTAACCACTGAGCTAACCGGGAGACGTTTAGAACCGATTTCAGTGAAACGTGTATTGATGGTATTTCAAGTGTTTGAGACAATTATTCGACACACAATCGTTCCGCGCAAATTTCCGCCACTTCTGATCGGGAACGCATGTTCTCGAAGTCTGTTGAGTACTCGGAATATAAAAGAGCACTAAACTATTTGATTCAGTACCTCCAACCCATGAAAAACCCGTGTCGAAATGAGTATGTCTAATGATTGGAGTATGCCGTAACACGGGAGTCATACACTGACATGGAAGTGGCTTCCTCATCTTGATTCTGCCATTGTGTCCAATCTAACAACAGACTTACACTACTCCTTGTCTTTCACACAAATACAACATACATTCTATTTACCGATGGTGTAGTGTTCACGTGTTCCTTCATGCTCTGTTCCTGAACACGATGCACTAGATCCTCCAGGCGGGTCATGTGGATCTTAGTCTCCTCTATCTCCTGTTGATACTGTAATATCTTCTCTCTCTGTCTGTCTATTACCCCATGCTGGTCATTACTATCTTTGAAGTACACCTCGTTCTTACGCAGCTCGTTTTCCAGTCTCCCTATCTTCTGGCTTTGCCGTGAGATGGTCGCGCGTAAGCTGGCGTTTTCTTGGTGCATGGAAGTATGTGTGTCCTCTCGTGCGATGCCTTCTTGTTGTAGTAATCTGTTTAAGAGGTGAACTCAGCTACCTTAATAACTTGTCGAAAATGCGCGACAGTCTTGAGTCCAGTTTATACACGACAAACATTTTGGGCACAACACCCTAAGTTTTGGTACGCGTGGCCAACTTTTTTCAGTACAGCACCCCTTATTTTTGTCATGTAAATGGATGCATGTTTTCGGTACGCGTGCCCGAAGATATAGGGGTTCCGAGACCCTCATGAAATAAAGACTTTATTACCCTGTGAAAAGGTAGTTTCGGCCTGCCTGTTTGGAGTACCGTGCCCAAGTCAGGAGTACCGTGCCCAAGTCAGGAGTACCGTGCCCAAGTCAGGAGTACCGTGCCCAAGTCAGGAGGGCCGTGCCCAAATCAGGAGGGCCGTACCCAAGTCAGGAGTGCTGTGCCCAAAACGTATGTCGTGTAGACCAGACTTTAATGACTTATAAACTTGAGAACGGCAGTGGCTTATCCGAGAAGACGTGAAGATATCACTATTTGAGCCAGACAGCTCTGCTCGGAACGAGCCACAGTATTGGCTTACCTGGCAAAACCCAAACACACTAACCTTTAGAACGGGCAGTACAAAAACAATAGAGCTACAGTATAATGGGTCCTATCAGAATACAGGTCTGGAAGTGATACTGTATAATACCAACCATTTGCACTTCAAAGTCGATCAATTTTGTTTTAAATGCAGCACCTTCTTAGTTGAGTATTCCATGGATAGTAAAAAGACTGGTCTTTTATAAGTGTTTTTTTTTACTACTATGATTATTTTGAAGGTGGTGGACTGTCTGAGAATTCGAATAACTCGCACTGAGGCCAGGAACTTCAGTACGCACCTCGAAAGAGTAGTAACTTCATTCACCTTATTTCTTGTTTTAGATCATAAATTTGTGGCTCCATTGATGATATTTTGTTGTGTGCTTCTTCGCTTTCTTTCTGGGAATGGCTCAGGCCATCACGAAGATGCTTTTCTTTTTCTGTGTGCTGTGAAAATACAAACGTTCAAAAAAAAATTAATCGATCTGCTTGAGAAAAGGCAATGTTCGTTAATCTTATTTTTCGAGACCCCTTTACTAATCACGTTGAGTAACTAAACAACTTCCTTTTTTATGTTAAATGTAAGAAAATGTATTGGTGGTTTGAACCGACACGAGACCCCCCCCCCCGTTAGTTCATATCAAAATCGGTGGAAATAGCTCTTTCCGGCCCGGAAAAACGAATGTAAAGTCTTACCGTGACACAGCCCCTTTAAGTCTTTGCCATCACTATCAGATGACATTTCAACGGCGTAACAAAAATGGAGTTTTGGTTGTTTTTCTCTAATTTTAACCTCTATTATTTTCCTTTTCACTCGCCATGATCAGATATATATATAACAGGAGCTAGCTAGCTTTGTCCATAGGCTGAAGTAAACAAAGGAGGCACGCAGAGGAGCATTTAAATGGTTAAAGTGAATTGGCTGTCACTCAACTCAGCGTGATTCTTACTGGCAGTCGAACTGCCAGGATAAATCACATAATGGGCCAGTTAAAGAGCATCCTGATTGCCTATAAAGTAAGATTCTTATTCTGCCAAGTTTGTCAAGAGTCAGCTTGAGACTGCATGTACCTGCTTTCTTATAGTCTTTAGGGAGCTGTCCTGGTCAGCTAGTTTTTCAGAAAGTTCTTCCACACTTCTTAGCGCATCTTCCAGCTGAGCCTCGGCTCTAAGAGAGAGAATGTTTAAGACAGCAATATATTATGTCTACAGTAGATTAACAGGATTCCATTCGCCCAGAATATCACAATGTCCCAACAACAAAACTGGATTCGCTAAAGAAATAAGACAAGAAGAAATCTGTTCACTGTTTTTCCATTGTAACTACTAAAACCAGCAGGGCCACTTATACAACGAGAACCAATCACATTGCAAAATGAAACTTACAGTTACTTGAGTCAATCAGTGTCGAGTACACGTTCTGAAGTCTAAGTCTTTTGAATGAAGAAAATCGTGTGGTAGCCTGAATTCCAGCATTCTCCTCTGGTTCGTTCCTCCCGAGAGAGACGTCTGAATCCAATAGCCGATACTGCCGTCCAGTGACGTCAAGGCGGATTAACAATTTAATTTATGAAAATAAAACCGTCACGGCGGTAGTAAGAGTTCGCCTTGAGAAATTATTTGAGATCATGCTGGCCAAAATAAAAGCCTTACCTATATATATATCTTCATCCCATTTGCTTCTCAAGTGCCTCTTATGTTGTGAAAACCTTTTCGAAGCAACAAATCGTTATATTATATTTGGAGGCAAAGTACAGTTGACATATGTCTTTCTGTTGACCCTGCCGTTCGAATCGACACAGCTACGAGATATTACCTATGTAAATGATGCAACAGAAAAGTAGAAAAACATGAAAGGATAATGGAGAATTTTCGAAGAATTTACGGGAAAGAACAGTTCCTTGAAGAGAGTAGCGACGCGCGCGACATTCTTTAATACCACTGCGAGTGTGAACAAATAATCGATTATCAACAACCCCACGGACGCGACGGGATAAAATGTACATGTTTACAGGGCAGTCGGCCGGTTATTGTGCAGGACACTTTCAATCCATTTCCAGATGTTTTCCTTACGAATTCAAGGACTTTGCCAAAGACAATCACTCCACTGAAACTCAACGATCAACAATCGCGAGTCCAAATCTTCTCGGATGAGTTAATTATGATAATTGTGCGAAATTATAGAATATGAACCAATCAAAGATCACTACCAGGTTTTCTGGTAGTGACGTCACTGGACGGCAATTTGGATTCAGACGTCTCTATCGGGAGGAACGAACCAGAGGAGACAGCTGTTTTAAAACTACTTTCATTTTGTGTGAACACATTTTGTCCAGTCAGAAGAGTCCAAAACAATAACCAAAGAAGCTTTCAATTTTAAAATGGTCCACACATTTAACTTTCGTCATAAAGTTATTTCAAATTATGAGAGTCAATTCAAATCTGTTAAAATAACTGAGAAAATGATATTCTTCTTCATGTTTTGATAGATTTTGATGTTTAAGCCGATAAGGTGGACGATTGACACAATACTACAATTAGCACCTTTCTGCATTCCTTGCCGTTGGACTGCCTTGTTCTTAGCAGACTATTACTTAATTATGACTGTATATTTTTGGGGGAGGGGGGAGGGGAGAGGTTAATCGTGTGAATATACTAGGATTTGTATTTTGGAATGCTTTATTTTCGTTTTGCAATGTGTTTAGTTCTCATTGTGTAAGTGGCCCCCGTTTCAGTAGTCGCACTGTAAAATGTAACACTCCAAAATAAATAAACAAACAAACAAACAAACAAACTGATCCTTCATGGTTTGATTCCAGTATAGTTAGTAAGAGGGGAACCCTTTACTAACTATGGATTCCAGAAAGTGATACAGTTTGTGAGTCGAGTTTGTTGGACTAGCTTGTCTTTGCTTCAAGGTCTTTTCAATCCTGGTTTTCCGGTTTAATATCCTTCCACCACAAATCCCAAATGAATACACTTTTTTAACGTTTCCAAACTCGCTTGAGTCACACAGAGCATAATATACTTATGTAAACATGTACAATTTTAGTTTAATACCTTTTTCTTAGTCTTGCTTCTTCCCTTAGCTCTGCCTCAGCAATATTAGAAGATTCTAAAACACTTCTCAGCTCCTCTGTCTTCGACTGCAGCTCATCTTGACACTCTGCAAGCTGACGATGACTCATTCTGTTTGAGGTGAGATATTTCAGACTATGGTAACCTACTTACCGGTGTACCAGCGATTCCCCCCCCCCCCCCCGTGAATTCGCAGGGGGTGGGCGACGAAATTGCTGTGACACTGGTATGTTATTTTTAAGAAAATAAGCATTTCTGTTTGTGAATGACATGCTTAAGTCATATGAAAAACTAAAATAATTCAATTCATAATCAATATTCAGGGTTTACCCTGCATGATCCTCTTGTTCAGCTAGTTGAGACTCTAAAGTGACAATCCTATCCTCTAGTGAAGGAAATCGTTTTCTTTCCTCCTCTAGATCTCTGCTCACAATTTTTATCTGAAAAAAAAAATCAGTAAATCAAAGGAAGGGTTGCTTCAGAAAATTATGAGTCAGAGCACTCTCAGTTAATTCATTTCTGTCACTGATCCACTGTATTTGATACATTTAAATAACATTTAACTAAGTCGAAGGGACACTGTCAATCAAATGGAACCTTCAAAAAAATAGTTTTGTTCACCCTGAAATACAAGAGAACATATACCACATAAATGTCCTGATATGTTTTAATTTCGAACGTTTTTGATAGAGGATGGCAAAGATTAACATGGGTTACAAAAACTTATTCTAGAAACTTGATTTCGGTTTAATTTAATAAAATGAACCGATTTCAAGTTGCTCAGTAAATTTCTCTCAAAATTGAGCAGTATTTTTCATCCACTTGAATCTTTAATTGCCATCCCTGATTAATATTATTGTCTAAAATGTTCTCCAGTAAACATGGATAGTGTATTCTGTTAATCTGTCTTTTGAGTGGTTATTTTTGTCTTCATCATGTCAGTCATGTCAATCAATCAAGGCACTTCAATCATGTCATCATGTCAATCATGTCATCATGTTAAAACAACAAAGAACACGCGCAGTAAGTATGTACTGGAGCAGAATGCATGGCCTGCATTTGTAGTGGCAGGTTTTGGCAGTGTGTTTGGCATGCTGCAGCCAGTTGTTATCCTGACCCTTCCCCTCTCCTTAGTTAATTATCTTGTTTCCCTTCCACTGAATTACCCTGGGTGGTGTGGGTCGTTGTGGCTGGGTTGCAGGGATTGCCAGTCACTGAATTTCTAACGGGACCCGAAACAACCATTTTCTTTTGTGCCATAAGCTACAACAGACTCTGGCTTTAAGTTTTACATTAAGTAGCCTAAGCAATCATCATCATTGTCGCTGGTGATAATCGGTGGTAGCCAGCTTTTATTTTTATGACAACCATGTATATATAGGTGGCTTCCATACCTTGTTTTTGGACTGATGGAGTTCATAACTCATATTTTCTAATTCCGACATCAATTTGTGGTTTTGATTCACTAGCTGTGAGTTCTCTTCCCTTTGTCTGCCAAGTTTCCTGCGAAGTGTGTCATGATCATAGTCACTACCACTGCCAAAAGACCTGTTATCAAGCTGAAGCAGGAAAAAAGTTGAGCAATCATTTCACAAGTCTAAAGATTTCACACAATCATACAATGTAATTCAATGTACAGTCCCTGTTGAACATTTTTCAACTGTATGTAGTATGTATAATTAATTACCAACATTAATTAATTCAGAGGCAAGGACATGGTCACTGTGGTAAAATATTACCCTGGCTTATCTAATATTAATAATATTCTCATTATAATTATGAGTATAAGAATCTATTGAAATAAAATATTTTGGCTCACAGGTCAAAATGAACCAATGAAAATCAAGCAAGAAATAATGATTGACAGCAATGTTAAGTATTAAATTATGGTCAAGTCTCTAGTAACAGTGCATGATACCTTAGGAGGCATGATTTATTATCCTTAATGGCAAGAGCCCATACATTAAATAAATGGAGTTCTATTCCATAAACATTATTTTACAACTTCAGTTCCTTTCCAATCCATACACAGAGGAAAAATAATAATTTAAAAAAATAAACAATGGGAATTTTCCAAAACCCACTTGACATTAAATAAATGTGAAGAGTTCAATTGGGAAAGTTGAACTCTTCCCAATAATGTCGGATGGGTTTTGGCAAATTTCCATTGTTTATTTGTTTCCCTCTGATAGTGAGGTGTCCACAGTATAACAAGGTATCTGGAAGGTGCAAGTTGACAGTACACATACATGAATGTACTATATAGATGTACCTCTCTATCTCTTGGAGATGAATGCGTCGATCCATTTCTGAGGTCAGGTAGTGATGATCTAAAGGGTTGTGATGGTCCAAGGGATGGTGTACCCTTCCTGGCATGTGTCGCCATAATGGGCTCTGACGCAGGTGGTGTGAGGTCTGCTAGCGTCAGCACCTGTGCACTCTCAGGTGAGGAAGAGTAACTTCTTCTGGGACCATTGAGGCTGTGAGTTGTGAAAGAAGAATATAAACTATTTAAAAAATATTAAATCAGGGTTTGTACCAATGAGAGATGATGAAATTCCAGGTGTTTTCCAGGGTACAAAAAGAAAAATTTCAGGACCCAGAACTCGGAAATTTCTCGGCTTAAATAGTAAGAAAAATGCTTTTAGAGTAAGTGACCTGCCATGCTACATTCATCTAATAAAAAATGTCTATAAAATTCCAGGAGTTTTCCAGGAGTAGGTGGAAAAAAAGAGAATTTTCAAGGAGTTTTCCAGGGTACTGGAAGAAAATTATCAAATTCCAAGTGTTTTCCAGAAATTCCAGTAGTAATGTGAACCCTGTTAAATATATGAGAAATTCAAGTTATCCAGATATTTCACTATAATGCCGGTTTTAGCAATTTGAACTACAGTACATGTACACCAACAAAACTGAGGATGCTAGTTTTTCATGTGGCGATGTATGTACCAAATGATTGAAAACAAAAATTGAGTATTGGCTGAAAGATGAGGCTAGCAGAGTATCTAAATTCAGTATGAACAAAATTATTACTGTTTACAAATGGTTGTCAAGTCTGCTAGATTAATTGAAGGGGGTTCATGCAAGAACAGCATACTAATTAAGTGACTTGTGATCGGCAGTTCTAAATTTATACAAAAATGGCATCAGAAACCAAAGAACATAAAGGAGAATTTAGAATGTGATCAGTAGTCACTGTTCTTGCATGAACCCTTTCAATTACTTTTAACAACTGCAGTTTATTGAGCCATGTTACCTCAGACAACATAGTGCTGTTATATAATTTAATTACCTGAAATCAGGAGGACTTAGTTTTCCTTCCCCAATAGGTCCTAAAATCTCTATCTTCCTGTTATTTAACTGCCAAGCAGCTGGCATATCTGGATTGTCTGTCCATCTACTTCTCTGTTTTCCTACTGCCAGCTGTCCTAAATTATCTGCACTCATCCAATAGGTTTTAGGTCTTGCAACTTCTCTCTGATTCAATAGGGTGCAAGGTGAAGTTATTTGTTGCCTTATATTTAAATTGTTATCTGCAAGTAATGCTTTGTCATGCTCTCTTTGCCCTTGAGCTCTGTCCTGCCTGAGGAAGTTAACATTAGGTTGTGGTGTTTTGTGTTGTGGAGTCTCCAGTTGCTTTCTGTATTCATACAGCTGTAGCTTGGTCCTTGGGGGTGTAAAAGGACTACTGTTACCTCTACCAGGACTTTGTGGCCCAAGTTCAATCTTCAAATCATCAAGTTGAAGGCTTAGTTGATTATCACTACTATTGCGCATCTCGCTTTTGTGTTCATTAATGTATGAAATCTGGTCATTCCAGTATATCTGCTTTGATTGTCTGTTCATCTGTGGGATGTGTTCCATTTGCCTGTCTTTGTCTAGTGCTTTAGTTCTTAAATCTGGAGATGATTGCTCATCTTCCTCTGCGATTGTCTGGCTAGATTTTAACAACTGATGCTGTCTTATTACAGAGACTAGGTCAACAGGGCTTCTCCTATCAACTCTATCTGCATCCTTTTTTCTCCGTCCACACAACAGTTCACTGAGGGGCATGGGTCTTGATAGCCCATTATGATCTACTACTTGCTGCCTGCCTCTTTGTTCACCTATCTCCCTTGCAAGTGACTTTATCCTAGACTGTTTAGAAATCTCACTAGAAGTTCCAGGATTGTTAGCTGACTGACTCTGTGTTTTTACATACCTGATTTCATCAGGGCTGAGTTGGTAATTCCTCTCTCGATCAGTAGAATCCCTTTTTCTATCATATGTAAGCTGTACTCTTGGAGTTGCTCTGGACTTCTCACTATACAAGAAAACAAAATTACATAGTAGGTTTTTCAAATATTCATTGATAACCAAATAATATATTATTGCTACACTGAACATTTAGCTTATTCAAAGTACTAGTAAGTAGTCATTAAATGATGGTTATCATTATTTGGACAAGGAGGTCATAGTAAATATATTAAGTACTATAATTAAGTAATTATAAGTAAACAATATTGTACTCAACTTTGTGAACTATTTTCCCACCCACAATTCCCTCTTTCACTTTGATGAAGGGCTAACGCTCAAAACATCAGCTGGTACTCGCTTCCCGTGGTGTCTGCTCCACAGGTCTACAAAGACCTACACTTGTCTAGTTTTTAAAGGAACTAGTCTGATCCATGTATAAAAGCAGCTGCCACTTCTGATTTCTGGAAAAATTGAGGTTTATGGTATTTTTTTCCAGCTACAGGCTTTTAAATAAAATAGTTATTTTCCACTGGTTACCTCCTTCTGTTTAATAAGGATCCTGGCTTATTATATACAATCATGTATACATTTAATAAGAATATTGTTTACTGATTATTAGGACATGCAATTATAAAATAATGAAGTCCATGATTGAAATACAATCAATGTACTACAAGCTTTTAAAATGTAAATGCTATATATGTGTAGCAACTAAATCTAGATACAATTAGATAATTTATAAATATAAGAAGGAAAGTCCTGATAAACTGTACCTTGCACAGTACATGACAAGGTGCAACCACAGAAAATATCATGAATTTGTTTATACAAATTGGATCAGCCAGTGAGTGGCAACAATATATTATTATGTACCTGCACAGCCAACACTTTCTTCCAGTCAAAAAACTTGATGTTTTATACAACTTCCATGATGACATAACAGAGTCAAATAACCCAGGCAGTTTTAAGAGTAGTGTACACACTTAGTAACTATGTACAAACACAGACTGGGAGACAAAAATTAAATATTCAAACCTATGGTCATGACAAGTTTACCTGAAGTAGCCAATCCAAACTAAATCAGCCTAATGATTGAATGCTAGCCTATACATGGTTGTATAGGTTACCATATGACTCAAAATCAGAAGGGGGCATTTGAAACTATTCTTGTGGTAAAATGCATTAGTGAACATCTATCTTAAGGCTCCAATATAAGCAGATCAGTATGAAATCACATAGATTTCGCTGTAAAAATCTTCCTAAAGATAATAACATGACAAATAATACTCTACAGCCTCTGTTTAGCACCTTTTCAGCTAACTTGTGTTTTCTCCAAACATAATCAAAACTCACTTAGAGCACAAATGTGACCAAACAACTTGTTTTCGTTTATACCCCAGAGGCATGCATAATTAATATGGTGTCATGATGAATTAGTGCTAATTAACAAATTAATTAGTGAGTAGCTTATTATTCTCTTTAAGAATAAAAGATTTACTAAATCAGTCACTTAATAATAACTTTGAACCAGGGCACTGTATAAGGTATAGGAAGAAATGTCTTAAAGAAGCACATTAGTTCAACATCGTGGGTTACTAACGCATACACACTTCGGTAAACAGTATTTGTTTACATGAAACACGAGTTCGGTTGACATACTTAGCTAAACACCTCAAACACCCACAGATACATGTACATGCTATTAAAAGTCCTCCAAGCATTTTGACTATAATCTCTTGACTTCTTTCACTAAGTACATGTACTTTCATTTAGCCTGTGATCGGAATTTCTTAATTCCCCCCCTACACCAAGAAACCAAGAGAAACTTGGGCTTTGTTGTCGGTGAGAATAACGCACAGAACTCAGTATAAACCTTGTACCAGACACAGCAGCAACAACGGGGTACGAATAAATATTTTAACTTCAATTCAATCATTTTTTATTTCACACTATTCACACTGGATAAATAACTATTAAGTAGCAATAAGAATTAATAATGTCCGATGCAAAAATCGTGTTTAAATTAGAGCAGTGTAGTGTTTTACTTTCAATAGTTAGCTTCCTATGTAACAGCGGGGCCAAATTAGATTGTGTTTATATTAGACTTGCACGTGTACTACATTCAAGGTAAATCAAAACTTCTGATACTTGTTTCTTCCTAATATACATATACAGAGTAACAAAGCCAAAGGCTATTACATGTAGCTTCCGCATCGATCTCCGGTCCAAAGATCGTTTTCAAAATACTCGAAATTCAAATCACTCCTAATGTGTACACAGTATCAGTATATACGTAGAGAGTTCAGTTTCTTTCTAAAACGCTGCCTGCAATCTTTGTTAAAACTTTGTGGATGACAGATACGTAACCTAAACATACTTCCTCTTGCTCATGTTTGTATTTTTTGTAACAGGGGGTGATAAATAAAAGAGCAGTTTCCTATTCATAAGCTTTGCACTAATTTACAGGATATGTAGAAACACCAGAACTTCACGTTGAATGATAAAATATTTACGCGACTCCGTCATGATGCAGTATACTGTATGATAATTATCATAGTACTATAAACCCAAAGTGAAAATGGAATTATTGTGCATATTTGAACACAAATCCCATTTTAAGAGAACTAAAATACCCTGCACAGTTTCAAATTAACAATGAAATCTTAAAAAATGTGAAGTGTTTCACAGTGAAAAGTGGTGCTTACCTTGGAGGGAAGCTTGGAGGCTTCATATTCTGAAGCGACTGTTCAGTTTGCAGTAGTCGTCGCCGCAAATCATAGCAATCCCGCATAAGAGGATCATCTTCAATCCCTGATTTTGCACTGGTACTGACACTGCCACTACTAATACTCGATCGCCGACTCATTTCGAAAAGTTAAATCCAGTATCTGGCAGCCATATGCCAAAAGGCAAAACACGTTGTGCGAGCTTCCACAAATCAACTTGCTTATACTCGAATAACATCTTCCAAAAAGTCACCCATTTGAGCCCTATTTCAAATCCAATTGAACCCCAGGTTTTGTCGAAACCTTCAATGATAACTCCTAAATCCAGGGATGGCTTTGAAAGTAAGGTAATCTAGAAGTCTTCCATTTTCTCTTCTGTTTTTCCCACCGAATTTCAAATCTGTTGTGACTTCTATAGCTGTTGACAGAGGACACCAACGAAAAACCGCCGCAGCACTTGAATGGCTTACACCGTCCCATGACTTTGGCTAGCCAATGGGATTGCACCTTTCCACCAACTGACCAATGAGAAGCACGATAGGTAAGCGGTTCATTCCAATAGCTGCGAAAGAGACAACGAAAGAATGTGATTGTCTGGCTAATTAAATCTGACAGAAAAGTTCAAAACAATGCAATCACAACTATTGTTTGCTGTGTTCACAGCCATCACTTCCCTGGTGTAAACATCAACATTTCTCTCACCATTAATACCTCTAAAAGCCTTTGTACGCAAATTTACTAACACGATTTATTACGTGTTCCTCTCTATGCTTCTCACCATTTACTCCGGCATTTCAAGTCAGTTTCAAGGGAAAACCTTGCACGTTTTATTAAAAACTACGCTAAATGTCATTATACTCCTTCGGGCATCGTCGCTTTGCTCCTCGCTGGCAGGAGGCCTTCACCTCTCAAAACCTTACATTTTATTGGACCCCATAGGGTTGGGGTTTGTATTGTTTCAGGGTTAGGCATTGTTTGGATATAGCCAGTACTATTCCAGGTTCAGAGGAGGTGAAGGCGACCCCCTCGCTGGAGCCGCTTCGCGCCTACCTCTGGTACCCAGGGTAGCGGGCATGGTCTCGTCAAAAAATTCAACCCCTCAAAAGTGCAATCACCCTATACTGATACCACATAGTATGTTTGTTTTCATAAAAGAAACTGACACGCGATGAAAAATTACTAGTAGAACGACTATTAGAATGCCCATACTGATCATGATTAGTTATGGATTTGTTATGGACTATTTACTACGATGGCCGAGAATGGATTTTGAAAAGAAAAGCTACGCATTTGGTCTGCATGGCGTTTAATAAATTTTAAACGAAAAGAACGTCTTAACAATTAAATTCAACCTTTTTATCATGCAAGACACGTTCAGAGTCAGTCGTCTTCCAACTTCCACTCCAATGACAAATAATTACAGAAGGTACGGGTATAATGACTATAATAATGATATAAACGTTTCGCTTTATTTTCAGCCGATTGCCCTAAGCCTTGTACTGTGGATGCAAACATGTAGCTGCGATGTTACACGCCTGCACTTAATGCAAATGGTGACGATGTTGATGTAAAAATAAGAAAGTTCTGAGGTGATCGATAACGACTCGGTGCAAATGTTCAATTAAATTTGTGTTTTGTTTTCCTAATTAAAATATTATATATAATCTTTGAGATCTCTGCAACGTCGCAATTTGTCCGAAATTAGAACTTACGAAAATATAAGTTTTTTTGCAGTTAACGTTGGTGCAGGTGATAATCAAAAATTTTCAAATGTGCGGCGGTAACTATTCGTTGTCTCCTGGTGATCCCAGCCTAAACTCCTAACTGATGAAGCTGTCTTGTGATGTTGATAAAGAGCTGTAAAGCTTCTTCTGTGCTAACTGGAGGACGACAGCGAGGAATGAGAAGGTTCACAAGGTTCTCGACTTCAGCAGAAAAATCGCGGCATTCATGGCCTGAGAATACAAGGCTTTAACTTCGACCAATATGATTCATTTCTCTGATTTGCATTACTTTTGCCTTGTATGATGCTTTCCTGACCTGCCAGCTGGTCTCTGCCATTTCTCCTAAATAACCTCTGCATCACAGCAATCCATACATTTCTGTTCCTCTTTCCGTGCGCAATAGTTTGGGAGTCCCTCCAAGCTGCTTTACTGTACTAATGTATCAGTCAATTCCAAACCCGTGCATCCCCCCCCCCCCCCCCCCCCGCGGGCATTTGACAAACAGTGGGGGTAGGGGGTGGAGCATTTGATCGGTATTTAAAAAATACATTATCTCTGTCTACAAGTTCACGAAGCAAAGCAAAACAACATAGTTTATAGGTTTAAACAACTATTTACCTCTGAAAGTGGCCTTCAAATTTGGCTGGTTCACTCTTTCAAGCCAGGCCTCTGCAAATGCACAATCCTTATCTTGGAAGTCCTCGAAGACACGTACGCTTGCCATTTCGACGCGAGCGATGCGATGTGTCGTAACACGCTTATTTCAATTGCTCTCTTCTGTGTATTTTTCTGCGTTTTAACGGTAATCGTGAGAGGAGGAGATAATGGCGATACGCCCAAGAAAGAAAATATCAAGGTGAGTTATTATTTAATATTAGGGAGTGTTCATTATTTATGGCTTGGGGGAGGGGGAGGGGAGGTCGGCATTTCATCGGCTTCTCTTGTTAAAACTTTTATGACCCCCCTATGAATGAATTAAAACTTAGATGACCCCCCTATAAAATTGCTTAAAACTTTATTGACCCCTCCCCCAACAAAAAAGATGGATGTGCAAGAAAGAATGCAAACTGAATATACATGTAATCTATTAAATGTACTATTAATGTTTCTAGATTTATGGTATTTCCCATGATACAATACCTTTTTTTAGTAGAAAACATATCTACACATGTATTCTTCTGGACATCTCTACCTCACCCTCCTTTCCGGATGGGTACTTGAAATTGTACTGATAATTGCATGCTAGTGCATCATATTGCATTGTTCCGAAGTCTCAAATGAATAAATAAATAAATAAATAAATGAAAAAGAGCTCAGCATCCGGCTTCTGAACAGCAATGCATTATCTGTCCCAATGGGGATGTGCTCATGGGTTTATTACCAGAGACCATGGTCTCTTGGTTTGTTGCCTACTATAAAGAAGACTCTAGCGTTGACGTGAAAATCGGTCATATTTGAGAATCTTTTCCTCAAATCTCCATTGTCTTGACGGTTTTAAGGGTCATCTCATTAATTGAAGGTCAAAGTTAGCATATCACGGTCGTCGCTAAGTTCGACACATCGCGAAGTAAAAAATGGCTTCTCAAATGTTTGTTCTGTGGAAGCCACTAACCACCTCGGCTCGGTTTCAGCCGTTGGGGTGTCGTTTCAATAACGGCTGGGCGCGCGGTCAACAATAAACCGTGTCCGTGACGTCAGCTGATTAAAATTAAATATTATTCAATTTGCGTGTTTTGACAAGAAAATCTGTTTACCCTTGCACGACTGTAGCGCAAGGTTCTAAACTTTCAAAACACATTGTAACTCTTTAAACTAAAACTCCAAGTGTGAAATGAATTCTCAAGAATAAACCCCATTTAAAATCATTGAGAAACCAGGCGGCATTATTTGTTACTCTTTAACATTAGTGCCGCTCAAGGATCAGATGTTATCTCATAACTATATTTGTATATTTTCGATTCTGAGCTAGAGTCGAGTATTCGTGCTCAGTACTTGTGTATAGAGTATGTCTTGGAGACATTATAAAATTTCATAAACTTAATACATGAAGAATTGTAAAACACGTTTGATCCCGGGGTATGATGCAGCGATTTTCAAGTGAATTGTGATCGCAGAACGTGCATGGCCTGAGTCAGACGTGATTTCCTCTCTTATAACTCTTTTAATATGGAGTCGTCCGTCTTTTCTTCTCGGATAAATGAAGCACTGATTTTCTTTGAAGTAAGAATGGTTACCTGGCCTTGCATAAGCATGCAAGTTAAACGAGAAATGACTGAACATTACGGGCTTATGTCTCTATCAATTCCAAGCCCGCCCATGCCCCCCCCCTCCCCCCCCCCCCCGGGCATTTATGGGGTTTTGACCTGATTTGGGCAGATCAGGATTTGAGTATAATTTGGGTGCAGTCAGGGTCGGAGTTCAGTATTTTTTAGGCAGTTCATTTTTTTAGCTACTATGTCAAAAAAAGACCTTCTGTTGCCGCATTTTTATCGCCTGCCCACATGCAAGCACTGAGGTTCCCATACATCGTGACCCCGCTAATTTTATCTATGTACTTCATCTGCTGATTTGTTTACCCAATGCCACGTCCCGACTTGAAATGTTCCGTATTTTGCATGAAATCCCGGTACGCGGTATACCGGCCAGGATATATATCCGACCGTGTTTTGAAAACAATTTAAAGAAGGGGCAATCAGGTTTTTTTTTTCCAAAAAGGGGGCAATCAGGGTTTTGGAGCTCGGATTGGGTCAAACAGGGTCAGGGTTTGAGCCTCTTGGCCTCACATACATACCCATTTTTCAAGTAAGTACCCCCCCCCCCCCCTTCGGGTGTTGATCGATGAAGCAAGGACGTGTTGATCAGTTGAGCAAAACAAAAACAAACACAGGGGAGGGGTGGGATACTTTTTTAACAAATGCCCCGAGCCCGGGCTGACGCAATACAAATACCCCACCCCAGGGACAGATAGATTGTCAAATGCCCCATCTTGCCCGGAGGAGGGGGGGGGGGGGGGGGGGGGCGGGCTTGTAATTGATGGAGACAGATAGACATAGACATAAGACATAAGTTTATTACCAGCCCTTATCCTATACAGGACATCGGTTACGCTAATAATAATATAATATAACAGCAATGACAGAACTGCAACAAGTCTATTTAAGTGTACAATGACTTCCGTACTACTTTACGGCGTTCTTTCCTTAAAACACTCCGCATAGACGTACTTAGCGACAGTGTTTTGAATTTCATGTGGCGGATTGATGAGGAGGAGGAATATCTCATTTTCCGTTAGATGGTTTATTTTCTTATTTAACTGCCTTTCTAATTTTTTAAAAAGCTCCATACGTTTCATATGATAAAATTTGCATTTGACGAGAAAATGCCTCTCGTCTTCAACTTCTGTATTGCATTTTTTACAAATTCTTTCTTCTAACTTTTGATATGGCCTTAAATGCCTTCCTACTTCAATTTGAAGGCAGTGATTGCTGATTCGGAGTTTGGTTAGAGATATCCTGTGCTTAACTACACTTACGTTTTTGAGATATTCCTCTTGGGTGTAATTATATTTAAATAATCTATATGTTCTTAGCTTATTGGAATGAGATGGATTTTTTCTTTCGTCGTTATGAATTTCTCCATGCCAGTTTTGGATTTCGATATCTTTGGATCTTTGACCTAGATTTTTGAGTATTCTCTTTACGAGAAACGTTGAAGGGTCTTCACCAAAATTTAATTGCCAAATGAAGCTGAAACCAAGTAGGTCAATTACGTTTTTTAGTTTCTCTGTCCAGCTGTACGGGTGAGCCCTATTAAAGTGCCTATAACCCTTTTGCAATTTTTATTGCTTACAAACCTTCGAAGAGTTTTGAGTACTTCTGTGAAGAAATTTTTGGTTTTGAGTGAATACTCTATGTTCTACGCTTGTTTGAAATCGTGTAAATGTGACCTTCCCTGATCCATGACCGCGTAAGCAAAAACCTGGGTCGATACCTGTATGTACGTCATCTTGACGTCATATAATTAATTCGGCTTTGCAATCATTTTAAGAAATACTTAACATGTTGACTAAAATGTCTTTTCTCTTTACTAACAACTCACAAACTGTGTATATTTTCTATGCATCGATGTTGTTGTGATAGAAAGGCGCTATGGAGAATAATGCATTAATGAGGTGACGTACATACAGGTTTCGACCCAGGCTTTTACTTACGCGGTCATGGGTCAGGAAAGGTCACAAAAGGTCACATTTACACGATTTCAAACAAGCGTAGAACATAAAGTATTCACTTTAAACCAAAACTTTCTTCACAGAAGTACTCAAAACTGTTCTGAGGTTCATAAGCTATCAAAATTGCAAAAGGGTTATAGGCACTTTAATGCAATCAAACATTGCCTTGTCTGATAATTTTGACTATCTGATGATAATACGATGTCCATAATGAAAAGCTTCTATTGATTGCTTGATGCTTCAGGGGCAGCCTTCCCAACTCAGCCCGACACGCGTTATTTACTGCGGTCTTGTTGACCCCCAAGAGCATTTTGCAAAACTTCACGTGTACCTGTTCAGCTGGATCTTTGTCTAGATTTGTTTTCATATCTACTCCCCAGACTTCGCTCCCATAGAGTAATATTGGTCTGATTAAGCAATCAAAAAGTCTTACAGTTATTGAAATGTCTGTTCTAAAATGCTTTCCCATCTCTTTTCTGAGTCTAAATAATGCTTTTAGGGCCACTTTTTTTAGTTCTTGTCTTGCAAAAGCTAGAGTTCCAACAGATGTAAAAGTAAGCCCAAGGTATTTATATGTTTTAACATTGTCTAATAATTTGTTATCGTAATAGAATCGATAATTATTTAAGGTCTTTCCATTATTGTTAAATATCATAATTTTAGTTTTTTTCTAAGTTAACATTAATTTTCGATATTGAACAATAGTTATGAAGATATTGTAACTGATTTTGTAAACCGGTGTAAGACTTAGACATTAAAACAAGATCATCCGCATACAACAGACAGTTATTTTTTTTGTCTTGTGCTTCAACTAAGTCTGACGTATTCTTATTAAATGTTTCTGGTAAGTCGTGAAGGAAAAGATTAAACAGCGTCGGTGACAACATACATCCCTGCAGATAGGGAAGCCCACAATGTGGTGCCAAAGAATAAAAAAACATCTGTTTCGACTAGGTTTCGGTGAAGTCTGGTTTTTCCAGGAAGAAATCGAACACCCAAACATAATTATTAATAATTTAAAACAAAGACTAGTAGATGTTCAAATCCAAAATTGGCATAGTGAGCTATTCAACGATAATAACCGAAAAAACAACCAAGGTAACAAATTAAGATTTTACCGAACATTCAAATATAAACATGAACTTGAAAATTATCTGTTAAATATTAAGAACGTGAAGCATCGAATTGCGCTAACGAAGTTGAGAATATTAAGTAATCCTCTTTGTAAAGCCGAAGTTGAGGATGAACGGCACTTTATTATTAGATGCACATACTACCAAGTGCCGAGAAAGGAATTCTATGCTTCATTGGAAAATACATTGAAAAGATCTCAGACAGCTCAGCTTAGTTTAGCTTTCTAGTTATTCTGAGCCTACCAGTACCAATTATTGAGCTTTTCATTTTTCCAGTAAACCTGTAACTATTATTAATTCCAGTACGAAATAAAATTTGTTGTTGTTGTTGTTGTAGAAAACAAATGACCAAATTTTAACCCTTATACTTAAGCCAGATACCAAAATTGCAAGAAGAGCAGCCAAATACATATCTGATTGCCTTACAATTAGATCCCGCATTATAAGTAACTTGCCACCTGTTTCCACAATAAATTAATGTCATATATATTACCCTACAACAAGACTTAGTATTCATCTATTTAGTCATCTTATTATTATTGGATTCAACACTGATGTAAACACTAATGTCTGCAAAGTACCAATAAACCTCTTCTGTCTGTCTGTCTGTCATAATTTGAACCTGCAATATTGGAATTAAAATAATACACTATTTTTCTTGGTATTCAAACCTGCTTCTTGATAACAAAACATTATTTTATAAATACTGCTGTTCAACTTTAATTTAAAGAATATTCATTTAATTACTTTGATTCTATTCCAGAGATGCCGTCGAGTCTCGAAAGTAGCAGTCTTTATACATAACTCAAAGAACAGGCTTACTTAATGCAGAAAATAGTACAGTAGACAAACACTTATTCAACACTGTGACAACTTCAAAAAACCTCTGGTCCAGGTTTTTCGAAGCAAGGGTAACATTTTACCCCTAGGATAGCACTAAATCAGATTGTAATCTGTACAGTTTATTAAACTTCGGGTTAGCGATTAAATCCCGGGGTAACGCCTATCTGTGCTTCGAACAACAGGGCCCTGTGGTTGTGGTATTTCGAGGTAGTCTAAGAGTTGTGCGAAGAGGGGAAGAAAGAAAACGTTTCAGATCGGTCTCAGAGTAGAATGTTCGTGAAATATGCCGAAGCCTCGCTCTCTCCGTCAAGAGCTAATAAACAAACGAGACAAAAAAAACATATTTCTACCATGATGTACAAATTTCATCATGGAATGTGTCCCAATTATCTGACAGACATGCTTACGAAGCATTCCCAAACTACATGACGGCCTAAGGAGCGTAAGTGAAAATAACTATTTCATGCCACGCCCAAATCGTGAGTATCTAAAAAAGAGCTACAGCGGAGCGCAACTGTGGAATCAAGTGGCGTAAAAAAATCCCCCTCCTTACTCTCCTTCAAGGCTGCCCTTAATGATTGTTTTTTTAATGATTGTTTCTACCGCCTTCCGGTTAGCTCAGTGCCGGGTTAAGCTCCGGTCTGTTGCGCGGGAGGTCGCGCCGGCTTCAAACCCCGGCCGGACCAACACTCGGGGTCATAAAATAACTGAGCAGGTGCTGCCTTTGTGAAACAACTGCAAATGGTTAGACCTTCACGTCTTCTCGGATATGGACGTAAACTCGTAGGACTCCCGTCGGCCTCAAGTTTATCAGTCTCACTAGACTGTCACGAGTTACCGACGTTAAATAAAATAATAAATAAAGTAGCTTTAACCATCGCATCCGTAACTTTTAAATCATCCGTTTATATAATATTATCCCTATTATTACAATATTTTAAGTAGTAGTAAATTCTTAAAGTACAATTGTTTTATTATTGATGTAAGTAGATTAGTTTTTACGACTACTTGAAAAGCAGCTCAGCTGAATTTGTACTACCGTAGTTAAATAAAGATTATTATTATAAGCCTTTTTTTCCAGTAACTTGCGTCCCATAGACGGCAACCGCCAATAAATTCGAAGGCAACCGAGACTGCTAATTTCGAGACTGTGCATGTTGCACACGAATTATAGGTTACATCGAAATGAGGAACTGAACTAGATGAAGCAAGATTACCGTATGGCTTAGATCTAGAGTAGACATCGAATGAGTAGGAAAGAACACTGTGGAAACCATTTCAATGTCAAGGCCGAGGCATGCCGTACTGTATAAACCAGATCATAAAGCCGATTCGTACGAGTGGGACAAAAATACGGCATGCCCGTAGCCTTACCGTAACTCTGTAATCTGATTGGACCAGAAAGACAAAAACAATGGGAAACATTTCAACGTTACGGCATGTACAGCAACCGTGCCTTAAGTCATAGCCGTAACTTGCCCACTCGTACGAAATGCGCTCTAAGTACAACTATAGTATATTTTCTCGATTAACGCGTCCAGGATGCTTTATGTTCAAGGGGGTTGTTTAATCGAGGGAGGGTACTATATAATATCTTTAGAGAATTACTTGATATTAAACCTGAAGTAACGCCCTTCTTTCAATGCATACATTCTCTCTTACCAGCTTAAACAAGAGGGCACTTACTACAAATTTCGTATTCAAGGGGAGGGGAAGGGGTACCCTGGTTCCAGAGGGACCCAGGTACGGAAGAAAAGCTCAGGGATGGATATAACGTTTCTGTTTCTGTTTCTGTTTATTACTTGGTTATGCCGAGTTGCTTTACACCAAGATTATACATAACGAAAATAATAATAGATAATAATAAATAATAATATATAAACAATTAATTAATAATATATAATTAAATTAAATGGGAATTTAGGGTAGCGGTCATGTTTACATAGCAATGTTAACTAAGGTTCGAAAACTGTTAACGTGCTGCGATCGATGGAGTTTTGATTCCCCGAAGGAGTTTCTTTTGCGAGACGACCGTTGAGCTCGTCGCTTCCCAACTCGTGCTGAAATCGAGCATGGGTTGATTTCAGCTGGTCTCGCCGATTTCGAGTTTGCCTCCTCCTTCCTACCCTGGATACTAGAAGTCGAGGAACTGATTACGGACGAAAAGCCATGGATTTCGGAGAACGTAAGAGTCCCTTCAATGTAAATTGTCAAGAGAATTATAAATTAACAGGAATTTTAAAATATATGCTGGTCACTAGACTACTAGCCACGCCCAGCGAAGACCTTCCAGTACGTGAAAATAAACGAAACGGGCTTCCCGTGATCAGGTGTGGACGCTTCAATCTGGGCCCCTGCTACCAAAGGTAGCCCACTTATTCTTTTCAGACCAGAGATACCAGAGGAGGAGAACGGACCCTTTCGACGTGCGGCTAATCACAGTAATCGAGCCGACCCTGATAATATAAACTCAAACCCTAATCCCAACCACAATGGAAAACATACCCTAACCACTCAGACAACAAGTTCCCAGGATTCACAGGGAAAAACACGAGTTCTCACTAAAATGGATGAAAAAAATCGAGAGCTTTCCTGGAATTCGAACCCGATTGCCAACTTGTAATGCAAGCGTTGTGACCACTACACCTCACCATCATCACTGTTAGTGTGTCAATAACCGTGCCAATTGCCCTATATCATTATGACGTCAAATCAAAACAATCTATTGTTTAAACGCTAAGGATCACGGTCGTGGGAGGGGAAAAAAACAGCAACAACACAAAGGAAATAGCTATCAAATGCATTTTGTAGAACGTAGAATAGCGGTAACAGCCACCAAATACGGTAAATATTGTGGAGTAAACATTGATACAGCTGATATCTGGAAACCAGACAATTCGAAGTTAAATTTTCCTCAGCATAGCAGATTTAGTTCAAAATTCTATTGTTCATGTCGATTCTGTCCCCCTCATAAACAAGCCGTGACGTCATAATGATATAGGTCAATTAGTATCTAGTCGTCTGGCGGCCATTGGATAATCTATTGGCCTGTATTCTTGGCCAATCAGAGGTCCAATCGATTCCTGTATTTAGGTGTTGCCCCCTTCTCGACATGCGGCTAAATACAGGAATGCTCCGACTAAAAGAACTAACTAAAACTCTATCCTGAACCATAAAAAACCCTAACATATCTAACATATCACGCTTTAAGCTGATATCTAATGAAAAGATACTCAAGCTCTTGAGTAGTCTCTCTAATTCTAAAGCAACAGGCATTGACAAAATATCTGGAAAAATGTTAAAAATTGTAGCACCTGCTATTTCCCCGGCACTTACACATATTTTCAACAATGCCATTATTTCGAGCTGTTTCCCAGACGAGTGGAAAATAGCCAGGGTCTTGCCTCTTTTTAAAAAAGGGGGAAAAACGCAGCGGATAATTACAGACCAATTTCCATTCTGCCTGTAATTAGTAAGATAATGGAAAAAATTATGTTTGAACAGTTATATGAATATCTCACATCAAATAGTATACTTTCTGAGCATCAGTTTGGCTTTCGAAGACATCACTCAACTGCTTCAGCTCTTTTGGATAGCACAAACAGCTGGTTTGTAAACATGGATCGGAAAATGTTTAATTTGGTTGGCATTTGATACGGTCAATCATAGTGTTTTACTGCGCAAGTTAGAACTATATGGTATCACCGGCAATGCCTTATCCTTAATACTATCATACTTAACTAACCGCAAGCAAAAATGCCAGCTGAATGATGCAGTGTCTTCGGAAAGTCAGATTACGTGCGGTATCCCCCAAGCTCTATTCTTGGCCCACTCTTCTTCCTCCTATATATAAATGATTTACCAGAGTGTCTTAGTCGGGCTTCTCCTCGGATGTTTGCAGATGACACAAACCTAACGACATCTGGAAATACTATAGAGGAAGTTGAGACGGCCATGAACGACGACCTTGAATGTGTAAAGGAGTGGCTATTAGCAAACAAATTAAGCTTAAATGTCGCAAAAACGGAATTTTTGTTAATTGGCTCGCATTATAACCTTAGAACCCTTCAATCTCAACCGTGTATTACGATTGATGATAAAACTCTAAAACAAGTTTACCATAGTAGGGTTCTTGGCGTTGAAATAGACCAACATCTATCCTGGGACAAGCACATTGATAATGTTGCCAAAAAAGTCAGCTCAGGAATAGGAGCCATGAGACGAATTCGAGAGTTTGTTGAAATAGCCACTCTAGTCAGCATATACAACGCATTAGTTCAGCCTCATTTTAATTACTGTAGTGAGGTATGGGATACCTTTGGTCAAGGTCACTCTAATAGGCTTCAGAAACTCCAGAACAGGTCTGCAAGACTAATTATGAATATGAGTAACGATACCCCTGCCATAGAGGCTTTAAATGCCTTAGGCTGGGAAACTCTAGAAACTCAACGAGCAAAGTCAAAAGTAAAACAAATGTATAAAGTGACCAATGGCTTAGCTCCGAGTTGCCTTGCAGATCTGTTCTCGAGTAAGAAGAATACAACTCAATATAACCTCAGGGGCTCCTCTGCCTCACTGCAGTTACCACTACCAAAAACGGAATATCTCAAGAAAAGCTTCTCATATAGCGGAGGTAAATTGTCGAATTCGCTTCCTGAAGCCATTCAAAAATCTGACTCCCTATCTATCTTTACTAGCAGAATTAATGCTCACACTTTTACATGATTCTATTTAGTAAAGGTTTTTATAGTAATAAATTAGAGTAGTTATTATTAATGTAGTAGTTATTATTATTAGTCGTTAGTATTAATGTAGTTTCAGTATAAATTTTAAATTAATAGTTTAAATTTTTATGACTTTGTAACCACACGCCCCTTGTGGAAACCAGCTTTTTATCTAATAGTTGACGGGGCAAGCGTGTATAAAATAAAGTTTTACTTACTTACTTACTTACTAAACAAGATCTCACCACCAAGAGTTCTCAAAAAATGTTCTCAAGAAAATGGTGAGAAAAAATAATTTGAGATATTTTCTTCTATTTTTGGTCAATCAGAGGTCGGAGCATGCCTGTATTTAGTCACGTGTTCATTCTCGACATGCCATGTTGACTAGATATATTTTGCGTGTCCAGCCACGGACTGCGCAGTTTCAGAACGAGTTTGCACGCGCAAAAACAAAGGTTCAGACTCGACATAGCGGCGACGTGAGTAGGGTCCATTATAAAGGGCGCGTACGATTGATCGTATTCCAAAATAAGAATAGATAATGGTAGTCTAATTACTATGAAATATACATTTAGTATCACGATTCACTGATCATTTTTTTTACTTTTGAGACGCCAATATAACATGGTATTGGCGTCTCAGAATACCAACCTCTGATTGGCTCTTGCGCCAGCTCATGCAGTCACATGGCTTCCCGGTCAAGTTCACAAGTGGCAAGATTTCGACTACAATGTCACCTTTTACTAGATAAGAATTATTCAATCATAAATATCCGCTAAAAGTAGAATTTTCACCGTCTCAAAGCAGTAAAATTGCAAAAGTCGTTCAAATCCAGCCTCAAAGTCAAAGCAAAGTTCTTAAATAAATGAAAAGGATTTATTTCAAAGGAAAAAAACACACTTCTTTTAAAATTATATAAACCTTAAATTCGAAATCACTTCCCCATTTTTGAAACTGATGTTTATTTGACAAGAAATAAGAGATTTCAAAACACGTCGCGAAAGTTTTCTTCACTGAAGCCGTTGCCATGGATATACTAGGCGCCTTTTGAGAATTGAAATTACGATCAGCATGAGTTTGGTGCTTCATTCTCTTCTTTCTTTTGACAATTCACGACTTAATTGTTGAATCGTGATACAAAACTAATTGCGATTTTGAGACGCAGATACCGAATTATATTGCCGGCGTTGGAAGAAAATATATTTTTCGTATTGGGCTTCGTCGCTGCGCGACTCCGCCCAATACGCAATATATTTTCTCCCAACTGGCCGGCAATATAATTCGGTATCGGCGTCTCAAAATCTCAATTAGTTTATAGTATTCGAGTGGCTAAACAATCCTGATATATGCGATTTGTAATGATAATTCTGTGTATTCTTTTTCCAGAATACCGTCAATCAAACGTACACTGTAATATCAGGAAGGGGTCGCGATGCGTCTGTTAATATGTAAATTAGTTACATAGCTATCACGTGTTACATGTACTGATCACGTGCAAGTGGATTCATAGTTTAGTTCGAGATGCGCGCGAGAGCAACTGAGTTGTAAGAGGTCGTTTGAAGAAATAAAACTGTTAAAACCCTATCCTTCGAGTGTCTGGAGCCAAAAGCATTCCCCACAGCCAGCAGTCTTTACCTTGTTTTAGATCTTATTTATTTGTGTCTATTTTCATAAAACTTATTTTAGATCTGGTTTATTTGTGTCCATTTTCATAAAACTTGTTTTAGATCTGATACATTTTCATAAAACTATCTAATCAATAAATTAATTTCCCAAGTTAATACGACCTGGCTTATACCACGATTATAGCAACTCATCCTTGTTAACCCTGGTATACACGACAAGCAGTTTGGGCACGGCACTCATAACTTGGACACGGCACTCATAACAGGCGAGATTACCTTTTCACAAGGTCTCAGAATCCCTAGATTTTTGGACACGCGTACCAAGAACAATTCTATTTACACGACAAAAATCAGGGGTGCCGTGACGATAATTTTTGGCACGTATATCTTAAAATTAGCAATACCGTGTCCAAAATGGCTTTCTTTTACGTTTCAGAGTACTTCAAAAGGCTATATTTCATATAATATTATATCTATTTATTTGAAATGGCGCTTAATATTATATCTATTTATTTGAAATGGCGCTGGTATACTTTCGTCAAAAGCTGGACCAGTCTTCGTCATCCCAGCCAACTTCCACCTATAATACACAGAAACGATAAGTCAGTCGAAACTCGTATTAAAGTATTTCATGAGACCAAATTTTGCATCTTTATTTTATTGCACAATAATAAAGTTCATTCTTTTCTGATTATCCAGAGTATATTTATTTTTCAGTTCCGCCTTCGGAAAGGTCTCTTTGGCACGCTCGAGGTCTTGAAAAACTGCGGATGCACGAACAGAACGCGGGTACATTTAGCAGCATTTCAAGACCTCGAAAGTACATTATTTTGTTATAGAACCGAGGAGAACCATCTTTTATTTGTTTGAAATATAGACTTCAATCTAAACGAAGGAAAGTAAGCTATCTAATTTTAAGAACCCATGCACATAAAAATCTAACTAAGCAAATAAACTGCAGCGAAAACTCCATTTTACTGTACTCGACTTGTTTACAACATTTCTCGTCGCTGATTGGTTCAATTCTGACAGCTTGACATTGACGATCTGAAAGCTCGTTTCTTATTGGATGAAATAACCTGCTATAAAAAGATCATGTCGATTTATAAATTAAAAGTGAAAGACAGAAATTGCAAAACTGCCGGCCGCAAACGGGCTGTAAAATTGTCAAATGACTGAATAGAGGTTTCCGACTATATTTTCTACAGCAACTGCATCGTCAGACACTGGCTAATTTTAGCATAAAGTAGTCAATTTGAATGGCGAAAAAGAGACCTTTCCGAAGGCGGAACTGAAAAATAAATATACTCTTGATAATCAGAAAAGAATGAACTTTATTATTGTGCAATAAAATAAAGATGCAAAATTTGGTTTCATAAACACTTTAAGCTGTTTGAGTTTTGCAGTTTAGGACAGTGGTTTTTTTTTTGCTCAAGTGACATGTATCAGTCAATTCCAAACCTGCCCAAGCCCCCTGGACCCTGTTGTTCGAAGTAAGGGTAGCTTTATCCCCAGGATAGCACTAAATGTGTAATTGTAATCTGTACAGTTTAACCTCGAGTTAGCGATGTAACCCCGGGGTAGTGCTTACCCAACCCTATCAGCAGAGGTTCTTTTCTCTTACTCTCTCTCCAGCTCCACTAACGAGGGAGAAAAGAACCTCTGCTAACAGGGTTTGCTTACCCTTGCTTTGAAAAACCAGGCCCTGGGGGATAGGTGGAGCATTTGACACCCTGCGGTGGGACATTCACCAACAAAGGTGAGCCCGGGGGTGTGCATTAAAGTCAAGGACATTCAAAGATAGCGAATTGTACAGTACATCAAGGTTTTTCAGAAATCTGCATTCGTTCCAAAGCCCCATGCACTGTAGAGCATTTGCATAACTGAGCTAACCCTACGGAGGGGCACTTATTTTGTAACGTTCTGATTCAAACATGTCAAATGCCTCAGAAATGTCCAGGGGGTACCGAGTTGCATGCCTCCCTTTTTGCACTGGCCCTAAAGAAAATAGAAATATTTTCTTCTCTTTGCAATGTTTTTTGGGGTATTTCTTCTGTCTTAGCCGTAATAAGCATAACATATTTTCAACCTTTTTAAAACATTGATTTTCCTGAAGTCTAGTTCAGTCCAAAGTAAGAACGCTACAATAACCAGCTGACACAGGATTCCCACACATTTGCAGGAAACAAAATCCCCTGCCTTTTCACGGACCAAGAAGCATTTGACGCTGATCTCCAGTACACGCTCGTATTTGCCAAATATTCAATCGTTATTTTGAGACAGAAACAATGAACAGAACGGCCCAAAGGAATACGTTTGTGAAGCCTTAAAATAGAACTTCCCTGACTTTTCATTGAAATTTGGGAATCCTAAATTGTTTTTCTACGACTTTTCCCTGACCATGGGAACCCGGTAAACGCTATGCCACATTGATGTGGAGAGGATGCCTTCAACGATTTAAGGGAAATAATGATTATGATCAGGAGTATATTATAGACCGGTTCCTCTTCCCACATTATATTGTCACACAACACTGTAGACAGTAGAGTTATTTTTAGCATAGAGTTTCCCGCGAGAAGAAACAAAGGCCGTCACTTTTAACCAATCAGGATGCACTGAAAAATTGTAATTACACTGTTCAAACTGCTAAAAATACTAAAGCGCAAAAAAAAACGTAATCGCATACCAGAACTTCGCGGCTATAAATAGACACACCATCTTAGTACTGTGTTAGGGGCCAGCACAAGGCTGCGTACCTGTCCGGTGTTCGTCACGCTCATCTTCGAACTATAACCAGTCTTGACATTCTCCCCTCCTACCCCCCCATCATAGTGCTTGAACTCAAGCGTTGGCTGCATACCAGAGAAGAAGTCCGGCTCCTGATACTTCACTTTTATCTCCGGCACCTCAAATATTTTTCCTAAATCACTTTCTTCAGTAGTTTTGGGTTTTGATGCTCGAGGGTTGGGTTTCTTGGTGCCAAGTTTCATAGCCTTACCGCTACCTAAAGGGTTCTGATTTCTCGCTGTATTAGCTACATCCGGTTGATGAACATCGGAAGTAAAATTGTTACTGTCCCAGCTGATAAGGTCTGCGTCTGCTGTACTTCCGGCGGAAGTCCGTGTAAAGTCAACATCAGTGAGATCGAATCTACTGGGGCTCGTGTTTGATGGTTGGAAACGCGTTGGCGATGTTTTCTCTTTAGTGGGAGCCGTTGGATAACCAGAATCCTAAAGTAAATATAAATTTAAGATTGAATTAGGCTGAGTTTTGGAACGTTTATAATACAAATCAAATGAAACCAAGTTTCGAAAATACTGTAGAGCATTCCCTTTCATATCGCGAAAATCAGTCAAGAAACAGAGTTACGAGCGTTCAAGGCGAGAGGTCACGCGGCCATAGGAAAGGAGTTGGCTCCCCAATGCCCTTTTCTCTGGCCGCGTGGCCTCTCGCGAAAATGCAGACAGCAACAACCACTCACAAATTCAGCCGGTGGTCCACCAGTCTGGAAGTCCTCCCATTCGTCGAAATCCTCCTCCTCCGATAAGCCGTCTTGCGAAGGATTTTTACTAAGATCTGAGACAAAGAAAGAACAACTTAGTACAATTTGTTTTATTTTCTATCAAATGTATTCATAAAATGTAGGGAGTGTTAAAGGAGCTATGTCACGGTGAGAGCCAGGGTGGCGCAGTGGTTAAGCGCTTCGCCTATCACCTCTGTGGCCCAGATTCGATCCCCAGATGCGGCGCCACATGTGAGTTGAGTTTGTTGGTATCTCACCCTTGCTTCGAGGGTTTTTCTCCGGGTTCTCCGGTTTTCCTCCCTCCACAAAAACGAACACACTAAATTCCAATTCGATGTGTGGTCCAGCCGAGTCCTGACTTTGATCAGCCTCTTATGGGTGTTTCAGGGCTCATTAGAAATTCAGTGTTTTATATATTCGCAGTCGGACACATTTATTTTCAGCGATTTTCATACGAGCTGATGAACCTCGCGTTCACATGTGGGATGGGTTAAAATCAAAGCAAATATGCAAACATGAATAACAAACTGTGCCATACTAGTCCTATCCTAGTACCTCCTGAACAATTTCAAGTCAAACCTGTTCTTTTCTTCTCTGTAAATATTATGAATGTTACGCATGCTAATTACTTTAAATTGTTTGGTCATATATTCCATTGAGCTCAGCCTATTTTACTTACCTAACTACAGCAGCCAACTCGGAAGCCTTGTGTTACTTTGGCTGCTGCACACAGACATTATGTTGCCCTTATTGTTAAATTCAAGACCTTAATGAATTGTATTTTTCATGCGACTCCTGTTATTTACATACTCGAATCGATGTGAAATAAATTGTATTGTCTTGTCTAGATCTAGTATCCAAGGAAAATATTGCGTATCATTTCAATAAGGCATCGAGGGAGAGGACTTTAGCTGTTTGTAGCCAATAAAAAGCCACCTATCGAACATTCACTTCACATCCGCTGTACCGTGACAACTAGTCTAGCCTTTGATCATTCGTGTGTTGACGTTCTTTTCCTCCAAAAGAAGTTCTACTTCTAATCACTGTTAGTCTGAGCCGGATCAACACGTGAAGTACGTATGAGTACGTTGAATGATTGCCCTATGCACGTAACACTGAAATCAGTTGTACAATACGAGTCTTTATTCACTGGCGAAAACAAGCAAAATCAACCACATGTCACCTTCGTTGTCTTGTTTTACGTCGCTACTTTTCGCCGAGTGCTGCTGGGAAACTTCAAGCAGAGTTCTTCTAGTATTCTCATTTTTCAATCTTTCTATATCAGCCTTCTTTAGTTCTCTCTCCTTTCTTCTCTCTTCTCTCATCCTCGCCATTTCCTGTTGACGCTTTTCCCTTTCCTTGCTGTTCTTCTTAACTTCATCGTCGCTCATCTTTTTCTGTGCACGTATTTCTTCTCTTGGTTTGAACTTGTTCTCCATGTGCAGTGCATCGAGAACGTTCACGGGATTGTGTGTTCTCAACTTGTTTTGATTCATTGAACTGGAAACTGCGAGAAAGGAAGAAAGTAATCCACACCAGTATATATTAAATTACGTGGTTCGTACAGCTGTAACTAATCAAAATTCAAGGAGTTTCAAGGACAAATATGGGTGAGCGGTCATGTGACCTTGTCAATAAAACGTGGTGACAGTACAATATTGATGCCAGAAATCGAAAGAATGAGCGAAAATTATAAATTTAACAGTTTATGAGGCTGCAGGGCAGAGCCAACTCTGTTAAATCTGTACAAGAGAGCATATATAAGAGAGGGAAGCTCCAATACGCGCGCCTGTTCGGTGATATAAATGTGTAATAAAATCTATTTTTAGTAACCGGAAGCAGTTTAGCTGAACAAGTGCGCGGGCGCGCGACAACGATTTATGGCGGGAAAATATTTTCACGCCTTTTTGCACAGGCTAACCATCCTCCCATTTTGTGTATTTGTCACTGATGTTTTCATAATCCATCATTACTTTGCAAATTGTGAAATAAAATACACTTTGACTTGATTCTGCTGTGTATGTGTTGATTTAGCGCGCGCTCATAATACAGCTCGGGTTTGCTGTGGCTCAGGTTTGTGTGTATTTTTATGTAGTTGGCGAGATGAACCACAGGAACCCCGAGCTATATGTAAACAAACCTGAGCCACAGGAAACCCGAGCTGTATTATGAGCGCGCGCTAAATCAACACATACACAGCAGAATCAAGTCAAAGGGTATTTTATTTCACAATTTGCTAAGAAATGATGGATTATGTAACATCAGTGACAAATACACAAAATGGGAGGATGGTTAGCCTGTGCTTTTTGCGCTATCAGATTGTTTTCGCGTGCTCGCGCACTTTGCTTCAGCTACTTCCGGTTACTAAAAATAGGCTATTCGACATTATCATCGCACACCGCGCGCTACAAGATTCCCTCTCTTACTTGTGCTCTTGATTTGGACTGATTCAAAAATGTGTTTTAAAGATATGAACCTAAGACTTGCCTTGCAAGGTTACTCGTACAACGCACTTGTACGAGATCGGTAGTGTTGTTAGCAAAACCTGTGCGTAAAAAAATAATGCTATTTTCCACCTCTAATCGATTATTGATCTTTCTAAAACTGCGTTTCAGAAGATTGTTTGCCATCCACTAAAGCCTTTACTATGGGATCACGAGCTCAATTCATGGGTTATTGAAGTGATACATCAGCATATGCGAACTGTTTCCAGCCTATTCAAGGGCTTTTCAAGACTATGTGAGCCATGTATTAGTTAACACGTATGGTGCACCTGGAATGAACTTCAATAAAATAATTATGCATACGGACGTTAAAATGACGAATTCTACTAGAAGGAATCGTAACCCTCAAATGGCTTCTTTACTTCTTTCTATCTAATGAGATACACATATACAACTTACATGATGTGTATCTAATCTGTGGTGATGATCCCAAGCTGAACTGCAAAAACAAAAGAAAAAGCGTGAAGAATAATGATAAAAATATGTCAAATATTCCTCAGCGGATGATGCATAGTTCCATATCCATCAATCAAACAAAATCGGACCAATCAGAACGCAGCAATGCTCCATCGCCAAAATACGATCTTGTCTCACAAACTCGTCAAAAGGAGATTATTTAAAAAATTCCGCACAATATAGGAAATCGATGTACCATCGAATCGAATGTTACAAAGACTATCGACTTCGGCTTTTCCGCCATGTTTGATTTAAATTTCCGACGGCTTGTGGGAGATAGCAACACTAACTAAAGGATGGGAGACAGTGGAACAAAGAACTAACTGTAAGGGAAAAACATGGAAAATGCTTTAAATTGAAATTTCCAACATTATTCGATTTTTTCCAGATTTTCAATACTTTCCAATTTTTTGAAAGTACGGAATATCATGGAATTCGGAGTTCCGTGGTGTTTTTATATTTTGGTAAAATACAATAATCTTGGAAATTCCAATTGACGGTATTTGCCCATATATCAGTGGTTTTTCCCATACTATGAAATTGATGTTACCTTGGGTCGTCCCTCTATAAAATACTTTTGTCTTTCTCCACCAACCACGACTTCACCGCCGATGATGGGTACCATCGCCGCGAGAGCATGAAACGTGGCCGACACGAGAGTATCATCTGTGTCCCGTAAACCAAGCAGCATCTGAAGAGAGTGAAGACAACTATAAGGTCCAAGTAACCTGGAATTGTTGTTGTTTTTTGTTCAAATCTGTGATAATGAACGATTTTCAATACTCCGTAGACTCACATACACAGAGGATCTTACATGGCCGAGACCAGATACAGTTTTAATATATAAGTATCGTCAGAAACAGATAAGGGAGTCGAAACGCGTAACAGCGGCCCCATGCTACGGATTATTCAGTGAATAAAAAGTACCATATTTGGAAAATACAGTCTAGTCTAGCGTGACAGTCTAATCTAGACACATAAGTCTGTTGCCATTATATTCCATATATGGTCATTTTTATTCGCTGAATAATCCTGAGCATGGCACTAAAACGAAGTATGGGCGTTACACGTTTCAACTCTCTTATACGTTTCTGTTATCGTTCAAAAACTCAAGTACCCATGTATTTCATCGAGAGTTATATATTAACCAGAACATTACATGGCCGCTTAGCCTGCGAACAGCATCCCCTACTTGAGGGAGAACGGCGATTTCATCGTTTCCGTTTCTCCCCCAACGCTTGGAGAAACGAATTTATCTTCGAATGTTGATTAAATATCTTACAAGTGAGCGCAGCATGTCGGTTACTCCTTCTTTTCGCCTTTAATTTTCCGAGGACGGCGCAGCGAACGAGTAAGATATTTCATCAACACGATGATAAAATTGAAAAAAGGCACACAAAAATTAAAATTTGTTTTAGTATCTCCGCGCGGTCATATAATATGACCTCTGTTTTAGAGTAATCCTGTACCGCTCGAAACCTGTATTCCAATTGCACGCATTATACTGTAGCTCTATTGTTTTTGTACTGCTCGTTCTAAAGGTTAGGGTGTTTTGTATTGTTGGGTAAGCCAATGCTGTGGCTCATTTCGAGCGGTACAGGCCGACTCCTATTTTATCGGGAGCGAGTGCCGAGCGAACGAGTGGATTACAACAAATTCGCCACTAGAAGATAAAAGCTGTATCTTAAATCTGCCAGGTAATATTCTGTTTATTATTCCGGCACCAAACTATAAATTCAGTACCGGTGTTCTAGGGATTTCGCCCCCACGGAGGGCGAGATCCCTGGTGATTTTGCCCTCCCTGGGGCGAGATCCCTAGTGTTTTCGCCCCCCTCTTTGGCCCCTCTTCAGGTATTTCGCCCCCCCCCCCCCCTCCTTGAAAAAAAATTCTCATTGAATAAACTAAACTGATGAAGCCCAAAATGCTTGGAAAGATTATTTGTTAATTAACTTTTGAATTAGGTCTTTTATCGCAACGTACTTGATTATAAATAGAAGCAATAATCGTAAACGCCGCTTCAATAAACGGTAGCTGTTGAAAAATCACTTCGAGTCAATAAAACCCTCAACACGAATAAAACGACCATGCGATTGAACGCAGTCCGTAGCATTTCTTGCGTTACTTTGGGAACGAGTCTAAAGTGAACTTGGCTAAATGAAAGAAATCAGTGCAATTGTTTGTCTCATTCTGTTTACCCAAAATGGTCATTTCTGTTAACGATCTATTGATAAACGTTTTTGGTTTGCACAAAGCGCACCCGAAACAATGCAGGTCATAGTTGTCTCACTACTTGTTTAATGAACTATGGAATGAGATCGATGCGAATGACTCTCGCCATTTCTCATGCTGACTATAAAGCCATATCAATTCTATCAACCTTACTTTAATTAGAACTAATCTGTAAAGCAAATAAAAGTGTTGTTCTTATTCTTACCAGGAGTATATTACAGTTGTTCTTACTCAACATATTTGATTGAAGAACAAAACATTGCACACTCATGAGGTTAGTTTAAATTGTAAATTTAGAATTATCAGGAAGTTCCTTGTTCAGAAACACTACTTTAGCGCAACCTAAACAAAGTGATGTAGTGTATTTAATTAGCGCAAAAAGCTTTAATTATGCAAAAGCGGCAATTTTAAACATTTGTTTGAAAACGTGCAACCGAGAGCAGAAGTATTGCCTAAATGCGTTCAATTTTTATTTCAGAAGATCAAGTATCGAACAGATTCAAATGTTCTACTTACGAATTTCAAGAATATCACTAGCTGTTACTTTTCGAATAATATTGGGTCAGAAATCTCGTTAACAAGAGAGGGGGGCGAAATCCCAACTGTAATAGAAGGGGGGCGAAATCCCAACTGTAATAGAAGGGGGGCGAAATCCCTAAAGAGGGGACGAAATCCCTAGTGATCTCGCCGGGGGGGGGGGGGGGGGGGGGGGGGGGGGGGCGAAATCACATATTTTCTCTTTCACCTTTATTCTGATTATTTATATATAGAGATGGGTTTCTTCTTTATACTGTTTATATATATAAAGAATATATATAATTAAAAATAATATTATATATAATATAATAATATAAAATATAATATATATAATTCACTTTTCTGTCGCGCGTAAAAGCCGGTAATTTATGGCTTGTCGAATAATAACATGTCAACTTAGCAGAGACGAGGTAATGATTGAATTTTAGCTAAATTTCAAAGACACCAGCCGATCAAATCTCTGACTTTTTCAAGCTCGAATTACTTCACTTCCAACCCTTCCATACATAGCACAATCGATACACTTCTTACTTGTGTCGCTTCATTTTATAAAGTATCAGTTCCAGTACCAGTTTGTAAACTGGGACCATTAGTTCTATCTTTCCATCGGTTTGAATATGAACTCCCAGTATCAGTGCAATCTATCTTAGGAGCATAATGATCTTATATCTAAGATTAACTTTTAAGGGTGACGCTAACAACTGAGGGAGAAGACCCTTGTCTTAATCGTAGCCATAGTGAGTTAGTTCACTGAGAGCAATCCCCTTTTCCCTTCCGAGTCCGCATTAAGTCCGCGGAACGAGTCTCTCTGGGGATATTTATTGTGTTCACACTAGAGGTTCGAGTCACTCACGACTAGCACTAATAGGGAGTTACTTACAACTAGCAAGCGTTCACATTAAACACGCACGTGAAATACGATGCAAAAATATGTCAATTATACTTCCCGCTCATTCGATGTAAACAACAAAAGCGCGGGCTTGTTCAGTCGTGATTTGCTTTCGCTATCATCATGAATCGCATACGATTTCTTCGTTTTTTCGCCTCAGTTCATAAACCAATTACAAGAGCGTGTTCGAACTCAAGTGAACCGTGTAAGGAGCAGACTGAGAACGCTACTTGTTTTGATGCGCCGTAGAATACGCAGACTTTTAATATTGCGCCAGGCGTATTATGGCACTGGATTAATCAGCGAATTCAACTGAATCAGCCCACTGGTCGACAAGCCAAGGCCACAGTTTTGGTTTAACCAACTGTTAAACAACCGTTTTGAGGACTCGATGTGGAAGCAGAACTTTCGTGTTTCGAGAGCGATTTTTGACTCTATTTGTGGAATTGTCGGTCAAGAAATCAGACGAAACCATACGAGATTGAGGAAGGCTGTACCAATGGGCTATTGCACTTAATATCTGCACCCCCCCCTGTTGAGGACCTTATTTTGAGTTGTACCCTGAAGAATTCCTCTGAAATGAAAAACACCTGAAGAATTCCATGGTTGAAAGTAGTGTTACCCTGAAGAATTGACTTCAACCCCTGAAGAATTGTCCAAATATTCACTTTATCCCCAAAGAATTCCTCTAAATTTGATATGTGCCCCCAAAGAATTCCTCTCTATTTATATGGTATCCCCAAAGAATTCCTTGAAAATTATTTGGTGACCCCCGGAGAATTCCTTGGTCCTCAACAGGGGGAGTGCAGATATTAAGTGTAATAGCCCAATCCAAAAGAGAGTTGCTGTTTCATTGTGGCGGCTTGCAACAGGAGATTCCTATAGGAGTTGTGGTCTTCAGTTTGGTCTATCTAAAATCAACATCGTCACAAATAAAGCGCGAATTGTGTTCCATATTAAAGCGAAAATGCAGAAGATAATAGCTACGGGATGGAAGAGTACGAAGAATCACGTTTCCAATTTAGGTACACATGTCAAATGAGTTTCCGGGATTAAAATATCTTTGAACGGTCATTGGCTATCATTGCCCAGCATATTTACATTGCTGTTTCTAACCCTCGAAATAGTTGACTTGGAAATCGCAGCTAAACACCTCCGAACTATCCCTCTATGGCGCCGTAACCAATGCCAACGGGTATTCCTTGAGTGATCATGAGTGTGAACGTCTGTTAATTGTGAGTGACTCCGAAACATCCTAATGTGAACACACTAATTAACTCGTTCGAGCGGAAGAATGCATCGCAGTCCAATGAATATAGGTTGTTATACAGTTCTATTTGACACCCTAGACACAGTCTGCTGGTTTCCGTGTGGGATGTCAAATACAATGTGAACTGTAAGAAAAGCTACTACTAAAATGAATTACACCAATAATACAATATTTAATAATTGGTCACCGAAGTCGAAGTGGATCTTTTCAAAATTTGAGCAAATCTGCTGGCTGCGATTTTTAAACTTAATCTGGAATCAACAGACCTCATATTCACGTTGCTCGCTTTCAGCTCGAGTTTGTAAATCCCATAAAGCACGGCAACTCATTCTGTTGGAGTATATGACATTAATTGACTAACCTGTGGTAGGATGAACTCCTCTAATTTCTCCTTCTCAAAAGCTTTTGCGAAAAATGGGAAGAACTTGAGCAGGATAATCCTGACGTGAAGATCCTTGATCCTCCACAGCTTGAGCAGGATAGGAACGCAGTGTTCCCTAGAAAACAACATGATAAGTTACTGATACGTGCTGACCAGGATAGAAACGCAGTGTTCCCTAGAAAACAACATGATAAGTCACTGATACGTGCTGACCAGGATAAGAACGTAGTGTTCCCTAGAAAACAACATGATAAGTCACTGATATGAGCTGATCAGGATTAATGGAACTTGAAACCCCATCCATGCAGTGCCCCTCTGCTTCTCCTTTTCCATAGGAAGCTCAAAAGAGAGATCCCTATGGAGAAGGCTTCTGTTGGTTCTCAATCTATATGGAAAAAATTCCAAAACACATTAATGGGAATTCGCCAAAACCCATCTGACATTAATGGGAAGAGTTCAACTTTCCCATTAATGTCTGATGGGTTTTGGCAAATTACCATTAATGTTTTTTTTAAAAAAATTCCCTGTGCGCAAACTTCGCATGTTCTCCAAAGCTCTTTCATCAAGTGGATTGCGGAGCTCTTCTCTTATATAATTATATTCCTTATTTCACATCAGTTGGAGTTAGAGCTCAACACAAACATGATAAGAATCTGGGTTTCTTTTATAATATAATTTTATAATTTCCTTACTTGAACAGATCCATTGGAAGGACAGATTGAATAACACCAGGTTCATTACTGATTACTCCTATGACATGAAAAAAGACATGTAATTACCATCACGTTATTTTCTCAATTAATCATACAACCAATTTCATTGATCTGCTTAGCTTAAACAATAGGCCCCTCCCACATGATATAACAACAGGTCGATCTGTACACTATGATCAGACTTCCACCTAGTCCAGTCCTGGCTTCTCGTTTGGCCGCTCTGTAGATGGAAAGGTCGCTGGAAAAATGGTCCAGTAGATTGTGCATGCACATGCTCAAAACTCTCCAATCAGACATCAATCTGAAACAATGGCTAATTTGAATAATTCGCAACAGACAAAACCAAAAGAAAACTGTACGTGTTCCTGGAATATGGTTTCATTAATGCACTTATCAACTGAAACCCCAAACTCCCTGGGACTAGGTGGGGATTTGATTCGAAAAAGTCCCCAATGTAAGAAAACCCCAACCCCCATTGGGCACTTTATGCAGTCAAATGGGGGCAAACCCCACTTCTACAACAATTTTCGTTCTTGCCTGATGTATTTTCATATCTGCAGCTTCATTGTTTAAATGTTTAATACTGATGTGGATTATCCTTGTTTTTCTTACTATTCTTATTATATTACCTACGATGTAGCCAGGCAACCTCCACATTTTTACGGTGGTTGTCTGGTTACATTTCTGACATGTGCATACAAAATCTACTGGACTTTCTTTCCAATGTCCAGTCTACATAGCAGTCATAACAGCTGCAAATAAAATAATAAATGTAGAGGCAGGGACCCTTGAATGAAACTTTAAACACCCACCTGTATCTGGAGAGAGAATATGAGGAAGGAATTCCTTCTCAGCACTTGGTTCAGCTAAGACAAACCTGCACAGTAACCTAGGTAACAATCGCTTGGCAACTATACCGGCAGAAATGCTCTGAAGTTTGGATACAAGGGAGCTATGGGAAAAATGTAAAAAAAAACACATTGAACTCAAATATTTATTCTTAAAATGTAAATTGTTACTAAAGGTGTACTGAATATATGTTATGAACATATTTACTACCATTTGCAAGCTACCGTTAAGTGTGAACCTTTTTCCGCGTTCGTTTATGTTTGAAACTAGACGTCTGGCGTCCCAAACCTTTGCAATTCGTCGGCAAACTAATTAGTTTCAACCTTGATGTTGAAAACCTTTGATATGTCTTCTACCGTCGTGCAACTCAGATTATGCCAAGAGACAGTTGTTGTCTTGCATCTCTCATAATTCTGAGCGTCCAAAACTTTAACTTGAACCGGCGACATTTATATGATTTAGCGCGTAGCGCGAAGGAATATCTAGCTGAAAAGTTTCCAAACCTGAATCCCACTCGCTGAAACGTGAAGGCGGGACATGTCAAAGGTTGTCACAATCGCGGTTAAATTGCAAAGGTTTGTGCCGCCAAACGTCTAGGTTTCAAACAAAAACGAACGCGGAAAAAGGTTCATGCTTAACGGTAGCTTGCAAATCGTAGTAACAAAGTTATGATAGTTTATTGCATTTTGCATCATCACACCATGAAAACTGTTGTTGATTCACAAGGTGCAAGCAAAGAGAATCCACAACGACATTCAACGAGATGATGCAAAACATGGAAAATAAGATGCCATACAAATGTACAACCAAGTACGGTAAACTATTGTAAATTTGTTTTTAAAACAACAAACTAAAACAAGTCAAATGGGCTGGGCCTTGAAGACAAGAGGGAAATTAAAGGAGAAAATTCATTGAAACTGTAATAATGCAATCTAATGTGTTATGTTCTATTACATGTATTTTCAATGGCAATAAGCCAATCAGAAAATGATAAACCAAGCAGTTATTGTAAAAATCAAAATAGCTCAAAGATCTACAATGTACAAGTACTGGGTAATACATGTGTGACCCTGCACGCGAAAACGTTAATATGGCTTTGAAAAGCCGTTCGCTACCCGTTCAAACGGCCTAAAAAGCCGTTCGAACGGAAGCAAAAGCCGTTCGAACGGAAGCAAAAGCCGTTCGAACGGAAGCAAAAGCCGTTCGAACGGAAGCAAAAGCCGTTCGAACGGAAGCAAAAGCCGTTCGAACGGAAGCAAAAGCCGTTCGAACGGAAGCAAAAGTCGTTCGAACGGAAGCAAAAGCCGTTCGAACGGAAGCAAAAGCCGTTCGAACGGAAGCAAAAGCCGTTCAAACGGCCTAAAAAGGCGTTTGAACGGAAGCAAAAGCCGTTCAAACGGAAGCCAAAGCCGTTCAAACGGAAGCAAAAGTCGTTCGAACGGAAGCAAAAGCCGTTTTTTCCAAATTGGGAAGCCGTTCGCTTGCGTTCGAAAGCCGTTTTCTCAAATTGGAAAGCCGTTCGAAAGAGTTGGATAGTCGCTCGAACGAGTTGGGAAGCCGTTCGCACGAGATGGAAAGCCGTTTTCTCAAATTGGAAAGCCGTTCGAACGAGCGGCTTGCTGGTGTGGGAAAGGACGCCGTTGTTTGGTTTATGACAAACCTTTGCCGCTTCTGTAGTTGTATCGTATCTTTCTAACACGGAAAAGGATTCTCATTTTATTTCAGGCTTTACTTTAGTATTATCCACGGCGTGATCCGAGAAGTACACGAGCAATAAAGCTAGTCACATAAACCAACGAGCGTCTTGTTTCGTGTTTTGATAGAGAAAGAACGCTGTTGTTTGGTTTATGACAAACCTTCGCCGCTTATGTTCGCGCTTCTGTAGTTGTATCGTATCTTTCTAACACGGAAAAGGATTCTTATTTTATTTCAGGCTTTACTTTAGTATTATCCACGGCGTGATCCGAGAAGTATACGAGCAATAAAGCTAGTCACATAAACGTTTTCTACTTCGTTTTCTACTTCGTTTTCCACTTCGTTTTCTACTTCGTTTCGCAAAATACAGTAATTAAGCCATATGCTGCCTGTTGTTTGGTTTATGACAAACCTTCGCCGCTTAATATGTTCGCGCTTCTGTAGTTGTATCGTATCTTTCTAACACGGAAAAGGATTCTCATTTTATTTCAGGCTTTACTTTAGTATTATCCACGGCGTGATCCGAGAAGTATACGAGCAATAAAGCTAGTCATAAACCAACGAGCGTCCTGCTTCGTGTTTTGACAGAGAAAGAACGCTGTTGTTTGGTTTATGACAAACCTTCGCCGCTTATGTTCGCGCTTCTGTAGTTGTATCGTATCTTTCTAACACAGAAAAGGATTGACATTTTATTTCAGGCTTTACTTTAGTATTATCCACGGCGTGATCCGAGAACTATACGAGCAATAAAGCTATTCATAAACCAACGAGCGTCCTGCTTCGTGTTTTGACAGAGAAAGAACGCTGTTGTTTGGTTTATGACAAACCTTCGCCGCTTATGTTCGCGCTTCTGTAGTTGTATCGTATCTTTCAAACACGGAAAAGGATTGACATTTTATTTCAGGCTTTACTTTAGTATTATCCACGGCGTTATCCGAGAAGTATACGAGCAATAAAGCTAGTCATAAACCAACGAGCGTCTTAAAGCTTCGTGTTTTGATAGAGAAAGCAGGACGCTGTTGAGTGTTGTTTGGTTTATGGACGAAGTGGACGTCTACCGTTCGAACGAACGGAAGCAAAAGCCGTTCGCATTGCTTGGCAAAACCGTCGTTCGAACGAACGGAAGCAAGAGCCGTTCAAACGGAAGCAAGAGCCGTTCAAACGGAAGCAAGAGCCGTTCAAACGGTAGCAAAAGCCGTTCGAACGGAAGCAAAAGTCGTTCGAACGGAAGCAAAAGTCGTTCGAACGGAAGCAAAAGCCGTTCAAACGGAAGCAAAAGCCGTTCGAACGGCCTAAAAAGTCGTTCGAACGGAAGCAAAAGCCGTTCGAACGGAAGCAAAAGTCGTTCGAACGGAAGCAAAAGTCGTTCGAACGGAAGCAAAAGCCGTTCAAACGGAAGCAAAAGCCGTTCGAACGGAAGCAAAAGTCGTTCGAACGGAAGCAAAAGTCGTTCGAACGGAAGTAAAAGTCGTTCGAACGCCTCGAAAAGCCGTTTGTTACCCGTTTTTTTGCGAAAGCCATATTAACGTTTTCGCGTGCAAGGTCACATGTAGGCCCTTTGCAGGACCTGGTCACGTGATCTGTTTAGCCTGTCAATCAAAAAATATTGCCGCTAGAACAACAAGAATGCCAGAAATGGAAAGAGCAAGCCAAAATTAGTAAAAAGCCCAAGTTTTAGGTTCATATCTTTAAAACTGAAGGAATGGCAATTTTTTTAAAACTCTATAATTTAGATTAACCCTTTCACTACTGGACATGTTTGGGCTCAATTGGCGAAATCCAGAGTGCTAACTCAACCCTCCCCCCTCAGTTCCAGTTTGGCTAGCCCGGGGTAGTTAAATACTGCTGATGTCTTAAGCCGAGGGTCAAACTTTCTCCCACAATGCCATTCGGGATAATTCTACGTACTTGTCGATGGTAGGTATTGCAACTTCTGTAGGGTTTCCAATGAAATGTGCTCTAATTTTGGACAAAAAAGCCATGTCTGTAAGAGAGCTAGAGGACATCACTAAGTCTGAGGACGGCTGAAAAGTACTTGGTTTGCTTTTAGTAAGCCTTGTGAGGGGTTTTCACAGGGTTTTTCCATTGTGTTTCTGCTTTGAGACACATGAAAAAATATTTAATGAAATCCTTGGAATTCTGCAGTTGGTGATCTTTTCCCCCTGCTCAACCTATTAGGATGTGTTTTTGTCACTTTAACTCTTTCGGGTCCGAGCCTGTAAATATAGGCCCCTGAGACCTATATGAGAAAAGAAAATTGCATCACATCTAGACATGCCGGAAAGACGATGTTGCGATATTATGTGAAGGGATGAATGGCTTCAAAGTCAGAGCTATAACAGGGATCGCTCGACTCTTTCACTATGGAGAAAAGCTCATTTGTTTTGGCATTCGTTTTTGTTTCTTCGATTTTCACGAATTTTAAGGAGCTGAAAATCGGCTCAAAACATCCTTCCCATTCGCACTTGAAATCAAGAGCAAACACAAAATAACCACTCAGTCGTTACAGTACCTTCTTTAATCTTTCGAACCACCAGGTTTGTTTGCACAAAACACAGCAAGCGACTGTGAACCGCGCTATTCTTGTCACTGCATTTCACTCGACCACATTTACCTGCTCCCACCTCCAATTGCATGCTGGGTAATAGACAAAAATTCACAAGCCATCCCCCCCCCTCTGGGACTCTGGTAGGGTAGCCCCTACAACCAAGAGCGGTGATTTTGACTCAAGCTGTTGCTTTAAAGTGACAAAAACACATCCTAATAGGTTGAGCAGGGGGAAAAGATCACCAACTGCAAAATTTCAAGGATTTCAGTGAAGAATTATTTCATGTGTCTCAAAGCAGAAACACAACAGAAAAATCCTGTGAAACCCCTCACAAGGCCTACTAAAAGCAAACCAAGTACTTTTCAGTCATCCTCAGACTTAATCATGTCCTCAAGCTCTCTGACAGTGGCATTTTTCTCCAAAATTAGAGCACATTTCATTGGAAACCCTACAGAAGTTGCAATACCTACATTGTACCATCAACCAGTCGTAGAATTCACCCGAATGGCATTGTGGAGAAAGTTTGAGCCCTTGGCTTAAAAGGTCAGCAGTATTTAACTGCCCCGGGCTAGCCAAACTTGAACTGAGGGGGGAGGGTTGAGTTAGCACTCAGGATTTCACCAATAGAGCTCACACACGATCGGACCCGAAAGAGTTAAAGCAACAGCTTCAGAGTCCAAATCACCGCTCTTGGTTGTAGGAGTAAAAGACTTATAAAAAAAGTCCCAGAGGGAAGTCCCCTTGTGATTTTGTTGTTAATTACCCAGCATTCAATTGGAGGTGGGAGCAGGAAAACATGGTGGAGAGAAGTGCAGCATTAAGAATAGCACGGTTCACAGTCGCTTGGTGTGTTTTGTGCAAACAAACCTGGTGGTTGGAAAGATTAAAGAAGGTACTGTAATGACTGAGTGCTTATTTTGCATTTGCTTTCAAGTGCGAATGGGAAGCTTTTATGGGGCCGATTTTCAGCTCCTCAAAATTTGTGAAAATCGAAGAAACGAAAAACGATCTCCAAAACAAATGAGTTTTTATCCAAAGTGGGAGAGTCAAGCGTTCCTGGTTATACATGTAGCTGTGGCTTTGAAGTCATTCATCCCTTGAAATAATAATTTATTGCAACATCGTATTTCCAGCATGTCTAAGTTTGATGCAATGATTTTTCCCAGGTACGTGCTTCATATTGGCTGCTTTTGGCCGCTCTAGTAGCGAAAGGGTTAATTTAACAGAGTTTGTGAGGCTTGCCAGTCAGCAAAAAAAAGCCTCACAAACTCTGTTAAATTAAGCTAAAATAATTATAGAGTTTTCAAAAATTTGCCATTCCTTCAGTTTTAAAGATATGAACCTAAAACTTGGGCTTTTTACTAATTTTGGCTTGCTCTTTCCATTTCTGGCATTCATGTTGTTCTACCGCCAATTTTGTTTTGATTGACAGGCTAAAAAGGTCATGTGACCAGGTCCTACAAAGGGCCTGTTGTTCCTTCAAAATGTCCTGCAAACCAAACAACCTTCTAACATATCTTACCACTAACATTCGCACCTAAAAAACTTGTCCTTGTCAATGTCACTCTTGATGGTTATGTTGTTTAGGAATGTAACAACTTCTAGATAATTGTTGCTGGGAAAAAACACAGGAATAAAACATTCTCAGTCCATGTACACATAATCAGGATTGTTACCAGGATTTGGGAGTAAGTCCACAAAAAATGAGAAATGGGGAAAATGGAAGGTTTTTGTCCTTACAAGTATAATCACAGGCTTAATACCATCCTCTGGGAACTAAATTTTTGAGACTCCGAGGGTGAACTCATTTACGTTGTAATCCAGTGAGCGACATCCAGTTGCTCAATTTAATCAGGACTCGACATGTGTGAAGTCAGTAGAGGAGGGGGGAGAGAGAGAGGGGAGGCAGTTACTTGGGGAAGGGGTGGGGCCGGGCATTATTGGCCCTTGACTCCCCTATTTGACTCACTGGCAACAACACTGGTAATTATATATAAGTTCATAAAATTCTGTCATACCAAAAGAAGTCATCTATGTTTAGGGATTGTAGTCTTGGTCTCATCTGAAAGAAGTTAAGAGAACAATCATTACTAATGATTTCAATGTAACAAAATACAGTGTAAAGGTAGACAAAAATGGGGATTTTGCAGGTATTTGAAAACTCTGTCAACAAATGCAAAAACTAATATAATGGCTTGAAAGCTAGCTAGAGCACACCAAAATATGCAATATTGCCAAATTTTAGGGGGCTATATTGTTTTCTTCTAATTATCAGGGTCCAGATATTTTTAGCACGCTGAGCCCCGACATTCATAATGCCATGACTATTTCCTCATTCCAGTCTAAGCTAAAAATGTATCTTTGCTCCCGTCCTTGAATCTATCTCTTTTCTATCAGTTTTATTTGTTTAATATTAGCCTATTACTAGTTCTATGCTTGTCAGGGCTGTCATTAAGGTTTGTGAAGGAAGACGTCCTGGCCCATTCACGAGTGGGAAATGAGGCCCTTTTCTCCATCACAATAAACTGGCACAGACTCGGTTCTTTGAGAAAGTGCTGATTGAAGCTCTCATCAGACTTAATGATGTCCTTCAGCACTCTATAAATGGTGAAAAAGGCTTTAAAAAGCCTTAAATTCTCTGTATTCCTCCAAACAAACTTCCCGCCAGCTCCGTTAGGTAATCCACAACTGCTTTCAAAATGGCCGTCAAAAATCTTTGAGCCCCCAGTATCATAGGTCAGTTGAAAATTCCATGGTAACATTGACTACAGTTTACTTAGGGGGGGGGGGAGAGAGAGTTCTTTTCGGTGTAGAAATAGCTAAAAATTGGTTCCAAAAACTCGGGCCTGAAAGGGTTAATGTAATAATGCTAGTTAATAATAATTATGCTTTAATCAGGGCTTCTGACAGGGTGCGCGGGTGCGGAAACGCACAATCCGACTAAACCCGCACAATCGCGCACAATTCCTTAGTTTCCGCTTAATCTCGCACAATTACTTCGATTTTGACCAAAATATTTGTTAACACAGGCATTATTGTGTTATTTTGACGTACCTGAATCATTTTAACGCCAAATATTTACGATTTTCATCGATAAACATGTTGAATTACGATGCAGCGACGTTTTCACGAATGAAATAAACTAGACGTTCCATACTTTTCCGCGAAGGACTGGGGCCAGGTTCAAATCAACTAGGCGTTCCATTCTTTGTTCGCAATGGACTGGGACTATATTTTAGCTCTTTCTTTTTTTATCGAACGTCTTTTCTATTGAACGCTAAAAATATCTCTCGAATGGATAAGTTCGTTACGAAGGACCCGGGAAAAGACAAGACCCCGGGAAAAGACAATCACACTTCTGTGAATATGTGTATTTTGTTAATATGCCTCCATCAAGGATCGTGTTTTGTCCGCGACAAATGGACGCACTAATCCCACTCACTCTCCTTCCACCGTCACATGGTTACATTTACAGTAGCGTGCAAAGTACCCCGGATCACCAACAGACACAGTGCTTAAACATGTTACTTCCTTTAAATTACGGAAATCACGCCGAAAAAATCCCGCAAAATCGGCGTTTTTTACCGAAAAAAATCCCGCACAATTCCCGCACAATCGGCGTTTTTCCCCGCACAATATGCCCCAAAAATCCCGCACAATTTGACTTTTTTTTCGCACCCTGTCAGAAGCCCTGTTTAATATGAAAACGTGCTCCACTCATGCCAGACAGTCTAAATGCTAAAAACATAATCATTATTAATTATTTTTTAATAAATATTATTTTATTATCACATGCTTTAGTCACACAGACTCTTTTCCAGCAGAATACATTGTACAAAGTATGAAACTGGAATTCATCCAGGCCATAATATCATATTATACATAATATCAGTGAACATGGCAAAATAAGAGCTGTTCCTTATTTGACAATAAACCAGTTTTGTAAGTTTCCACTGTACACAATGACTACAGATGTATTTCCTCAGTCTTAGTCTTATTCTGAAGTTAAACAGTCATTCATAAATACCAGCGAGAAGGTGCCCGGCTATTCACAACTGTGCATATTGTTGTAGTTTTACACAGTCTTTCTCGCTGGTATTTTTGAATATTAAACTTCAGAGTGAGGCTGAGCAAATGCATCTGTGCTCATCCCATTCAGCTGTAATTTTCAAATACAAAACATTATTATTACAATTTATAAATTTTAATAAATATCTGTTGATATGGCAATGCTATGATTTCATCATTCATACATGTTGTACAATGCATAAAGACTAGTATTTATACAATCCTGTACATGTATCTGCAGGGCTCGCACTTCGGCATGATTTTGCGAGAATTTCCACAATCATGTTTTTTTTTATCTTGCCCGATACTCGCAAACAGGGGAGTCAATGCTCCCGCAACATTATCTGTGTATACTTTTCATCTCCCTAGTCCAGCTTCTCATAGTAATTAGTTTACATTTATTGTCTTCCTTGTACACCTCTCATAGCAAGTGTTTGCCATAATTATGCTCCCCCGTATTTTAAACTCAAAGCAAGCCTTGTGTTTGTACATGATTACCTTAGGATCAAGATGAAGGAATGAGCTCTGCATCAGTTCTCCAAACTTATCACCTGAGCTGCCTGCAATTCATGTAGAAACCAAGAGGTAATAAATAAACTTGAGAATCAAACTGATCTATTTATATTTCCAGCTACAACAGTTAACAAACAAAAACAGGTAAAGTAAGACATTGGTTGTTGACTGAAGTATTATGTAGCTTTTACACTGATCACTAGAAGTTATTATTTATTTAAAGACTTATTGAAAACATTTTGAGCCCCCAAAAAACATTCATTATTTCAAAAGAGAATGAAGGTGTTCTAGAACATGACTATGGAAGTGCAACTGAGACAAACTACGGTATTCACATATTAGGTGAAGCTAACAAGGTAAGTCCTGTTTTTTTTTTATATTTGTAGACTACAAATATATATTTTAGTTAGATGATTGTATAGGGCAAACATTAATATTACAAGCACCAAACTGAGTGATCGGGATTCAGACAAGGAAAGTGAAAGCAATTTTTCATGTATGGTTTTCTCTGGTCATGGTACAATGTATTACATGTATATAATTTATAGCTGTATTATCATCATTATTATCGTTAATATTTTTATTATCGTTATTGTTATTAATATTTTTTATTTTTATTAAAAACTGTCATAATTAATTAACTGATGTCATCATACCTAAATCAGCCCTGCTGTCCAGCACATCGCAGACTAACATGCCAAACCCATAAGCATCCAATGAATGATAAGTATCTGATGTCAGGTTCACTTTACCATCCTGTGGAAAAATGACATGAAAGATTTAGTACATGATCTGTAAAAATAAAGGGAGAAAAGGAAACAAAATCAATGACACTTTTGAAAAATTCTCTAAGGAATTTTCATTAACATCAGGCTACGGAAAAGCACTATAAAAATATTATTACCAGCCTTACTGCACAAATATAACTTTAACAGAAACCCTACTTTATTTCATTTAGCAACTTAAAACTATTCTTATCATTTGACCTGTGTGGTCCCATACACGCTTTCCTTTCAAACCTTAATTTACAAAAGTCATGTAATGGGGGCTGTACATGTACATGTATGTTTGATGTCAGTGGGCCAGTAAAAGCTGACCATCCAGCCCAATTTTTTGCTGGTCATTTTTCTGTTTAATTAAAACAAACTAAATGGTTGTATGATGAACTTGTTGTCTGAGTTTTATAGGTCAAGCTGAACAGGAAAATATTCAAGGCTCTGTCATTTAGTATGGACCTCACTGCACTCTGTCCATACATCATGACATTGAGCCAAATATATGAATTCTCATCTGGCCATCCCACTCAGTCAATGTAAGTACCTATTATTTTTCATTTCTGGACATTGCACATGTTTAATAATTTCTATTGTAAATGTTGTAATGTTTTAACGTTGACTATTTGATGTGAACTATATTGCTTTGAAAGAGCTTGTTATATATACCTTCTCTTCAGGTGCAATGGATTTTGTGTCCCTTTGAGGTTGGGTGGCATCCAGGAACTAAACGAACAATTTACAATTAATTATCAACAATAAACTATTAACTATTAATATATAGATGAATGTATTCAAAAATATTCTTAAGATATTTTTAATGTCTTTGTTAGTGCTATTTAGCTCGATTAGCTTCAGCTATTTCTAAATAGCCTAACCCTAACCTCTAGGTTTAGTTTTAAATACATACTATATGTAAGTAAATATATATTTTTAATCAGGTAATACATGTACATGTATATTACCGGTAGGTACGAAATAAAAAGTTGTTGTTGTTGGAAGATAGTTATCCAGGTTCTACATCTATAAAAAAATGCATGATTGTTGTCTTAAAAAGCGGAGTGGATGCATATGCAGAACACAAGGGAATTCAGAAGCTTTTCAAAACCTCAAAAGTACATTTAATTAACCTTTTATGGGGAATAGGCAAATCATCTTCTGTTTTGTTTTATAAAACGTATTTCAGTCATGTGGGCTGAGTCTTTTGGAAAGTGAAGGAGAGGAGCTTGAGTAGAAAAAACTTGCTAATGCATGTGCTCTGTCAATAAAGTCCTGTTACTACTGTTGTTTATAATTTATGGCTTTGTTTACAGTCATTCAAATTATTTTATGGATTTAACACTCGATCATGTGTAAGTGACACCCCCAGCTTTGAGACAAATGTTTGTTATTGAAAAATCTGAAAGGTCAAAATTGTGGAAATACAGTTATTTTATGTAAAAGACACCAGGGAAGCAGCATGCACCTAAATGGAGTAACATAGCTTTGACCCATAATCATTTATAACTACCAGTAAATTCACAGCCAACAGAAACCTTTCTCACCTCATTATTAACTTCTGTAAACTTGCACACACACTGCATCCCACCAAGTTTCCAGCTACCATCATTAATGCTAACATACACTGACGACAGCCCAACATTGTTGTGAGACAAACCTCCCTACAAAAAAATAAAATAATTTACAGTCAAACCTCCCATAAGCAGGTGGCCGGTTATCGGATGTGTCCACTTGTAGAATGTTGACAATTCAGTAGTACATGCATGCAGTTGGGATGTCCAAACCTAGGCTTTTAAGAAAGTTCATATGTCACCAGATAAAAGCAAAGACGTTTGACAATCTAAGAGTTCTGATGCCACCATCACACAATTTTCTAACAAAGGGTATGCATTCTATATTTTGCAACTGAATTTAAAAAAGTACAATCATGTAAAGATAAAATATTCACAAGAAAAAAACATAAAATAACTTTATTTACTGACTTTAGTTGGTCTGTTTGGCAAAAAACGTTTCCCTCACCCTGTGGCTTAATCGGCCAATACTGATTATCTCAGGCACATATTTTCTCAATACAGCTTTCCCGAATGGTAAATAACAATATTTTAATATATAATTATCGATGAAATACCAGTGTATATTTCTTTCTAAAAAGTGATATCTTCAAAATATGACTGGCTTTCAAAGATTTCTAGCCTTTTTAGTAAGAGATTGAAACTGGTATTTCATTGATAATTAAATATTAAACAGAACATTGCATGGCCGCTCAGAGATACAAATTTTATCTTCTCGTGTTGATGAAATATCGCTGCGCTCACTCGTAAGATGTTTCATCAACACTCGAAGGTAAAATCTGTATCTATGCGCGGCCATGTAATTTCCTCTATATTATGTACATTAATTAATGTACCTAAGTTACAGCAAAATTGGCACAAATTGCCATTTCTGTCAAGATCTTCCATAAAGTAGTCATGTGGTAAAACTTTGCTTCCACTGACCAGTCTCTCCCTTAATTGCTTCGAGGGTTTTCTCCAGGTTCTCCAGTTTTCCTCCAACAACGCGTTTATTTTTATACCCACAAGAATAAAGTGTATAATGAATACAAAATAGAGTACAGACCACCTATAATAACTATAAAGCTAATATAGTTAAGTGGGACAAAGGATATGCATCCTATATCCACAAAAAATACCCTAAATTCCAATTCAGTTTTGGAAAGCACATCACATAATATTAAAACAAGCTACTTGAAGCTCCTCACTGCTAATGTACCTTGTCATGGAGAAACACCAGTGCTTGTACAATGTTATGCAGCCCTGCGACTATCTCATCTACCTCTAGATCTGTGAGAACATAGTCCAAGGGCTGAACTGGCTCTGTTACCATGGCAACCTCATCTGACCCATCATGGGAGCCATAGTATTTGAGGATGGCAGGATGACGAAGAACCTTGAGAAACTAATAGATGGATGCATGAAGCACTTATTATACTAGTGGTACAAACGTTCAACTTAAATACCCTAATAACTTAAATAACTTAAATAGACTTTTCTAAATCTAAAACATTCCTGACATAAACTGGTTGTAAAATGGAAAATACTAAATATGGCTCTAAACATTAATATTTTCATTTTTTGGTATTTTCAAATATATCCAATGTAAAACATTTAGGGTGCATTATTGGGGTGCCTTATTCCAGCTATTCTGAAATCAGAATACTTCGGAATCCTGCACACATTTGATTGCCCTCTGAAATGTATAAAGTACAAAAATGTAGTTGCTACATGTACTTCCTTTTGGAATTAAATTTTGTTTGCTAATGCACTGAAAATCCCCCTATTCTTTTAAACAGGGGAGACACACTCCCCCATATTTTAAAATCAAAGCAAGACCCAAAACAACATAGGCTAAAGTGAACAAGCTGCACTGTAAAATAATGTTGTCAGTAAATGGTCAGCCAACCACTTACCCGACCACTTACTGACAGCTTACCAACCACTTACCAACAGCTTATCAACCACTTACTGACAGCTTACCAACCACTTACCAACAGCTTATCAACCACTTACCAACAGCTTATCAACCACTTACTGACAGCTTACCAACCACTTACCAACAGCTTTATATCAACCACTTACTGACAGCTTACCAACCACTTACCAACAGCTTATCAACCACTTACCAACAGCTTACCAACCACTTACCAACAGCTTATCCACAATACTTGAGAATGGTTTCCAGTCTCAAGCTGATAGTACAAACAGGGAATTTTCCTCTCAAAGTGTACGCCTGTGTGTATGTGCGTACATACATGCTACGCTCTTGATATCATGTACATGCATTTGTAGCTTTCTAATGTTAGAACAAAATTTGTTAATACATGTAGCATATGCTTACTACATTGTAGATAGTTGGATATTGATGAAAATAGTGTACTCAATTTATCTGTCTTTTCTTTGCAGCATATCTGTGCCATCTTGGATTCCCATCTATCTGATATCACAGGCAACCCGTTATTAGTCATTGCCGCATATGTTTTCAATATTCAAGAAGCCAGACAATGTTCTTTCAGCCATAGAGACTGATTGTCACAACAAGACACAACAAGAGTGCTGCAAACTTCGCTGGAAGTGTGAATCCATTTTGAAAGGCGAGGTCTGAGCCTCGAATTCCATGACACAGTAGTGACATATCTGTAAACTGATTTGAATAATCAATGAGCTTCGCAGTGTATGTTTTGCTTTGAGATTGTGGAGGCAAATTTTTTTTTTGTGCATGCATTATTAAATGGCTGTACTGTATGAGTTGGTGGCAAGTGGTCACAAAAACTGATATGTTTATATAGTTACAAATCGTCTAATTAGTGTAAGATGTGATAAACTCTTAGTGAGCATTTTCTCAATTAATTACCAAACCTGTGCCAATCAGCCATAAAAATACATTGACAAAATTAATAATTATCGAAGGGTCAACCAAAAGAAAGGTTGTGTGGGATTGTGTGTGTCTAATAAACTTTACCTTTTGTAGTTTAATACTTTAATAATATTATTGATCCATCAATCCTTCATGATTTTCAATTCAAGAAGTCCAATTTTCGGACATACATGTACATGTCAATAACGATTCTTGAGCACGAGATAACGATTCATGTGCTTTCAGACTGATTGTCTGGTTTTTGACACAACAGGAGGGGCCCAACAGTGAGTGCCACAGATATTTTAATTTGTTGTCTGTTAATTTGCCATGAGATCACACTGTATCAAAGGGGTTTATCAATGCCAGAACTTTGGAAACCTAAGAAGCTATTAAGCATATTTTGGTTCATATGAGTACAGTGAAGGAAACTGAGCTACAGGTATAGAGATTGAGTCAACAACTTACCGACAGCTTACCAACCACTTACCAACACAATTTTACCAACCACACACTGACCACTTACCAACCACATGTTTAAAGTGCAACTTGTTCACTTTATATAGCCACAACATTAGTATTGTTTTGGTGCATTTCATTTTCAGAATGTCCCAAAAATGTGCCCTAAGTGTACACATAATTATTAGCATTATGGATAACACACAAGTTACCTGTAAGGATTTCTCCAGTCCATTTCCTTCCTTGTTTCTCTCCTTTTTCCTCTTTCTGTGTACAAATACTGTCACCCTCTTGTTGGGAGTCTTGTCACCTTGAGTATGTGCTGGGTAAAGTGTCCAGTCATTGTTGATACTCTCAATAGGTTCCTCCAACTCATAGTCCTTGTACACACTGCATTCTGATCCCATAACAGTGAAAGAGTTCTGTCAATAGCAAGGTTTCTAGAGTGAGACTAAGGAGCTGATTACATGTACATGAGGCTGACCCAGTTTACCAAGTGGGTTTGGTGGTCTGGCCTGCCTTGGCTGTGAAATAAAAATATACCATAAATTAGCTCTGCAATTACTAGAGGTGGGCTGGCCCAGTTTGGAGAGACAAGCCTGCTAGCAGTCTCTTATGAGTGTTTTTTTTTGTGGCTAATTTATTTTCGGATTGGGCTACCTGTGGTGCACGGTCAAAATGGAGCAAGGAGTAAAGAAAAGGAGGGGGAGGGGAAGACGAGAAACAGAAATATTTTCTTTTCTCCCCTTTCTCCTCGCTTCATTTTTACAGCGTGCCACAGGTAGCCCAATCCAAAAACAAATTAGCAAAAAATCACCCATAAGAGCCACTAGCAGGCTAACAGGCAGCCTATGGAGACCTGCCCAGCAAACCGGGCTAGCCCACCTCAAGTAATCAGGCCCTGTTAGATTCATGCAGTAATTGCTGCTGCAATGAACAAGCCTGAAGCGAGCGAGCAAACAAGGCAACAGTACTAATTTGTGTAGTGGAGCCATTTTTTGGCACAATGCCAGCACACTGTGCCATTGTATGCAAGGACAGAAATTATATGCGTGGGCCAAAATAGGTCTTCACATGCACTTTCTTTGCATTTGCCTTGAGTGAGGTGTGTTTATTTTTAATACTTTAATATTTTTCATTAATTTCACATGTGGATGTGGTGGCCCTTATTCGTACTTAGATTCTAATCCAAAAATTCTTAACTTTCAGAACCATTGCCATCCAGAACAATTTTCGTTCAGTAAGTTATTACATGTATCATTGTTGTGAATCGCTGTGCGTTCATTGTACTTTGGCAAATCAAAACTGTGAAACATTTGGTGTCTACTCGCTCTATGGATTACAAATTGATCGGTCCTCAGTTGAATCCTACTCATATTACTTCATAGACCCTATGAATAAGTCCTGGTGACTTGCATGTCAACGAGGCTGGTAGGTCCTCTGGAATGTTGAAATTGAAGCACCCAGGGAGATGTGTGAAATGCACTCAACATTCCAGAGGACCTACCAGCCTTATTGACATGCAAGTCACCAGGACTTATGCATATAGGGTCTATACTGCATTTCTTTTACCACTGATTATGTTAGGGATTCAATCATGGCATTTATACCCTCTGCTCTTTGTCTTGCAGAAAATTGACCATACTACATGTACCTCGATTGAGAGAGACTGTCTGAGAAGCCAGAAGGTGTGTATATTTACTGCTTTTATTGCATGTTTTCAAAGGATTCTTTTCAAAAGATCACTTAAACTACACTTAACTCTCATTAAAGTGAATTCTTATTTAATATTTTATGAATCCAGCAACTGAACTACCTTTCGAGAAGTTGTAATTTACCATGTAGTTTCACAGGCAGCCCAAGCACTGTATTTGCACTGTGTGACCACTTTTGTATATGTCAATCCCATTATTTAACTTAATTCTCAGATAAAGAAAATAAACTTACCTTAAGAGTTTGCTGTTGTCCTACTGTTTCTCTGGGGCCTTGAATTTTGGCATTTATGGGGCATTTCTCTCACTTTGGATTTTTCTCTCTTCTCTCTGTCTAAAAGAAAGGAAAGGCTGCACACTCGAATTCAAACCACGATTCACTTGAGGCCGATTTTTCTCACCAAAATCCATCCGATCGGCGTAATTTCCTCTGTCAGGTTTCTTACCCCAGAAGTTTTCAGACTTGAGAAATTATCTCTTCCAAATGAACTCATTTCTTTGAAAAAGCCCTCTCGTTCTTCATCAGAACTACGAACTTGCGTCGTTTCGGACATGACCATTGCAAACTCGGCTTTGTAGCCTGCATGGCCTACTGACAAAATTCCTCTTTCCGGCAATAAATTGCCAGGTACTTTACTCTCTCCCCACAGGGTCTAACGTACCGCCTGGTACTGAGTAGCCAATTGCGTGGCTACAATTTCAAACAAGTTGACAACGCTTGATGACGGCTAAAATGTAGTTCCCAAAGTTCAAGGGCTCAGAACTTATATATACATGTACAATTACCTTATTTTGAAACTGGTCTACAAGTGCTTTGAATCCAACGATTTGGAGTTCGATTCCACACCAGCCAGTAACCAGTAACAAGAGAGTAAAGTATCTGGCAATTTATTGGCTGTCCCTCTGCCGGAAAGAGGAATTTTGTCAGCAGGCCAGGCTACAAAGCAGAGTTTGCAATGGTCATGTCCGAAACGAAGCGAGTTCGTAGTTCTGACGAAGAATGAGAGGGCTTTTTCAAAGAAATGAGTTCATTTGGATAATGATTTCTCAAGTCTGAAAACTTCCGGGGTTAGAAAAACTTATCTCCCTTCACGGAGGAAATTACGGAGGAAATTACGCTGATCGGACAGGTTTTCGTGAGAAAAATCGGCCTCAAGTGAATCATGGTTTGAATTCGAGTGTGCAGCCTTTCCTTTCTTTTAGACAGAGAGAAGAGAGAAAAATCCAAAGTGAGAGAAATGCCCCATAAATGCCATTTCTAGACCCCAGAGAAACAACAGGACAACAGCAAACTCTTAAGGTAAGTTTATTTTCTTTATCTGAGAATTAAGTTAAATAATGGGATTGACATATATATACAAAAGTGGTCACACAGTGCAAATACAGAGCTTGGGCTGCCTGTGGTAGTTTCAGCATGAGTTGAAGAGGTGTAAAAACTTGACTTAGCCAAATAACAGAGCATTCATTGTGCTTCTGTCGGCAACACGTTCCGTCCTCGATTTTCTGCAAGACAAAAATAGCAGAGAATGTAAATGTCATGAGTGAATCCCTAACATAATCAGTGGTAAAAGAGACACACTTCACTTCTTACTGTGTCTCTTTTACCACTGATTATGTTAGGGATTCACTCATGACATTTACATTCTCTGTTATTTTTGTCTTGCAGAAAATCGACAGTACTGCCTTTGTTGACAAACTATAATTCCTAAATCCATGTTGCAGTTACAACAATTAAGCTTAACAATTTTACACATTGTCCTACATAAGTTTTCACTTGTCATGTGATTACGAGCACAAACTCTGCAAGAAACAAAACAATGAACAACATTTCTCAAGTTCAGATGTCAATATCCAGAAACGCATACCGGTAAGATACAAAAGCAGATCAATCTATAAATATATCCTAATCTGCATCTTTTGTGTTATTGCATATCCAATAAATAATGTTTTCTATCACATAATTTTGCATGTTATTCTTCCAATAATTAAATAATTCCAAACACATACTGATCGATAATAAACAGCAGCACCCACTTACCTTTTACGCTGTAGGTAAGTAACCTAGTATGTAAGTTACTCTGAGATGTCGAGCAAGAACGTTGTTTATCAGCTGGTCATTGAGAATAACATTTCTGTAATGGTACAACAAATGGAAAATAAATTATTGACAGATTGGAATGAAAAACTTTGAAAACTTTGAAATAATGAACAAATTGACAATGCTACATGTATCTATGTACAAGTCTTGGTAATTAATCACCAGCTCCATCCTATACATAATATTAGCATAAGATGTAGACAGCCTCGTTATAAAGACCATAAACATGTTAATGGCAAGCATGTAGCTGTTTTGGTGTCAGATAGCTAGCCTGTAAAGCAGCACAAAGGGCAGCCTGGAAGAGGGGGTTTAGGCTACATGTACTAGATAATTAATATGTAAAACTATGACTGTGCATTAATGTTGTGTACAAACATAAGTTGTGTATAGCCTAGTCCCCAGTCTCCTACTCACACATCCCATCATGCAATCGTCAAGCCCATTTTTGTGTCTACTGCTTCTTAAGAAGCTGTAAACACTATGTTATCGAGTCCTGTGACGCGCGTAAGATAGTGTGTTTGTTAACATTGTCGATAAGTGGTTGTGAAGTTTTATTCGGGAGCAATTGAATGTGTCGTTGGCTTTCGTGCATTACTCAGAATCTTCATTTAGCGACAATATCCAATCACAAAATGGCAATGAAGATGACAACTATATGCCGATGGTGACATGTTCACGAGGTCACGAGTTGGTCTTGACGATTTGGAGTTTGAGAGAACTAGAGTTAGTCAGAGCAGTGAGTAATATTGCTATTTTACCATGAATTTCCTAAGATTTACAAACTTGATTAGCTACAGCTTTCGCAGAGTGTGTGTAACCGGTCAAATGAAAGGTTTCCAAAGGTACTTTCAAGGTCAAGGTCGATGTACTTCCCACCAATTGAATAGCAAAGTGATAATTTTCCTGCTCTAAACTAAAGCCAAATAAGGCTGGAACAGAAATATTAAAGGTTTGCAACAACTTGTCTTTAGGTTGGAAGAATGGCGAGCGAGTCTCAGCACCCTGGCTTTGGAAAAAAGTTTGATTTTCAACTCCTTGTTCATATGAAGGAAACTGATGACGAAGTCGTTGTTTCACCTCTAAATTGGAATTAAAGGCTAGATTTACAACACAAATTACAGACAGGCAATCCAAATTGACTGATATTGGAGAAAATATTCATTTTCCCCCGGACATTTTCTGGGCAAACGTGGCGGAAGCCTAAAAGTTAACAACCATATTCAAGCGCATAAATAAAATTATTTCAAGCAATTCTATTAAAACTATGAACTTCCTGTTACATATGTAAGAACTACGATGGTGCCTGATTCTATTTTTCAATTTATTTCGAAAGTAAAGTGCTGTTTTCAGAGACTCTTCAGATTCTTTCGAGTTATATTCCCCATCTCATGATGTGCAAACAATGATGTTAACGAAACCCAACACTGCGGTTACATTGCATCAGATTATTTACTAAATTGAAATCTTGGTAGCAGCCAAATTGCAACAAAAACACTAATTAAAATCGCTTGATATCAGATAAGTTACGTTGATGATTTAGAGGTTGATAACCCCATTAATTTTGGAGGAAATGTACCTTTTCTGAGGCCTTCAATCAGCGAGGAAAATTGTACTGTCTGGTAATTTTTGGCAGATCAGACATGCATAACTAATTAGGAGCCGTTTTTCAAAATCACAGGCGTTGCAGGCAGGCGTTCCCTTCCCTTCTCCTCCCCCCCCCCCCCCCCCTACTTCCTTGTAGGGGTGGAGGTAGGGTGGAGGAGAAATTATTTTAATAAAAAAAATTCAAGACCCTTTGGTATCCAATTAATTTTCAAGATCCTTCTGGAGTACCTTAAAATATTTTGGGACCCCCCTTTTCTCCAAAAAATTTTTTACAAGACCCCCCATTCCCCCCCCCTTCCAAGTTAAATAATGACTGGTCCCTTATCAATTAAACAACTGAGACCACCAACAAAATAAAGGTTTGCCTATCAACATTATCTCACATATAATACAAGTTGCATAATTAACCAATATGACATTGCAATCAACACTGTAAAGCCTTTATATGCTTTATTATTAATATAAACTTTATAGGATATAGCCATCGTGTTATTATTTAGTAAATACAACTTTTTTTTAAATGTCATTCTGGTTATACATTAGAAAAAATGTTTTCAAGGAGGTGGGCATGGGCAACTGCATGTCCCCCACTAGCTGCGGCCCTGTCATCTATATTCACACCTTGACGATCTAAGGCCCGGTTCAAATGTCGCGCCACTGCCGTGTTGAACTAAATGCAGCAATTAAATTCGACTGTAGCGCGGCAGTGGCACGACGTTTGAAACTATTTGGTACGGTGACATGAATATTAAGTTCGACACAACTATTAAATTCGACAAGCTCTGCCATGCCACACGGCAGTAGCTCGACATGGTTTCAAACGCCGTGGTATCGCCGTGCCGAACTCAGTGGTTATTCTTTTAATCGCCCAAACGTAATGAAACGAAACAAAATGAAACAAGAAAAGTGATGATTGACTCAATGCGATTGCCGATTTCTACCACTACGCATGCGTAAAGCAAAACAAAATGGCGAAGAGCTGTGGCGATGGACCTTTTCTCAGTGTAGGTATCCCAAACTGTATCCCACCATCCTGTATTTCTATTTACACGACGGCAAGATCAAGGGACTGCTGATCCACGAGTTGCATGAGATGAAAGTAACAGAAGGGTCAAAGAACAACCTGAAGAATCAATCTTCTCCTTAACGTGAAATGGCTTAAAACTGACTGCTGTATTAGTTTCCTTCCCCTTCTGGCATCTCGAATGGCTTTCAGGAGAATAAAAGCATGAGTTTGTTGGTTCGCCATTTTGAATTTGTAACAGATGCCGCTGTAAAAATGCTTTACACTTGGTATTCAGTTCGACGTTTGAAACCACCGCCGTGCCACTGCTGTACTAGTGTCGAACCGAATGTAATTGAGTTCGACACGGCAGTGGCGCGACGTTTGAACCGGGCCTTAGACTCGTGTAATTATGACATTCAGATTACTAATGTCAATTATGTTAAAAATACTTCTAATGCAATTATACAAATAAAACTATCAGTACAACTCAATAAAATTGATAATCCCTGCTTCATGACTCAGCGTATATATAAGCTGGCTAGTATTCTCAGTTTACACTGAGTTCTCAAGGTTAATATTATTGCCACCCATCGAGGAAAAAATTCCTGACGTTTCCCCAACTTTTCAGTGCATGACTAGACAACAATTTTCATTGACCATAACACTATTCGAATGAAGTTCAAAACCTATAGCCTGCCCCTAGGGGGGTACACCTGCCATACAGGTATATGCCACACCAAAGAGTGCTTTTCAAGCTGTTTTAGTCTGAAATAGGCTATACATTTTGCCTTTTTGGTCTGGAATAGGTTACAACTTTTTCAGGGAAATACAATGTACGAATGTGTACATTTCCATTTATTTAGCTTGTAATGACAGAGATCAGTACAGGTCCGAAAAACGGTATGGAAAATCTTATATTTAGGTCTGAAATAGGGTCACCGCTTGGAGATCCAGGTGGTGCACCCCCACCCAAAACCTCAGAGGGGCCCTCAGCTTTACATTTGTATTTCAAAAGCAGTAGACACACGTACCCACTGGGTACCTATTGTTTTCAAAGTGGTCGCCATTTTGACTCCCAAGTACAATGTAAGAAGCCTGGCAAAACCTTTGTGGTTAACTCTCACAAAGGGAATTAGACCAGTTGTTCATGCGCAGTTGTTCAAGTCTTTTGTTACATGTACAACCGGCGGGCCATAGACCTCTCAATTTCACTTTCAAGAGGTTTTACCAGGCTTCTTGGCATGGGGCTAAACCGAAGCAGAATTCACTGAATTCCTAGAAATATTATTTCAAAGAGCTCTTGAATATTATTTTTTGTTTATTAGTTCACAGTGCATAATTTGTAGATGAAATTTAAAAAAAAAATTGAAATATGATATGAGACAATAGCCAGGTAACAGGCCTATTATTCCGCTGTTTTCAACTTTGGACTGGCCATGGACGAGCAGTAAATATTGAAAATAAATGTTGTGAAACCGTGGTTGGCCCCTTTATGCTTCTGCCAGGCCCTGTTACAGGGCTCCAAATTAAACAAAAGTTTTAGTTTCACTTTGTGACTATTTAGGAAAATTTGGTCGCAAATCCACAATTTTTAGTCATTGAAAAAACTGCATTTGCAACTGTGCTGGGCGCAATTTCAAGCCCTGTGCTAAAATGTATCTAAAAAGGTAGCTAAATCTCAGGCACTGGTTGCATGTTCAAAGACATCAGGCAGAATGATGTGACACATCCAGGACTTATTTTAAGCCACCAGCAGCAAATTCGAAAACGAGTTACTCAATCGTAACAAAGTAAACGGCCTCAAAAGCTGAAGTAGTGTCAGTGAATCCTCGAATTTCGTCAAATTCACTGGCTTTATATATACATGTATATGCTGCAAACCGCATTTTGAAGACATTATAATATTAAACAATTTGCATGCAATAATTGAACGTTTTCAAGATTTATTTGTATGAGAAAAAGCTATTCCTGTGATTTCAGCTTGATTTTCTCGTCGAAATCTCGCTCGATTTTGGCACCACAAACAGCAAAAGTTTGTTTATTATCTCAGTTAAACCATGTCTATATTTTTTCAGGATTCCGTTGATGTTTCATATCACAGTGAACTTTTCTAGAAGCCATGTTATTGACTGAACTGCAATCACCATATTTGGGTTCCAAATGATGTGCAGCCACTCTTTTGAACTGCTGCAACTCCGCCTCCTCTCTACTGGGCACAATAGAGAGGCAAAACCCGGTTTATAAGCCTCCGCTGGGAATTGTAACCTCAATTAACATGCAAACACATGGATCTAAAACCCATCAGACAAAGGCTCGCCAGCAACTAACTTGTCAAAGAAATAGAAGAGGCAGGCAAGCCATTATTATTTATATTTTGGGATTGCTCACTTCCAAGTGATCTACTGGTGATAAAAACTTCAGCTTCATGCCTGCCACAACCAACGCAAAAACAATAAAAGAGCAAAGTCTTTAGTGAAAGAAATATGCTCATCAGCCAATTGATAATTATTCATAATTATGTTGTAATTGCGACTACAGGTGCACAACATACTGGTCCATACATGTACTTGTGCTGTGTAAACACCGATCTTACGAATCCTTTCGACTTGATATTGGGAGGCAAAGCAAACAAACAGTGCGCGGTGGCATTCTTTCAAGAGTCTTTGCTCGCATGGTGGTGGCGTGTAGCTTCTCTCTAGAGTTCAAAATCTATCGCTCGCGGTGCCGATGCAGCTTGTTTCAAGAGTTTAAAAAAACTTTCACTAGCTTGTATGAGTTTGAAATCTTTCACTCGGATAGCTCGTGCGATTAATGCTGAGGTTCACTTTTATTTAACTAGTTTCACAACTATGGCACTAAAATAAAGTTTGCTGAATTTGACTTAGACTTTTCGAATAAGCTCCAAATGCAGACATGATACTCCATTGGTTAAATTGGTTAAAATGCGACTGAGATATGAGCAGTTGAATGCATATTTTTCTTTAACAAATCACTGTATTTTCAGCTCTGTTCCAAACTTTTAGAACAGAGTCGAAAATACAGTGATTTGTTAAAGAAAATTATACATGTATTCAGCTGCTTATATCTCAGCCGCATTTTAACCAATTCACCTCACTTTTGGTGTGCAACATTCTTTTGAGTTGGTCTTTCAATATCGATGGACCAAAAGTTAAAATTCAGAAATTTGCAAATTCACACTTCACAATGTACCACTAGAGCTATTGAAATCTCTTAAAGAATGCCAATCAGGATTAATGCTTTGCGAGCCCGTGTTTACATTTGAACTGAATAGAAAACCGTTACAATCAACAACCAGAGCCTGGAGATTATTCAAATTATGATTACCGTAAACACCCGTAGATAAGCCACACCTTTTCACCCAAAATTTTCGTTCAAAATCGGGGTGCTGCTTATCTACGGGAACACCTAAAAAGGAGACCCAACATTAACATATATTTACATATCATGAACCTGTATGAAGCTTTTATTATGCGACTGTGCGTATAATACAATCAGGTTCAAATCGCATCCGATCGTGTAATAATTATAGCAATTTAAGCATAATCATTGAAAAAAAACATGCAGTTTGAAAGAATTAAAGCAAAAACTCTTCTAAAATTAAGACCCACCTTAGACCTAATATATTAGAATTTCGTGAATATTTAAATGTGATTAAGCTTATTTACCTTCCAAAACATGCTGATTCGCAGGCATCTAAACAACCAGGCATTCTTCGCAATTTTACACGTGGGAGATTGGTACTAGTTAATGAAAATCCAAGATGACGGACCTCAGACCTACTCGTGCAAGTATAGTTTCGCCAGAAAACCTTTCTTGCTCTAGTGATTAAAGGAAAGCGGTGTACCATCGATGGACCATGTAGTTGTTTAATAAAATGTTACTCTTGATTAAGATTTCATAGCAATACTCTGAAAAGATATGGTTGCCATGGTCAAAACAGAAGCAATAAAAAAATGTCAGTATATTATGCTTATATTTAATAAAGGATTTCAATTACCAGAATTTCTCTAAACTTACTTTTTGTTGGATCTCTATTTTTTAACTTTCTCGGTGGATGAATGGTAATGCTGCTGAGAAGAAATTGTTTTTTTTCTTGAGAACAATAATTCTTTCTTTTAAGAAAATTTAGTCTTCCTTTAGAATTAGTTAAATATTTATGAATATTCTGGGGGACAAAGAATCATTCTTATTATTAAAAGGAAGACATTTTTTTTTTCAAAGAAGATTTATAATAAGTCCTATGTTTAGGGGTACAAGTCTTGTATTTTACTATTTATAATTAAGCCAACCATCAGGGTTGCCACCCAGGAAGGAAATAATTCCTGACTTTTCACTGACCAGCAAACAGTTTCCACTGACCACAATAAGACTGTTTGAATGAAGTGAAAGTCATTATCAAAACCTGTACCCTCCCCTCGCAGACGCTTTCAAACATGAGGGGCCGTTGTGGCAACCTGAAAATAAAATTCCCTGACTTTTCCCCGACCTTGATTATTTATTGAAAAATATCGTTTTTCCCCGAACATACGCGTGGCAACCCCATACATGTACATGCATTTTAAATTGTAAATCTGATACGTTTAAGACAAACGTTGTTAAATTTAAAGTCAAGTAACCTTTTGCAGAGCACATGTAATTCTATTTTGGACCATGATGTATTTGTAGGAACATGTTTCAGGCTTCGCGATCACCGATCAATAGAAATGACAGAACAACCATTTCCTATGTATATTGGAAGTTGGATCAAATAGGCTAATTAGTTTAGTTTACGTACGCGACATTTGACTCTTCACTGAATGATGTCGATGATGAAATATTCAATTCATGACGTTCATCGGACAACACTAACCTCGCTGTCCTTCTGGTACTCTAAGAATCCAGTATCCTTTTATGTAATAAGAATTTCTAATTGCTGGTTTAGTGGGCTAAGATGTGGCTTCATAATCCTGTTGTTTGGAGGTATTTCATTGAAGCAAATTCGTTATACAGTAACTGGAACTGCGGGCTGCGGCAGTCCGCCATTTTCATTTTGTGCTGAATCCACTGTTTTACGATCAGCGGCACGACCCACTAGACCCAGGCCCCGTTTATTTTTCGAGCCGTTTTTATAGTGTCATAAATTTCGCATTTTTAGTCTGGAATAGGGTATGACCTTGCAACATATCCTCGACCTTGAAAGGGAAGTATGAGACCGCACATTTTAATTTATTTCTCTTGTTATGAAATAGAGTATGGGTGCTGACTCATAACGCCGCAATGGCGAACTCGTGGATGTAAAGTGCATTTTTTGGTCTGTTCTCAAGAGTACTTATCATCGGCTCAGTCCCCGGGGGTCGACCCCCGGGACACCTAGGGGACACCGACGGGGTTAGGAAGTGATTAGTCGACTTAGGCCATTTTTCATTCCCCGCGGGGAAGGGGGATTGTACGTCTATTGGATCGTAGTATTAACTCCCGGGGACACCCCGCGGGATTGGTTTGACACCGAGGTCAACTGTATCCAAACTTTCACGGTGCGGATATTTTAAACGTGTTTATGATAAAGTGCGACAAGCAATTATTTGGTACCAGTCGAGCCCCAAAAATGGGCACTTTTGTCTGTTTTACATACAAAGATTGTTGAGGGTATGTTGGCTAATATGCCCCTGGGGGAGGGGAATTTGTCACGAAATTATGCCAAGTACCCTGGGGTTTTGGTTGACTTTTATTGGCCCTGAAAGCAAAACCTCCGGGATGTCCCGGGGGTCGATCCCGGGGAAAGCCGATGATAAGTGCATAAAGAGTATTACAGTACCGCTCGAAACCTGTATTATGATAGCTCTATTGTTTTTGTATTACTAAAGGTTAGGGTGTTTTGTATTGTTGTATAACCTGATGCTCTGGCTCGTTTCGAGCGATACAGGCCGGCTCGTTGTGATCGCCTGTGTAGCCTGTCAAACCACGTGACCGATGACTTCATCGCTACGACATCACTACCAAGTAATTCATGACCTTGATCCCTGGCATTAGAAGTGACGCAGATACGGGCATGTACTTAAAATCACATGGCCGATGACGTCATCGTTGCGAAATCACCATTAAGTGGTTTATGGGGACCCAATACCATGGCTGTTAAACTTTTAGCAGCCTGCCATTAGAAATGAGTGAGATACGGACATGTATTTATGCGCAGCTGAATGAGCACACATCTCCCACATGGATAACACACGTGACCGATGACGTCATCGTTACGACATCGTCACTAAGTGATTTATGGGGACCCAATACCATGTCTGTCAAAGATTGAATCACTTGTCATTAATATTAAGCGAGTTAAGCAGGAAAACGTACAAGGGTTTTACGTCACTATCGGTGGGACTCAGGTATGTGCAGCTGAATGAGCACACACATCTCCTACATGGATAAAACAGCTGCTCGCGAAAGTACATAAATACGCTTACAGTTAGTAGAAAGAGGGGAACCGTGGGCGATGAGGACTTGATCAACGTCAATTCTAACAGCAATAGGCCTTTTGCACGAAACAGTCACTGCATGATATAATACTTCGTTAACGAATGAATAGACCGATTTAGCTTGTACATTTGTTGTCCCAATTCAGATCATGTGACATTCAGTGCTTTGTTTTCCAATTAGAGAAATTTGTACATACAGAGAAACAGGAAAAAATTACTCAAGGAAAAAGTCAGGTGACCTGAATTGGGACAACAAATGTACAAGCTAAATCGGTCTTTGAGCTCGGCGTGATCCCCGTGGGAAAGTCGTTGCCATGGATACTGAAGGGCAAGTATCTCTAAAATCGCTGTTGAGATCGGCAATCGATTGGAGGTGGAAAATACCATTTACAAACAGCTTTTGTAGCAGCAGGGGGGCTGAACAGACCACGATATCCCTGAAACAAAGGGGCCATTCCCTGAAATAGAGGCATATCGACCCCCCTCCATATCCCTGAAACGAAGGACTCTCGATCTTGTGGAAAGGCAGCAGGGGGGCTGAACATGGGGCTTCGTCTTTAAAAAACATCCATTCAATTAGACAATAGAAATTGTGTATTATATAGTATAGGATGGTACATCTGTTTGATCAACCGATCCCATAGGAAATAGAGAGAAGATTACTAAAACCAATAAAACCAACTAGAGGCCCTTTGCTTTTCATCTTGGATTTTGACGACATTGTTCCGCCCGAAAGCCCCTTTCCAACAGAAAATAGAGGGCTTCTAGAATTATGGCAAAATGAAAAACAATTTAGCAATGCTGCGGCTATCTACTCCACCTGGAAAGTTGGAGAAGTGGATTCTACTATGACGATCCAACGAGCGGCAAGAATCTTGAAAAATATTCCAAAAGGAAAAGAATATCGTATAGAGGTGTAAACGGTGCTGAAGATGGCAACTGGTTTGTAGAAAATAGTTACACTCCATTGAAGAAAGCTAAAAATTCAACTACGCTTTTTGTTTTGAACAAAGATACAAGTCCTGGCGCTTTGGTCGGAATAGATGAAAGATACTACAACATCGCTTATCCAGTCACAGTGGTGATCTATGAACTTTTCGATCTTCGGGAGCCCAACTTGGACGATTTGCTACCCATGAAAACCAGTTTGACTAGAAACTGTGTGGCAAATTTAGTTTTGGAATATTTCCAGGATTCGACAAGGGGCGGCAAATTAACTCCCAATAGGAGAGCCATCGTAGAGGATTGGGAAAAAGTATCCATACTCGAGGTTGCACTTTAGCCGATGTCCAGATTTTAGAAATTGAGTTTAAAAAGTCAATCGTGGTGAAGAGTATAGGTGAAAAAGATTTTTACAATTCAAAGGGGTCTAGCATTATTTTATATAAACATAATGGACATGCTTGGATAAATGCCACCAAGTATCCAAAGAGAAATTAAAGAGCTTGGTCACCTACCAAAGTACAGATCGTTTTGCAGCGAAGATCGCACTCAGTTTATGCTGCAAGACGGGATATTCTACAGGCCTGAAGGAACCCATAGAGAATTTTAGCAATATTGTAAAGATCTGTGCAATGATCCTACATTGGCTGAAAAAGTGATAGGCGAGTCTCATACAATCTTCACCATATCTCGGGAAAGAAACAATTGGAAACCTACTCCCAAATCTTTTGCCAATGACATGGAGTTATCATGGCGGCCTATGGAATACGGAATACGACGTAGGAGAATATGTTTCTTTGGATATGAAGCACTGCTATCCTGCTGCTTTTTGCGGAAAGGGAGACCCACAAATATCACGAAAAATACGGCCATCCGAACAATTTCCTGACAAGAGTGGCCTGTAATGGACCCCTACCAAAATATCTGCCAAATGGTTTTGCCAAAGTCAAAAAGTGGCGGTTTAAAGAAGATCTGCATCCCATCGTCTATGCTTGGTATGGAAAACATTTGCAAGAAAAGAAGTGGTGCCTATTCCGCTATTGCAATTTCTCCTAGGCGAAAACTTACTAGTAGAGTTGGAAGTTTCTACAGAGTGTATTTTGTCCATGTAGAGGCAGAAGGAAGAATGGTTTTGCAAAGATAAACACATGAACAGAATCGTAATGGGATACTATGAAGAGGTGGAAACTGGCTACAGGGCAAATAATCTAAAGTTGCGGCAGTTTAAAAAAGAAATTCGTGGGATCTCTCAGCAATACTAAATAGCAAAAATGCGACAGTATGTCCCTGGCTATGGGTACGAACTCTTTCTGCGAGAGAAGTGGCAGCCCGGAAACCAGATTATATTCTAGAAAATCTGTGGCCAATGTCGTCCAAAGAAGGTTGTTTGAAAGGCATAGGGAAGATTCCAAATATTCCAGTGCCCGTGATTTACAAACCGAGGGATACTAGAAAGCAAAATGTCCAAGTACAAGTGCCCCACACGGATATAGTCCTGCAGGATTTGGTCTCATACGATCGTGTATCTCTGCCCGTGGATATTGCAGAGAAAGTCGTCCGAGAGCCCGATTGGAGGTTGGGTTACGTTCTGACCATCCATTCCAGCCAAGGCTTGACCATATCCAACAGATTGTGACTCGTAGATGATTTTCTATGTTCTAATCTTGTCTATACGGCTGTTTCCCGTGTGGAACATTTTGGGCAACTCCAAAGAGCGCTGGGCCCGAAAATCCGCCTGGACGATACCCCAATAGAAATTGCCAAACAAAACATAGAGGACAAATTGGAGAACTATGCTGCGAATGACAAAAAAATAGTAGAGAATTCCTACTAGACGTAGAAGATGTGTGGGAAATGCGAGAGAAGCAGAAGAATAGATGCAAAGACGCTATGGCCGGGACTACGCGGCACACGATGCTCAGCAACTTTCTGTGGATAGGCTTTGTAACAAGAAAGGCCATATAGTGGGTAACGTTCGTTTGGTTTGCCTGGAGTGTAATAGGACGCGTGGAGCAGCAACCTATGTTAATTTCCACTTTGTTTCCATGCAGATCTATATATATAGTAGCCAGGATCTTCGTAGTTGTGCAAAATGTCCCGTTTGTCATAGTACTTTCCTGGTGGGGGCTTCTCCTGCATAGGATGTAGTACGTGATTTGGGATAGGTCTGTAGGCTTCATGGCGGATTCCATTGGTGTCGGTATAAAAAAAAACGTTTTAGCCATCTCTTCTTCGGCGATCTCCTTCTTAGCCTTTTTGATCATTTCTTGGTGCCAATGAAAGATAGGCGTCTCCCACAAGTATCCCAGACAAAAAGGCTCCGACAGCCATCCAAGAGACAATCTTTTCGGCATTGTTATTGGGCAACTCTCCTTCTTCCATTTGCTCCTCAGGTATATTAAGGCCTGGGGCAAGAATGACCACACCCCTTAGAAGTAAAGGGGTGGTCTACTTTCGTTTGGTTGTACCCGATAAGATTGAGTTCACTATATCTCATGTAGAGTCCACATTTTAACATTCTGGCAAAGATGGTTGCCATAGCGACGGAGCCTGTGACCTTTGATCTCAATTTCAAGAAAATATGGTATAAGGCTTCGGGAGGAAAGTAGAGCTCACAATTAAAACCGGTGGAACTAATAGTTTACCATATAGTTTTTCAGTCCAACTAGACATCGTGGAAAAGTATGTTAAATTCGTTGGAACTTGAGAGTATCAAATTTCATATTTTCCTTAATTGGCCTTCCTCTTAAAATTTCCAACCGTTCTAGTTGGACCAAGAAAGTATGCACTAACCCTGAATGAATTACAGTGAAATACCCGCCAAATTAAAGTTCTCTACCTTCCTCCTCGAGGCTTTTTCCAAATTTCCTTAAATTAAAGTTCAAAGGTCACATTACATGTTTCCAGGGAAACTGTCACTAGAAATTGTTAGCCTCGTGCCTTTATCGAATCTGTCAAAGTGTCACGAAAACGACTTACAAGCACGAAGAGATAGACCATCCCTTCTTGATTTGTGGCGGCCATTTTGGAAAAGATTGAGACCCAGGCCTTAATGTACCTGAGTCAATCTCTTCGGCCTCGATCTGCTAGCAATCTCTCTAACTCTTCTGCCTCGATTCTCTGCATTGTTTCAACTTCTTCTTCTAGTTTTTGCACCTTGACGCCAAGGTTATGCTGTTCGTCTTCCCCACCTTCTATCCTCGCCCTATTTGTGTGTATGGCCGCCAAAAGCTTTCTGCCCATTTCCAAAATCTGTTCCCCTTGTTTTTTGGCTCTTCTTCGTTTTTGGATGCTTCAGTGGCTCTCGTGGATCTTTCTTGTACCTATCTTGTATTTGGCTCTAATTCTCGCAAGGGGCATTTTCCCTGCCAAGTTTTGTATCTCTTGTATCTCTGTATCCGATAGGTAAGTCTTACCCATATACCAAAGGCGATACTATTTGAGTCGGTTTGAGTGCGATTGAAGTTCAACTTGAAGCGGCTTGGATCGGATTGAAGTGGTTTGAATGCGATTGGGTGGGATGGAAGTCCGTTTCCACACCGCTGCAGATGGCTCTTTCTCATGCAATGTCGAGAATACGAATCATAGCGCAACCACTGGTGACAACTGAAATTTCACAGTATATTTCACCTTGTTGATCGCATGGAGCTTTTTTTCTTATTGATATGATAACCTATGGAAACGGCAGTGAATTCTTTTCCGCACTTTGGGCATGGAATATTTCGTTTAGGTGCCATCCTATATATTATTATAGTATATTTCTATTGTCTAATACATACATACATACTTTATTTGAGACTCCCTTAACAGGGCTTTTCAGTCACAATACAATATAAAAATATATATAATCTAAATTACAGTAAAAATATAATATAATTTACAATTATAGGTTAATTTAATAAACCTTATCTTTATTAAGTAAACTATTAAAAACACTTCTCTTAAAATTCTGAATATTTTTGATATTTTGTAGATCTTTTGTAAGACTATTCCATGCACTGACACACATGCACTAATTGAACGGATGTTTTTTTAAAGACGAAGCCGGCCCCATGTTCAGCCCCCCTGCTGCATTTCCACAAGATCGAGAGTCCTTCGTTTCAGGGATATGGAGGGGAGTCGATATGCCTCTATTTCAGGGAAATAAAAGGGTGTTTGGCCCCTTTGTTTCAGGGATATCGTGGTCTGTTCAGCCCCCTGCTGCTTTTTGTTAATAACACTACCGATCTCGTACAAGTGCCTTTAAATATATGAATTAAGATTGTTTTGCTCTCGAGTACAACCACGTAATTGCATTCCCGCAAAAGGCAATTAATGTTCCACATCTATCTTCTATGAATTAAATGAAATATCGATTACCAATATTATCAATTTACATTCCAAGCATTCCATTCTGCTAACATCTTAGTGAGCGAGCGAGCGACACCCCAACCATCCCGATAACTCGTCCTACGCTTACGCGCATCCAAGAGTTAAAAAGGGTATGGAAAATCTTATATTTTGGTCTGAAATAGGGTCAGCGTTTTGAGACCCGGGCGGCACACGCCCACCCAAAATTCCTGGGAGTATGGAAATAAAGTCGTATAATTGTTACACTCGTTCTCAGTAACACGTGCAGGTTCGAAATTGAATTTCCAACGGAAAACGTCAATTTGGTGGATGTCACTCAACTATATTTCTATGGCAACACTGGTCTGCATGCTAAATAAAACGTCGCCATACAACTCCCAGATGTGGAGGAAACATAAATAGTGTAGGAGGTCAACGAAATCGTAAGTAATTTGATCGAGGCGACATAGGTAGAGATATGGCGGATACTAAGCCGAAAAACGATTGTTATTTGCTTGAATTCCTCACCGAAATGTCAGTCGAGAGTGGAGAGCATTGCCGATAATCAATGTCCTGAGAGTTTCCAAAAAAATATTTGCTCTGTCGAATGTTGTATCCATGCCTGGAGCTCGTCGAGGTAGAGCTCGAGGGTATTGCTCGATAAAACCTCTTATAAGGAGCATATCTGCAACTGGATGAATAAAAATAACTATAATTCTTTTTCCAAGACCTTTGAAGCTATATAAACAATCAGATTTCTTATACACAAACCGCTCGCTCACACATAAAGTTTATGCGATTTCCCAATTTTGATCTTATACACAAACCGCTCGCTCATGATCACACATAAAGTTTATGCGATTTCCCTATTTTGATCTTATACACAAACCGCTCGCTCACACATAAAGTTTATGCGATTTCCCTATTTTGATCTTATACACAAACCGCTCGCTCACACATAAAGTTTATGTGATTTCCCTATTTTGCAAACCCTTGGCTCTAAGCATGATTACTCTCCATCTAAGCGACTTTGGGAAAGACTTTGCCATGTTTACAAAATGCTAGTTTCCCGAATTTACTCACACAACGGTTCACTTCAAACTCCATGGAAACCGTTTGATTGACATCTACCAGAAACGACTTCGAAGTCAGGAGTTTCGTTTCGAACCTGCACGTGTTATTGAGAACGAGTGTAATATTTAAAAGGCTAGTTATGAAGTTATCTTCATATTAGCGACTCAAATGCAACCAAGGTACAATTGCCCGTACGTACGTCATTTGGCGTCAGCGGGCCGGAAAAAGCCGTCCGACCCTGCTCGATTTTTGCTGTTGTTTTGCCATTTGAAAGTAGTCGTATGATAACAAAAAACTTAACTGAGTAAGGTTGGGCTGGACAGGAAAATATTTGGCTCTCGGTCATTTTTGCGGTGCTCTCGGTCCGTACGTCGTTACCCACAGGCAACTCAATCAATGGGTTTGTGAAAATATGACTGTGAGAAGGTATGTGTGGGGTTTTATAAATCCTTTCAAATTGTGTATAATGTATAAATAAACATACCTTTTCACTTCCATATTGTTTCCTTTGTGGTTCGTCTTCTCTTGGAACCATTTTAGGTTTCTTTTAGGTGTTTTCATCCACCTCGGCTCACCACCTAAGAATGAGAAAAGGCTGGAATCTTCCGAGGACTTCTGCCACAACACTTACAATCTTCACCTCCAAAATCTCGCTTTTCGTCATCGAGATGTTACGAAACTCCTGTCGTCATTTTATTCTGGAAAAAATCGAATGCTTTTTCCCGACCTTCGACCAACTTCAAGGCTCCACACTAATGAAGTTGGACACCAAGCGCCAACCGTTATGGCCGTTGGACACCGTTGGACACCAAGCGCCAACCCGATGGCACTACTGCACAAGAGGAGGCTTTGTCTGCTATGGAGAACTGCATTGGTGATCTCAGGAAGTGGATGTTCCAGGATAAACTTAAAATCAATGATGATAAGACTGAATTTTTAATAATAGGTTCGAAAAAAATCCACACTAAACTCAATGATGGTTGTCATATACGGGTTGGCAGTACTGTCTTCCCTTCGCCTGTTGTCAGAAACCTAGGGTCGTGGTTCGATTCGCATTTAACAATGTCCACCCAAATCACTAAGTCTTGTAGTGCCTCATTCTTTTATCTTCATAATATTAGACGTATTAGCAAGTACCTCAGTCAGGATAGTCTTACTACATTAGTTCATGCTTTTATTACCAGTAGGCTGGACTATTGTAATAGTTTACTATATGGTTTACCAAACACTGAACTGTCCAAACTACAAAGGGTACAGAACGCTGCTGCCAGACTTATCACTTCTACTTCTCGATATGATCATATTACACCTGTTCTCTATGAACTTCACTGGTTACCCGTTAGATTCCGTATTAAGTTTAAGATTATTTTAATTACTTTTAAAGCATTAGCTGGCCAATCTCCACAGTACATTAGAGACCTTATTACGATTAAGAAACAGCCGCGCTATCAATTACGCTCAAATAATGGTGTTCTACTGAAGATCCCTAGTGGGAGGCTTTTGCGTTCATTCGGTGATAGATCTTTTAGCGTGGCGGCTCCGACTCTATGGAACGCTCTACCACAATATCTGCGCAATATTCAGTCGCTTAGTCTTTTTAAATCTTCACTTAAAACGTATCTTTTTAAGTTAGCTTTTAATTTATAGTCTTTTTATAATAATTTTAATTGAGATATTTTAATGTATTTAATTAACTTGTAATTTTTTTTAAATTTTTTTTTTTTATTATTATTATTATAATTTTTTTTTTTTTTTTTTATTTCTTAATTTTTATTATTCCTTTTGTAGTAATTGTAATGTAATGCGCTTTTGATCATTTTATGCGAAAGGGCGCAATAGAAATTATAATAATAATAATAATAATAATAATAATAATAATAATAGTTATCGTGCAAGACAACCAGCGCTCGAGCCTCGAGTTTGTCGAAAGTCGCGAAATAGTATTCAATTTTTTCCAGAATGAGGGATCGCTGGATCCTAAAATTCAGGCAGGGCTTGGTTCATTTATCATTCTAGTGACGACAGGAGTTTGGTGACATTTCAATGACGAAGAGAGAGATTTTCGAGGTGGCTTGAAGGTGATTGTGGCAGAAGTCTTCGGAAGATTCCAGCCTTCTCTCATTTTTAGGTAGTGAGCAGAGGTGGATGAAAAACTCCTTAAAACACGCTAAAATGGTTCCAAGAGAAGAAAAACCACAAAGGAAACAACATGGCAGCGAAAAATGTATGTTTATTTATACATTATACACAATTTGAAAGGATTTATAAAACCCCACACATCTTCTCAGTTATATTTCACAAACCTATAGATTGGGCTGCTTGTGCATAACCTCGAACCAAATATATTCCCATCCGGATCTCCCACTCAGTCAATAAGTACCTAATCTACCCAGGCTACGGATTCATTCACAGAGTGATGGGTTTTACAAAGAGTATCATAATTGCGGATTACTTGGTAATCATATACTACTTTAATCTTCGGTAATACCGGAAAAATGAAAGCAAAGCAATATTAGTATTTTTTACAGAATCAGACTTTTTGCCGTAACATTCGGAAATTTTTCGGAAAAATACTGACTGACCAAAACACGACTGTGAACAACTTTACGTACTTCGATTTGAAGTTTGTTTTCGAATTAGAGCTAGTCAAATTCCTAATAGTGCAATTCCAACCCAACCGTGCAATTTGGGATTAATTGCCTCCTCTCAGCCAATCAGAATCGAGAAATTGTGTTAGGTACGATTACCTTGGAAAAAAATAATAATTTAAGTTTGAAAATTTCCTAGTTCTTTTTTCATTTCCCAGCACCAACCACAAATCAACTTAGATCTTACCGACCAAACCACCCAGCAGATATAAGAAACGCATAATTTTCGAACAACAGGACTAAGACACTCGTGTAAACGAAACGGCTGTTTAATAATCTAAAATCTGACAGATTTAACTCTACAGTATACAAAACTACATGTACTCTATAGCTCCATGCTAGCCAGAGGCCAAGTCAATCAAACTTCTACACGTGTACTTTACAAGTCTGGCCATTGTTTCATCGTTTGGAAAAGTTATCGATATTAGCCCCTGGCCTCAAAACCAATTTGGCCTTTTGAAGAAAATCGTCACGTGGTGATATATCACTTCAATAACAAGTGAATCGAGCTCATGATCCCATGGGAAAGGCTTTACTTCTTCATAAACGCACTTTTAGAAAGATCGACAACCGATTGAAGGTGCACGGAAAACAGCATTTACAAATACATGGTCATTTTTGCCACCAGTAAAACCACGTGATGACATTCCTGCAAAAGGCCCATTAAAAGTAATACGTTTAAAAGTAACTATTTGTAATAATGATTTGCAGTAATCACTGGTGTAATAAGTATTTAGAACAAAGGACTGTGACGACATTCAAGTCGTTACAAAAGTGGCTTTATTTAATTTTGTGGGGTGATGAAGAACGATTTTCAATCCAAATTGAAACATATTATAACTCGCAAGTCGACGCAAGTCAATGCAAGTTTCCGACTTGCATTTCGTTTGGCCAACCACTTGCGGCGACTTTGACGAGCTCAAATTGACACGCAAGTTGACACAAAAGAGATAAAGAAAAACATTTATCAATGAAATTTATGGGGGATTTGAACTAAACAATGGAAATGGCTTTTGACGGCTAAACTTGAGAGTCTGGTTGGCCACCTGTCCGCAAGCAAGTTCATTGCGTTTTTACTTGCGAATTGCTCCTATGATTGGCTCAAGTTTTGGTTTTACGACACTTAAGCGAAAACCGCTCTTTCAATCATGTAATAATTAGTTTTTTTTGCTAAAAGGCGTGGTGACATGGTTCTGCGCATGTCTGGAATCAGTGTTCGATTGGTGGCTGTTAATTGGCTTCAAACAGTTAAAGTCCCCTCCCTTAATGCTTGATTGAAAGGATACGAAATATTTTCCTTGAAGACTGGATCTACGCAAAGTTTGTTAATCATTTTAATTTGCACATTTACTTTGATTTCACCCTTTGAAAATCACTGACAATAATGTTGTTCCGACCCGGAACATAAATGCGTGTCCCTCACCGTGACACAGTTCTTTAAAGTGCCCATGAACCCAATTTTTTATTTTAGATATCAATTCTAAATCAAGTGAATAGTAGAATGGTAAAATATATTTTGCTTTGAATGCAGTGCCGCTGAGTTAGAGTGGTTTTATTTAACCCGTGAAATAGATAGTAGCGTATTACACACTATTACACTCTAATTCTTTTGTTCTCTAGTGTTTATCTTGGTATTACACACTAACTAATAGTTTCCGTTTCACGGGTCAAGTAAAATCACTCGAAGGTTTTAATATCCAAAATGCTAATTACATGACGTCAGGGGAGGTATCTGCAATCACTTCTTAGTGGTTGTGAATGAGCGTTTCTACTGATATAGGAAAACAAATTTCTAACATCATTTTATTTCAACCATGGGTATAACACTGATAATATGAAAAATTTGTTTAATTGTAACAAAAAAAATTGTATAATAATACATGTAGATGCCTCCCCTGACGTCACGTAATTAGCATTTTGGATATTAAAACCTCCTTAACTCAGCGGCACAGCATTCAAAGCAAGATATATTGTACCATTCTACTATTCACTTGATGTAGAATTGATATCTAAAATAAAAAAAATAAGGTTCATTGGCACTTTAACTATAGTTGACCAAAATTACCCCTTGACACCCAAACAGGCCTTTCCAGTTTGAAATCCCAAACCCAAAAAGTGCCTGCAACAAATGAACAATCAAACTGTAACAGTAAAATATATATACAAAATATCATATCCAATTCATTACTTATCATGATATATAAATACGAACTGCTTTTCACTTACGAAGGAACTAGGAGTCTTGAATGAGTCTCTAAAGCCCGATTACACGACAAGCATTTTGTCACGGCACTCCTAACTTGGGCACGGCACTCCTAACTTGGGAACGGCACTCCTAACTTGGGCACGGCACTCCTAACTTGGGCACGGCACTCCTAACTTGGGCACGGCACTCCTAACTCCGACGTCTGTCCAAACATGCGGGTCGAAAGTACCTTTTCACGGGGTCTCAGAACCAGGCCCCTAGATTTTCAGGTACGCATACCCAGAACATTCCATTCACACAACAAAAATGGATCAATCACGGTTTCTTGGAAACCCCCACCCCTCCCCCACACTTCACCCTAACCTTTTATGGTTAATCATTAATAGAACGATGCATATCCATGGGAGGGATGGGTGAGTAGTTTCCCAGAGTCCTGCCAAAACAAATTGGCATGTGTCCCTAAAATTTTGGAGTGCCATGCCCAAAATGCTTGCTGTGAAAATCATACTTATGGCATGCTTCAATATCCTACAGTATGCAGCCTGGCTTCCGAGATGGGTGACTCTAGATGCCACATGACACACTCACGGATCTTGGCAATCCCTTTATGTAGGACGACACGATTTTTTTACCAAAAATACAATAGAATACAACACAATACAATTCAATACAATAGAATACAATTTGGTAGCAATTCGTGTCGTCCTACATGAAGGGACGGCCCGGATCTTCAAGCATGGTCTTCTAGAGAACTCAACAAATCTTCAGTGTGATAGCGTCTAATCAGTGTTTTTTTTAGAAATAATTTTGCCTTTCCCTTTTTGAAGGCCAATTATTTTACTTAAATAAGGCAGTTAACAATTAAAGCAAATAACTGCTGTACTAAACACCTATGTTTTTCCAAAATTGACCTATGCTTGTTTCTATCCACTTCAATGCCTCGTTGATGTTGTATTGTGCTAAGCCATTATATGCATTCCAAGCAATAAATGTATTAATCTTGTATTTAGGACCTGTTTACAAGAAGGGAGATTGACTATAGTGCTAGGACCAGCAGCATTGTTGTAGAACACCACAAAGACAGAGTTATGATGGCCATCTTGGATGATAATCTAAATCTTGATCATCCAAGATGGCTGCCGAAACTTGTCTTAAATAAAGTGAACATTATATCCATTGCATTTGGTTTCACTGCAAGTCCCACTAAATTGAATTTCTGAACAGACTTTATAAAGCCAAAAACCTTTGACTTGGCACAAATTTGTTGATTTTCGTGATTACGTCTGAAACATGTGAAGGCATCTGTTACTCGTGAGCATATACCTGAAATTTCGTGTAGACTTAATTTATTATTATTATTATAATAAATTAGGGACATCTTCAAAATGTTATAGGAACTGCTTTATTGGACATATAGTTTAGTATTTAGATTATTTGATGACGTCACATGCACATCAAGAATATGACCTGCTGTGGTCATGTCAGCATCAAGGAAAACGTGCACAATTCATTAGCACCTATTGTTCTTATTCACCTTCGTTGCTTTCTTTTCTCGTACTTGCATTCATTTTACAACAGCAGGCTTACTATTCATTTTGTCAAACGGTTTCAACATCGGTTCAACATTAATTTTGTTTAAGCTGATCTTGAAACCGTTTGAAAACATTGTTGAAAGGTGTTGGAAGATCATTAAGACACTGAAAGCCATTTCAAGCAGTTTCAACAAATGATGTACCGATGTTGACACCATTTGACCAGGCTTCAGAGTGATTGCAATGGCCGATTGCAATAAACCTGTAAAACAAATGCAAAGAAACAAAATAAAATAAAATATTGCACGGCTCATTTGTATTATCTTAGGAACTGATTTACAGGTTTATTGCAATATTTATACAATGTTCATTGTGCAATCTAACAATTTTTTGAAATAGGTGTCTCTATTTGGGACTACGGCCTTGTTTGTATCATCCTTAATTAATACACTTCTATTAATAATTCTACTATTATACTCAGAGTTTTGCAGTGACCGAGGTGTCTCTGTTCTTCAGCACTGATTGTACTCGTGTGATGCCTTCCATCATCCCCGTTGTTGTAATCCTGAAGGAGAACATACATTCATCAGGGCCCAGTTGTTTGAAGCCCGATTAATAATCCAGGATTAAGAGTAAACATTGGTTTGAATTTGTAACTTGTTGAATACTAATTTGGGGATAAAAACTTGTGTGATGAGAAATGAGTGGTACATTCCTAACTGATAGTTCTGATACCCGCAAAATTAGCTCCTCCCCCTTAGTTACTGTTGCTATGTTCTCCCCCTTAGTTACTGTTGCTATGTCCTCCCCTCTTAGTTACTGTTGCTATGTCATCCCCTCTTAGTTACTGTTGCTTTGTCATCCCCTCTTAGTTACTGTTGCTATGCCCTCCCATCTTAGTTACTGTTGCTATGTCCTCCCCTCTTAGTTACTGTTGCTATGTCCTCCCCTCTTAGTTACTGTTGCTATGTCCTCCCCTCTTAGTTACTGTTGCTATGTCCTCCCCTCTTAGTTACTGTTGCTATGTCCTCCCCTCTTAGTTACTGTTGCTATGTCCTCCCCTCTTAGTTACTGTTGATTTAATGCTGATTTTTGTACCCACAAATTTACAGGTGTTTAATATGGTAGGCACTCCCTCAGATTCTTTGGACCGTACCTATGGGCTAAATTCAGACCACAAGTAAGAACTTCAACATCTCTTCAGAGCTTTAGAAACAACATTAGAAAACTAGACTTGGTTGACCTTGTTGATAGTAATTCATGTAAAGACTGTGGTACGTGTAATAGCTAATAACAACATGTAAATTCCAAATTTCTTTTTTAGACCCTCTTGATGTAAGCTAACTCACCTTATATTATTATTATTATTATATTTTATCTGTGGATATATATATATATATATATATATATATATAATCAAAATCAAATTAGTATTAGAAATTTAGCATTTAAGATATTTAGCATTACCACTAGTATTAAGCCTTTATCTGTAGTCATTTAAATTATTAGAATTAACTTAGTATTAAGACTGTATTATGACTAGGACTTTCTTAAAATTTGTATATATTAATTCTAGTGTCCCCAATTAGTAAAGCACTTGTGCTCTGCTATAAGCCTCGACAACTAAATAAAGTTGTAATTATTATATTATATTATTATTATTACTGTTGCTATGTCATCCCCTCTTAGTTACTGTTGCTAGGTCCTCCCCTCTTAGTTACTGTTGCTAGGTCCTCCCCTCTTAGTTACTGTTGCTAGGTCCTCCCCTTAGTTACTGTTGCTATGTCCTCCCCTCTTAGTTACTGTTGCTATGTACTTCCCTCTTAGTTACTGTTGCTATGTCCTCCCCTTTTTAGTTACTGTTGCTATGTCTCCCTCTTAGTTACTGTTGCTATGTCCTCCCTCTTAGTTACTGTTGCTATGTCCTCCCCTCTTAGTTACTGTTGCTATGTACTTCCCTCTTAGTTACTGTTGCGATGTCCTCCCCTTTTTAGTTACTGTTGCTATGTCTCCCTCTTAGTTACTGTTGCTATGTCCTCCCCTATTAGTTAGTGTTGCTATGTTATCCCCTTTTAGTTACTTTTGCTATGTCCCACAAGCCATACATTTTAACCCAAGAAAATTCAACCTTAATATGGCAAAAACGTTTTATAAGCCCAGGGTTTATAACTGGGATTATACGGTACTATATTGAAAATATTATACAAAACATAATCCTACTCACACTTCATCCATCTCAATGTCATTATCTGAGTCCTCTTGGGATACATATAGGTATGGGTTATGAGGGGCTGGGCGGAACTTATACCTGTTATAACAAGATCATAACTGAGTTATCTTGGGATACATATAGGTATGGGTTATCAGGGGCTGGGCAGAACTTATACCTGTTATAACAACATCAGAACTGAGTTATCTTGGGATACATATAGGTATGGGTTATCAGGGGCTGGGCGGAACTTATACCTGTTATAACAACATCAGAACTGAGTTATCTTGGGATACATATAGGTATGGGTTATCAGGGGCTAGGCGGAACTTATACCTGTTATAACAAGATCATAACTGAGTTATGGTTTGTCCAAGATGATAGGAAAGAGTTACATTTTTTCTAACAATGCAAGTTGTATTGTTAAGCTGCACTGCAGGCTAACTATGGAACAGCAGGCTTGCTGTCCTAGAGCAGATTTCGTATGAGGGGGAGAAAAAATGTGGCATGTCTGGAGCCTTACCATAAACCATACTGTGGCTTTGCCCTACCGTAACTCTGTAATTTGATTGGAGTTTTATTTTCCAAACTTGGAAATGCCCTGGTGTGCATTAATTGCAGATTTACATAATAATATAACAAAATGTATTGTGCAAGTCTAAGTACAGAAGGTTCAAGAATGGTGTTTACCACCAAATTTACAAACCCTAATTAGACACTCAACTTACCCAGTCAAAACAAAGAAAACATAGGTTGCTACATTCTTGAAGAACTGTGTTAAAAAGGAAACATTGAAATGAGATGACACTACGATTGGCCGTTTTCATCGTCATGACCCTCCATCACAACATTGGTTTGCATTGATAAAATCAATTAACATTTTGGTCCTTGTAGAAATACCAAAAATACACTTATAACCCAAATTTTGGAACATTAGATTATTTCCTAACGGAGCTGTAGGCCAATGAATGTACAACAATTTTACAGAACTTTCTATGCGGCCGCCATCTTGGTGTCCCTCTCTGATCTGGGACACCAACATGGTGGCCATAAAACGAAAATACAAAATATAAATAAATAAAGCTCAATTTCCCATCAATATCATTGGGTTTCACTTCAAAACTCTTTGAATGCAACTTTTATCAAGTTTAAAAATGACAGACTGACAAAGTACTTGGATTTTTATGCCTTCTGGAAAACACGCTGGGTCGTTCTGTCATAAAATTCTAAATTTATTTATGCCAGAACAATAGACCCTATTGAAGTGAAATTTTCTGTGTAGACTTTTATTACCGATCTCTAGAATATATACAAACAGCTTTGTAGGACTTATATTTTCAATTTTAGATTTTTGATGATGTCACATGCAAACCAAGAATACAATTCAGTACCATACTTATTGTTTAATAAGGTTCAGTGATGCAAGCATGATATGAGTATAGATGTATCTAAAGCAGGACTACAAAAATTGTCCGGTAACCTGGGGCAACCAAAATTTGGGCCATGCATAATTCAATGTATTTTTAATAAATTCCAGACCACTTCATGCACAATTTAACATCCAAGCAGGTGATTGGCTAATGACAGTGACATCCAAGCAGGTGATTGGCTAATGACAGTGACATCCAAGCAGGTGATTGGCTAATGACAGTGACATCCAAGCAGGTGATTGGCTAATGACAGTGACATCCAAGCAGGTGATTGGCTAATGACAGTGCTTTATTGGTGACCACAGCACGCTGTATGCTTAGTTGGAATATTAAAAGTTAGAGACTTTATGTTTGTGTTTTATGTACAAATACAGGCACTTGCTGACTGTACGATGAACTCAACATTTCTTCATACTGCATTCAGCTTTTGGACTCATGCACTATTCATTATTTTTTATTCATCGTACAGTCAGCACATGCCTGTATTAAAATTTTGCCAATAAAACATGCATGCCAATCTCTAACCCTTAACTAAAGGAACTAACCTCATCAAACCACATATACTGGAATGGTACTGTAATCTGAAATGGAATAACAACAGTTGAAATAGTTATTACAAATTTTCAACAGGTAGATTTAGTCCGAGTGCCATGACCACTCTAGAAATATTCATAATTCTTTCCTACCTTCACAAGGTATACTATTATCCTGGTGAAGTAGATGTAGCAGACAATCTGAAACAAGAAATACACATGATGATACTGGAAAATGAAGTATCATTTTATTGCTTTAATAATTTGACCCTCTTTTGGCGCCGAAATTGAAAGTTTCTCTGTTCAGTAACATGAAAGAGATGGCGAAGCCGGAGCCGACCGACAAGCCTCCATTTGGACTAAATCGTGTGTTTGGACCTTTGCTTGACCCTGATAATGATAGTATGCAGTATTAACGGATCTGATGCCGAATGGAAGGAAAGAAGACTTCATAAACTGCAATACATGTATATTTAGGTTTTTACAGGCGAGATGTTTGAGGTACCATTCCAAAATTGACGAGGCCCAAATGGTGGGAGAATCGAACCAGAGTTGTTTGGTTCAAAGAGAATCAAAGACCAAGTTGTTGTTTCAACAATTTTTGGTCATTTATCAAGAGCACTGAGATGAGCACTGAGTGTTGCCAGCGATGTGTTTAGCTTTGGAAAAGTTGTGGAGACAATTTTTAAAAAGTACGCCTTCAGCGAGATGCCGGATATACTCTCTCGCTTCATTTGGCCTTGCCCACACGAAAAGGCCAACTAGCACTGAACTAACGGCTGGGCTTGGCTGAAGAGAAATTTCAACACAAACCACAAGTTGAGATCAACAAATTTCTCGGCTAGTCCCTAGAGCATTCGTACAGTAGCTGCCATACATAGTAGAACTGAACTCTGTCAATGCAATGCAATGCTCTAATGGCTGAATAGGTTCTTTGGTCATTTTTACAATCAGTTCATTATTAATAGGTCTTTGGTGGTTGGTCATCTGTACATGTATTTGTTTTGTTTTTTAACAATAGCAAGCTTAGAGCAAAATTATTTGATTCAGCCCACGTGAAAACTCACGTCAACGCATATTGAGGTTTTGAAACTACGTCAACTAGCTCAGCCTTTCGAATGATTTCTAGTACTCTTAGAAGAAGCCAGTCGTAGTCACTGAAATATGCAAGATTAGCTTGTAATTCGTTCTAAATGAAAAAGTTCCAAATTCGTTGATGAATATGTAAGATGATTGAGGCATTTTTAGTGGCGGTACCTCGATCGTATCAGTAGACTTTTTAAAATGAATACTGAACTTGATTAAAGACTACCGAGCCACCGGGTGGCCATTTTAAAAACCGTAAATTAGACTGTGATTGTTCAGTTATTGCTTTCTTGACAGATATGGATTAGCTCTGGTGCCAAAACTAACACCCTGGTTATGACAGTTCTATGCTAAGAATTTGATCTAAAGTTTGACCCCTGCCGATGTTGGTCGACTGAACCGACGGACATCGGCAGGGTGCCAGTTATTCAGAACTGCATAAAGCTCGTCATGAATGATGGTTAGCAATGCTGAACTGTGAGCAATACATGGTGAACTGGAAGTCAAATGAAAGTTCTCATTCACGAGTCACTACATGATCAAGGGGTACCTTTGATTCTGTTGAATATGTAATGTGAACTCACCATTACATAGAAGTGTCTAAAAAGCTTCAGTTTGACCAAGTTTATAGCAGCTGTAGAGAAGAAAGAACAATGTTTTGGTATTTCTTTATATTTCTTTTTCTAAATCATGAAGAGACTACAATAATTATTACAACTAGGTGCATGCAGCCTCATCCAGCCAGCAAGGTACATGTACATGCACTGCTCACCGGGTAGGTTGTAATCAATACAAAACATTGACTGCCAGCAAGGTACATGTACATGCACTGCTCACCGGGTAGGTTGTAATCAATACAAAACATTGACTGCCAGCAAGGTACATGCACTGCTCACCGGGTAGGTTGTAATCAATACAAAACATTGACTGCCAGCAAGGTACATGTACATGCACTGCTCACCGGTTAGGTTGTAATCAATACAAAACATTGACTGCCAGCAAGGTACATGCACTGCTCACCGGGTTGGTTGTAATCAATACATTTTAACATTGACTGTATCACATACCTTTGCCATCAGTCTTTGATGCTTCTTGTAAATGTCGTATGGACCTTAGAGTAAATCACACATAAACCATTGAAAAAACATTATCTACTTAAGCAATAGACCACACATTTCAATGTGTTTACTGGCTAAATAAAGCATGCAGGGCATTGGGAGAACAAGAAATGCTTGAAAATCACAGGCCAAAGGCGTGTGATTTTCAAGCATTCCAAGTGTTCTCCCAACATCCCAAGTGCTTTATTTTGCCAGTAAACACATCAAAATGTGTGGTCTATTGCTTTTATGAATATATAATTATATAACTACGACACAACGCAAGCAGGCATGCCGATTTCTATGTGTTTACAGGCACAATAGACCATAGATTTTTGAGTCTATAAGCCAATCCGAGTGCTCGTACTATCTGGGCTATATTATAACTTGTATTGGTTAGCTTTAAATTCATACATGTAGTTGTAGTTTTGAGGGACATTTCAAAAACCCTGAATTTTAATGTAACCTGAAACAACCATAGAAGTTGATCAAGTCAGGACCCAGCTAAACCACAGATCGAATTGGAATTTAGTGTGTTGGTTTTTCTGGAGGGAGGAAAACCGGAGCACCTGGAGAAAAACCCTCAGAGCAAGGATGATATATCAACAAACTCAACTCACATGTGGCAGTGAAAATGGGAATCAGAGTTGAAGCGAAGTGCTTACCACTTGTGCCAGTAAAACCGTCCCTGACTCCCCTAGCATTTAAAAAGTAAACTCTAGCTCGATAAATACATGTATGGGATGGAATGTTTGACAACCAATCCTTGGTCATTAATGGCGCACTGTCAATCAAATTGAATCTCAAGGTTTCTTTAAAACAAAACTATAAAAATAACACCCTGAGATAGAAGAGAAATACCATGTGAATATCCTGATAACTTTTTTGATCAAGGATGACAACGATTAATTAAAAGTGGATTACAAAAGCTGCTACAAAATATATTTCTACAAACTTGATTTTGGTTGTTCTAAATATTTATTTCTCTTATAAGAAGTATTTTCATCCCCTCAAATCTTTGCCACCTTCATCAAAATTGTCTCATTTTCTCCAGTATACATGGAAAGCATACTCTGCTAATCTGAGTAGTTATTGTTGTATTTTGTCATGAGAAAGTTTATTTACCTTCTAGTTCTAGTTATCCTTTAAACAGGGTAACTTAAGAATTATAAAATGTAATTTTCAACAAGGCCCCAAAAGTAGGAAAATAAACAAAGTTAGACTATAAAAATGTTACACATACTATTAAAATCTTATAGCTAATAGATACTAAGATATATAATAATAATTAAAATACTAGAGAATATCATTAATTGAAATACTCACCACACAACAGGGAAAAGAATAGCTCCACAACACAGCAAGTCAACAAGGATAAAAAGCTCTTTGTAGGAAAGATTAAGGAAATATCTGACACTTAAAAAAACCAATATGTGAATATGATAATCTTTGTACAACTAACAAATAGAGGATGGTTCTCCAGGTTCTATAAAAAATACTGCACTTGCAAGATAAGCCACACCTTTTTACCAGAAATCTTCATTCTAAATCAGGTGAGAATATCTAGAAAAGCCTCCAAAAAATTTCATTAATTACCAAAAACATTTCTCACAGTGTTGCTGTTGGATTGTAACTTCAACTGATAATAAGTTCCTCAAAAAGTGAGAACATACTGCATGCACATGATAAATGGTCCACTGTTTCTTCACTGTTTAGTGCTGCATTAATAATAGTTTAGTGTTATTGTTGTTGTTCTTGTAAAAGAAAAAGGATATCCATGTAGCATACTGGATCTTAGCTTCCTCAGTTGAGTCCATCACAATCTGAGCAGTGTTGGCCAGGATCTGAAGTTCAAAAAGAAAACTGTCTCCATATTTTTTTTGAACAAAATGAAACGTTTATTGGAGAAATAATTTGCCACTGAAACTGTCATTCTTATATGACACAACCACCCTCTAAAACAAACAACATATTTACATGTAGCTATACATTTTGAATTGGGCTTCATTACATTATTTTGTACATTGAAGTGAGGCATTTGGGTCAATACCAATTAAACTACTATTTGTAGACATGACTGTAATATCTGCTATTGAGGAGAAGTAAAAAAAAGTTCCTAAAGTTCTGTAACAACAGCTGACATTATATATTATACAGATGCACATGAGAGGAGAAGTAGAAAAGTTTCTAAAGTTCTGTAAGAGCAGCTGGTGAGTTTCTTTATTTACAGATTACACGAGATTTCCCTATATTTGCCAGACTCACTTGAAGTGGAATAACAATCATAAAGATCTTCTTGTCTCTGTCAGACAACACATGCTTGACAAAGAAGTACCCAGTGCCAATAAGCACTATGGTAGTAAACAGCAGGGCTCCCTTCAACCTACAAACATTAAAACCAATAGATTGATGAGTTACATTAGATTAATATTAGATTTACTAATCAAATAAACCAGGCAAATAAATAGGGTTAGACCATTAGATCAATACAACAGTAATTTAGTTACAAGGACAGTAATTATGTGCCTTCACGAAAACCTCAAATGGAAGGAAACAGAAAGCAATCGGACCAGCATCCTGTCATGTTGAACATGATAATCGGACATTTTTACAAAATGATCAGTCATAGCACTGTCCAACAACACTGTCCAACAACACTGTCCAATGTCCAACAACTGTCCACTGTCCAACAACACTATCCAATGTCCAAGAACTGTCCACTGTCCAACAACAATCCGAATCCCTGTAAGGAAGGAGCCCAGTCATCCTAGACATGGCTGAACTGAAGAAGCTGAGTTGGAGGTTCTGTGCCTGGGGCTGAGTGTAGGGTCAGTGCTTGAGAGCTTGGTTGCCATGGCAACACTGGTATACAATGGCATATCCATGACGTGGTTCTTCATCCACTGATGGGCCTATGTTTTAATGTCCTTATCCGAGAAGATGTGAAGGTCTAACCATTTGCAGCTCGAGAATAAAATTGCTTCACAAAGACTGCACTTCCTACTCAGTTATTTTAAGATCCCGAGTGTTGGTCTGGCTGGGGTTTGACCCGTCGACCTCCCAACCAGTAGTGCAACTGATAAGTGATCACAGCACAGTGAGCAAAAATGACCAAGTAAAAGATGCAGACACAGGATGAGGTGTTGACCCAGAGCTGCCTGGATACCACACAGCCCACATACAGCTGATGGACACTGGAATATTTATTCTTGCCTAAATTGAATTTAGTCTTGAATAAAATATAGCTTATGACTTAACTAGACTGTGCATAAACAGACTTTAGCTACACGTATTTAAATCAAATCTGTAAAGGCACATACAGATGGTGTTTACAGTACAACTACTGAAACTAGAGCCATTTAGACAACAAGAACTAAACACATTGCCAAACACAAATAAAGCATTCCAAAGTATCAATCCTAACTAGTATATCCATGTGATTTGCTTCATTGAAACGCCTTGGACTTCAAAACTAATACACCAAAGTTTCATATCAGAGTCACATGATTCTTTGGGCTCGACATTTCACTCGCATTTGTAACCCCCATAGAATCCTGTGACGAGGATAAGAAATGGCTTCTACTACTCATTCATTATTACATGGAGGTATGTTTTATGTAAGCATTGTTTCTATTGTTTGTATTTAAGAGTATTCTTGGACTATTGTGTATAGTTATCCCGGTCATGGATTCTTCTTTTTGGGACCGCAGAATTGAACAAGCGATTCAGTAGTGTAGTTGTTTAGGGAGTGAGCTAGAAATCTATGTTTCTGGAAGAGTTGGTTCGAATCCCGTTGTAGGCAGATTTTTTTCTTTCGATGTGACTTCACTTCTCTACTGTCGACACGTTAGTTCCCCAGTTATTATGGACAGGACTTAAATATTTCAAAGTACTAGGGCTTAAATGAAGTGGTGCTGATAGTATTCTAGGGCGGTTTCAAAGTACGGCACATGGTACAAATCCAGCCGTGGGATTGGTGGTTTCCCTCATGAATAATTAATGAGTAGTAGAATACTGGATCGAAGCTTGAGCAAGTTGAAATGCTATTGTCTTGTAATCAACACTGATTGGGTCAAGTAACCACAAATTGGAATGCTTTGTTTTTATTCTGTAATGTGATTCGTTCTGGTTGGCTAAGTAGCCCCAGTTTAACTAGTGGCACTGTAAAAAGGAAATATTTAAATATAGTGCACGATGTAATGGCAATAAGACACAGCAGTCAAACTAATTAAATAAATTTAAATTACATTTCAATACAGCTTGGGATGAAGCCAATGAGAATAAATTTCGTATTTAAAGCTGATTCAAACTTACAAATGTGTAATGTAGTAAAGCACAGCCCATGAACGGCTAGGTTTCCCTTCACTGCCTATAAAATGGTAGTTCACCTAAAGGGAAACAAATATGCCAAAAGTAATTATTAACTGGCTACCTAAGTCAAAACTTCCTCTCAGTCAAAATGAAATCAAAAATACCCTGTGGCTTAAAGCAGTCAAATACAAATGTATGGTAACATTAAAATGTTAAAAGCTTGGAATATTTCATGTAGTGAAGGTTGGTGATCCTAAATACATACCAGTATGGACCGAGCAAACAAGTTTAATAAGATGTTTATAATCGAAGGCTTGTGTGCAAAAACTAATTCATTGAAGATTTGAGTTCTCGATTTCGATGGGCTTCTTTAGCTCCAAAATATTCACAATTCGCTTCCCCTGGAGACGCAACTCTATGTAAATCTCCAGCGATTACAAACCGCCTTTTAGTCAAACAGTTCTTCATTAAACCATGAGTTAAGCCGGCGACTTAATGATGTCCAACGGCCCTTTACACAGAGTTGCTTTTTCAACTGTGACAACTTTACCCTCTCTACCCCCTTCTCTCATCCCTATTCCCTCACCCTTCCTGTTTGATGTCTGGGTGCAAATACCCACACTAACAAAAAAAACAAAAAAAAATCATGTTGTTCCGTTGTTCCGCGGGAATAAGGAAAAAATCCGAAGACAACAATCCTAAAACGGGCAGCATATGACAACGATTGAGCACATGCGCAACAATTTTGTTTTTCTAAACCTCTCCCCCCCCCCCCCCCCTCCAACCACCTATTAGAATAGCAAAACAATAACAACTCTTTTCGCTGTAGAAATGACTCGATAGCTTGCTTAATTTCTTTCTTCTTTCATTTATTTGAGATTTCAAGTGATATCCTAACATTCTAGATTAGAAATTATGTGTTTTCTTAATAAAAAAGCAAAGTTGTCTATCAAGAGTTCCAAATCGTCACTATTAGTTTTTGCACAAACCCCCTTCAATTATGGCTTCTGTACACACAGCCACCTTTTCTTATTTTCAGGTCAATATGGGAAGTTATGGACTCCAAATTGACCAACCATAGATGGTGAAATTCCATATTTAGAGGATATTACATGGCCGCGCAGAGATACAGATTTTATCTTCGAGTGTTGATGAAATATCTTACGAGTGAGCGCAGCGAACGAGTAAGATATTTCATCAACACAAGAAGATAAAATTCGTATCTCCAAGCGGCCATGTAATGTTCTGTTTAATATATAATTATCGATGAAATACCAGTTTCAATCACCTACTAAAAAGGCTAGAAATCCTTGAAAGCAAGTCATATTTTCAAAAGTGATATCTTCACGTGTGAAGATATCATTTATATCTTCATGTGTGAAGATATTATCACTTATTAGAAAGAGATATACACTGGTATTTCATCGAAAATTATATATTAAAATGAGATATTATTGACCCTGCACTGTATCTTGATCACAACTCATCTCTCCAACATTGTAATAACATTATTAAAATAACATTTTAAAAATAACATTTTACTAGTATTGTTAATAATAATAGTTTACTTACTGCCTCAAACACAAGGTCCATTGACTTCAACAGGATAAGAACAAACATCATGTAATGGACCTTGAAGGTATACTCTCTAAACAGTGACATTCATAATAAAACATTTTGTTAAGATACAGTCAAATAACATTTAAGAACATTGAGTGGAACTTATCCATGGTGGATCATCAGTGTTATCAAATTAATCTTGGACAAATAAATTATCTGGCAAAAATAATATGCTTTTATTATGCAACACCATACAATACATTTTACTTACATTTCAATTGAAGGGCTGTGTGCAAAAAGGGCATAAGTGACTCTTGATCACATTCTAAATTCTCCTTTAGAAAACAAAGAAATTGAAGGAGAATTTAGAATGTGATCAGGAGACATGCCTTTTTTGCACACAGCCCTTCAATTATCATTAATTTTAGTAAACCTATACCATATACCAACATGCACAGACTCAGTAATGTAAGCCTGGTTCACACTAGCGACACAAGCATAAGCACAAGCAACATGCACAGACTCAGTAATGTAAGACTGGTTCACACTAGCGACACAAGCGTAAGCACAAGCAACATGCACAGACTCAGTAATGTAAGCCTGGTTTTCACTAACAACATAAGCACAAGCAACATGCACAGACTCAGTAATGCATTAACGATTAGCAGCACTTGTTTTTATCCCACACTTCTGCATAGAACAATAAATATTACCACTAATGATAAATACAGCACTACACCTGCATATGTTGCTTGTGCTTATTAGTCACATGTATGTCACTAGTGAAAACCAAACTTAACCTATACACATTACTTAACTTATATACAAGTCATGCTATAAGCTATTTTTTTATTAGCCTGCTTGCTGGCACTTCTGTATTTTTTTGGGACATTTTTTTTCCAAATTGGGCTACCCGTGATTCACTGTAAAAATGGGGTGAGGAGAAAAAGGAATGGAGGGGAAGGGAAGGGAGGGGAAAGAAATAAGAGCCTGCATAGAAGCCATTGAATATCTGATTATCCTGTCATTGATGAACATGGCAGCCAGGTTTAATCCTAGGAGAATAAAACCTTTAATTTGTTTTCCCCCTCCAAACTTGTTCTGGAACTGCTCAGTATGAGGCTACAGGTGGATCTATTGTGTCTAGACATGAACTCGATGAGAATTATACTTTATTTGAAAATTTGAAGGCTACCAAGACCAATTATGGCATTTAACAACACTAGGAACCATTCAAGGAGTTAGCAGAGAAGATGACAGGAAACTGGACAGCTAGTTTTCTTTGGAAAGCAAAGGAGAGGAGTTTGAGTAGAAATCGTGCCATTTCTATTGTTCATATGGCTTTGTTTACGGTCATTGCAAGAAAAGTTTTCTGAAAACACTCACATACATGTATAAGCCGCACCCCCAACTTTGTAGCAATTTTTTGTTACTTTCAAAATCTGAAAGTCAGAAAAGGTGCAGCTTATACGTGATAAAATACGGTATATTTAATTTGCTAGTCACCAAGTAGCAACTACATGTACATGTAAGAATTTTTGTAAATTTCAAGGCCAGACAGTGCCGCTCAAAATGAGCCACGGTATTGACTTATCCAACAAATGAATACAAAACACACTAACCCAAAGAACGAGGTACAAAAACAATATAATGATAGTATAACGGATCCAATCAGAATACAGGTCTGGAGGTGGTAGTGTATTACTCCATTAAAATCAAACTTGCCCATAAGAATGCCTTGGAGGGATGCTGGCATGTTATTTTTCACATAAATTATATCAATACTACACCTGTTATGTCTCAGAACATGAATCCAATAACCAGCAGTGATGAAAAATAAGATGGCCATCACCCCAAACAGTAAGGGAAGAGGTTCCTGTGATGAGGAGAAAAAGATGGGTAGAATAAAGCATTCTTCTAATTCTAAGAAGTGACAAATTTCTAATAAAAATTATTATAAAATAACAATTTCAGCTTTCTAAAATTCCCTGCTTGCAGAACCTTCTATTCCTCCCTTTCTGTAATCGGACTGGCAGGGGAAAGAAGGCTCTGCCCCCAGTCACAACATACATGTAGTTTGTTGCACATGCATTGCATTACTAAGCGACATGAAAACACCTTTGCCATGCTTGGACGGGTTGACCAATGACAAGAAAGTGATCCATGGTAATTAGTATGCAATCTAATGATTGATGTCGGTGGATGCACGGTATCATAGTGGGCTCAAATTTAAATCAGCAAATATTTTACACAAGCATGTGTACTGTATATTTTTATAATTTATTTGTCCATGGTTGTGGATAGCGGTTAGATCAAACACTGTTGTGACTGGGGGCAGAGCCTTCTTTCCCCTGCCAGTCCAATTACAGAAATGGAGGACTAGAAGGTTCTGCAAGCAGGGATCTTTCTAAAAAGGCTTGAAATCTTAAACCTTAGTTGCTTGGTTTCCAAGGATAAAAGAATGATTATACTGGTTGCATTACTGTGAGACTACTGTAACCAGGGCAACTTAGACAATGAGAACCAATTACATTGCAGAATGAAAACACAGCATTAATTTGATCCAATCAGTGTAGAATAGAAGACAATAGCATTTCAACTTCCTCAAGCTTCTATCTTTGGTTGACTAGTTTTGAAGTCAAAGTCTTTTGAAAGTCGGATTTGTAAGTCAAAGTCTTTTGAAAGTCGGATTTGTAAGTCAAAATGCTTTATTTTCGTTTTGCAATGTGTTTAGTTGTTGCACTGTTTGCCATGGAAACACAATAAAAACCCAAGATACAAAAAAAAATCCAGGAAGGTCATACATGTACATGTATATAAGTGGAATCGATTTTTCACAGGATTATTTGTTTCTTGTCATCCTCATCTTTCCAGTATGACTTTCTCAGAGTCTCTACTAAAATGTGCTTAATCATACACATTCCATGTTACTTACACATAAAATTGAAAAAAAGGGTGCAATTAATGCATTCCCAAGGATACAATTAAACAGTCAAATTGGCAGGCATGATTTTGACATTAAACTCTCTAATTTAATTTGATCCTTTGGCAAAAATGTTTACTGAGTTTGATATTTCCCCCACTGTTTGTCCTTTTAGGAGACAAAAAAGTGCCAAAAGAAATAGTGAATTTTGTCATAACAATAACAAAAAACAAAAAAAAGGATTATGGCAACTCTATGAAAAGTTTTAACCAGCAGACTGATTGAATGTTGTCTATTTACCACTTACCTCCCCAGCTGAAAGGTAGTTTTCAGCATTCTTTTCCACAATTTTGACCTAAAACCAGAAACAAAAAGAGGTAAAATATTAATCTTCAGACATTTCCATAATATTGTACAAGTAATAAATAATATAATACAGAAATTCACACTATGTTTACATGAAAAAATTGTATGTTATACAGGAGTTCACTTTCTGGATTCTAAAGTATGATTGATATTATTATAATATGGCTTATTTTTGTGACCGAAGATTAGTCAGTCTGCAGTCCATGGCCGGGTTGTTCGAAGCCAAGGTTAACTTTAACCCTAGGTTAGCGCTAAATATGTAATTGCAATCTGTACAGTTTAACCCAGGGTTAGCGACTTAACCCTGGGTTAACGCTTAACCTTGCTTCGAACAACCGGGCCCATAACTACATGTTTGTCAATTATTTTGCTTGGTCTGTACCACCCAGGTATTGATGGCACATGCCCCTTGTAGTAAGAGTAATTGAAGACAACAATGCTTAAGTATTTCACATACCAAATCAGCCTGTCTTACCTGAATATCGACCTCAACTTGTGTATTTCCATTGTAGTTTGCACAGTTATGGAAATAGAGATTGTACAGCCCTTCCTCACTCTTCTCCTTAACAAACACTGTAAACTGTAGAAAATACATCACACATAAATTGTATTATTTGTACATGTATGTTTCCTAAAACCATTTAACAAATTTACTATAGTTTACCATGGTATGTACAGTATGTCCTCTTACATGTATTGACCATGTTTTGCATCATCACATGGTTAGTGTGGATTTCACAAGGCTCCAGCCGAGTGAATCCACACACATTTTGGCCATGCAATGATGACAAATGTGGTAAATAAGAGGACACACGGTAAACTATCATAATTTGTTTTACAACAAACTAAAAATTTAATAGTGAAGCGAGCAGGGTAAAGGCAAGGAAAATTGCTGGGAAAAGTGATTTTAGTGTGTGCACATCAACAATCAATCTTGCTTGAGCAATCACGCAATCTACATGTATGTCCTTATTTCCAATGGCAATAAGCCAATCAGAAAATGAGAAACTGGGCATTGTTGTACGAAAGCCCCCTTTTTCTCCTCCCCTTCCTCACTTATTTTATATATTGTAATATTCAAAGGGATTTATTGTTTTACCATCAAAGGTGGACTGGCCCAGAACTTCAACAGGCTTAAAGTGCCTATAACCCTTCTTGAAATTTTGATAGCTATGAACCTCCATAAAATCGTTTTTGTGAAGTTCAAAGTTTTATCACCGATTCTGCCAGATTCACTGCTTCAACCTAATTATAATTATATTTTCCCTTCTTTTTTTGTTTTTTCTTGTCTATATTAGTACCTTATTTACCTATATTGTAAATATGCCATATTTTGTAATTTCAATGTGAACCCCCTTGATGAGCGAGCATTCGCTCTTGGGGTAAATGTTGTCCTAAAATATGTTTTCAAAACAATGTTTGGATAAAATATTTTGAACACACACACCAACTCACAATCTCTCCAAAATAATTATAAGCCACGTTGGTTTACTAGTTCTACAAAAATAAATAATTTCCTACTTACTTTCCCATAATACACCACTGTCATATTAGTTGTCTTTACATAAAGTGGAAGTCTGGTTGTTGTGACTTTCAGTGGTTTGCTGGGAGCACTGGGAGTGCTGAGAGCACTGGGAGTTGAAGGTAATGCTGCTCGACGTCTTCTCTGATGTGTACCACTGCCGCCTACATTGCTAATTGCAAAAGTTGGGTGAGACGTTAGCTGTTCCTTGCTAGACGATGACTGCACAGTTGTTGATGCAATGGTCATCCTAGTTTCAGACACTTTGCTTGCTGCCATGGTAGCTGGTTTGCTTTTCTTTCCAGTTTTCTTGTCATCTCCCTTAACTGGATCCTTAGGAATGGTTTTAATTTTACCTTTTGCATTTTTTTTGCTTGCCTTGTTAAGTAATTGCTTTTTTGATGGCTTCTCTGTGCCTATGAGTAGGTTGTCAAAGTCTGTACCATATCTATTTACGATAATACTGTAGAAAGAAAATGTCCAATAAAATTAGTATGTATATCTTTTTTTATATGTTTCGATAAAATTCAGGCAAATACATACATGTATGCATCCAAAACCTTCTTTGTACTCATTATACAGTACAAAATATATATAACTTCTAAAGGGCATGTATAATTCATGAGCATTTTGCAGTGTTCTTTATATTTTGCAACATTCTCGCTCTTTTACAACTCATTATTTCTAATGTTCAACATGTATAACATACAATGCAGGGCTAAAAATAATGGCCGGTCTGTCGCCGGTCATGATGACCGGTCAAATTCAGTTTAGCTCGGTCATACCTCATTTCTGTCCGGTCAAAACTCAAATATGTACAAATTATGTATTCATACCTGTGTGTGGGCCATCGGACGTTGACTAACGATCAAACGGACAATTTAAAACACAACAGAACTACTGTGAGATAGAATGGTATGTTTTACTTTTTGGTGTAGCGTTAACTGTTATCGAGGCGAGTTGCGATCGCTTTTTGGCTCGCCGCCATATTGAATTAATTAGAGGAAGCTAAACTTAACGCCACATGCTGTATTAAACACTCTACAAATTGTTTTTCTTCAAAGTTAAACGCTTTCTGATGCCAAACTTTTGTTTAATCTAATTCAGTTATGTTTTTAAATGCTTTGGTACGGGTTTTCATTCCATGTTCACAGGAAAAGGAGTGATTTATTAAGAAAAGTATTGTTTTGTGCAACCTAATAAAGTAACTACCTAACTTGACGTGTTTGACGTGTCATAGCACAAATCATGTTACGCTTCGATTCACCCGTATCAAGCGATCATACTTTAATTACAAGCTACCGCAACTCCCCAATCTTATTATTCTGACAGCTCAGTCTCGCTGTTGTTTACTCTGTGATAATTGACCACAGCCAGCCATAAAGGGATTATTTCTCTGAATTTTGTTGCGGTTCCTAAACAGTGAATGTGACCGGTCAAAATGACCGGCAAGGCAAAGATTTGACCGGACAACTTCGGATTCTGGCCGGACATTGTCCGTTGAACGGCCGTTATTTTTAGCCCTGCAATGTAATATATAGGTATAACTGTGTACAGTAAAATATATAATACTGTAGAGTGTTGAAGGAGGAGGGCTAAATAGAGAGGGGGGCTTAATAGAGCTTTTACGGTATGTGAAAAGATGGAACAATTTATGAAAAATGTAACATTACATAATTTCTAAATTCATTCAAATCACAATCTACCTTTTGTTGTTCAGATCAAATATGAATACAACTACAGAGATGTGGTTCTGAAAGCTTGATACATCATGCAGGATACATTGCTCTGCATGTTGTTCCTGTTGAACACAAAAAATAAACAATAATTTGTTTTTAATGCTTGGTACAGAGTAGATCCACCTTCATATCCTGATCAAAATAAAATGGTTAAGATACTTATAAACCAAACTCGTTGCATGGCACTACCCAACACACGCTATGACGTAGCTACATATGTAGCGTCTAATACGCATGCTCACATCTTATTACCGGTAGAGTGGCAACCATGTACAGCTGTTTCGTCCTTGTTAGGACTCATCAGCATGGCATAGCCCCCAAGACCGTCAGCCTCACTTTAGATCATAGGCCTCAGAATCTGGTTACTCTAGCGGCGAGCTCGAAAGCTGCTTTAAACCCCAGCCACCACGCTACACGTGTGGGAGCTAGAGATGTGAACAAGCGCTATAGCAATGTGGATCTCTCCGAAGAGGATCTGGTAGTGCAAAATGGAAATGGCACGGCCAAATCCATTTTTGTCAATCTTGTCACAAACAAAGGTTTCAATATGAGAGTCCAGGGTAAATTAAATATATTCTGACTCTGAGAAAATAATAAATTGAAGGAGAATTTAGAATGTGATCAGGAGTCACTTAAGCCGTTTTTGCACACAAGCCCTTCAATTTCCCTGGAGCCTCATATTGAAACCTTTGTGTGCAACAAGCGAAGCATACAGTACATGTATATAAAAAATGGGCTATTGCATATTTATAACCTGTCAAATATCTTCTCTCAGGGTCCAAATATGCGCCTTATTTGCCGCCAATGCGACTAAATTTTTAGCGTTGGTGACCAAAATTTCAGAGTAAGTCCTAAAGTCTTCGCAATGTCCCGCAGTCACACAATGTTCTAAGTAATTTAGCCAATAAAACATGCCAGCAAATGTTCTTTGTCGCGTGTTGCTTGAAACTTGAAATGTGGCAATCACAATTGGTCTTTTGGCGGCTAAACATTTTTGGCTAGTCGCCAGTTGGCACCAACGTGAAAAAGTTAATTTCGGACCCTGTCTCTCATGCGTGATTGGTTGAAGGCATCACGTGACCCGATATTTTCTCTCTGCGAGTGGGAAATATCAGTGAATACACACCTTGTGAGCATAATTATACAGACTGCACGTCAAAGAAAATATTTGAAGGATGATAACAACAATAACCTACATTGTGGCTTCAAAATATGCCCTGATATTTCCTTGGACATTAAATGATCCTCAAAAAACTCAGATTCCCTCAAGCTTCACTCAGACTCAGGAACTGTTCTCTTCTTGGATCAGATATTATCCACGGACAAAATATCAGGGCATATTTTGATGCCACAAATACAATGTAGGTTATTGTATTTGCCATTTAGAATAGGCTTCACATTCAAAAATACTTGTCTGAATAAAACTGAAGGTATAAATAAACTTGAATCTAATACTATTATTTTTTAAAAGTTCCTCTCAACCAGTGTGCATTGGGTGACAAAATCCCAATGGCCACCATTTCGTAGGGCCCGAAATTCAGACAAGTAAAAAGTATGCTTCATTTATTACTGCTCAATATATGTTGGTGACTTTTAAGCTCGAACAAATGGCACGATGCTTCAGTAGACAGATATTTGAAAGTTTCTGTATAACAACAATAATAGATCTGTGTGAAATGAACAGTGGTTGTGTGGGCCTCTTTAATACTGACTGAAGTGAGTACACCAAAATAATTCTCTTATTGGAAGAAAACAAATAATATACAAAAATTTTTTTAAAAAAAATTTGTAATCTACATGCATACATGTACATGCACATGTGCCAAAATTCAATGTACTTGTCTTAAAATGCAACCTCTTTGTTGGATCAAGTTTTACATTTTATGGTAAAAAGCATAATTATTGTAAGGTGAATCGCTTACCATATAAGGTGAGATGCCATCACTTGCTGTTTTCTCTAAAGAAAAGCCAAACTAGAATAATAATAAAAAGTTGTTTTTAAAAGAAAAAAAAAGGCAAGATAATGTTATTACATACACGTCATATCAAGCAGTCATTTAAAGTGTATTTTTATTTACAGGAAATATATACAGTTAAGTTGCTTTCTTAGGCCTGGCTACGTTCATCTGCAACTGCTGATTTAGGCTATACACCTGTCAGATTCATGTGTGATGATTTTCGAGATCAGCAAACTGAGATCTCTATAACATGAAAATAACCACAGTCATCTCAAAGAGCACCTATAAATCAACATTTTTTTAAAGTTAATAGTAGAGGATAAAATCCTGACCAGATATTAAAGATTTATAGACTTTTGTATGGGATTTTGCAGTCATGCATACAGCCTTGTTTTGATTTATTTTTTTCAGATTCAAAAACGTCAATAACTACACAGAGAAATGTCATTTCATTTTCAAACTTCCACAGTTTACTTACATAAACATCCTCCTTTGGAGGAAATATTAATAGTTATTTCTCCTTTTCAAACTCATTAATAATTCATGAAGCAAAAACAAAGGAAGTTAATAAAACATCAGTGTCTTTAATTCTACTAGAGATTTTGTCCTGATTTACATAAACTTTTGCTTCTATTTGCTTCTATTTTCTCATAATTGTATGTGTAACAGGGTCATCTTGTGTGATGAATTTGCCCCCATGGTGAGTTATTTTGGGATAGCTTGCAAATAGCTATTGGCAAGCAGACAGTGCTCATTTGGCGCATATGCAACGGGGTCGTCAAATGTGACGAGTTTTTCCCCGTGCTCAGTTCTAGCTTGCTTGCTTTGCATTTGCTTGCCGGATTGCCTCACCCACCCGTCCCTACTATGGTAGGTCTAAGACCTAGGTAAGTATCTTTTTTTCACTTTGAAATCAGTGTGACAGGTGCCGAGGGTTGACCCGTGGCTTGGTTGCCATGGTTCCCTTAGTTGTGCATTGCTTGCCTGTTGCTAGTACTTGCATTGCAAATGGCACATACCCTCCATCCTTACCTATATTGACAAGTTAACATGCTGTTTACCTTTTAACCCTAGCCCTTGTCTAGTGTGAAATGGTTGTTTACCTGAGACTACATTGTATCTGCACAATATGGTTAGGTATTTCTAAGGATGGGTATGTCCTTGTAGTCTAATAATATTCCTAACCTTGTGCATGTTTCATCAGCAGATTCCAAATACAGTACCTCGAAAACAATAATTCATTAGTTTTCTCAGCTTTGGAACTCCTGATAAAACACTTGAATCTGTGTCTGAAATAGTACTTCTTTAGTACTGCAACTTACATGTACTCTTTCTCCTAGCTTAGTAGTTTTAATATAAGCTGATTAGATAAATTTTACAATGTACCTGTTTAACCCAAAGTGAAATGCAAATACAAAGTTATCAATCTATACTGTATCTAAAGTGCCGATAAGGCCTAGCCAGAAATCATCGATTTGGGTGCAGTAAAGTGTTTTAAATCTTGTTCAATCATATTTTGGCAATTTATGGTCGTAGTATTACTACATGTACATGTATAAAAAGCATATTACAAATCCTTGAAATGGTGTCATTTAAGGGATGTTATACTAATGAGTTGAAAATAAATTAAGTTGTAACACTGAATTTCTTCATCTATAGAGTTGTTTTTTCAGGTGTTAGACGTTTAATACTTACAATCTTAGAGAATGGCCTTTTAATAATTGGAGCTGACATAAAAACAGAGCAAAAGGAACTAAAATTAGGTTATCCCTTAAATGAAGTCATTGAAATTTGATTCGTTAATAAATGAAATTGGCAGACTATTAATTTGTTTTCCTATGTCAGTCATTTCGTTTCCCAGTTTGACTTTTCAATCAAAGATAACTGGCTTGGGCTTATAGGCACTTTAATAAGGGTGATATTGGAACAGACAAATAAGGATTGTAGCAGCACTAATGAAAATGTCTGTAAATCAAGAAACTGATTTTGAAATATGAGTGAACTGGTTTGTCGTTTGCAAGCTGTATGCATACACTGTATATATGTGGCTCGTGATCATTAAACAAGTGCAAGATAAGAGAACAATAAACACCATTTCACTATCATACTACATACATTGTACACACAGGAAGTAACATAGAAGTCCTTGGAAATTAGCAGTGATACATGTACTTGCAAAATGGATTTTTTAAATGACTTTGGGACGAGTGCTTCTGTTGCTGATAAATTATATATAAAAATATGGCAAAGCCATAGTAGAGCCGCAAAAATTATATACAATCTCCCCAGAGACACATCTTCCGCAGATGCTCTGCAGCTTGCCAGTTGGTATTCACTCAGTATTTATCATAAGCTTGTATTGTTTAAGACAATGCACAAGGCATTCCACGCTAGGTTACCAGATTTTTTATGCGATCAAATATTAGTTAAGAGGACTAGCCGTTATAATCTAAGAGTAGCGGATTCCCTTGAAATACCGCGTTTTAATACTAAGTTCCTTCAACATTCAGTTCAGTATAGTGGATCAGTTTTATGGAATAGTGTTATTTCTAGTGATCAGTCAATAGTATATGCAGGACATAAGGATCTAGAGTGTCGTTTAAATAAATTAGCGGTGTTTGAGCAGTTCAAGTTTAACACAACATCTGCCTCTTCTACTACATGTAGATTTAAGAGTGATGACTTCATTTACTTGTGAGTCCACTCATTAACAGATCAGAGGCCTAGTATGAATGTATTGTACTTTAGAAAAACATTTTAGCAGCTCTGTAGTACTCTTAGCATCATTACTTATTAGTAAGTTCAATTTAGTAATTTCAAGTTTATTTATTTATTACATGCAGTTATTACATTTGTAAGTATTCTAAGTAAATTTTAGTATTGTAAATAGATGTACAGTTATATTATTCTTAGTAGTAGACACACGACCCCATGAGCCTAATGTGCTTTAATCATAATCGTGTTTAAATAAAGGCAATCTATCTATCTATCTATCTATCTACCACACACAGATACAATCACTACTAAACTGCTACTCTGCTAAAATATTGAAAGGGAAAACTGGCAGGAAAGGGAAAACTGTCAGGTTTAGGTGGTCTCGTTTCATCAACAGAAAGATAAATAGCTCGAAACAGCTATTACCTATATTTGGCTAGAGAGCTAATGTTTCTAGGAAATCGATGCTGAGGTAAGCCTATGGCTATGTGAGCGGTGTCATCCGTTATAAAAATATATATGAAGGATGAAGGACAAATTATGATAATTATTACGCAAGTTGTTCGAGTACACGCCTATATCAGTAATACTTACATTATTCGACAACTGTTTGTTCTTGAGGACTTTATTATCATCCTTGTATACCATTTTGCTAACTTCCACTTCCAGATAGCCATTTTTTAGAAAGCCAAATTTACTGAGCTCGAATGACTTTCTTGCTTCATTCTGTTAAAAATAACAAAGCCACGACAGCAAGTAAGCGACCGAAAATAACCTCACACACAGGCAAAATTTGAAGAATTATTTCGTCAATCTGTATACGGGACTTACTTTTAGCCATAGCTCATGCTTTCGTCCTGTACAGGGTGATAAAAGAAGAATAAAATAGATTAAAAAGGCGAGCCATGATGTCCATATCTCGGAAGTCGCCATCTTTTATGCCAACTTGTTGAACGCGAGACGTCACTGAAAAGAACTGGCACGACTCGCCTCAGGCTACTGCGCTGCAGCTCGAGTGTTTTAGACCTGATACAATAAATTTCGAAACTGCTTCAAAAATTAATGTTGATGAAAAGCGACACTGACATAGATATACCACGGGCAGCCCAAGCTCTGTATTTGCACAAGAGAGAAAAATCAAAGTGAGAGAAATGCCCCATAACATAACCACCATTTCTAGACCCCAGAGAAACAACAGGACAACGACAAAGCTTGGGCTGCCTGTGGTTATCATACAAATTTACTTCTCGAAGGGCGGTATAGAATGGTCAAATCCGAGACGCCGAGACCCTTGTTTCAAAATCCGAGACTCGTTTTTGAAGCGCCGAGATTTCGAGACTTGCTTGAATTTTGTCGAGACTCACGATTTTTTTAGGGACCATTGTATACCCCTACCCCCCCGGGGGGGGGGGGGGGGGGTGGGGGGACTCGGTGGGGGGGGGGGGAGTCTCTTATGGGGGGGGGGGGGGACTCTCTCACTTCCGCGATATTCTTTACTTGTCACGCACAAAGGTTTCAATACGAGGCTCCGTGCTAAATTAAATTTATTATTTCTCTGTGAAAAGGATAAATTTAATTTAGCACGGGGCCTCGTATTGAAACCTTTGTGCGTGCATCAACATTGTTGATGATTATAACTTAAACTTTATAACATTTAAGTACCAATAGTGGACGATATTAATTGTATATTGCATTTATCTTTTTAATTAATTATTAATGCGGGGTCCCACTCACGTTATATTTATTAGTCTATTATCTTATCTTTATTGTAATATCACTTGTTAATTCAGTTCCCCTACAAGAGAGTGTAATAAATAGTCATTATTATTATTAACAACGATTTGCATCTTCACGACTCTGTGATGAAATATTCTCCATGATTAAAGAAAATGAAAATGGCGCGAAAATAAAGGCCGTCAAAAGCCCGGTTACTAAAAATAGATTTTGTTAGACATTTAATATCATGGCACAAGCGCGCGTATTGTTACCCTGGAACGTTTTTGCCCTTTGTTGGTAATAATAGCGTTTATATTAAAGCGACCGCCGAAGGCAGCTTGAGTTAGCGAGAGAGACGGCCGTCCGAACGCGCACCTTCGGCGGTCACCGTAAACGATATTAATCAACAAAAGGCAAAACATTTAACCTCTGAAACCCAGGGTAACGTATTGGAGATTCCCTCTCTTATTTATGCTCTCTTGCGACAAAGTTTTTTTATCCATATAAGCTAGATCAAGAGACCGGTTTCTTGGCTAGATGTAGTGCAATTTATGTATACTGTACAACCATGCAAGGGCTTACTTTATTTAAACTGCGAACAGTCCCTCCTTTTCCCTCCATTGATTGAAAATATGGCCTGCCATATTTTCTCTTCGCTCGCTCCGCTCACAAATTACAATCAATGGAAGGAAAAGGAGGGACTGTTCGCAGTCTAACTTTGATTAACCTTTTTGTTTTATTGTTAATCAAATTAATTAATTTAGCCTTGTAGGCTGTAAACGGAAATTGTGAGTTGTGCAGGGACTGCCAGCATTTTATCTGACTTAGTCTTGTTCTAGTTCTGACGTAACGGCCGATTCCTGGTGTCGGGTTACATCAACTGGACAACTCTCTAAGCCGGACAGTTAGGACCACAAGACTGTAGTCCCGAGGGCCCGAGGGTGTCCGACTTAGAGCGAGTTGACTATTTACTGGCTCCTGATTCTCTTAGGCATCACGCCCACTCATCAAATCATCACTATTTGACATTTTAAACTGATTTGTAACGTTTTCTTGTCATGCTTGTGTACCCTGACGAAGATTGGCCGTGATCGGTTTTAATTTTCCCAAACCATATAATCAGCCGTGCATCTTGTTTTAGTAACCGACACATTGCAGAAAGTTTAACTGACAACCAACAAAATGTGAATTGACAGTTGAATAGACCCTTTCAGCTTGCCTGTTCGTTGCTCCATTTCAGACCACGTGACTTTTCCCTTGAGTAATGCGTTTTTGTTTTTCTGTATCCCAAGAGGAAATGTACCAATTTCTATAATCGGAAAACAAAGCACTGATTCCTCTGGAGAGCTGTCACGAGGTCTGAAATGGGGCAAAAAACAGGCAAGCTGAAAGGGTCTATTAATGATTGGAGGTTCAACCGAAAGTACCCTGGTTCCAGATGTTATTTTCTCGCGGCTTTGCCGCTCGGTGTGTCGGTGGGGAAAAAATAACCCCAGGGTAACATTGAACAACAAAAGAAGATTATCCTAATACCCTTAACATGGTATCAGTCTTGGCGGTTATACTGATAACTGACAATTGGCCGAACCAATTAACTGAAATTTGTACACCGCCATCTGGATCAACATATGCAGTAGCCTGCTAGCCGCTCTTATGCGTAGTTTTTTTTCCGGATTGGGCTACCTGTGGCGCGCGGTCAACATGGGGAGAGGAGAAAAGGGAAGGAGGGGGAGGGAGAGGGGAGAAAAGGAGCCCAATCCGAAAACAAATTAGCAAAAAACTACGCATAAGAGCCATTTTTCCTCGCCCCATTTCGACCGCGTGCCACAAGTTGCCCAATCCGAAAACAAATTAGCAAAAAAACTAACTAGTAGGCTACATATGCAGCAACACAACTCACCGGCATAAGGTCGCCAAGTAAAACAACTTTTTATCTTCCCCGCCCGCTTCCTTTTCCTTATGTTTTTCCTTTTTGTTATTAACATTGAGTCTGATCAAGAATTAAACTGGTCGGATTTATATTATCACATGAACAGCTTTATATAAATAAAGGTGACAGGAGAGCTTACCGCACAGTAACTATACGGCGTCCAAACATCATAAAAATCGCACCAAACCTTTTAAATGTCAGAAAAACGGTAAAAACAAGGAGTCATAAAATATGAAATAAAATCCTCCTTTTTAAAAACATCCGCACGATAAACAGTTGTTTTCAGTTACTCAGTTGGTTGGTCTAAAGTAAAGAGGTATTAATGTTGAATAAAACCAACTTACCCTCGAAAATATCCTTCGGCCTTTTAGTTTGTCAATCAAAAATGCTTTAATTTGGTACTAGAACAACACGGATGCCAGAAATGGAAAGAGCGAGCCAAAATTAGTAAACATTACAAGTTTTAGGTTCATACCTTTAAAACTGAAGGAATGGCAAAATAATGAAAACTCAAAATTCAGAGTTCGGCAAGCCATTCAGCTAAAAAGGTCACGTGACCATGTCCTGCAAAGGGCCTATTGTTTGATACATCACAGGTAGCCCAAGCTTACGATCTATATAATATCAGGAGCCCATTACCAGGAGCGTTCCTATGTCATGGCTGGGCGGCCTGGGCCCCCAGCAAAGGAGTAGATGTGGCTATATTTAGAATTAGAATTCCCGCGTTGAAAGTGAGAAGAATGATAATGAATAATAATGAGAAGTGACGTATAGCTATCTGATTGGCTAAGACAACATGGCCTTTGTTTATGTCGCGCGAAATGAAATGCAATTCTAAATATAGCCACATCTACTCCTGTGTTGGGAACAGAACCAATGGGGAAGATGGACGCTCCTGATAATGGGCTCCAGATAACATTTAATCTGTATGGTATTTTTTTAGTCTTCACATTTATCACGTAAAACTTGGATAAAAATCAACAAAACTTACAGCAATACGGTACATCACGGTTATAGTACGGTTACGGTAAGGCTACGGTAAGGCTACGGATATGCTGTAGTTTGTCCCACTCAAACGAAATCTGCTCTATTGCTCCTTGGCTCGCGCTAGCTACGACGTCATGGGCCGAGTGGGAGATTTGTCACAAAATAAATTTATCACAAAGCGGCAAGCGAAGAAAAATACTCGAGGGGTTTTGAGCATGGAAATAATATCAGTCTTATGAGAAATTACTGGTATATAATCAACTAAAGTCGATTGAAGTAATGCTAACCGCCGTGGAAAGCGAGTAGCAGCTGACGTTTCGAGCGCTAGCCCTTCGTCAGAGCAAAAGGAATGAGAAATTAGACTTTCACTTTCATACTGGATTCAAAGAATACAGTTACTTTTCTTTTTCGAATTTATGAGAGTGAAAATATACGTCTAGTTAGGAGCCCATAGCAAGGCGGGATCATCCATCCCGCATCCATCCCGCATCCATCCCGCGTCCAACCCGCATCCATCCCGCGTCCATCCCGCATCCATCCCGCATCCATCCCGCGTCCATCCCGCACCCATCCCGCGTCCATCCCGCATACTGGGCCTGTGTCACAGCGTTTTCACAAGTTATGTTATTTTTTGAACGATTTTCCGCTATTCTTGGGCTGCAATCATTCCTAAGGGAATAAAATCACAAAAGCGTAGCAGTCATGTTTCTTTGTTCCGCCACTGGTGCAACCCACTAATTGGCTGGAAAAAATAATATGTAAATAGCCCAACTTGTGAAAACGCCGTGACACCAAAATAGGCGATATGGATGCTCCAGGTTGGTATATAGCAGGCTAATAGGAATTGGCATAAATTAACCAGCCGCCGTCTATTGGACCGGCCAATCAGATGGCGAGTTTGCCATTCGCGCTGCAGGCAAAATCACTTAGAACAATGCTTTTTTGCGAGTTTTTTTCAGTTTTCTCTGTCACTAAGTTGATAGAAGGGTGACTTAGTTATGCTAAAACAATACACGACTTTCATAATGGGTTAGCGATTTAACTCCTATTGGTCAAATCTACAATAAAATCTATCCACGTGTAATTTGATTTTATATCTCTGATCCGTTTCAGATGCCGCTGCAATCATGTGCCGAACCTAATTACATAAACAAGGTCGCACAATTAGCATCCGTTGTTTCAACTGCATTCGGCACGAGTGGACATGGAGCGGCGTCTTAACCGAGTCTAGTGATAGATCAATGTAGGGGCGTAATTCACATTTGTATAGCATCCGTGCAGGCTCTTCTTCCCCCTGGACCATGCAAGTCTACGGATGGATCAATGTAGGGTCGTAATTCACATTTGTATAGCGTCCGTGCAGGCTCTTCTCCCCCCTGAACCGAGTCTAATGATAGATCAATATTGGGGTGTAATTCACATTTGTATAGAGGCTTTTCTCCCCCCTGAACCGAGTCTAATGATAGATCAATGTAAGGGCGTAATTCACATTTGTATAGCGTCCGTGCAGGCTCTTCTTCCCCCTGAACCGAGTCTAATGACGGATCAATGTAGGGGCGTAATTCACATTTGTATAGCGTCCATGCAGGCTCTTCTTCCCCCTGGACCATGCAAGTCTACGGATGGATCAATGTAGGGTCGTAATTCACATTTGTATAGCGTCCGTGCAGGCTCTTCTCCCCCCTGAACCGATTCTAATGATAGATCAATGTAGGGGCGTAATTCACATTTGTATAGAGTCCGTGCAGGCTCTTCTTCCCCCAGAACCGAGCCTAATGATAGATGAATGTTGGGGTGTAATTCACATTTGTATAGAGTCCGTACAGGCTCTACTTCCCCCTTATTCCCATGAGCCTGTTCGCAGGCTATCACAGATCAAGTCTGGGAGATGGACGCTCCTGGTAATGATTCTGGGTGTCCACTGATGAGTCGATATCACGCCCCATGCCAAACCCAGAATCCATTGTTCCAACTGTTGTGATAAATTTCATATCCCACTCTCTTAATTAGGCAAGTGGACAGGGCTTTTGAAGAGAGGGAAATCGTGGGGTAATAAATATGCGACAAGTACAAATAGTGTGATATATAAACGGTATCACACTATTTAACGCTAATTAATACTAATTAATACTAATGAGTGTACTACAGATTTTGAGAACGCAGACCATCGATCTCACCATTATGGGACCTGATATTTACTTTAGATTTACTTTAAAAAGAGTAACCGCCGTGATTTCTATAAATTGAGTGCAATACCTATTTCACTGAATAATAATCCGGAAGAATTCCTTTGTACTTTAAAACAACAATGTTTTTATCTATGATTTCTAGCTCAAAACAAATTTGCATTTCAAATTTCACAAGTTCAGTCAGTTCCGTGTTCTTGCATGTAGTTGCGTTTGCGGGGTGAGGTTCGTCTCTTTTAACCTGAGATGGCGTGATTTCGAAAGCCAAAGACATAAAAGAAGAAACAAGAGTTGCCCGAATCTAGTATTTCTGCCAGTATACTTCATATTCGACGATGAAAGTGGGTGTAAACATATTCCAGGGCATTCCAGGGCGTTCCAGGGCTGGCAATCTACTCGAATGAAGGCGCAACTTTAGAATACCCGGCCACTAAAACTTGGGAGTCATAACTACTAGCTACATATACTGAAAAAAATAAAAAAAATATAGCTAGGTAAAAGTCCTTTTAGTAAATCAAATAATGAATGAGTTTATTCAATTACATAATTTGTTTTTTTACATTTGAAGGCTAAAAGTTGGGAGTTGGTTTGAATATTTCAGGGAAGTGCGAGGCTGATGAGTGCCTACTGAACTAGAACACTTACAAAACTTGGAACACTTACAACACTAGGTCTTCAACTGGTACACTAACAACACTAGGTTATTAAACTGGAACACTTACAACACTAGGTTATTAAACTGGAACACTTACAACACTAGGTTATTAAACTGGAACACTTATAGAGCTGGTGACGTAATGTAGTTATATAAGTGTTCCAGTTGAATAACCTAGGATGTTGTATAAGTGTTCCAGTTTGATAATCAAGAGTTTTTTATTGTCGTTTATAGAGGTCATCACGTGGTATAATCTATCGCACCAGATTGGCTCTCGCACTAATTTAATATTCATGCATTTTAGAAGTACTATTTACAAAATGAGCGGTCGTGTTGTGTCGGTAGATACAGTAACTCGTAACTACTGACTTACTTTTTACGTACAGAGAAGTAACTTGAAACTGAGAAGAACATGGACAACAAGGTAATGTGTTACGACCCGGAATAGAACTCGAACCCTCGCTCTCTTGGTTCCTAGTCCTCTGTCCTATCCACTACACTACAAGCTACGTTGGTTCAAAGAATAGAGACAAAAAAACAATGATAGGCATACAACGATCCTGATGATTTATGAAAAGAGACATTGTTATTGCGTAGCACCAGAAAACCTCGCAATTGTGAAAATAAGCATTTTATTGGCCTTCCGCTCGGGGGTATGGGATTTATTTACCTCGGGTGAACCCTCGTGCGGAACCCTCGGTGAATAAATCCCATACCCCCTCGCTCCAGACCAATAACCTTACATGTTAATGACGTAATAACTATTAACAACTTATTCTGTGCTTTACACCGCAATGGGCCTTTAGCAGGGATGCAGTCACGTGGTTGTACTGGGAGGCAAAACAAATTAAATCATATATATTTAAGTAATGGTTCGCGTAAGAACAGGAGCACTCAACGGCCAGGAATGCACAAAGGTGTTAAATTTTCTATTGTTGAAACTTGATATCTCATTGGTTAAACAGAAATAAACATCCTAAAAATAGGAAAGAACTCTGATTTCACAATATTTTTTTTAAAGAAAACGATTGAAGCGGACAATATGTAACTATGTAAAAATAGAGAAATAAATCCTATGTGGGGAACATTGAAATATTTTTATAATATCTCCGCTTTTGTTTTAGTGTCTTTCTATTGGCTGAATTTGTTTTGGCATCAAAATCATATACACAACGAGCGATTTCATGCATTTTAATTTGAGAACATTAATATCACTAGTTAAGAGATATCTTTAGACACAATTGAACCATTATATTTTCTATGTGAGATTAGCGAAATCACATTCATTGCCGTGGAACAATAGATCTTGCTCCAGTTCTTATACGAACCATTACTTAAAGGCACTTGTACGAGTTCGGTAGTGCTATTAGCAAAACCTGTTTGTAAATGCTATTTTCCACCTCAAATCGATTGTCGATCTTTTTAATACAGAGTTTTTAAAGATAGCTTGCCATCCAGCATCCAGCATCCCATGGGGATTACGAGCTCAATTCATTCGTTAACGATTAAGTATTGCTGTGTTGCACGTGTGACGTCATCGCCGCCATCTTGGTGATTCCATGAAACCAAAAGATTTCTCTGTTTGATTCAACCAACATGGCCTTTGTTATTTGAATCTCTGGTGATTGATTGCAAATCAGCAATTATATCAGCACGTGACTGTTTCCTGCAAAAGGCCTATAGCGGGAGTTACGTGCTGTTAAACCAGATATAGATATATTATGAGTAACTGATTCTCACACGGCAATAATTTAAAACAGTATTTTAACTAATAACCATCATACTCATTTGTGTAAGTGGTTATTTTTACTTATGTATTTTACTGTGTTTTAAATAAACATGCATGCATGCACGTATGTATGTATGAAAGTAATTTATAATTTTTAGAAATTAGTAATTTAATTAATTAATTAATAAAATTACTCCTTTCCTAGTTTCCTTACTTATATAAGCACTTATCAATTATTGTAATAGTTAATAGTGTTTATTATAAACGACATTAGTGACACGGCCTACTTGTAAACCATTTATATGAATGTAGCTATATCGTGGATAAATAAAGAACGATTGATTGATACATTGCATGGCTCAGTAAACCGGCCTAAAAATCCATCTCTCTCTGGGTTAAACGGCATAAGATCAGTTGATTAAGTAATGATTCAGCTAAGAACTGTAGCAAGCGGTAATGAGCATAAGAAAAGTTGATTAAGTAATTGAGTTGATTAAGTACTGTTTAAAACACGAACAGCAGTGTTTTCGCCCGAGAATTTTTAGACTTGATAAAACACGTGCTGTGAGTGTTTTGAACGGCTTCAAAAACGCTTTAAGAATGCAATAAAAGAAAGACGCACATCTCAAGGGAATGGTTACTTAATGAACCATTGAATCGAACCTTTGTATTCACAACGCCGTGCAAAATATTCGAGTAATCACCGCCTGCAATTACGAACATCTCAAGGGAATGACATGAATAAATTACCATACTATGTTGTTTGAAGCGGCGTTTCGCAATGCAAGAACCACCTGCACTTGAAGGATTTGGTGTCGTGGTTTACCTCGATAAAGTTCAAGACTTGGAAAGCGATGTGACTGACATGACGGCAGACTCTAAATTTTTGACTCCGGCACAAAATATCATAGTTTAATGCACGTTTTTATTATTTTACGGCTTTGAATTTGGTTTAATAACTGGAACTAAACAGTGGCTTGGTAAACAAGTAATGGTAGTTGGATAACTTCATTTAAAAATATTATCTGTGTATCTCGGTAGTCTACTGATATTAGTAAATTTAGTGCAAAATTTATTATCTAGGTACCTTATGTTCCGTGTACTTTTTGCTATCTTTGGGTCTTTATCAGTGAATTCTTAATTAGGATGAAACTTTATATAAAATTTCATGTTTATTAGTTTTCTTTATATAAAACGTTCATCCTAATTAGCAATTCAATGAGAAAGCTGAAACATCAATAGAAATTCCATTGTCTCAATCATTAACCCCGTTTCCCTCTGGGACAGAATTCAAATCCCTCCGCGGGCCTTTTAGAATGATGAGATTTTATCAGGTATAAAGGAGCATGCACGTGACCGATTTGCTTCATCTGATTGGACAAAATGCTCATTAATTATTCATGAGTTTTTGAAGCATAAGATAAGTTGATTAAGTAATGATTCAGCTGAGAACTTTAGCAAGCGGCAATGAGCATATCCCGCCACACACGATTTTGCTTGAATATGCCTTAAGTGCTGTATGAGATAATGACAAACCAAAAAAGTACAAAATAGTAAATATTTGTTTAAATTCTGTACCTGTACAAAATGTTTTTTTTTCGCGGTGCAGAACCACATAAAAAGTAGTAGAGTATAGAATAGAAAAGAAGAACAGCCCCGTTTTTTCCCCGGTACAATTTGAATTTTTATACTAGTCTAGTAGAATCGTATTGCATGGAGATGTTGACAGGTGCTTACTTTCTTTTTCTAATAAAAAGTGAGATTGCATATAAAGAGATCACTGCTGGGGACCGGAAATTCATTGGTTGATACTCGTAAATTCAAAAGAAACCCATCGAAATAATGCATTTTCTTTCGATAATTGAATTTACTTTTAGCGATCAAACTAACTATGGTTTAATTTCGAAGAACATCGTATGTGGGGAAAGTTATCAAAGTTGAGATTGAAATATATTTTGTGTTCTCCCTTTCCGATTGGCTGGATGGTGGCTTCTTTGAGTTTCACAGTAAAAAGAGCCAGCAGCATAAAAAATACTTTATTTTCTGTGTAGTTTGGATTGTCATTAAACTAAGATAGCCCGGCATCAATTTTTCTAATTATATCTCGTAAGTGACCACCCTGAGAATAAGGAAAAGGTGGTCGTAACTAGAGCTGGTCGCTTATAAGAATTCATTCTCGTGAACCGATCACCCGCGGAATCCGGCAGTAGTAGTTTGTCGCTTACGAGAGCTTGCACACACCACGCCCATAGACTATATCGCAACTCCGCCGTCGCAGTGCACTCTGGGATGGATATCTCAGTTCCCATTGTTAAATCCAAGATGGCCGCCCAGCAACAACAATGGAAAACTGAGATATCGATCCCAGAGTGCACTGCGACGGCGGGGTTGCGATATAGTCTATGGGAATACGTATATGCAGTGTGACTGACCTGATCACAGTATATAGTATGATATATATAGGCAAGCCTATGAACGCAGCTCCCAATAATCAAATACGAAGAAATGCACGCGCATATATATGTACTACAACAGCGTGAATATCATGATCATTAATCTACTGTGCACGCGTTGGTCGTTAATCAATACAGTATTTACGTTGCGTACAAAAAGAAAATGTACAAAGTTTGATTCGCGATACCACACTGTCAATACCTATTTACTACTACAGATTGCTGTTATTGATTTTAGATACTGTATAATAAAACTATTATTGCAAAATACAGTACTAGTGCGTATTTTTCTTATTAGTTGACTGATTGCAATCAGACTCATTACGCTGAGATCTGGGATTATGACTACGGGGTGATCGCTCCCCCCAAAGGTGGTCGCGGTCGCTTACGGGAGCTTCTTTGTCTGAAACAGGACTCACTACGAGTCTAAGTCCGCGGGAAAATTTACAAACAAATGTATGGAAAACTCAAAACACGATTGCACGCTTCCCAGCACAGCTACATCCCTCAAATTTTGATCAGTTAAACTTTTACCTGGTATCTTTAGTTTGCACACAGTGAATATTTCAGAAAATCGATTTTATGGATTTTATTTGGCATCGGATTCTCATACAAATACTGTATTTCGCGCAATGTTTGCACCACTTTCAAAATGTCGGAATTAACCGCGAACTGGTCTATTACAGAGTTCTGATATTTCAGATAGATAGACAGACGATGGTTTATTTGAGTCACTTCGCAGTAAGAAAATTGAATTGCGTAACTATTACAAATTGTGTATGGCTCTAAATGATAATAATAATATAATTAACTACTATAAAAACTAAATACTACTATGAGAACTCTACTATAGCTAGAATTATTATAAAAATTATGGCATTAAACGAATTCCTACATAACTACTACCGAATATATGAGAGCTATAGCCTTATATCACTTTGTAGGCGTTACAACTGGAAATAATAAACGATTTAGAGAACCGTTTGGTTTTTGTGGATTTATACCTAGTAATGGAGTTGGCTTAGCTTTGGGTTGCTTATAGCTTGGAACTGTTTCCTAGTTAACATTCGTGATGGTCATGGATAGAACTAATTTCTGCCCGAGCTAGCGCGTCGATTTCATGAGCAAACCCCTGGAAAAATACAAGCCAATGCTCTCTTCTGGGTGCGCCTTAAGTCTTCCTGTAAGTATTTAAGGAGAGCATGGTGAAATACAGGACAAGCATAATCTATAGACGACCTCATAAACTCTTCAAACGGGGTTTCAGTAGGGTGGTCGCTGAGGGGAGCTGGTCCCTACGAGAGTGGTCAAACAAAGACCTGTATTTCATTTCCTCCTGCAAAAGTTGCTAAAGCCTGGCTGGTTCCAAATAGCTTTATTAAAAATAAAATTGCCTTTTCTTGTTTTTCCGTGCGGTTTGTCAGAACTGATACCATCTCCGCAATAAAAAAACGACTCGAGAAAACCACGGAAAACAACAACAACATCATTTTATTTCGTACCTCTAAATATTAAATATTAAATTTAATCAAAGAAAGAGGAATGATTCAAAAATTATGGTACAGGCTACACTGAATAGCCGGTCAAAAGACTAATCTAGCAGGTAGCACTTACAAAGTATATTAAACTGAAAATGGTTGGTAGAATAAGATGAACAAGGTTATAAAATTGAACATACATGGAGCTACATAAACAGTACAGGATACAGTTGAAGAGAAACATTCAAATAAACTTTGCGAATAATTATATATGAAAGAGTATATAAATAAATAAACACTACATTCAGTATCAGACAAGCACAGGGGCCTAGAGAGTACAGGATACAGTTTTAATATTTGTCTAGCAGACTTTCTTTGATCTTATATTTAAACTGCGACTCTTTCAGATCTTTGACTTGAGCGCTATATCAATAGCATTCCATTTTTTTACACCCTGGAAACGAATGGAAAATTTACCATAATTTGCTCTCACTGAAGGAGTGTAGAATTGATTGTTTTGAGGATAGCCTAGTGTTATAATTATGAACTTTATTATTTTTTGTGAAAAAGTTATTAAGTTTCACTAAATTGACCTATATCACTATGACGTCATATCAAAACAATCTATTGTTTAAACTCTAAGGATCACGGTCGTGGTTGGGGGACAAAACAGGGACAAAACAGCAACAACACAAAGGAAATCGCTATCAAATGCATTTTGAAGAACGTAGAATAGCGGTAACAGCCACCAAATACGTTAAATATTGTGGGATAAACATTGATACAGCTGATATCTGGAAACCAGACAATTCGAAGTTAAATTTTCCTCAGCAGAGCAGATTTAGTTCAAAATTCTATTGTTCAAGTCGATTCAGTCCCCCTCATAAACAAGCCGTGACGTCATAATGATATAGGGTAATTGTATAGTGGAACTTTAACTTTTCCCGAACTGACTTGTGGGTTCGATAAATTCTGTTTGAGTGACAGTTTTATTTATGGTAACCTTGCGACGAGCCCAGAGTCGTTATTAGGAAACAACTAGCATTTGGCGAGTAATGATATGATCAAGCCATCAGTACAGTGGCGATAGAGGTTTGCTTCCATGGGACGACTCTAGATCGCTTTAAAAAAAAAAAAAAATCAATGGAGGAAGGACTTTTAACGTACGGGGAAAAACTCAGTTCAATGTCGTACCCATAGACATAGTTCTACCGGGCATGTTTCAACTCAGGTCGCTCATAAAGAACTTAAAACATGGCAGTCTCGATGAATGATACTGGCAATTGTTCAACTTCAAGGCTGATTTACTCAAGAAATTGTCCGGGAACTTTAGCAATTTCAATGGAAGTGTTGTTGCTTGTAATAATCCTCTTAGGAGCCAGCATTGGAAATGTTTTAATTCTGCTTGTGGTCAGACGAAGTCGGCGGAATGAATGGACGACGAACTTCTTTGTGACGAGTTTAGCAGTTTCTAACCTAACTTCTCCACTTTTATGCGTGTTGTGGACCATTATTTGGGTTTCAAGCGGTAAATGGATTCTCGGGAACTTAACATGCAAAATGACGTTCTTTTTTCACTTGTTGAACGCCGGAGTCTCGGCCGGGCTGCTAGCTTGTATATCTCTCGATCGCTTCTATGTAGTGGTTCATCCACTCAGTTTCAAAATGACCAAAGCTCAAACAAAGGAACTCATAACGTTTGTTTGGGTTTTTATGATCTGTGCTACAGCTCCGAGTCTATATTTCTTCAAGACTAGATTGATATCGAGCGATTTGTTCTGTATCCCCGATTTCGCTACGGTCGAGTGGCAAGTCTTCATAACACTTTTTGTTCTGATACCGTTTGGTTGCCCATTGTTGACAACTCTGGGATTATACTGCCGCATCGTCTATGCTATTTTAATGAGAAATCGCCAGGCAAGAAGCCTCACTAATGATTTCCGAAGGCTAGCCAACCGAGTTCCACGGTCCAAAATCAAAGTTCTTCGAATGCTGGTCATTCAGTGGCTTCTTTTCGTCATTTGTTGGTTGCCTTTCCTCCTCACTCAGATAATTCAAGCGTTGAGCCTTGTTGATTTCAAGGGCGGCTTGTACATTTCAACATTGATAGTGTCGTTTTCGAACTCGAGCTTGAATGCTCTGATTTATTCGATCTTTAATGGCGATTTTCGCCGGGGATGCAAGAGAGTGTTCTGCAAGCCAGATTCTTCTCAAGCTTATCGACTAACTTCGCTGCCCCGAAAAAATCGTATCGCCCCAGCCCTGGAGTCATTTAGTTCGGGCGAACATGGAGATGGGTTTGAAATGAGACTGCCTGAGTTAAAACCCTTCAAACACTATAGTCTGAATGGAACTGGCGATAAACAAATCCACCAAGCATGGGTTTCCAAATGTATAGCTGCAAGAGATAGTTTGTGAAAACGAAAAGAGAGAAACCACAAAAAATCTTAACTCCCAAAATGCATTAGGCCTGCTTTCAAAGTACATTTATGTGTACATAAATATTCCGTATAATATTAAAATACAGCAGAGTCGAGAATAGAGTTTTTTAAAGACAATATTCAAAAAAGTGATTTATCAGATTGAAGTATATAAATATAATACATTTAAGTGGTAAAAGAAGATATACAAATTCTAGAAATGGGCCTTTCTGGTGTTTTAAGCTATACGATTATTAAATTCATGTAAGAGATTTCCTTTTTTCTTCAGGTAATTATAAATTCGCTTCCTGAGAAAGTGATCGTTGCAGCTGCCTCGGAAGATGCTAAAAATACTCGACAAATAACCAAAAGAACGTCTAAATCCTTTATTTATTCAATGTCGTATTTATTAATTATATTGAACGAGGTAATATATAACAGTATATGTTGTAAAAATGAATAAAAATCCAAAAAACTGAAAATAAATGAATTTGGTATTTCGCCGACTACCACGTTTTAAAAAGTACCACATGTATCTTAAGGGCATTAAAACCTGGAGCGTATATTCACGCAAAATCCTGAACTAGTGCTTTTTAAATTTGATTTTAAACCAACGTTTGCAGTTTTATGGGCTATACTTTTTTGCACAGAAGTCTTTTGTATGAAACTGTTTTGCTTCTAAATAATGTATTTTTTATATTACATAATTTAGAAGCAAATATCTGAGATACAGTCATTAAATATTTTGAAATCTCTCGAGTAAAATACAAAACATATTACCCTTCTTATAAATGAATGTTCTAAATTCACAATTTTTTGGTTGGTAGGAATAGGTATTTCAACTTTTTGTCTTGTATCCGGTTTTTAGGATGGTAAAAGTCGTAAAATTTAAAAAATAAAGAATATACATGTATTAGAGGAAACGTCACAGTAATACTTTCATTGCACTGCAAACAAATTACGCTATTTGGCAAGCTAGAAATGAATTTATTTTAAGTTTAACAGATGGGTATTTAATGGTACTTATATTTTGTCGATTGTCCAACCAAACATTTCCCATTTGGCCAGTAATGTTCCCCTGTTACCATTCCAGCATTAGGATAAGAGGAACAAAAGAATCACTGTTGCCTATTTTGATTTACAGATTAAAGTTTAACTGTTTTTGCCAGAATGTTGAAATTGAATTTATCACCCTGGAGAAATCACTGCAGCAAACCTACAAAAAGAAGTGGGGTTTCATGAATGTGTATAACTTTATTATTTTGGAGACTTTGAGATCTGATTTTCTGCAATTCAAGTGTCATGTAGAACTAAAAATGGAATGGCACTCCAATTCTAGAAGATAAATGAAGGTAAAAAAAACTCTGTTTGATATATTAAAAACATGTTTCTTAGAAACAATCACTTCAAATCTTTTTCAGACAGGACAACCCATCAAGTTCAAAATGTAGATCAAATTGATTTAAAATCACTCCTTGTTATTTTACTTTTTTTCTAAACACAGCTACATATAACTTTTGAAGCTACAGTTATGAATATTTTCAGTTTAATACCAAATTCTCGTTTCTAGTATTCTTTCATTTTATTGTTGCAGCTGTGTAACTGTGTGTTATTAGCCAGAACTTCACTTTAATTATTCTATACTGTTATTTAAAATCAATATGATGGCTATAATCGATTCCCACTGCTGGAATTGATATAATTGATAACATTCTAAAATGTTAAATTGGCTCAAGGTAACTGCTAGGAAAAAAACTTCACAAAATGTAGTTATAAAGCTCAGCACAACATTTGGGAAAGCATTATATTCCTTTAATCATACTCAGAATAGAATACTTAACAATTATTCACTGAAGTGGAGGTATAATAGTGGTAGATATTTACCGAGCTGCTTCGGCAAGGTAAATATCCACCACTATTCACCGACACCAAGGTAAATAAGTTGTTCACCATTACTATAACTTCCAAATACTTAATATTTAATTTAATTCACTATTTAATTTTACATACTGGTACAATGTATAGAAATCACTGAGGAAATGAATGAATGAAGCCTCGATAAATAGGTTATTAGCTGGCTAAGCATCTAATATGGCTGTGTATTTTTAAGAGTCATTCTTATTTTGGCAAACCTTTGGACGAGCCAAAATATGAATGAAGAGTAAACACACACATGTACATACACTAGATGCTTAGCCAACTAAAAGTTTTTTTTCTATTATGATTTCTGACAAAAAAAAAACATTTTCTTTCCATAATAACCAAAAACCTTGCATGCTCGCTCCAGAAATGGGATTTACCATGGCGATGGGAAGCCATTCGACTGTAACTACACGAAATACGGTCTCACATTGGGTGCAGTCTTGTGTATATTTCATACGTTCTTGGCAGAATCATAATAATTTATAGCAATAAAGTTCATTACGGATAATAGACTAGTTAAATGCCATAGTATCACCATATTGTCCTAGCTTGGGTTAGCTCAATAAAACAATAATTTAGTAGGACAGTAATTCAGCACTTCTCACAAAAACATTGAATGGCAGGAAACAAAATGCAATCTGACATCCTGCCAGCATCCTGCTAATATGTTGAAAATCTGTCAGACATTTTTGCAAAATGATTGTTCATAGTCCACTGTCGAACAACAATCTAAATCCCTGAAGAATACAACTACTGTAGTAATGAATCAAGAATACCCAACAATCTAAATCCCTGAAGAATACAACTACTGTAGTAATGAATCAAGAATACCCAACAATCTAAATCCCTGAAGAATACAACTACTGTAGTAATGAATCAAGAATAACCAACAATCTAAATCCCTGAAGAATACAACTACTGTAGTAATGAATCAAGAATACCCAGCCAATGATATAAATATTTCACAACATCCTGTATAATAAATTGATTCTATGAAAAATATTTATATCCTCATCTGGCCCTTATGTGCACTTAGATATACCATGTTAAAGGGGCTTAGTCATGGTACTGTGCATGTATCGAGTAATCGCTCGTTTAGTGGCTGGTAATTGGATACAAACTTCCCTCCCTCAATGCTTGATTGAAAGGATGTGCACTATTTTCCCTGGAGATTGTTTATATACACTGTTTGTTAGTCATTATTGCATATTTGCTTTCATTTTAAGCATCCCACATGGCTGAGAGGTTCGTTAGTTCATATCAAAATCGGTGGAAATAGCTCTTTCCGGCCCGTAAAAACAAATGTAAAGTCTTACCGTGACACAGCCCCTTTAAATCTGATAAATGTGACATTTATAGCAGCTACAGTACAAACTAAAGTTATGTTTAGATATATTTTTAAAATTTATATTAGAGGCTTCATGTTTGAATCCAAAGGCTTATCTAGGGATCTCACATGACAATTACAAAATATTGAAGACTAAAAGGATAAAGACTGAATATATTTCATTTGTTCCATTAGTGCAAGCTGATGTTCGAGTCACTACTTAAAATAACCTTCCATTTGTAATCCTTCATTAACTGCCATTATCTTACAGGTTTCTTTTAATTTGTGGTAATCCAGGCCATATAAGGAAATACCTTTTAGAAGACATCATGCTGATCTATATTTATTTTGGGAAATGTTTGGAAGATCTATTAGCTCTGAATTCCGGAGATTATAATTATAAATTTCTAAGGCTAAAGTAGTCTCCTTCGCAGCCGTTATTAGTGTTGGGGAGAAGCATTGCTTGACGACACTAATAACGGCTACGAAGGAGACTAAGGCTACATAAATACTATAGAAAACACCTGATTTGAGGACAAATACAACCATGAGTCAGACAAATAATCCAATGCCTTTATTAGATCATACAAGTGGTCTTTTACACCACAGCTAAGGTCTTACAGTGAGCTTTAATGTATTGCCATTTCAATAATATTATTCATAGATATTAAATATACAGCTGAAATTACAGTGTGACTACTGAAACAGGGGGCAACTTAGACAACAAGAACCAATATTTACATTGCAGAACAAAAACAAAGCATTCAAACTTATTGTTATTACAAGTAGAGTTGACTACAGTACAATAGCATTTTGAATTGCTTGCATGAGCTTTGATCCAGTACAAGGGGAATTTGGTCAACAAGTTCTGAAGTCTTTAGCATGAACATGCAATGATTTATACTTTGGAATGCTTTGTTTTCGTTTTGCAATGAGTTTAGTTCTCATTGTCTAATTGGCCCCAGTTTCAGTACATGTAGTTGCACTGTAAATTAAGGGTTGTATTCAGAAAAGCCAATTTAATAAATGTTTGGCTGGGTGACACTGACTTTTCCCTTTTTATGTTCACTAGTTTTTCAAAGTTGTATTTTGATTGTACTAGATACCAGTAGTAATTATTTTGTGTGTTATAATGCTAAATCTGGATTCCATCTACGTGTACAGTCCTGTGATATCCAAAGATCATCAGCCATCTGCATTTAGCCGATAAGATTCCTAAATGGCCTACTAAAACACTTCACTGTAGTTCTGTCCGATCATGTAAATATTGTAAACCATTTAATCACTATTCTGGTACGTGATTAATGGCTGAGAGGTCAGTATAGGCCAGACGTCTTGAAATGAAAGAACTTAAATTCAAGACTGAGGGCACATTTTTCTCTACGAATCGACCCTAAGCCGGTCAGTAAAGTTGTATATATTTTTCTCTGTATTCTCTTTCAATTTGAGACATATTATTGAACAACGGAGAGCACATATATGCACTGGTTACCGTGACTGTGGTCAGAGATAGGAAAATGCCGCCTGCTCCCAGAACCAATCAGATCACAGGATATCTTAGGTTACTGCCCACTCACTCATGAAAAAAATATTTATGTATCCGAATACATAGCCCTTCATCAGAACAAAAGGACAGAATCGTGTAAGACAAAATTTGAGTTTGTGATAACTGCTTGTTATATTATGTGAATAATTTTATGAGCTCTAGAGTGCCTATAAGCCCAAATGTTATATCATTAAAATTGATTAAACATCAAGTAAATAGGTGATATAGCAAAATATTTCTTGATTTGAGTGTTGCGTCTTTTTTGTTTCCAATATGTTAATGATGTGATGTCACAGGAGGCCTCATTTATTATACAAAAATGTGTATAACGGAGATAAATAACTTTTTCTACATATCCATGTTATATTTGGACCTTATATTTGGGCCATAATTACATTTTGTATAAATCGGAAATAGTTTGATTTACAAGGAGAAAGAAATGACCTTTTGTTGGCCTCCTTTAAAATCACATAATTATCATACTGGAAATAGAAACTTCTATAACTTAGATGCAACACTCAAATTAAGAAATATTTTACTAATAATTCACCTACATAGAGGCTAATTTACTTGACAGAATATATTTTAATGATTAAAACATTGGGTTTAAAGGCACTTTAAAGGGATACCCGAGTGAAAAACACATTTGGGCTCAAAAGCATCTTTCAGATGTACTTTGTTCAGAAAATGTATTAAAATTTGATAAAACTTTTTCAGAGTTGAGAACGAGCCCCTCAAAGTTGGCCCCGCGAAGACCTGGGCGCCGCCATTTTGTTCACATTAATTCCTGTGACGTTTTTTTACGTCACTTCGTCCCACCGGAGTCTTGCGGCTAACTTGTAGCAACTTGTTTTCTTTGCAGAATTTTCACACGCTCGGAATTAGAGTAGATTTTCATCCATATGGCAGAGTAATTTCGTACTAGAACAAAAATATGATGAAGATGATATTGTGAGAGAAGTTCAGAAGACTGGGAGGACGAAGAAAAGCATGTAGAAGGCTAGAATATCAACGAACAACAAAAGGCATTTTTCACTCGGGTATCCCTTTAAGATTTCCCCTTAGTCTTCGGCAGTTGTTAGCAGTAAGCAGAGTCCATTACTCGCAAACATCACTACTGGTAATACCTAGTTATCCATTGTACTCTTATAAGCTTGGACAAACTCATCTGGACATGACAGACGATGGATCGGATGAAGTACATATTGCTAATGTCAATTGTAACAAGCTTTTGGGTTTTTTCACCCAGTTATAATTTTATCCCAGAAGATTCTTGACATCAATACATTTTCCATCTAATAATTAATTACGTTCTATTTTTCTTCTCACTTTTTAGCTGAAGTGGCTACAAATATGTGATCAATTTGCAATGTAAAGTTACCCAATATGGGTTTCTTATACTTTAATCTTACCATTATTTTGAGGATTGACTGCAGTATATATTGTAGCAGTGTTATTCTAGGATTTCATGATAACATTATTCAGCTTAAAATGGGGTCTTCAATGGGCTATGCAGCATTGGCTTAAACACAACATTGGCTTAAACACAACAAAGAAAACTTCACTATGGTAATCTCTGAATTTCTAACGAGACCTGAAACAACTATGGGAGCTGATCAAAGTCATGCAGGACCCGGCTAATCCTCAGATCAAATTGGAATGGTTGGATTTTGCAGAGGGAGGAAAACTGGAGAAAAACCCTTGGGGCAAGGACGAAATACCAACAAACTAAACTCACATTATGATGCTGCATCCAGGAATCGAACCTGGGCCACAGAGGTGAGAGGCGAAGCACTTAACCACTGCGCCACCCTGGCCCCCCATGATTTAAAGTGGTAATCCTCAAGCCATTTTAATTTAAAGTTATTTTTGTTTCTCAACATTTTCAGTGGAGTTCGATTCACTAAATTCAGTATTATTTTGCTACATGAACATGTTCTGCATGGTTTGCACAGCTTTGGCTGATCCAAAATTTAAGGACTTTTCATGGACTGAAGTCACTTCTCATAATACATGTAGTTTAAAGCATTTTTGATGAAATTATATGAATTTGGATGCAGTCTGGGTGTGATTTTGCATTTGTTCTAATTATTTTGCAGCCATGAATATGCATCTTCTCTGGTAATGTGGCTTTGTGATTTTTTTGGCTAAATACATGTACATGTATGCCACAAGGGCACAACCTACAATCTCCTGCAAAATAATTTGAGATCCTGCTCACTTTTAGAGACTGTTCTTTAAATTAGCCCCCTCTCCCTCTTAAATGTTGTTTTAGGAGCATGTTCAATCTGAATTTCATTTACAATCAACTGCTTTAACTTTATTGTCTCTGTTAGTCAAGAGATTTTGTTGGAATTTTATACTATCTGGCAATTGTCCTTAAGCTAGGGGTAGATCAATTATAGGACAATAAGTTAGTAGGACAGTGTAAGAACAGTAATTCAGCACTTTTTGCGAAAACATTGAATGGAAGGAAACAGAAAGCAATCTGACCAGCATCCTGCCATGTTGAAAATCTGTCTGACATTTTTGAGAAATGATCGGTCATAGTCCACTCTCTGACAACAATCTGAATCCCTGCAGTCCAGATGTTTATTATACATCAAGAGCATTTAGTTGTTTGAGAAATAGACTCTCTTTCTCAGTGTTACGACTGGAGCAGGACATTGTTTATATCCCTTCTTAGTGTAGGCCTGAGACACCTCGTCATTCACCTTGACCATCATTGACATTAAATCATACCTTTCACAATAAGTACCAAAGACTTCACAGAGTTTGGATATATACCAAGAACCATGAATCTGACTGCGCCAACTTACATAACCTATTGAAGCAACAAAAACAACCAGTGATATACATGTCTGGGAACCACTAATAATCATGAATGTACTAAATTGCATATTACTAAATAATGTACAAATTACACCCAGAGATTGTGCTAATGCCATAAGGTTCATGAATTCATATAACTAATAATCACTACATAAATGTCGTAATCACTAATACTCATGAATTGTACTGTTAAGCTCTTTCAAAGAAGTCTTCTTCTAGATACAATGTTAGAGGTGATTCGCTTTACTTTTGCTTTTATTTTAGCTCGGTGATTACTCTGTAAAAGTCGGTTTCATTGACACAGTTTGTTTCGAAGTACGAGTGAAACTGTAAAATACACCTGATCATCTATAAACAATGCATTTTTTCTGGATTTAGCTAATTCTTTACTTCCCTAGAGTTGCTGCATGTTTCATAAAACTTAGTCTGTTTTACAGTTTCTTCCGGGTTTAATATCCTCCATGTTATATTTTCGAAAGATGTTTCAAAGTCTGATTTTGTGTTGAGTACAATTAAGAGACTGGAAACAAATTAGCCTATTATAATAGACCCTATAAAATTAGTGAGCAATTGGGTTTACTGAGGTTAGGGATTTTTTAAATGTTGGACTAGGGTTTGGATTAGGGTTGGGAACTGGGTTCGATGATTAGTCACAAGTTTAAAGGGATACCCGAGTGAAAAACACATTGGGGCTCAAAATAATCTTCAACATGTTCTTCGTTCAGAAAATGTATTAAAATTTGATCAAACGTTTTTAGTATTAAGAACGAGCACCTCAAAGTTGGCCCCACGAAGACATGGGCGCCGCCATCTTCGTTTGCATTTACGGAAGTGACGTCACTTCGTCCCACCAGCGTTCTCACTCTCTCACTTATTAGGTGTTTTTAGGATGATAAACGCCTTAGCTGTACCTCACATACATTGTAGTTCTTATACTTATTCAGAAGTCACTCGAGTCTTTTAGGCCATGTTGTTTTGCTGTTATTAAATGGCAGTTACGAGACTTTGTTGTTCGTCTGATAATTTCTCGCCTTCCCAATGCTTTTCTTCCTCCTCCCAGTCTTCTGAACTTTTCTCATAATGTCGTCTTCATCATAATTCCGGTTTCTGTAAGAATTCCTCTGCAATCTCGATGAAAATATATCCACTTTAATTCCGAGCGTGTGAAAATCATACAAAGACAAGTAGCCGCGATACGCTGGTGGGACGAAGTGACGTCACTTCCGTAAATGCAAACAAAGATGGCGGCGCCCATGTCTTCGCGGGGCCAACTTTGAGGTGCTCGTTCTTAATACTAAAAACCTTTGATCAAATTTTAATACATTCTCTGAACAAAGAACATGTTGAAGATTCTTTTGAGCCCCAATGTGTTTTTCACTCTAGAGAGATATGTGGTCTACCTGTGTAGAGACTGGGACTAGCCCGGTCAGACCCCGTTCGTAGTTGTTTGTAGTCGTTCATCATAGATAGGAGTTCATCCATTTCCTTGTTAAAAGATGATTTATTCGGGTGTAACAAACGGAATGATGAACGACTACAAACAACTACGAACGGGGTCTGACCGGGCTAGTCCCAGTCTCTACACAGGTAGACCACATATCTCTCTACACTCGGGTATCCCTTTAAAGAATAAATGGTGGTGTTCAAATCAACAAGCATTTCTGTGGCACATTGCGTTACTAGGCAACTGGATCATTGAGTAGCTGAAGTTAAGCCGGATCAGACAAGATTAGTGGATGGGTCATGGTGGTAAAGGTAAGTGGAATAGCAAGATGTATCAGGGGGAACAAGGAAAAAAGTGAGATGGGAATGGGAAGGGAGGGTGGAGAAAGTAGAGGGGAGGGGTGGGTGGTAAAAAAAAATGTGTAGGGGAGGGGTGATTTTTTTTCTCTTTTTAAATTCCCCCAAAAAAAACTAAACCCCCATTTCTTTTATTAATCATCAAAAAAAAATTATCCCTTTTTAGAATCATTGATATTCCAACCTGGGTAGTTGTATTAAAATGACCTACATTGTAGGTTGTACCTAGGTTGTTTGAAAAAGGACCTGAAATGAAAAACAACCTACAACATATATGTTGTCTACTACACTAGGTGAACTACTGTACATACCTGGTGGCGTGGCATACCCCAGGAGAAAATGGCTCTCATTTGGTTCAGCACTTTGTCGCATGGCATCTTCCTCTGCATCTCTAGATGCATCACGCTGAGCCCCACTATCAAAGTCTTGCCCACGGCATGCTTGTATGAAGAACAGCTTTGGCTTGTCTGCCAAGGTGGGGCAAGCAGTTCCTCTGAATTGTGCCGTGATGTCTCTAATTTCAATTGTTTCTGAATCAGTGCCATAAATACTTCCATCCACCCCATGGCTCATCAAACAGCACACAAAGCAATCAAACTCTGTGTGATCAATGGCAGAGAAATGCCGTGCAGTGTCATAGATCTCATGAGCTGTTAGTTCCTCTTTGACTTCAACTTCAAAATTCAGATTTTGCCAGAGTGTCTTGAGGTTCTCAATGTCTTTTTCTGTACCCTGTCTCGCAGATAAGTCAATGTTAAGGAAGTGCTGATTGCTAATGATAAGTGCAATTCCACGGGGATGCCTTGTCATTGGATAAGATGGCATTTCATCTTCCTCATCAAGAGGTAGAACTGCTTCTTCACACTGTACTGGGAATCGAGGATCCCTCTGACGGTCCACAGCTGGTGGTATTGCCTGGCTGGATGCAGGTTGCAGTAAACGAGTAGTTGTTACTGGTGTGTTGGTTCTTTGAAAGTCCCCAGGTCTTAACAGAGGAGCAGTTGGACTTACAGGACTAAATGGCTCTTTCCTTCTCTCTACATGTAGTTCAGAATGAACCACAGGTTGTCGTCCAACTGGCTGTGTATTTCTTAATGATCTTATTTGTTGTGCACCTGTGGGAGCTAAAGGAAAATGTATTTCTCTTGTAACAGACAATGAATACAATGAATTCACCCGTATCATGGTTTTACAAGTAGTCATTTTCTTGGCTCCCTATCAAAGCCGCTTATACATGTACTGCTGTAAGAACACTTCAAAACTAAGTCTCATCTTTAGTCTTATTATTTTTACAGACAATTGTAGGACCAACGGGCAATGTTGACCATCCGCCATACAAATGTCTAAAAATCTGTGACTTTGGTGACCTGTAACTTTGCTCCCAAACATCGTATGACTAGTTTTGAGGTGTTCTTACAACAATATAAGCAGCTTTGGTAGAGAGCCAAGAAAACTACTACATGTACTTCAAAAACCGTGATATGGGTGAATCGGTAGTGCAAAGAGAAACACTAACAGTTACCCTGTCACCAGTGGCAAGTAAAATTTTCAGGTGGCAAGTAAAAAGTTTGGTTTGGAAAGTATATTTTAAATATATTTTCTATATTTACCCAGTTTACCTTTCCACAGGGCAACAAGTCTCAAAAGTTAGTGTCAAGCCCTGAAATGTAAGTTCCTATATGGACGAGGGCCTGGAGAGCTGTGGTTACGATAATTAGGGTTAACGTTATATAAGTTATCAAGAGACAGAGTCAGTTCATTGTGGTTCTGGCTCACGAATTGTAAAGCACGCTAATCTTTACCAAACCAAAAATTGCTACATAAATGTTAAATACATGTACATGTAACTAAGCAAGTTCAAGAATTAAGGCACATTTATTTCATTCCAGGTATAAAACATATAATTATATTGATAATTGATACATACATTGTACATAATTTATATATATATCAATAATAGGGATATCTTAACAAAAGATTCTTTTGTGGATCTGGACCCATCACCAGTATATCATTAATAATACCAAACACAGTAACACATTAGATCATGTCCATACTATAAGTTTACACTGTATGCTACATACATGTAATGTACGTTAGAGTATGTACAATAGACAGAGCACTATAACACTCTTACAGGCTAGCTGGACCCATCACCTTGCATTGTTTCATCTCAGATCTGTTACATGTTAGATGATGCTTGCATGAGTACTCCTACTGTAGTCATAGCAGGACTTTCAATAACTTGTTGAGTAATTGTGGCCAAGAAATAAAAGTACTTGGCTGTATTTGCTTTAATTCAATAGCTTTATCAGCAGTGCCAGACAGAGTAAGCGACTGTATGTGGATGAGTAGCTGCCAGAGCTCAATTGTGCAGATGCACAAATAATATAATAGCATCAATGCTGTGGGCCTGAACCCATCACCGCAAAGTGTTGCTGTTGTATGTTTCAAGGACTCGAGGGAATATAATTGGAAATAAAACACATCCAATTAGCACATGTTGAATTTAAAAGTGTTTCATGCTCAACTAAGAGTTTCAAGCTGGGCACAAAATTAATGACTCTGAAATCGCTGGGTTGATATAACGGTTTCAGACTATTTTAATTCTGTCAGCATCAATATCAATCTTTATAACGTAAAAGCTCTCCTTATACATTTGTACCAACAAATCCTATTATTTTTTATTTTTTATTTTAATGGAATTTGCAGGGAAAATGATGTCACAAAGTTGGTACCAAATTTTAAAAGATATTTTTTAAATTATTATTTTCCATTATACTACTGCACATGTACATTTAAGTAAATAAGATACTTTATTAGAAAGGCTCGTCAACCAAAGGTGCTTTTCATGGACTGTAATAATTTCCTTACCTGATTTGAATTTTCTCACTTTATCAGATAGATCTCTTCTGTGTATGTCATCAAACATTCCCTCTAAAAGATCTAAACAGGATGAACCAATTTCTCCCTTTTTCTCCAAGTAGTCAAACAGGTTATATCCAGAATGAGTTTTTTCACTTACAGCAGCTGGGGAGAAATAAGATAATGGAACAATTAATTTAATAGTACAATGGAGAACATTTGGCTGCATGGTGACAACAGTGTAACATGTGCATGTACTGTAACTACTAGATAATTAAAGGTGAGTGGACAATCTTTATGGGATTTACAAACTCGAGCTGAAAGCGAGATAAAGATCAGATGCAAATTCTTTATTGCACTTACATGTATCAAACGTCTAGATGTAGTCATGTTTTCAGTTATTTTGGTGATACAACTTATTTTGGCCGAGAAAATCTGCACAAGTTTACATGTATCAAATGTCTAGATGTAGAGTCATGTTTTCAGTTATTTTGGTGATACAACTTATTTATTAATTTCCTTTTTTTTTTTTTTTTAATGAGTTTGATAATGGAAGAATAAACACACACCCCTTCTCCACACTGCTCAATTTTGACAAATTTGCAACATTTTAAGCAGTAATTAAAACAAAAGGGGGTACCAATGTTTAATTTTACAATTATTTTATAGGAATGGCCATGCTCTTTTCGTTTTCAACTCACAGGTCATGCAAAGGAAAGCCCATGAGTTGTCACTCAGCCATTGGAGTGAACATCACTGTGATGCTCTGCTCGAGTGCTGATACCTATTGATTACTTATCATGTGAAATTCAAACATAAAACACATCAACGTTAAACTTCAGAGTAAGGACTGCTTTTTGTAGATGTGTAGCATATATATATAGCCATAGCTGCCGGCTTGATGTTGAAGTCTAAGAAATCGTGTTCTTTTCAAATGATTGTTTTGGACTACACGTATAAACCCATGAAGGTGATGTACATAAATTACATCATTGTATGTCATCTTTACTTTACAATCTCTTTACATTTTCTATTGTGATGGCCGCTCTCAATCTTGTCTTTTAAGGTAGTCTCAATAAAGGTTCAAAACGGAAAAGTTTCAAAAATAAGTTTTTTGGCAAATCCTAAATCGAAAAGCCCTAATCTAGCAGCACAAAAAAATCAAAGTCAAATATTTTTTTAAAGCCTTGAAAATGTGACTTTCTGATATCCCGCTAAAAAAGGCAAGAAAAATGATTGACAGCTGCTGTCATTCACTGGGAATGTTATTTCATTCTTGCTATCCTGTGATTTTCTGCACTACTTTTCATCATTCCTAAAGATTTCTATGTTAATGCAATGCCCAAAAGTGTAAAAGTAGATTGTTCTTGGTACCGTATTAAAAAAAGAACAACTTTAGAGAAAAGCAGCACAATTTAGTTTGTGAGTAAATTTGGCATGCGCAGTGGACAAACTATGTCAGGGAATTATGAAATTATTTTTCATTCACGTTTTATGACCTGGTTTGTATCAAAATGGGATGAAAACTACTTTTTCAACTTTGAAAAGGGATATAAACATCTGTAATACGCAAGATAACAAAAATCCCTGACACAGTATTTGGGACAATTTAGTAGGGATTCGAAAGGGATAATTAAGAAAAACATTGTTTCAAAGCCTGAACCCCAACTGGCGGATGGAGTCATTTTATATTGAAAACATCTACGCTTTTAACTTTTGTTAAAAATGGATTAAATATATACTTTTGTCAATTCAAGACCTTTAAAACGGTATATACAGTGTAGTATGTCTCTGTGGCTTTAATTGCTATGCTCAAGAGCATTTTTTCTGAAATGACACATCAAACCTTTATCAAGACCTTAAAATAATGCTGTTTAAATGAGAAATACAATGTAGTTGTAACAAGGACTGTTTTCTTGTTGTCCAATTTGTGGGTTGTTTACTCAAACAAGCAATTACGGTAATAGAGCGGATTTCAATTGAGTGTCGGAAGTGTTTTGGTTTTGAGTTTACTAAGCTCTCCTATTGGCTGAGAAAGTAAACCAACCAATCAGAATCCAAAGTAAAACCAAACGCAAATTGGTTTTGCTTTGGTTTGTCATTGGCTCACAGGGAAGTCATTTATGAGTTACTTGTGATTACTCGCTCCTATGATTGGCTGGCTGTGGGTAATTTGTGTTTGGTTTCACTACACTCAACTGAAAACCGCTCTAGTACATATGACTTATGCCATGTAGCAGAATGCTAAGATTGCAACTTCTTGTTCATTTTTAAGTTGAATATATTTAAATTTTGTAGTGAGCTGGATTTTACATTTCCTGGTGAACGTAGAATTCCAAAAACATGAAGTCTTATCAGCCTAGTCGCTAGGCCTGCTGGCTGGTATTTTGTCTGAGTGGGTTAATGGGATCCCTGTGGTGTATAATGGCTTGTGACATCACTGCTCACTGTTACCAGAAGGCCTTGCAGAATTCAATCCAACATGGCAGCCACGGATTCGGTATACATTTGCTCATGAAGAGCTTGAGCAAATATCAAAGCATGGGTTTGATTCTTTAAGAGAGTTTTGCTTGGATTTGAAAAGCACTTTGCCTGATTTGGCGTGGTGGAAACCAGCTCTAGGTGAATGTCACGTTGAGTTTCATGGCTCAACAACTTCTATCCGTTTGACAGTTGAAAGCACAATGAGTTCATTCCACTGGTAAAAACTGAAGATGGCTATTGCTGCTGTTGGTCTCTCTTCTCGGATAACATTGAGCAGTGAATCCAAACCTGTAAGATGATCGGCTTGGAAGAGAAGTGCTAGGTATTTTGTTTAATAAAGATGAATAAAGTATACTTCACGAGTGAGTTAAAAAATACACGATATTCGATAATATAAATTTTAATACTCCGACTACATTGGGCGGTGATGTCACAAGCCAGTACAAACCACAGGGATCCCATTAATCCACTCAGACAAAATACCAGTCAGAAGGTCAAGGGACTAGGCCGAGGCTTATCACAGGTGCGGCACAAGGGGAGGGGAGGAACATAGCAACGTATGCTTCAAAAAAATGTCCCATCCATACCAATGTTGGAGCAACTCTACCACTCAATTAGCAATTATTTGGCTTGTGTTATGTGTAACTTTAAAGTCAGTGAATTTGGCTAGTGTCATGTTACTTTCTTAGAAATGAAACCGAGTCATTTCAAAGAAAAACCGACAAAATACATGTATATTACTTCCGGTCTATTAAAGTTTTATGTTAAACGACACAAATTCGATCAAACATTTCATTAAAATGCATTATTTCTCTTCTTATTTTGTTGAATCAGCTAGGAATATTTAACAAATTCGTTCACATGCAGCAAAGCTTACCCGGTAACCCAACCAAGAATTTCAGAGATTCTAAATCACGTTGTGTCAGCTCGTCACTCAGCTGATTTAGAAAGGTTCTGTATCTGTTGTTCTCGGAAACTCTTCGAGAAGAACCACTTTCTGTTTGCATTCGATCTCCTCCACTTGTGCTAACAGTCCCGGCCAAATCTTTTCTATTACTTCTTTCAAGCAGGTCTTCAAGAAAGACGTAATCTCGAGGTGCAATAAGTTGTCTGTGAAGCAACAATTCAAGGAATTTAATGGCTGTCTCTGCCTTTTCTAAATCCCCTAACCCTATTTTTCCGTGGCATAGGTATTTCATGTTCTGCAAATCTGTGTCTCTGAGCTGTTCAGCTATCCTGTTCAATAAACGACGGAGTTCTACCTCTGCCATTGTAGAGAAAGCATACACCGTACAACCTCGCTCCAAATATTCCAAAATTAATGTTGCACCATGCCCATGACGTCATTGAGACGACAGTGCAGTCGATAAAGATTCGTAAATCACATATGCAACTGAGTTTCGCATCTTTGATAACTTTAGGAATATCCTGAAAAGATTCGTTTTGCAAAGAGACAAGATTATGTCTTGATTCAATTCTAAATCATCGATTCCTTAAAAATAAAGTAAATTTTAAAAGCGCATATAAGATCGGAAATGCTTCGTGTCCTACGAACATGTTTCGATTTTGATTTTAGGCAATCCCGTCATGCCCATGGGCTTTCCCCTTCTTCATCCTCTTTCTTTTTCAGTCAACCTCTAGCCGAAGCTACCTGGGTTTGTCCCAAGACTTGGACCCTCATCCAAGAACATGGTGGGAAAACGGGATTTATTTTTATCAGAAATAAAACTACGAGAACTTAACTCTGGGGTGATCTTGTTAATTTTGTTTTGGCACCGCGGATGCAAAAGATTTTCACGGATTCATTTTGTCTGTTTCTCGAGTGTTGTTGTGGTTGATTCACGTGCGTTTGAAACTTCTGTTTCTTTTACAGGGTTTCGTGAAGATCATCAAAAACAAAGCATACTTTAAGCGCTTCCAAGTGAAGTTTAAACGCAGACGCGGTACGTACACGCACTTTTTATTGTATGTGCTACGACATTTTATTTTGTTTTTAGCATTAAAAATATTTACGGCATACATGTAGCGAAATTATTTTGCCACGTATGGTCGATTCACAGGAGATTTTCACATATTTTTCTATACTTATCGTGTGTTTTTTTTTGGCGTTAATTTTTTCTTGTGCATTTTGAAGCTGTTTATTGACCATTTTAGGGAGTGTTCTAATCTTGTTTTTTTTCTTCATTTATTTGTCACAGAGGGTAAGACGGACTACTATGCCCGCAAACGTCTCATCACACAGGACAAGAACAAATACAACACACCCAAGTATCGCTTTGTTGTTCGCTTCACAAACAAGGACATTGTCTGTCAGGTGAAAAATACATTCCATTTGACATGTACACAGTAATGCACCTATCAGCGGCCATCCCCTTTTTTTTGGGGGGGGGGGGGGGGGGGGGGGGGGGGAACCCGGGCTGACAATGATTATCATGGGGACTTTATGGCCTTTTCCATACAAACGTCTGTTTGCATATCTGAGCAGGACGTGTAACATGGCCGCTCCGCGAAATCTTTGAAAAATCCTTAAGCGTGGCCATTCTGGAGGGTAAAAACAATGGGAAGTAGAAGTAAGCCAACAAAAGAAGTTTTCTATACATGGTGGCACAATTCGGATACAGGAATCGTTAACTCATGGGACGATTGCGAAAAACAAATAACGGGAAAACCGGGCCGCGGCTGCAAGAAATACGACACTCTTGAAGAAGCAAAGGAAAAGCAAACGGAAAAGTCAAATGAAATAAGCCTAAAGGAAACGACTCAACGTAGAAGAAGCCAAAGCGACTCAAATCTGGCCGAATCCATGACTAGTGCGATAAACGAAGAGAAATGTCTGCTCGAGAATCTAGAGAAGAGTTTAGATGCTTTACAAACCTTTGAGAAAACACAATCCTCATTTAACGACGACCTGGAAAAATCACTTAGCGGCGAAATTATCAGAACAAATAACCTGAACGAGAAGATAGAAGATTTAGAGAAGAAATTGAAAATGAAGCTGAAAGAATTAATTATTCAATATGACAACAAACTAGAGGAAGCGAAGGAGAACCTGAGACAGGAATTTGCATCTGAAATGAAGTCATTTAAAAAAACAGTCAGTCAAATGCAGAATGAGCTCAAGGCAACTACAAAGAAATTGATGGCAATTATAACAAAAGTTGAAGAGTCCGAAAAAACTGCACGCCCAAATCCAGGGCATGTAATTGTAGACGCACAAGAGAGAAATGATACAAGATCCGAAACAAGTGTCTTCTCGTCTCCTTTAAATACCAGCAACCGTTATGAAGTCCTCAGCGATTGTCCAACGTCACGTGCCGAGACAGTGCAAACAACACCACGGAACGAGACTAATACCACTGAAGTCGATCCAAGTACCTCGAGGATGGAGTCGACCGTGCAAAGGGATAACAATAGAGCCTCTGACTCAAAAGGACCAATACTGATCATTGCTGATTCCATGATGAGAGGTGTAAGACAAACACTTCTGGCAAGAGATTGTTATGTGAACAAGCAAATACTCAGCGGCGGTGGAACAAAGGAAGCAATCAGCTATGTCAACCACATGGATGTCGACACCAACTACAAACAAGTAGTTATTCACTTAGGAACAAATGACGTCAATACTAAACACAAGGACACTATATTAAATGAGTTTGTACAGTTAACTACTATATTGAGAAGCAAATGGCCGAATTGCAAGATTATTCTATCGGGAATTATAGAGCATCGTACAGACAGAGAGAAGAACAGGATGATTAAAGTCATTAATGATGATTTGTGCGAAATGGCCCGAGAATTAGACAACATGGAATACCTGGATAACAGCAGATTAACAAGACGAGCAGACGGAGGAACCAACGAACAGGTGTTTTACGATGAGCTGCACCTCAACAACCAGACGGGAACCCGCATTCTAGCGGCAAATCTAAAGGAAGCGCTCGGTCTTCGTAATGCGACTCGGAACACAAGACCTACATACCAGAACCGAAGACCAGATGAAGACCATCAATACGAGACACGATATCAGTCCCGAAGAGCCGACGGTGGATCGCAACGATACCAGACCGGATACCAGACTAGAAGCCCAGGCGAGGATCAACAACATTATCGTGGTAAGCCATCTGAGTATCCACCTGCGGCGCCAGGTATGGTCTCAGTAAGCCAGTTAGTGAAATGGTTAAGCAATCTTGGACAAGTGAGTGACAATCTATATAATAGAAATACAATGTCTAACCAACAGTTTGGCCACCCTTCATATCATCGAAATTTCTAACATAATTAATGCCTGATAATATTAAGATTGGGGTTTGGAACATTCACGGACATAATAGTAGAGTGCTTGGAAACAAACTTAACCAGACGGACGTACTAGGTGTAATAAATAGCCATGATATATTTGGGTTGACAGAAACGCATGCCAGTGAAAATTCAGAACTCGATGTGAAAAATTATCAATGTTACTCCAAGTTTAGACCAAAATCAAGAACAAAATATCACGGCGGGTTATCAGTTTATATAAAAAAGTCGTTAAAAAACGCAGTATCTTATGTACCAACTAAGAACGACAACATTCTTTGGTGTAGACTAGACAAGAAACATTTCCAAACAAACAAAGACATATTTCTAGGGACAGTTTATTTTAGCCCGGAAAATATGGAAAACCAATCAAACGCAAACTACATCGACGAACTTGATCAAGATTTGATTAGTTTTTCTCAAAAGGGTTACGTAATATTACAAGGAGATTTTAATGCCAGGACTGGACAGTTACAGGATATAATTGACGACTCGAATATACACAATTTTTTTCAATTACCTGATGGGTATGTACATGAAAATGCCGTAACAACAAGGCAATCCCTTGATAAAAACAATATTGACAATAGGGGCAAACAACTCATCGACTCGTGTATCGCAAACGGCCTAAAAATTGCCAACGGTAGAATCATCGGGGATCGAAAAGGCTTGAAGACCTGTCACCAACCAAACGGCTCGAGTCTAGTTGACTACGTCATTTCAGATAACGAAACATTAAACTCATTTCAATATTTAAAAGTAGAAGATCTAAAACCTCATATTTCGGATCACTCACATATTACATATAGTATAGAGGTAAAGAAAGTACCACTTCCGGTTAACGACAAAAGTCAAAATAAGGGCAGGCGTCTGCTCTCAAAATTATTCTGGAACGATAATGTCTCCCATAAAGTTGTAGAATATTTAAATTTACCAGAAACATTAGCCGATATTGGTAACCTGAACCAGAGGCCGCTCAACGATAACACTGAAAATTTTGTTGAAGACTTTAATAAGCTGATACATAAAGTTCTTGACAATGCTGGGGCACTAAAAAATACTGACGTCGATAAAACAAAACGTGAAGAAAATAAATGGTTCGATAGTGAATGTAAAATACAAAAAAACAACTTAACTAATTTAGGTAAACTTAGGACTAGACATCCAAACAGGGAGGATATAAGAGAATTGCTAAATAGCAATAAGAAAATGTTTAGGAAACTACTAAAACGGAAAAAACGAAAGTTCTACGATAGTGAATTTGATAAACTATCAAAGCTAAGATCACACAACCCACGGCAGTTTTGGAAAGCACTAAGAAACTTAAACACCGACAACAATAGAGCAGATGATACCAAACATGTTGATCTAAGCAGCTTTCATGAATATTTCAAAGATCTTAACAAAGCCGAAAAAGACAACATTGGTGAAACACACGACACAAGTACGCATGCCGAAAACAATGAAGCCGGTCCACTTGACTTCGCATTTACGAAAGAAGAAGTGATAAATGGAATTAAAGCACTTAAAAGCGGCAAAACACCCGGAAGCGATTTTATTAACAACGAATTCCTGAAGGTCAGTTATAAACTACTATCGGAAACAATAACTACGTTATTTAATTCTATTCTAAACTCGAAAATATATCCTAAAATTTGGGCCTTTGGATACATAACTCCTATATATAAAAATGGCACGAAATCAGAGCCAGGAAACTACAGAGGAATTACAATCCTGTCCCACCTAGGAAAACTTTTTGCTCTGCTATTAAATACACGGCTAGTTAGCTACCTAGATTTTCACAATATCCTGCCTCAAGAACAAGCAGGTTTCAGGAAAACATTTAGAGGTACTGACAATCTTTTAGTATTAAAAGCGCTGATCGACAAATATATAAAGAACAAGCCAAAACCCAGGAATAATTTCTTGTACACTTGCTTCATCGATTTTAGCAAAGCCTTCGATAACATATCACGCGACAAATTATACACAAAGTTAAACAACATTGGTATAAACGGAAATTTTCTTGCCATTATTAAAGACATGTACAACAAAGACTCCGCGTGTGTTAAACTTGACGGACACATCTCGGAGGAATTTGCGTGCCATAAAGGAGTCAAGCAAGGGTGCATGTTGTCACCTACCCTTTTCAATATATATTTAAGTGATCTAGCAAACATTCTTAACAAAGACAAAGACGCCCCCGAACTAAACAACAGAACCGTTAGTTGCTTACTATATGCAGACGATTTAGTAATTATCTCAAAGTCTCAGTTGGGATTACAAAACAATTTAAAATGCCTACTGGATTACGGCAAAGCCAACAGTCTCTACATCAACGAAAATAAAACAAAAGTAATAATATTTAACCCTAATGGTAGAAAACTAAATCGTTATTTATTCAACGTTGGGACAACACTGATTGAGAACGTAACTAAATATAAGTATTTAGGATTGACTTTAAGTGCCTCTGGATCATTTATTATAGCAAAACAAGAGCTAAAAAAGGTTGCACTAAAAGCTTTTTACTCACTCCGCAAGAACATGGGAATCTCATTTAGAAGAGACCTGTCACTTACCTTACATCTATTCGATACCCTAATAAAACCCATTCTCACATATGGCTCTGAAATTTGGGGTCTTGATACTGTTAAATATAATGAATCACGTGACCCAATAGAACAAGTTCACACAAAGTTCTGTAAACAAATCCTAGGCGTAAGCAAAAGAGCGGTGAACAAAGCTTGCCGTGCAGAATTAGGCCGTTTCCCCATCATTATTGAAGTAAAATCTAAGGCATTATCATTCTGGGCCCGCCTTCTAACATTAGACGAAAATAGAATCGCAAAGCAAGCCTACTTAGATATGCTAAGTCACACAAATTCGAAGAACTGGGCAATGCAAATTAAAGCTATATTATTTCAGAATGGCTTTGGCTATTGCTGGGAATCCCAACAAGATGCCGTTATTGATGAAAACGAGATCAAGCGGTTTTATAAATATACCAAACAAAGACTAGAGGATATTGAAACTCAAGACTGGAGATCAAGCATCTTCGATGATGAATCCAGATCAGTGGGAGGAAACAAATTAAGAACATTTCGTGAGTTCAAAACAGAATATAAACTCGAAGATTATTTATTGGAAGTTAAAAACATAGATCATCGCAGAGCACTAACTAAGTTAAGAATAAGCGACCATATTTTACAAATTGAAAGAGGCCGTTATAACAGAGTTTATGTGAGTCCTGAATTGAGAATATGCCCACATTGTCAAATTATGGAAAATGAAGAACATTTTTTATCTAAATGTCAATTATATTCTGATCTGAGAAACTCTCTTTTTCAAGATATAAACAAAAAAATAACAAACTATAAAGATTTAATCGCACCAAAAAAACATAAGCCAGAAATAGCAAAATACATCTATGAATGTTTTAAAGTTAGGCAAACCATCCTTGTATAGAATATTGGAGAAGCATGCCTATGTACAGTCTGTTGCTTGGCACTCTAATAAAATATGTCTTGTCTTGTCTTGTCTTGTCTTGTCTATGGGGAATTTGCTGAAGAATCTTTCCCAGGGGTTGGGAAAATATGGGGCATTTGTATCTTTGAACCTTACCCACGTAGATTACAGGGGACATTGTATAAACATCACAAAGTAGCCTTTGTTCACAGTCACCTTGTTATATTTCAACCTCAGCTGAGCAACTGTTAACTCTGAGCTCTGATTGTTTTTATTATGCAACCTTGCTCATATGTTGCTCTGGAGGATTAAGGAAGTCTGGAGCATGCATGGGCACAGGGAGTTCTAACTTTTTTTTTGCGAGAAGATGCACAGGGCAACATGCGGGACCCTTTTTTCCACAAGAATACGCACAGGACTTGGGCTTAATCGCCGCACAGGACGAGACTGTGTGGGAATTAAGAAGGAAGATATCAACTGCAAATCCGGATTCTGACAGTATCTGTGTTAAATAAAATGAGAAAATATTACGGTATGTGTATAAGTTAGACATCCCTGTGGCATGGGGAGAGTCTACGGAGTGGCTGAAAGAGAGGCCAGGTTAGGACTAAGCTATCTCGTGATCACAATCGCTGGCTATAAACATGGAGGTCAGAGTGAGTTGAACCATTTGCATCTTATTTCATGCTTCCTTGGCACTTTAGAGTTATATCTGAGTATTCTAGAAACATTAGTCTTCCATATATTAAGCAACATTTTGCGCCAATGTTCTTGATTCGTTGTCAAAAAAAATATTATAATTAACCTGAATATTTTGTGCCCCAGGGGGGAGGGGGAAACCCTAAGGGTCTTTGACAAAGTCCCCTGCCCATGGTCCCTCCCCCCCCCCCCCCCAGGGGATGGCCACTGATAGGTGCATAACACTTCACTGGTAGTGGTAGAGGGACACATACCATGTGTATATGCAAGGGGGATTGATAGTCCAAGGAAAATAAGTCAAAATCTACACCCTTGGAACAACAACTTTGGTCAATAATGTCAAAATTCAACACTCCACTGCTATACCTTCCCTCCCTGAGGTGGGCATAAGTACATGTATATCAAAATCCTTGCCATTGGGGTAATAAGTGTGTCAGTCCCCCATTCCCTTCCTCCTTTTGGGGTTAGGGCTTGCTTAACATTGATAGGTGCATAAGGGCTTCACCTCTCTTCTCTGTGGCCCAGGTTCGGTCAATGCAACATGGACAGCAAAATATGTGTAAGTTTTGTTTGTTGGTATCTCGCCCTTGTTTCAAGGGTTTTCTATAGTTTTCCTCCCAAAAAAAAACAACCTAAATTCTAATTCAACCAAATAATTCATGTCCCCAATTAGAAGACCCAATGTAGGATCAGCGAGCCACATATGTATATAAAAAAGTTGTATATTAATTTTGTTATTACTTGGTTTACAAATATGTAATGAGGGGTCAAAGCCCTTGGGGGGGGGGGATACTCCCATATATAGAGTATACAGGTATGTGCTGGCAGCTCGACAGGGTATGGTTTTTGACAATTCTTAGTCTGGAACAGGGTATATAAATCACTGTTTTGGTCTGGAACAGAGTCATAATTTTTTGGAGTCTGTTTATCTGTTTAGAATTCGAGTGGTGGGTGGAGTGCAACGTCTCGTGCGTATCATATCAGATGCTAGCCTGGTCTGGAACAGGATATCTTTTTACCATTTTGCCTGGAACAGGGTATGTTTTCGTTGTTTCTAGCCTGGACCTTTTTTGCCATTTTGTCTGGAACAGGGTTGCAAAAATACAATTTCTTGGCCTGGAACAGGGTAAGGGTTTCAAGGGCTCAGCGGCACACCCCCATCCTAATTGTTTGGGAGTATCCCCCTGGGGTTAAAGCCTACTTAAAATAATAGCTGAAAATCTCAGCTTTGAAAGGCTGATACAATGTACATGTATTACTCTAAAAGTATCCCAAACTAGGACAACAATATACTTATGTGTAGACCACTATAGTTAGAATTTGATGTGTTGTTCATGATTATTGTTGTTTGTTTTTAATACAGATAGCATATGCAAAGATTGAGGGAGATGTGATTATGGCTGCAGCCTATTCACATGAACTCCCTCACTTTGGCGTCAAGGTCGGGTTGACCAACTATGCAGCAGCCTACTGCACTGGCTTGCTTGTTGCTCGTCGTGTAAGTAACTTTCATCCTAGATAAAGTGTTTCTATTCTTCTCTCCTCAATTTGAAACTTTTTTGATATTTTTTTAGGACTTCACCTCCTTTTCTTCCTTCACCTTCCCTCCTACTTGCTTGAAACCTTTTTTTTTACGAACTGGTCCCTGGGGGGAAGTGAAATTTCATCTGAACAAGTGAAATTTCAATTGTCAAAATTTCCCCTATTATAATACAAGCCTTAGAAATTTCCGTCATGATTGGTTGAGAGCAGTGGTATTTCAGTGTAATTTGTAATACCTACATGTCCACTGCTAGCTAATTTAGAGCACTGCCCTCGAGGTGGGGTAACAAATTAAGAGATTCTATGAGTGGGAAGTCAAAATTTGTTTTTTTATATACACTGTACCTGAGTGTGCTTGTAGTTTTGATTTAGTTCCTGTAAGTTGATCACAAGTTGAAAAGGATTGTAGTAAAGAATATCAGCATGTACTACAATGTACATGTAGTTAAATATATTATAAGCATGTAACAGGGCTGTAATTAAAGAATATAGACCAACCGCCATGCTTTGCCCGCTATGGCAGCCATTTTGTCACAGTTGAAAAGTCTGTTTTGTACGAGTTGTCTTACAATCTTTTGAAATCATTAGTCCTTTGTTTTTGTTCAACATGTAGTTTCAATCTGAATTTGTTTTTGGAAAGTTTCTTTTGTAGTTTTCTTGTTTAGTTTGATAGTTTAATGAAGCAGAAATAAACAAAAGGCTGGTAAGCATCATGGTTGGGCCATATTCTTTAAGTTTTATGTTGCTGGAAAACTGAAAAATAGCTGTTTTTTTGTGTGTATTAAGCACAACTGTGTACATTAATTAAGTAGCCAGTGATCATTATAATAGTGTAGTTGCTGGTGATAATTGCTGGTAGCTGGCTTCTAATGATATCCCTATCAAATAAAGGCTAATTAACATATGCTATAGATGGTTTGCACTCAATCCCCAGAGATTGAAATGACAAAGGGCATGGTGGCCATGTTGGTGTAGAGAACGAAAGAAGCTAACAAGGAATCTATTGTTAACTGTACACCAACATGGCTGCTACATGTACAATGTATGATGTCACATGCAAAGGGTCTACCGTATACGTAACTGCTGTGAGAAGCTACTAGTAGCACCTGACGTTTCAAGCATTAGCCCTTCATCATAATAATGTACATCATTGTTCAGAGGAATAATTTACTGTTGTGATGATAACTCTAGCTGCTCACTAAGCTGAACCTTCATGAGATCTACACTGGAGCAGATGAAGTAAATGGTGATGAGTACAACGTTGAGAGTGTGGATGGGTCTCCAGGTGCTTTCCGTGCCTTCCTGGATGTCGGCCTGGCCCGTACCACAACTGGAGCTAGAGTATTTGGTGCTCTGAAGGGTGCAGTTGATGGAGGAATCGACATTCCTCACAGGTAAACTTTGTATTCATATTTTAAATGATTGAAGAGCATGGGAAATGGAAAAAAAAAACACTTCATGTAGGTTCTTCTATTTTTTTCAGCACTTGGTCACATTCTATCAACTAACATACTAACTATTAAGTCCCAAAATAACTAGGCCCTAGGATAGCACTACAAATAAATCTGTATTTGTAATCTGTACAATTTGACCCTGTGTTAGCCAATGATTTAATTCCAAGGTACATGAAGTTCTTATTCTTGCTTTGAACAATCGGGCCCTGAACTGTAGAGTGGATATTTCCCCTCCTCCCTCCCCCCCCCCCCCCCCCCCCCAAAAAAAAGAAAAACACACACACAATTAGAGTTCTCATGTGAAGGTTGTACACAATCCAGGGCTTGAAATACATGTACCACTAGTAGCAACTGTTGCTGGTTGTCGCTAATGTTTACTAGCATTTATGGTCTGATCCACTGGGAACAACAAAATACATTGTAGTTCAGCAAGATTCTACTAGCAACAGTTGTCTTCAGATTTTATTCACATTTCTAAAAATATACTCGCATCTCACATTTTGCGAGTGTGCAATCCTAATTTCAAGCCCTGCAATGATCTAACCATCAGTAACTACAGTGTATGTTATGATATTTCAGCATGAAGAGGTTCCCTGGTTATGACTCTGAGTCCAAAGAGTTCAGTGCTGATGTGCATCGTAAGCATATCTTTGGCCAGCATGTTGCTGAATACATGCGGCAGCTTGCTGATGATGATGAAGATACCTACAAGCGTCAGTTCTCTCATTATATCAAGCATGGTGTTGAAGCTGATGCAGTAAGTGTGTTTTAAAGGGGCACTATCAACCCCAAAAATTAATGATAAACTTTCTCATGATAAAAGACAAAAATAACTACTCAGATTAGTAAACTAATGCTTTCCATGTATAATTTTATTAAGCTAGGATAATTAAAATCATAATCCCTGGCCTTGTGAGCAATCAATGGCTGGGCTAGCAGTTGTGTGCAAATGGCCTAGCAAATGTAAAGGAAACAAGAAACAGTATAAATTAGAATGCACAAATTTAAAACTTAAAGTGCTGCTGAAAGAATATCTAAGCATCATATATTTCACTCCTCTCATAGCTTTGTATACAGTATCGAAGCTCTTTTCAACCATGGAAACAATAAACCATTCTAAAAAATCTCAAAATCTTCGCACTAGCTGCAAGATTGGCATCACTGTAGTGGAGCGAGATCAGTCACTGTGCCATAGTCAGAACATTTAGAAAAACAATCGAGAAGTAAATCAACTAAATAAGACCTCGATGATCCCTAAATGAGGAGAGGAGTAAAAGAGAACATGCATAAAAGCTTGTGTACTTGCATGTGGTAAGATGTTGTACTGGTATGCTGTAAATAAGCTGCTTTGTTGCAGTCTACTTTTGGCTTTGTTGATCGATTTCCAAGTCATATGTTGTAGGCATTTCAGGGAAGACCAAAGGAAGATTTCTATAACAACAGCCCATCTGGGCTTTCACTCGGGCCACATGAGATTGAAGATGAAATACACTTTCATTTGAAATCCTCTTAGTAATAACCAAAGGGAAGAATTAGTAGCTGAATTTAGCAGTCTTTAGGAGTGGCCGGTAGCGCGGTGACTTTCATTTTCTGCTCCCCTAGTATAATTACTCGGGCTGCCTGTGGCAGGCCCGAGTTGAAATGTTCGGTGGAACAAAATTTCTGCACATGTGCGTTAAATTATGCATTAATTGACCTCGTGGCGCTAATAGATTTCGCCATCGGACGGTATTCTTGTTTGAGGTACGTTTCGTAGGTTTTATGCCACATTTCATTTTACTCTCGGTCATAATACATACCAGTGCAAACACCGTGATTTTGGTTGGTTTACCGATCTCGTATCGAGACCTCTGTACGTTATACTATACAGGTATACTGAATAGCTGATTTATAGCGATTTACTAGCAAATATATATATATACTGTGGTTGAGCAGTTATGGGTTTCTCTCCTCTATCGAAGTCTGAAGACATCTGAACTCCTGAACTGTGAGAGCCGACACGAAGCCAGAAATACCCTGGAGAAATAAACACTCAGCACAGAATAATTTATGATGAGCGAAGCAATATTCAACTCTCAAGGTAAACAAGAATCCTCTCACGGCCGAGGTTTTGGTTCGAGAACTGCTCATTATATTACAGATTTATAAAGGGAATTGTTGGAAGCCTTTAATTTCTCGAACCAAAACCTCGGCCGTGAGCGGTTTCTTGTTTAAGTTTACCTCGAGAGTTGAATATTGCTTGGCTCATCATAAATTCATTATTTCTGGCTTCGTGATGGTGAGTGACAGTGTTGCTCTCACAGTTCAGGAGTTGAGATGTTTTCAGACTTCGATAGAGGATAGTAACCCATAACTGCTCAACCACAGTACTTTGCTAGTAAATTGCTCAGTATACTTCGATATATTAAAATATTAGCTATTCAGTATACCTGTGTATTTAACGTACACAGGTCTCGATACGAGATCGGTAAACCAGCCAAAAATACGGTCGAAAATATTTTAGTGTTGGCCTACCGATCACGGTGTTTGCGTTGGTATGTATTATGACCGAGAGTAAAATGAAATGTGGCAGAAAACCTACGAAACGTACCTCAAAGTTCAGGAGTTCAGAATAGCGTCCGCAGAATCTGGCGACTGGATTGGAGAGAAATCTATTAGTGCCAACAATTAATGCATAATTTAACGCATGCGCAGAAATTTTGTTGCACCGAACAAAGAAAACGGCCTGCAGATTTAGGGTTCGTTCGATTGACCGTATTCCGGATTAAGAATACACAGAATGATAACTACAAATCGCTTATTTCGGGAATTTTTTGTCCATTGAATACAAGATGTATCCTGAATATCATATTTCAGCAAACTTTAGTAGCTTACAGTGCAAAATGTGCCTGAACCAGTGATTTCCAGAGATTATTTCATCTATTCTTATTCCGGAATACGGTCAATCGAACGCGCCCTTAGACTCGTGCCTGCCACAGGCAGCCCGAGTAAAAAGCTGCTTTGAAGAGTAGTCGATTGCTGCTGCTGGTACGAGTGTCAGCTCCCTCACTTTCATGTTTGTCCCAATCCCCCATGCTCAACTTACAGCCAGGACAAACTATAATGTATAAAGACCTCGGGGGAAATAAGAGGGCCGCAATGCAGGCTACACACACTGCAACAGAATGGTTATTCTACAGATGGCTTTTAGACTTGCAGGAGTGAGTACATTCTAAACACAGACCACAATTTATTTAATAGATTGAAGGAATTTACAAGTCTGCTCATGAAGCCATTCGTGCTGATCCTGTGGTCAAGTCAGCACCCAAGAAAGACATCCAACCCAAAAGGTACGGATATATCGTAGTTTACAATATTTTTCCACAAAGTGTTGCTAATTGTCTTTTTTTTTGGGGGGGGGGGAGATTCCCAAAGTTTATAGGTGTGTGGCTTATAGCTAGAATGTATGTCATGCAGAGATGTTGTCTATTCTGCTTTTGTGATTGGTTTGTTGGTAGTACGAACATTTGACAGGAGGAGAGGCTCCTTGTGCTAGGCTTATTTGAGAAAAAATACAACAGATGTCAAGGCCCCTCTAGTAAAACATATTTAGAATCAAAGTTAGACAAAAAACGCACTGTTTTTTATTATTTTGTATTATTTACGAAGACAAAATTAATATAAATGTGCAAACCACTTGAAGTCACGCATGTATTAGCATATCTTTAACAGCAGAAAAATTGTCGCACAATTTTGACAACTATGCCTGACTTCAACAGGTAAAGAATTATGTTCATGCTCCAAATTTATTTTTAATTGCACAAAATGACTAAGGGAAGACTAAAATTTAATAAAATATAAAAGGCGTTGATTTTTTTTATACTTCATAGGCACTTTAATCTTGTCAATTTATCATTGGTTTATAACAAGTCTCCCGTTCCAATTTGCTTGGATTATTAACCCAGCCAGGAAACTGCGATGTGCCTGATAATAGAACACGATCAAGTTGTTGATAATAGAACGCTCGAACCATCCTTATAAATTTCGGCATATTCCAGCTAACATAAACTCGTATAAGTTTTCTTTTTTTCCGCGAGTTATTCCAATGTGGAATAATCTCCCGTTAAGCGCAGTAAAGGCAGGTTCAGTAGATATATTCCAGAAAGAGGCACTTCCTGCTTTAGTACTAATGTATTTTCCCCACTAGTCAGTTAAATAGCACAATGCTGTGAAGTGTGTAATTAGGTTTTCGTTTCTGTTTATTGTTATTATTGATCATCGTATTTACTTAGATACGTTATATTTATTATAAAATTTATGTCTCTTTTTCCTTCCACTATGGCCATTTGACCTTTTTGTAACATCCTGTACAGTCTTTATGACTAAAAGGATTTATAGAATGAGATGAGATGCCTTTTGCAGGAATGTAATCATATGGTTGTACTGTACGGCAAAAATAATCTGATAATATGAGATCGGTAGTGTTATTAGCAAAACCTGTTTGTAAATGCTATTTCCACCTCCAGTCGATTGTCAATCTTTCTAAAATAGCGTTTAGAAGTTTGTTTGCCCTTCCCATGGGATCACAATCAATTCATTCGTTATTGAAGTGATATATCAGCACGTGATTGTTTCCTGCAAAACTCTTCAAATCTAGACTCCAAAAACAGCTCATAGAGAATTACTAATTTCATTATATTTATTTTCCCTTATATCCATCTTCTCTTCTAAATCTTGTATTTGCATCTCCCCATCTCCCTCCCCAAGATACCCGTGTGTAGTTTCATCGTCATTTAGTGCTTAGTATTATTGATGTCAAGTGTGATAATATACAATTGTGTCGTATGTTATATATATATTTCTTCATGTTTCCTTTCTTTTTTTTGTTTTTTTGTTTTGTTTTTCGTTATCTAGTTCGACCCATATTATACTGTCTATAAAAATATATTTCGGGATACCAGACTCGATTAGTTTTCTTCTAAGCTACTTCTGGTATCCCAATACTCTAACTATGGCAATCACATTTATTAATTACACTCCATGTAAATACAGAGTATGAATAAAGACTTGTTGTTGTTGTTGCCCTTCAAGTTCTTGGTACCATAGAACATTAGAAGAATGGAATGCAATTTCAATAACTATTGTTTAGGACTGACTAACCTCACATACACGTGAAAAAACTTTAATGCGACAACTAAAGCACGAGGCTAGTCAGTCCAGGTGAGGATGAGTCATTCATATTGGACTCCGTTTTTCGAATGCGTCTATAGCTATAATGACTTATTTTTTCCTTACAGTTCTTTCTTGTGCAGATTTAATCATGGTTTCTTTGCACAGGTTCAACCGTAAGAAGCTCTCCAGACAGCAGCGGAACGCCCGTGTTGCGCAACGGAAGGCAGCATTCCTTAGAGCACAGGGTGTAGACGATGAATAATTGAATTTAATTCTATGGAATTGAACAATACAATAAAAACAAATTTCTGCCAAACTGTGTTGATAGTTGTTGTTTCCAATAGAGGGTTTTCACTCAATCCCCAGAGATTCAAATAACAAAGAGCATGGCGGCCATGTTGGTGTACCTAACAAAAGAAGCTAACGAGGAATCTATTGTTAACTGATTGACGACACTAAGGACGGCTGCACAGGAGGCTAGCCTCTGGGCGGCTACGGCGTTTCGTCCTGATACCCGAGGGAGAGATGGGTGGTATATTCTCTTGCAGAAACCGTGATTTTTATTGACAACGTTATTGTCTTGGTCTGTTCTCGAATGTTGAAATTCGTAAACAAATCTAGATATATTCACACGTTGCATGATGGAATGAAATGTTTTACAGTGTGACTACTAAAACCTTAGCAACGAGAACCAATCACAGAACGAAAACAGCATTCCAACTTACGGTTATTTGAATGGTAGGTAGGTGATGGGGAAAGTATTTAAATAAAGTTGTAACTATTTCTGATTTCCAAAAGGGGAAAATATTAACTGTACTATAAAATAATATATTGCTATATATTGACTAAAAATATACCTATTATAAATGTAATCATGTATCAAGTTAATTAAAAGTTAAGTTTTAAGGAGTAGGAAAGATGTGAGTGGCAATTTTAGACTTGAATGAGGGGAATGACTTGCAGTTTCGTATTTTTTCTGGAAGGGCCCGGAATTCCGTACTTTTGCCCCACTATATGAAAACCTTTCTTAAAGTTTTCAGTTTGTGGGAAAGGTAACTGTAGCGAGGTAGTGGAACCCCTTAAATTGTATTTGATAACATCGGTGCTTTTTAGTGAAAAGATCTACAAGGCAATTTGGGGCTTGGCCTTTATTTTGGTTCTTTGAATTCCAATAGCCCACTTCCGCGATATGCTTTACTTCTCACGCACAAAGGTTTCAATACGAGGCTCCGTGCTAAATTAAATTTATTCTTTATACAGAGAAAAGAATAAATTTAATTTAGCACGGAGCCTCGTATTGAAACCTTTTGTGCGTGACAAGTAAAGCATATCGCGGAAGTGGGCTATCATTAGAGTTTCCCAGCCTAAAGCGTTCAAAGCTTCTTGGTCGGGAATTTCGTTACTCATATGTGCAATTATTCTTGCAGATCAGTTTTGTAATTTTTGCAGACGTTTTGAGACCTTCACCAAGGGTTTCCCATACCTCACTACAGTAGTTGAAGTGGGGTTGCACTATGGCATTATTTATGGGCCAGGGGGTTTCTGTCCACGAAATCTCTTATTCTCCTGATGGCCCCTATACCGGATGTAATCTTTTTGGCTAAACTTTCAATTTGCTTATCCCAAGACAAAAACTGATCAATTAACTTGTTTTTAGAAGTTTTGACTAATTTGTATGTTGGGCTGAGCAGCGCGAGCTCTTAGGTTATAGTAGGAGCCGATCAGAAGAATTTCTAATTTTGCCACATTAAGGCCCAATTTGTTTTCTAATACTGAACCATTCCTTGACACCCTCATGGCCTCTCAACTTCCTCAATTGACTAACCAGATGCTGTTAGGTTAGTGTCATCAGCAAATACCGTAAATCTTCTATTAAGCGCCCCCTCTCAAATAAGCGCCTCCCCTCTATTAAGCGCCCCCTTTGAAGCCGTTTTGTACTAAGCGCCCCTCTCCTCCCCTCTCCCAATCACAGAACAATTAACACGCTCATTTTCAATAACATTTAATGAGAAGCTCTATTCACATATCAATCAGTGTGATTTGTGGTTTGCTTAACAAGTACAGGCTTTGAAAGAAGGTTCTGCTGTATTTGAAACTCGAAATACGGATAGCGTTCTGAAATACAGTAAGAGAATCTGAGTGTTTGGTTTAGGAAATTAAATATGCGCCCCTCCCACAAGGCCTCAGAAATTTAATAAGCGCCCCGGGCGTTTAATAGAAGATTTACGGTAAGAGAGGTTTTTTTTGTTTTAGGCATTTTGGTGGATCATATATGTACAAAAGGAAGGAGAGAGGGCCAAGGATAGAGCTATGAGGAATTCTGCAGCGAATGTGGCTATCGGCAGACATATTCCATTAAGCTGGCACATTTGTTTACCATTACTTAGATAAGCTTTTATAAGGTTTAAGGCATTCCCAGTTATACCGTATATTTCCATTTTACGTAAAGTGCATGGTTGACTTTATCGCCGGAGTGACAAGGCAAGGTACCAGCAATCAATATAGCTATACATGAAAAGAGAAGTAACTTATGCCTATATTATGTCAATAGCATAAGCGGGATTGCCTCTGAAGATGATTTGTTTTGAGAATGGAACCCGTTACTAAGGGAGTAAGGCATTATGCCACTATTAAGGGATATATCCGAGAGGAAGTACCTACGGTCCATGTTAATATACCAGCTAATTGTACCGTGTCCAGCAGTGCTGAAACAGTAGAGTGTAAGTCTTCGAAAACCAATTTGGCGTTCACAGAGTTCACACTGAATCAATCAGTGTCGAGTAGAAGACAGTAGCGGTAAAAGTCAAATTTGGTGGACTATAGTTCTGAAGATGAAGAAAATCACATGGATATGCTGGGATTTGAAATGCTTTATTTCGCTTCGCAATATGTTTAGTTTTCGTTGTCTAAGTGGCCCCGGTCGTTACAGTAGTTGCAAATGTAAATGGCTGGGAGAAGGGAGGGTGAGTGTATCCCCACACTCCAATGACTGAAAGCCATTCCACAATTGATTACAAACTACTCTCAGTTTTCATTTGAATGTAATGCTTTAATCAGAACACCCACAGTACATTAAAATATACACCATGTTGAGCGAGTTAAAATTATGTTCAGTTTTTAAAAATATCATCAGAATATATTAAAAGCAATATACTATAAAAGACCTATGCCAGAATAACTCTAGCTCCAATCTCACTTAAACTACGACATATTATAATCACCAATATATTAAAACCTATGTATTAAGATTCAGCAGAAGTCCATAACCAGAAGTCTCGATAAGCAATGAAATGCGGCCCATCAGTTTACAAGTTTACGGTATAATCTATTTTTAGAACGGCGCTCAAACTACTTTCGTGGCGGAAAACCATGACAGCCATGTTTCATTTGTAAACAAACAAATGTTCTCTCAGGCTTTCATGTTTTCGACCAATCAGAGTTGCTGGTGCAATACGCTTGGCTATTGATTTAGCGGGAATAGTTAAACAAAAATAGACTATACCGTAAACTGATGGGCCAAGACAGGGTATGACAGAACAAAATACAAGTTTTGCTTCCGCGTGCTCGCTTTCATGTTATTTGCGACCGTCTACATGGGAATACCAAAAACATTCCAACCTAATCACTGCGCATGTGTGCGTTCTCGATGATCGTTTCCATCGTTCTCGGCTCCAGGGCCCTCCTCCTTTGCGCATGCTCGACAGAGAGGCCCTGGGGTTGAGAATGTCGGTTCCGTGTGGACGAGAGGCGGAAATGGCACGCAAAAGTTGCATTTTCACTAGACTACTTGCAGCCTTTCTTTGGCGAAATATCGGTGTAAAATCAGAGCCACTTTTAAAATATAATGGCTGCGTTAGGAGTGACTTTAGGAGTGCGGGCAAAGCGCAGCTACACTCTCACTCTCCTGTTCTCGCGCTTGGCCCCAGCCCTCGAGCAGCCAACCCTAACGCAGCAACGCAGTCTCCCCGTTGAATTAACAACTATCCTTAAATGGTAAACACGCTTGAAATAACTATTATTACTGTTAATTCTAAGATAAATCCTAACCCGATCCAAACACCTAACCCCAACCATAGGACGAGTTCACGGGTAAACGACGGGTTAGGGGTTCACAGGTAAACAAGAAGAGAAGGTAAACGCTCTTTTTGAGCGCTGCTACTCGGGCTCGAACTCGTAATCCTTTGTGTGTACTGCAGTGCACTGCAGACGTCATGACAACTACACTAAGCCGGTCTACCGCCGTTCAAAATGTGACAAATGTTTATATTTATCCTCGACTGGTTTTAAGAATGTCCTTAGAATTAACGGTTATCATTATTTCAATTTTCCATTTAAAGATAGTTGTTAATTCAACGGGATGATCGTGTTGAACGCAGCTATGCGGCAAAACGTCACGCGCATGCGCTTTTTATTGTGTCGCACGCGTCTGATCTTCCCAGTTTCCCGCCGAAACTGAAAGAAAATAGAGGCAATCGCCCGTTCCTAATTTTAAGTACGTATGCGTATTACGTGAAATCTTTAGCGAAAAATAAGAAATCTACTTAAAAGATAAGCCTAAGACTTTAACACGTTGAAGTTTTCTTAATTTGTAATTCACTGTGAGTTTACTAAGTTGTAAAATTATTTACTAAAAACGTTTACGTCCTCGATAATTTGTATTTGAAACCAGAGCCTTCATTCTTTCGGCCAGCGGAGCATCACATTTTGCCGCGGCGTGACTCCGATCTTTCACCAAAGAAAGGACTATAAGCAGTCTACATTTTCACATAAAACGTATTCGAGTGCCATGCATCCACTGCATTCGCGATTAGCCTACAGAACATGCCGTCTGAAACAACGGCTCGTCACTTGTTGTAACGTCAATTCTTCTTATTTGCACAACTGTAAAACTTTGCCGAAATTCTAAACTTTCTGAGATACAATTTATCTTTTAAATAAAATTCAGCTCCAAACATTGTTAAACATATGGCAGACCTGAGCAGACAAAGAAGGAAATAAAAATCTTTGTTTCAGAATATGGTAAAGTTCTAAATGATTAATGTAAAATAATTCAGCGTGCTAGTTAGAATAACAAAACGTCAAAATATAATGCAATACTAAACTCTATATTCTAAAACTCTAAAAATAAACACGTAAAGAACAAAGGATATCGATCAATAGTATTAAAGCAACTATAAATTAAGAGTCCTAAAAATTGTACATCAGCTGCTTTGGTTTGTGTGTTAAATCTGTATTAAAATTATATCATCATTATTTTCCTTTACGTTTTACGTAATGCACAAGTCAGTGTTTTGCCCCTGGGGAGACGAGAGCCGGAGGCGCTAGGCATCGGTGATACCCAGGGCCGGGATTTTACCTTAAATTTAAGATCCATATAATCCATCCGGGGCAGACATTTATTAATAATGAAGACGTGTCCACCTTCCCAGCCCTCACAATAAGTAAAAAATTCGATGGAAGTGGGGGGATTTCTGGGTGGGGCCCCAATCTCCCCCGTGCCGACCACTGACAGGCGCATAAGAATGCATCGCGGTGACAATGGATGTTTCTAGACTTGTTTTGCGAATACGATATGACTGCTCGTTCAATTTTCTACATCAGAGCAGTAGCGAATCTAGAGGTCCGCATGCAGGCTCGAGGTTTTCCCCTTTTTGGCAAAGAGAAACAAGGTCCACAGGACCAGCACCCCCTTACCGAAAGTCTGGTTCCGTTTTTAAACATACGCGAATAAGAACAGGCTGGAGGAAACGTGAGTATGTTCCAGGTGTTCCATACGAAAACTATTCTAGTATATAACTTGATTGACACATTTGAGTAGGAAAAATATACTAGTCCCTTGTCATTCCCCTATTAATAAACACTTGCTCTCTCAGGGTTTAAAACTTTTATTTTTATAATTGATCATCGGATAGAATCACCCATGATTGCATGTTTATGATTTTCATTGTAAACAACTTTATAGTGTTCACAACTTTATAGTGTTTCTGGAAACCCCACCCCACCCCACCCCCCCCCCCCCCCCCCCCCCCCCCCCTTCCCCCGTTTCACACGCGTATCTAACTTAGCTTCCTACCGACGAATGCGCATACCTACACTAGTTGGTCATCTTTTGCTCACTTCCATCTCACTTGCATCACCTTCCGGCATTATCTTGCAAGTCACAATCTTGCTACCTTTGTTCCCATACACGGTGAGTGGTTCAAAAGGAATGCTTCTCTCCACATACAGACACAACTTGTCGTATATCTCAGGATAGTCGTTCTTCAGCCTGATATCGTACTGCTTCAATCCCTTAGAGATGTTCCTGCAGTAGTGCCTTCTGGCTTCCATCTCGTTCACAAACTCGTGCCTCGCGCACTTTGGCAGGTAGAACACCTTGGTCTCGTTGCTGGTGTCTGGGATCGGATTCGCAGGCTGCTTCTCCATTATTGCGTCACTCAATGGGATCTTAACACACTGGAGCACGGTATTCGAGCTGTGGCGTGGTACAGGCTGAGTAGGAAGGTCCTTAGTCTTCCCTGCCACGATGGCCAAGTTCATGACGAACTCCTCGCCTGGATCGTAATCCTTCAAAATCTGCAATAAAGCCACCTTGTGCTTGCTAACGACTCCTTCTTGTCTGAGGTCACTAATGGTAGAATACGACGGTGGACTCGGCAGCAAAACACAACCACTTGTCATGAACTTCCTCGCAGACTGAGGCGACGCAAAAGTAATCATGACACAACCACGACCCTTTTTCTGGAAGTTTGTAGTCGCAATTTTTGACAGCAACAGCTTGAGGTTCTCCTTCTTGTGAGAGAAGTACACAAAGGAACGGATATAACTATTGATGCGACCGAAGTAGCAAACTTTTTTGTGCTCTCTCCAATGGGCTCTCCGGCATTCTCGAGTGCAGTAGTAAGTGAAACACGAAGGGCAAGATGTAAAAGAGGTTTTCTCGTTTCCCAAAACGACATCCTCTTGCCCACAGTGTGGGTTCCCGCAAATTACCACCGCCCTCCCACCTCGCGTGCGCCCGGCAACAAATGGAGTCTCTCCCGCGAAGGAGAACTCCGACATCGGGCTCGAAGGTCGAGTGGACACATCGTCTGGGCTTTCTGAGTCTGAGATGATGGACAGGAAACTCGCATCGACGCTTTTTCCAGGCTGAAATCGGTTCGAGGGGTAGAGGAAGATCTCGGAGCCGATGCTCTCATCCTTGCACAAATCTGAGGTATCAATGCCAGCGGTCTGGCTAAGCCATAGCCGAGTATGCGCACTTAGACGTGCGTGGTAAGGTACCCGAGAAGACTTGTTATCCTCATCTTCGTTTTTACGAACTTTGTGTAAATCCGGCATTGATTTATGGTTCTCTGACATTTCTTTAAAACTTTTGGAGTTTCCTTCAAGGTTCTCTTCTAATTCTCCGTCAAATATTACGGCCTTCACCGCTTTTTCTTCATCAGAGTGTATTTTTCCAGAAAAGACATGTGACTTAGGTCTTCGCCCGGTATATCGGGCCCGAACGGGAGTAAACGCCGACCCTCTAAATTCTGACGTATCCAATTGGCTTTCTGAAACTGCGCGCACTTTGGACTGCGGTGCTCCATGTCGGGAGTCGATTAGCATATCGCTGCCTTCTGCAGTCACCTGTTTTACAATGTAGTGTCCAGATTCCGTCGCGGTTTTTCTGGACCGTACAACAGATCCTTCATGTGTCAGCCAGTGGGATTCGTCCACTGGTGTGCTCGTTGATCGCTCTATTGGCACGAACGGTTCAAAGTCCGACTCGGACCTTTCCGAGGGTACAGGTGTGATTGACGATGAATCTGATGAGCTCTGTTGACCGAAAAAGATTTCGCTTGAAATTAATCCCAACTGCTCAATCTACCTTACAGAAAAAGATGGCGGCTGCACATTTGACCACAATCCCTTGCGAACCTAACACAGTAATACACACGCAACCTCGTCCCCAGGGTCTTCTCGCCAGAACCAAGATGGCGGCTATGGATCTAACCGAGAAGACCCTGGGGACGAGGTTGATACACACGTTGAAATCCTCTACTCTCTTCAATGACAGTATATTGGCAACATCATTTGTACTGGCTTGATTTTAAGATTAAAAACATCTCTACCGCGATTATATAACGGATTTCATTTATTTTTCAAGTCAACAAAGTTTAGATAAATTAATGATAAACCCGCACCTTTTGAGGTTGGTGAACTATGGCTAACTATGGATAACGTTTCTCTTTCCGCCGTTGTCGGAACAACTAACCAAAACCGTAAAATGCAGGTCACACTGAGGATGCCATTAATTGTCCACTTAACTAAAGTTAACTTTGTGGAGTGTGACCCCAGCCAATTAGCGGGAGAGCTTCAGTGAGCTGGACATGCGCGAGTCCTGTCTTCCGATCTCTTCTCTTAGTTTTCTTCACCCACAGGCAGCCCAAGCTCTAAATATCTAGCTAATACTTACAGCGTTTGTATGGGAATTTCAACGAGCTAGAAATACGAAAGAATTAATGAATAAAATGCCCTACCTTGCTTCCATAGTGTATTACTTGCTGTCTGTGTGGAACAGGGTTGATATGAAGCGATTTTAGCGAGTTTTCATTTCCTCTGCTCCCCTAGACTGCTATATCATAAAAAAAAATGTGAAAAAAACCGTCTGATATAGCAGTCTACTGCTCCCCTTCCTACGAAAAAAGACACAGGCAGCACACTAGTTTCGCGAAGGCCCGCTATTTCAACCGAAATATTTCAGTTCAAAATATTGTGGCCGCCACAATTCCTCCATAGAATCCCAGCAGAAAGGTCGCTCGTTCTTTTGAATGCGATTGCCACGCAATTCCAGCCTTGCGACGAGCACGACGAAACATGACGCTTATAAATTGGTAGAGAGCCTTGAACCAGCTGGGGTAGACTGCTCGGCCGTCAAAGGCTGCTGGGTAACCGTCGAAAGGCTCCTGGGGTAACCGAGCCTTCGACCTAAAGTTAAGCCGCGCGGGGTACTTGACCGGCGATTGTCGACAACAACAATTTTTTTAGAGAGCACTGAAAAAACGCAATTATGAAGAGCAATCGTTTTACCTTTTGCAACAGTATGTATCGGTATGTATTCAAAACACGATACCCGAGATTTGATTGGTCGCTTTTCTTGATTCGCTCTGTACATGCACTTCGTGGGGATCCTGGTAGTAAATATTGTTGTTGTCGACAATCGCCGGTCGCTGTTACAAAGTCCGATAATTAAATTACCACCCCCCGCGGCATTGGGCTTCCTGTGGTTCAAGGCTCTACCAATTTATAAGAGTCACTTTGGGGAAACAAAATGCTTCGGGGTGCTCGTTGCAAGGCTGGAATTGCGTGGCAATCGCATTCAAAAGAAAGAGCAACCTTTCTGCTGGGATTCTATGGAGGAATTGTGGCGGGCACAATATTTTGAACTGAAATATTTCGGTCGAAGTGTCGGGCCCTCGGCGAAACTAGTGTGCTGCCTTGTCTTTTTTCTTAGGAAGGGGAGCAGAGGAAATGAAAACTCGCTAAAATCGCTTCATATCAACCCTGTTACCACACAGACAGCAAGTAATACACTATATGGAAGCAAGGTAAGGCGTTTTATTCATTAATTATTTCGCTGATACAAACGCTGTAAGTATTACTATTAGCTAGATATTTAGAGCTTGGGCTGCCTGTGCTTCACCTATAACTCGCGGGGATTGGAGAGAAGGTTTAAAATCCTCGCTTTCTTTATAACGCATGGCTATTGTTTATCCCGACTTGCGCATGTCCAGTGCATGTCACGCTTAAACTCAGGAACAGCTTAAAGCCCAGTTCCGTATTCGAAAATAACTGCTGTTCGCGATCGCTATACACGTACTTGCTCAGTGAGGACTAGATTTACAACTCTGCGCATTGTTGTAGTTTTGAGTTTTACATCTTCTCGCTGGTATTTACGAATATTTAACTTGAGTGAGACAAAGACTGAGCAAACATCACATTCAGCGATAATTTATGAATATGAAACGGACTATTACGTCACTACGTAGGGTGCAAATAGATAACACAAATTAGAAAATTATGTGTGTGTTCATTAACAACTTCAAATTCACATTCATCCGAAAAATGGGATTTCGATATATCATTTCTTCTGATATACAATATTTCGTTTTTAATGTAAAATGATCCACAACCACTATTAGTAGTTTCTCCTGATAAGAATTCAAATTCAAGATATCCTTTCTAATTTAATAGGAGGGCAAAAAAGGTGTGCTTTACTCTTTGGATTCTAAGTTTCAGATAATGCTACAATGCTGAAGTGAAAGTCCAAACTTGCTAATAATTCCGATAGACTTTCAAAGTTGTGATTTAGGCTCCTTATGTTTGAATCAAAGACATACATTGTTTTAATATTTACATTTGTATTTAATTTAATTAGTTTATGAAAGTCATGGAGAGTAATATTTAAAATCAGGCTCAAATTATATTTCAGCTGTATATGTCTTATATATCTATTCATTTAAGTAAGTTTTCTAGGGGCTTAAAGCAACTTTGATAACCCTCGTGGTTTTATGCTTGTGCTCCTCCACATTTGCAAATATCTTTTGTCGCATGTCCTAAATGCAATGATTGTTTTGTTTTGTGGAAATAAAAACCTTGAACTGACATACGGTGCCCGAGCCGGTAATCGAACCCGGGACCGCAGCGGCGAGTGTTTTACCACTGCACCAACCCATACGCAGCCACACAGCGGTCTGCGCGTGCATATTACGGTCAGTCTGGTCGGCGGCCGCGCGAATTTTCCGCGCAAAATTTAACTTAAAACATATTACAGTGATCTTCTACCCCACAAAAGTTAAGAAAAATACGTGAAAGTTAAGCTTTTTATTTTCACAGTCAACCGGAAATTGAACAAACTTCAAACTGTGAGTTTACAAATTTGTTTTGTAATTTACCAAAAAAAGTTCTCAAGGTTTAAAAACGGGTGTGTGAACAGTGACGGCCGCCGGCTCGCTTTGAATTGTTTTGGAATATGTTGTTGTTGCAAGACTTTTGACGCATGCGCAGCCGTTTGACCGCTGTGGACACCACAGCAAAACGTTACACTCCGCTGGCCGAAAGTTACGAAGGCTCTGGAGTTCAAATACAAGTTACCGAGATCTTAAACATTTTTAGTAAATAATTTTATAACTTAGTTTACTCACAGTGAATTACAAATTTAAAAAAACTTCAACTTGTGAAAGTCTTAGGCTTAGCTTTTAACTAAGTAGTTTTCTTGTTTTCGCGAAACATTGAATCACGTAAATACGCGTACGTGCTTAAAATTAGAAACGGGTGATTGCCTCTGTTTTCTTTTAGTTTCGGCGGGAAACTGGGGAGACTCGCGCACGACCGGCTCGTCAAAAGCGCATGCGCGTAACGTTTTGCCGCGGTGTGGCTCGTTGTCCACGTGATCCCAGTTACAGTAGTCACACAGTAACACATCATTACGAACCCTGCATACCTGTGAAAGCCTCAGCGGTCTCAGTGATGCCTTAACTGCCTCGAGGGATGCTCGCGTGTGTCTAGCTTTCGGCTTCAAAGGGACACTGGTAACAGAAGACGTTTCCGAGTCCGCATCACTGCTGTACGTCATGGAGCCATTCTCATTATTGACATACAAGCCGCCACTGTTTGGTACCCGAATGAAAACATCATCAAGCTCATCGTCTTCAAGACCATCGTTAATTGGGAATGCTCTGATCACTGGCTCCTGTTGGCTATCAGCGGCTACTTCCACAACGACAGGCGCAGTAAAAATTGGCTGCTGGTTAACCCGATCATCCTGTGTACCATTAACGGTTCTTTTGTTCACGTGATCAACGCGTGTCAGCACCAATGTTTCTTTCTGTTCTTCCAAGGTGTCTTCTCTGCTTACTTCTCCTGCTAAGTCCTCATTACCAAATATGGCATCTAGGTCTGTTTCTTGGACTTCCATAGAAGTAGGTATTGTACATGCAGGATTACGTGCACCGATGGGTTCCCCATTTCTTCCTTTTATTAAAGATCCATTTCTGTCCAACACTCTGGTTTCTCTAGTATTTACGACTCGACACTTCGTCGTTGTCACAACTGATGTTGCCTGACTCTCCCTAACAACCGTCCTTAATCCAGTACTTTGACCTTCGTTCGTAATTACCTGTCCATCACTACCCCTGTATGGAATTTCTGCTACAGTGTCGGTGTCATCAATCATCTCAATCGCGGGTGTCGCCACCATTGGGCTTACACTCGCACTCAGAAACGCATCTAAATCAGTGACCATCACTCCACTCTGCCTTACTGGTTCTGAACTGTCCTCTGGTGGAGACTCCATTCGTTCTGATGTCCTCAAAGGAGACTTATGGAGCCAACCATCTTCTGTAATACGGTACTTACATTCTGTGATGGGTGTAGGACTTACTCCACTAATGGCAAAAAATCTCCGTGTGTCAAGTCCCTCGTTGAAACCAGATGACACTCCATTTGCTATGGTGCTCTGAATCTTCTCCTTGAGGTTTAAGTCCTTGTTTTCCGTCTTCGTCTCGCATGCAGCTACTTTAATAGCTTGAACTCGCAATGTGTTAGGGAAAGGAGCTTTTGCTTCATCCAAAACCTGAGAAGGTTCTTCAACGGATGGCCGTCTTTGAAGCTCATCCTCGTCTTTGGGTCTTGGGCAGACACCACTTATGGCAAATATTGTTTCTTTGCCCATGACACAAGGAGAACCCTTTCTAGAACTATCATTTCCATGGCCATCGACGTGAACTTCTGTTTTACCAGTACTTTCTCTGTCACTTCTTCTTTTAGCCGCGCTTAATTCATCCCCAGGGGATCCCTTTTCTTTTAGTTGTTCAATACTTGATTGCTTAGGTGAGAATGATCGTTCTTCTCTTCTTCTCCTGTAGCTTTTCTTTGACAAGGGAGTCGGACTAATGGCACTAATCGCAAAAATGGTCTCCTTCCTCGTTTCGCTTGGACAATTAAAGCTAGAATAACCCTGTTCAGATGAGCCCTCAGTCGTTTTACATCTTTCACCCATCTCTCTACTTGTCGGTTTGTATAACTGAGGTCCTTTCTCATTAATTCCATAAACGTCTCTGTTATCCGTCTCACTTTGGGCTCGACACTTCTCCTCAGGGAAAGATGACGACAGCATCTCTGCAATTCCATCACCCCTTACTTTGTTGTCTTTATCTGAACCAGGTGTTGGGCTAACCCCTTTAACAGCAAACGTCGTTTCTCTCTTGATCCCTCTCCTGCCAGAAGTGCGATTACTGTCCAATGTGAGAGGATCAATCGTGGGAGAAGTCACGAGTGAACGTCTTTGTGTAAGTTCGTTCTCGTTCGCTTGGTATTCTAATTCTGATGAGGGCGTTGGACTTACTCCTTTAACAGCAAAGACTCTTCCTTTGATACCTCTTTTAGACGTTACAAGATCTTGTCTTGGGCCAATGACATTGCGAAGTTGAGTGCTAGTGAAAGGAGATGAAGGTCTAGCAAGATTTTGTTCTTCTTTGATCCGGTAGTCTTTCTCTGAGATGGGCGTCGGACTAAGACCACTTACAGCAAAGATTGTCTCTTTTATCTCCCTCTGTGGGGAGCCAACTCGTTTTCTAAGGTCGCCCTCCGTTTTCAAACTTGTTGCAACTGACTCTAAGCTCTCCTTCTTTTCTTCCAAAGCTTCGTCTTCCAACTTCTTGGAGCCGTCTTCCTCCACAAACATCCTAATGCTTTTGAAATGTCCAACTCTCTTTTGAACTGTCATTGAGTCGAGATCGTTCAAAGACTTCCATCTGGCCGCCCCTGGGGCTCGTTTACGCACGTTCAATATCGTTATCCTTCGTTTCTGGCCGATCACTTCATCAACTGTTATTCGAGTAGTGAAGGTTTTGTCGGGACAACTTGACTCAATAGCGCCATTACCGCATATTAGGCCATCCAGATCCGAACATGAGCTCGGCTGAAGTGCCTGGCTTTCGTTCAGTGGTACCTCACCTTCGCCATCCGACACTTGATTGACAGGTTCTGGAGAGCTAGGAAAAGACAGAACACCTCTTGCGGTATTCTTTGCTACGTTCTCAGCACTTTTATCTTCTGCCTCTTTCTGCATCTCAAAACTTCGCAGTTCGTTGTAGCTTTTTGTCTGGCCGACTGAAAAATTTGGAAGGTGATTTCCTGTTTGTTCGTCTTTAATTTTGTTTTCTTTAACGATGGCTGCAACTTTTTTATCTTTGATGAGACCCGACTTTCTATCTTCTTTGGGGGGCATCTCGAAGTCATTTTCTGCCACCACCTTATCGACTTTACATTCTATATCCCGCGACACATCCAATCCATCTTGCGTGACAATTTCTGGAATAAATTTGGTGATAGTATTGTGTGACTCAGCTTGGTCATCGACAGATGTAATGGATGATCTAGTAACAACTTCGCGTGATGTATCGTTTTCAGAGTGCGCTACGGATTTCGTGACGCTGTATGGTGCAGTTTGTCCGGTAAACGTGATGGATTGTATTGCCATAGCCTTATGTAACGCAACGTCGTCGATATGTTGCGTGACAGATTTCTTAACAGCCGTTGGTGAAATATGCATTGGCACTCGACCGGCCATGCATATTTTGAGACCAATATTATAATTTGGTATCTGATCTATTTTGATTAGTGTCTCAAGCTCGCCCCTTTCGGGTTTAACAGTTACAGTTTTCTCAACTCTCGGGTTTAAGTTTCTCTCTTCAACGTGTCCTTTCTTTAGTGGCGATCTCGATCTCGGTGACCTAGACGGGCATTTAGCTATGATTTTTGGCTTCTCTTGTTTATCCATTTCTTTCACAGATTGCGTAACAGTTGGCAAATATTTTCCGTCGGACATTGTGACAAACGGAGATACTTCATTAATGGCTTGCGTGACTACTTCTATTGCTGGTTCATGATCAGGTTTGTTGTTAAGCTTGGTAAAATAATCTTGCCCGTTTTCAAGTGCTTTCCCATTGGGGAGTGTAACGTCCGGAAGAGGCCTTTCGTCACATTGTTCCAAATCACGCAGAACTTTGAAGACATCTGGAACTGTTTCTTTTCCACGTTGTGCGACAACCGGAACTATAGGTTCATCGAGTGACGTGACAACTGCAGCCATGCTTTCGTCAGAGTGCATGACAGCTGGCATTGTTCTTTCATCTTTACGTTGTTGGGCAACTTCATGAAGAACAGAATCTTCACAAACAATTGTACCCAAATCCCTTACAAACGCACCTTCCTCCGTAAAATCAGAACCCTCCCCGCTATTTCTCGAGTATTCCTCTTTTTCTTCCACTGTATCGTATTCGTTTACCATTCTCTCCCTGTCAGCTACAATATTAGACTGATACAGCCCAATGTCCTTAATTGCCGGTTCTTCTTCCGTGACATCACAGCTCTCGTCACTCGTCACGCACTCATCTTTCTTTTCCACCATGACAGTCACGCATCCATGTTCTTGCTTTTCTTCATCGGCTATTATATCAGAGTCGTATGCCTGGATGGTTCTAATGGCTGGGTGCTCGTTATCTTCGACCTCAGATGCGTCAGTCCGCAGAATCTCATTGACCTCGTCAATCAGCTGATAAAGAACTTCGAGAACTTGTTCGTTCGCGTTTGTTTCTGAAAACTTCAACGACACACTGTTCACAGTATCAACTCTTGCTTCCATAACTTCTGGTTCTACTGGGATAGTATTGCAAGCACTCAGTTTATTTTCAACAGCATCCGTGATTGCAATTTCAGAAACATTGTCTGCAACCACGATCCGTTTCATTGAACCTGTTTTTACTGAACCATCAGATTTTTTTGCAGTATCCTTAACGACAACAAAAGGTCTTTCAGGGCTAACAATAGGAATAACCTCTGCAATAGTTCTCTCCATTTGATCAATGTCTGAAAAATTGCCCGCAGCAATATTTTGCTTTAATGGGCTAATATCCCCCTCTAGTACTCCATTAGAAAATCCTTTGATGGAAATTTCCTTAGTTTGCGCATTGAGCGCAGCTAAAGTCTCTCCGCTACGTTTAACTCTAATAATTTCTTCGTCTTTCTCTACCAGCAATACGGTTGGAGTTTTGTTGTCGGATGCATTATTTCTAATCTCTAAGTTCACGTCTTCACCGTAACATGCCCCTGAATTTAGGCCCGGTTTTGACTGAGTGACAATTTTTACGGACTTTGTCGAAGCTTGATCCAGAGGCTTCGTGACTTTTTCCGTGACTACCTTATCCGTAACCACTTTTATTGTGATACTTTTTCTCTTTTTCTTCGTTTCACTTTGCTCTTTAGTTTTCCCAGCAACGTCCACATCTTGACCAGAGCTTGTAATCAAATCTAAACCGTTTGAATGCCCATTTGTGACTTCGTCAGGAATCTGGCTCAAAGTAGAAGCAACAACATGTCCTGACATGAAGTTATCATACTTTGTGACTTCGTTCTCCATTAAAGACTTGTTTGGTTTCTCTACCAGTTCACCTAAACTTGTCTCTAATTGTTCCGAGGGCAATCCATTGTACAACTGCACCGAATCCTCAAATTCTTCATCCAGATTTGTTTCTGTGTACATAGAATCGTTGCCAACTCCAATCCTATGCGTAATATCGTGCACAATTCGTTCAATGTCCGTTTCCCTGACTAGTTCACTCTCGATCTCTTTCCTTGCCAGTTTGTCGAATTCAAGAAGGGATTCCTGTGATAATATTTTATCTAAATCGGTGACCGACACGTGGCGTTTAAAAAACAGGCTACATTCTCCTTCGCCTTCCTCGTCCTCTAAAATTATATCATCTACATCGATGTCCGTCTCGAACGAGTTCAGTTGTTTATGTGGTTGGTTAAACCACGGTTTTACAACAACGCCTCCTTTTGGCAGGGCTTTTTCTTCCATATTTATCTCGTCCTCATAACTATCTACAATAATTTTTGGAATCTCAGGAGTAATCTCTGCATTGTTTAAATCACTGTCGTTTTCAGACATCGAAAAGAAAGTCCATGAATGAGTACGATGGTTTTGATTGTCGTTATGTTCGCTCTCGACGCTTGAAGACGACTCACTTGATACTTTATTGAACGTAAGAGCCTTGCCCTCGTCTTGAGAAAGCGTGCTTTCTCCAACTTCGTTTTCAATGTGCTCCCTTTCCATCTCTGATCCATTTCTTTCATGCTCCGCTACTTCAATATTTCCATTTAATTCTGCAAAACAAAGCAGACCCTCCTTGGGTGTTTTATTGACATAATCATTAGGTTTTCCTGCCGATATTATTCCGGTGGTCTTTGAACCTGATTTATCATTCTCTTCATTAGCATTTTGTCCATTCCCGTCCCATTCCGGCCAGAGTTTTGTCTTTTCTCCTAGCTTTTCGCAATATTTTTCTGTCTCGATATCTCCGATCGAATTACTCATGTCACCTTTGGAGCCTGTAGAACCGGAAATGGCCTTTGAGGGATTTATGTAACTCGATTTTAGCTCAATTACATTTTCCCTTTCTTCGACCTCGCTTGTGTTTATACTCTCCGCCGCAACTAAAACAGCTGTCCTGGGCTCAAAGAGCTTTTCTTTATCTCCTAGTTCGGACTCGTCAGCTAAAGTTGAGCGGTTAGGTTCATCAGAAGTATTACATCTCGCCTCTGATTTCCATTTCTGCTCGACTGTCTCGTGCTTTCTATTTCTAAGTCTTATCTCGGAGGTTTTCGCTGGAAAGTTCCCTATTTCATTCCTTATCCGTCCCGGAACCCCATTCATTTGTTTGTCAGTCGGCTCTTTGTCTTTCGAAGCAAAATCATCGAAATCAAAGTCCACATCTCCATAGTTGGCGCCCGTGTTTACATCCCAGTCAGAATCTCCGCCATTTGAGACTGAATATTTATTTAAAGAGCTTTTAACTTTGTCAAACTCGCACACGGAAACTTTCTCGTCTAGTTTATGTTCCTGTTCTTCTTGCTCTTCTAGTTCTTCTTCCTCTTCTAAAATACTCGGTAAAAATCCAGGAAAAATAAGGGACATATCTTCCATCGAAGGTCTACGAACGAGCCCGGGAGAGTTACTATCATCGACCTTTACCGTGTTACCGGTAGTTGTGTCTTTTTCCAACTCGTAACTTGAGTGATGAATACGAATTTCTCCGTCGACGATTTCGTAATCTGTTGGTCTCTCACTAGAGGCGGAAGGTTCACAGTAGGTAATAGTTCTCTTTGTCTTTGACGTTTCGCGCGTATCTTCATCATCGTGCTCCAAAATTCTCCAAGCCACTTGATCCTCTCTTTCCTCCTCGCTCACCTCGCATTTCGAAGCACGACCCGGGGAAATTTGAGTTATGTAAAACCATATTGTCACTATTAGCAGAATCACAAATATTACAGACCACAGCACAATCGAGATACCTTCCTCGTCTTCAAATTTGTCGCTAACTTCGAGTATCAGTGCCTCCATAGCCTGTCCAAACGCATTATACGCCATGTACCATATCCTGAAAGTGTCCTGATATAAATATTTGCTTTGGATTAATAAGGGCTCCAAGTATTACAAAACGCTCAATCTTACGGAGGTCGTTGTTGGGGGTCTTGTGGTGTTTGGCGGTTTGGAGAGCAGCTAAAACATCCAAACAATCTTGAAATTCGCCAACGGTTCTGACCGCACTCCGTAGCGGCTCAAAGTAACTGTTCGACTCAATTAAGTTATTCATCGACTCACATCAAAGGACGGGAAATTTACATATTACATGAATGGCGGCGACTGGCAGTCGAACTTTTGGAGAGTGGAAAATTCCTCAAAAATAATGAAATAATCACACATTTAACGTTCATCACTGCTTGATGTTCATCGAGAGGTAAAACGATGGCTGGAACCTTTATTCTCATTCTCGCCCGCTGTCGGCTACTGGCGGTGACTATACAAACACTATCCAAGGCACACATTCACACGCATTTCAAGAGAAAACTTGACAACCTGCTAGCAGCTACGGGTGGCCTTCCAATATAAATCTTTGAAGATTTTATATACCATTCTCCACATCCAAAAGAGTTTCATCAATTAGCTGCCGTTTACCTTGCTAATAATTAGCAGGCAAGCTCTTATTTCTTTTCAATAAAGTAGTTAAATTGAACTCATTGAATCGAAAGAATATTAAATGCAATCCTGACTAGTTTTGTTTTGTTTGATGATATCAAAAGAGGTCTACAACAATTTCAATTAATGTTGTCTGGGAGATAGGGAATAGGTATTATAGAATATGGCTGGTTACGGGCGAGTATACGACCATGACGACTTAGTCGACTCAGCTTACGGTTTATTTATCCATTTTTAGCCTGCGTTGATCCATCCGATATTTTTTTAATGCTTTATTCCCTATAGTTACTAATGCCATATTCCCAATACCCTATCCCTAATGCCCTATCAGTCCCAGACAACATTAATGCATCATTATCAACATTAATTATAAAGTTATATATTCAACTTATTAAATATGCTGCCTTTTCTAGGCAAATTAATAAATTCACGCATTAATTTTCCTTGTTCTGTTTATTTACTATTTATTTACTGGTTGCATGCTTGTTTTTTGTTTTTGTTTTGTGCTTTTTTTTGGGGGGGAGGGGGGGGGGGAGGGGAGGAGGCTTGACGCAATAATGTTTTCCGGCCTTTCTGCGCTCCCGGGGCATGCTGAAACAATACTCAGGATTGCACCTTCAAGATAGAACTTGAATATCACTGACGATTATCAAAACATTTAAAGGCGTTTCAAGTAGACAAACAAGTCTAGATTGTTGTTAAGCCCCGAAAAAAACCCAGAGTCGCGCGCGCACATGTATTTTATGAGGTTATTTTTATCCTTCGTTGCCAGAGCAGCTGATGTGAACAGATGAAATCCTAGTTGTAAATAATATCTGATTGGTGCTATTTTCCTCACGGGGCCTTAATTTGTGTTCTTAATTATTCAGTTGCTTTACGTTTACTTTTTTTTTATTGTTATAAATGTTTAATGGTTTTAAATAATCTTTTAGTGCGAGAGACGAGACACTTGTTATGACGAGGAGAGTGTAAACTTCCAGAATATATATGTTTTTAATACCGATCGGGCCGAGACGTACCCTGGATACCAGAGGCTCGAAATCGTCGGGGCGAGCGAAGCGAGACCTGCTGAAATAAAAGCACGAGAACTCCTTCGGGGAATCAAAACTCTTTCGATCGCGGCACAGTACAGTATATTCGTACCTGAGCCCCTCTGGAACCAGGGTAGCCGAGACGGTACTATATCGGGTATTTTGACCAACAGAACTCGAGTAAAAAACAAATGTTTGTATTTCACATTGATGCGAAGCATTCTACCATATCAGTCATTCCCTTCCCTCGAGTCCTAGGCAAATCACTACTGGTTTAAATTTCTTTACTTCCCCGATAGCTTGTTGTTCTTAGGTTAGCAAAACACTAGGGTGTGTTTTGAGACTGTTTTGCATATCGAAACAATGCTTGCTGGTCCTAGCATTAGGGTCAACTTCAGGTACCTTGCAGATTCTAGCCACAGAGCTGACCACTCAATACTAAATTAAAGATTGGATATATGGAGGGACTTCGCAGTTTGTATTACTGAAAAAATTCATACAACAGACTGATATAATGTAAATAGATTGTCAGCATTCCGAGTAAAACGTGCCACATCTTGAATTGACACCTGTCAGATGGTTAATGGTCATGATACAATATATACCGAGCACATAAACATCAGTGTTATTTAGATATATTAACTAGTTCTCAAATCTTGTGAACGTACCGCGTCTCGAACTATTTCTAAGTCTATCCCAATAAAATGTTTCGTTTCTGAGGCATCGTCCGACCGACCCATTTTTTTTTGAAAAAGTTAAAAAAAAAAAAAGAGTTGAAGACCTATACCCAATTTTTTTTGGAAAAGTAAAAAACAAAGGTTGAAGAGTAATTTCATAATTACACCCGTCTTTTCCGAGCGCTCTACGACAACTAATAGTTGCCGAAAAAGTAGTCGAAACAGTACTGACTTAGTAACCAGCCTTTATTTGGCAGGAGCAACTTTTTTCAGTTCTAGCAACCTCGAGCAACTTTTGCCTTTCTGAGCAACTTTTGAAAAAATTACAGGTTTACAGCATAAATCAAGCACGCAATGAAAAATGAGAAAACTTCAATTTCTGCGAATTTCTTGATGTTGATCAAATAATTTCAGTTAAGAGTTTTCTAAAAATACGCCCATATTTGCGAGCGATTTTTTAAAATGCAGTGGCAACTTTTTATCGGTTTTGTTCAAATTTCAATCAATTTATCTTATCTTAACCAATGATTAGCAATTATTAAGAAGGAATAAAGCTTTTAATTAAGGTTTGTGTGTGACTATCGTGAAATACTAGCAACGTTGAAGTGTATTATGTCACGTGTGCGGTTGCGGCTGCGCAAAGGTTGTTTGGCTTTTTACGACTGAACTGCCATTAATTTTGTATCTACAACTAAACAGTAGAAATTGAACATTTCATGATTTTGCATTAAGATTTAATATTTGATGGACACGCATTTTCTTCTTTTATCTAACAAATGTCTAAGTTTTAAGCTTCGTTTAATTTTCATTTATTTACTCACCGTTGTATAATTGTAGTTTTTAGATACCTGTTAAATTTCTAGCCAATTTGGGTTGAAAAAGAAACTTCGCTGGACGTTTCTCGTGGAAAAATCAATATGTAACACTTCCCTTAAATGAAGACGTTTAACACATTGGGTTTTCACTTCACTTGGGGACCAGTAATTATGGGGGTGGGGGCCATGATTTATGTAAATGTATGTTATGTTGTTCAATCCACTGGTTACCAAAACCAAGACAAAATAAGATAGTCTTAAGTTTTTTGCCTCCAGACTGATGCTATACATTACGTTCGGTCTGATTTCCGGCGGAGATTCCATGTGAACCTGATTAATTAACTTCATCCAGAATTTAATGCTTACTTCGAGTCTGTACTCAAGGGGTATCGACCTAGTTCAGCTCAACAAGCGTTTTTGCTGCCATTTTAGGTGACTATCGCGCAAACGCAATGGAGCCTTATACGATACTGAAAAAGTGGACATAGGGTTGGCTCAACCAAAATTGCAAAATGCGGGGGTAAGCTTGATTGCGGCGAGAAAACTTATGCAACACATGCTTGTATTTGATCTTTTGAGGTTGAAGCATTTTTTTGAAACACCGGGTTGCGGAATAGTGCTGCAATGTTTTAAGGTAATTTTGCGCGGGAAATTTGCGCGTGTGAGGTCTGATCCCGGTCTGATAAGCCTTGCCAGAACGACTGCAGAACTGCTGGGGTAAAAACTCGCCCCAAAACGCTGAAACTGCCACCACACACAGCCCATGGCCAAATAAACACATCTTGTAAGTATTGCCGCTTTTTATTCAATATTAGTTTCGAAAATCCAAGACTAAAAAATCCCATACAAATGCTAGTAAATATTGCCACTTGCAGAACTTGGGTCACCTGTGGTGGCAGAAGTCTTGGAGCTTCGGAAGATTCCCAACCTCGTTCCCAGGGTCTTTACGCGCCTAATTGGGCTGCCTGTGGTTGCGTGGGCTCCCTGTGCTCATAAAGTTTACTAAAAGCAAGCCAAGTAGTTGTCAGCTTCCCTCAGACTTTATGCTGTCCTCTGGCTCTCTTGCAGTGGCTTATTTGTCCAAAATTAGATCAGTGTCCATTCAAAACCCTACAGGAGACATTCCAACACCGTAGAATCCTCCTGAATAGTATTGTGGTAAAAGCTTGAGCCCTTGGCTTACTCACAAAAATCTGAACAAATTTTGTATATTTAATATTCACGAGGTGAAAAGCATGCAAGCATTTCATTGGACCACACATACACAACAGGCCATAATGAATTTCACAGCATGCAAATTTTGAGACAATTAATCTAATCAATATTGTGCCAAATGTATGGCAGTTTGGAACTGGAAGACCCATATGCAGTACAAACAAGAGGCTGTATGCAGCCTATACTCGGGCCATATCCGTCTATAAGTGTGATGCTTGGTATTTTTTTTCTGGACTTGCTGAATCAGCTTTGGAGTTCATTAGCTTGATTAAGGCATACAGCATGATATAGGGAAATACAATAGTGCAGGGTACAATTCCCCTCCATGTCACTGAAAACAGTTATTTAGCTGTAAAATTATCAACTACTTCCACTGTCAACTGCAGAGACGTACCATCTCCAAATAGGTGCTTTCATTTCCAGCACCTTAGTGAAGACTGGATACATACATGTAGCATTGATATAGATGTACATATAACAGTTAATTGTCCTGTGATGTTCAAAATTCAGAGCAACATTTGTTCAGTGCATTGGTACAAAGTTCTATGGTTAACTGGTAATATGTGCCTTGTACATGGATATATGTAATCTGCAGGCTGGCCATTTTTCTGGACTGAATCAGCTTTTTGGAGAACACTACAGGAGTTCACTAGGCCAGCCTCACTGGGAAGTACCGTACAACAGTGGGAATAATTATTATGCCTGCAAATATAAAAATATGGGTGTGTAAATATATTATTGGTTTTTGACAGGCAATATAAGCTTGTTAACACACACAGGGAGTAATTGCAGAATACCCCCTCCTTTGGTTCATTAATAATTCATTTCTCAACTTTTTCATACAAACCTTCTAAAAACCTAACCCTGAAATAATAAAAAAACTTAACCATTTTCGACCCAAAATCATTCATAGAACGAGTCTAAATACATCTGAACTAAAGTGGAGAATTTAGCGCAGTTTTCAAGCGATGTTTTGAGTGGAGGGGGTATTCTGCACTGTTTTTAAATGGTTGGTTGTATGAAAATTTGACAAAATGAATTATTAATATGCTTACACTGAGAAAGCGCCGGGATTTCAACATAAATGCACCTGAACTTAATGGCGAATTTAGCGGCGAAGTTTTCAAGTGTACTTTTGCTTAAAGTTTAACAATTTCAGGACGTACATGCTTACACTGAGAAAGTGCCGAAATCGCCAAGTATCATGTCAACAGAAGTGTGATCAAGGATCACAAAATTGTTGTATATTGCAGTTTAATACTTGCTTGTGTTAGCAAAAAATGCAGAAACCAATTATCACTTTGCTGACAGTTTATTTGTATCTCAGTTGAGAGTATTATTTTGAGTATTCTTATGAGTATTTTTTTAGTTTATTTGAGACAGCACTGAAGTTCAAAAGTACTCGTAAAGAGATTTTCGTACCTTAGAACTGTCTGGCGTCGTAGTTACGACTGTATGAATGACAGTGTACTAATGTAAGTGATGTGTAAGTACTGAGTACGAGATGCAAAATACAAAAAAACATGCAAAACTCACCTGAAAACTCGAAGCCTCGATGGACAGCGAGCGAGAAACTGAATCTCATCGAATTAGACCTCTGGGTAATGTTGTCATCCTTCACACCACCCGCCTCGAAATGTAGATGTTGAACGAAAAAAGATCCGCGTTGAGCAATGCAGGAACTGTTTTTATTAACAAAACATCTGATACTTCTTGTTACTCGCATTTCCTAACACACTGTATGTTTTCTTGTCCATCCTCCATCAATACTGCAACGCTTCATGAAAGGTCGATTATATCCTCCACTAGCCTAGCCATAATCTGATTTCCTCAAAAATTAGAGATGCCTGCGGAGGAGGCTACCACTAGCCCTACCTTGGGAAATATTGTCCATCGAACAATGGGCTCCTGTATGTGTAATCTGATTGGTTAACGGCGAAAAAGCTCGACTTGAAGAAAAAACAAACACTTGCGATTTAAGACTCGTGCCGGCCAAAGGCCTGGCCCGAGTAATAACTCAGACGGTCAATGTTTGTGGTCGAGGCTGAACATCAAAACATGGCCATTCGACTCACACTAAAATTGAAGGAAATTTAACTTGAAGCATGGTTTAGTTGGCTTTGACTACCGGTACTCACCGACGGCTGGGAAAGGTAGCCCAAGGTTTGAATTTAACAAGTTACAAGGCCCTGCAGTGGAATCTCAAGTGGAAATCAGAAAATCGCCATGGAAAGTTTCTTCAGAGGGCAGAGGAACAGAACAGGGAGGAGGGAGAATTGGCAAAAAAAAACAGGGAGGAGGGTGAAATGTCCAGAAAAACTAGGGAGGAGGAATTTAGCATACAGGGAGGAGGGAGAAAATGGGATCTACATACATGCTCTAGAGAGAAATTTTAAAACTCGTTAGGGAGGAGGGAGAAATGTCGGGAAAAAAATAGGGAGGAGTGAGATTTCACTACCCGTTCCTCTCCACTCTCTTCAGACTTCTGAATAATTTATTCTTCGCCCATTTCATTGTAGTAATTGAGCTACATGTATATGTTAGCAGGCTGCCTTAATTTGGTTTTAAGCTCTTTCGTTTGGTTCTTTCCAGGATCTCCACAGATAATGCCAATGCATGCAAGGTACTCCCACTTTTCTTTGTCTTTTTGGCCAATCAGAAATGTGTTTCAAGATTTTGCACTGGTGTTTCAAATAAATTACACCCCTTTTAGCCAATCAGATGTGAGAAATTTGTGTTATTGTAATATTACATATGAAACAGGCCATCAGCTATATCAGTTTATCTACAGTAGTTTCACTGTGTAGTGAAATGTGTAAATTTTCTCCTTTTGAGTTTCACTCTCCTGAATAAAAGCCTGCTAAAACTACCAAACATTTAAAGTTAAATATTCACATTGTTTTTGGAATACCTGGTTCAACTGCCAAGCTGTTCAAAGGGTGGTAACTTTATCCACCAGGCCCCAGTTGTTCAAAGGGTGGATAACTCGCTAACCACCAGATAACTCCTTATCCAGCAGATAAAATTTATCCACTGGATAAGTTTGGTTGCACAAAGCACGGTTAGCGCTATCCAGCGGATAAAGTTATCCATGGTTAGGTTGGTTGTATAACTTTTTATCCACCTAATAAAAATGTAGAAAACAAACATAGCTGCTTGTAGACTTCATTTTTTAAATAATAGCTTAGATTTCAATCCACCTAGAAGAGCAAGAGTTTACCGTAGAGAAATAGAGCCATTAGCAGCGTACACAGAAGGTGAACTTAGAGCCAGATAGCTGGAATTACATACATTGTTGGCCTTGTGGCGGATGATATTTCTCCTGAAACCCAAAGGAACCATCCTTTATCTGTAACCATCCAAGTTTTGCATTCAATCAGCGGTAAAATGACGATTTCTGTTCCTCTTAATCGGTTCTGGCTCAATGTTTTCCGCCAGTTGTTGTGCGCACGAGCGAGAACTGAACCAAGGTCATACATTTTACCATGGCAACTGGAAACCATTTAGCAGTTACACACTGGATAGCGATTTATCCATTGGATAGTTATCCGCGAGGCTATATCCAGGCTTTGTGCAACCACTTTTTATATGGTGGATAACTATCCAGTGGATAGCGGTTTTATCCACTGGATAGCACTTATCCACTGGATAACTTATCCACCCTTTGAACAACCAGGGCCTGATAAGATACAATAAGCTAGTTTGGTTAATATACTTATCCACTGGATAGGTATAGTATAATAGTATAATAGTATAGTATCCAGCTATAAATCTTATATTTCAGCCAATCAGAGCTCAGCTTTACTATGAAATACAGAGTGGTATTTCATGGCTAGATCAAGGCCAATCAATATGCAGGAAATTTCACGCCCTTTCTTTATCAGCCAATAAGAATTCAACATTTTGAATTCATAATTAGTCTGCAGACACGCACGGTCGGCACTTGAAATTTGTGCTTTCCGGCAAGAAAATTTGCATTCTATCGTCTGGTAAATTACTTTGTTTTTGTGATAAATCTTCTCGTAAATTTGTTATTTATAGGATAATATGGTTATTTCATGGTTTTCTATGAAATACTGGCAAAAATTTCACTTGAAATTCATATTATTTTGGTATAGTATAGTATATTAGATAAGTACATTGTATTATTATTAGTATATTTTCCTTAAACTAGAACCATATCTGACTGGAACTCATTACTGGCTAAAGTTATTGATCAGCCTACCACAGAATCTTTAATCAATTATTGCTACTTTTTTCATGACATAAGGAAACACAACCTAATATTGGACAGATAAATTCTCAGGCATACATGTAAACAAATAAATATTTCCCTAGAGGAGGCAAACAAAAACGTTTTCACCCCTGTCTGACATGCTATCCCAGGCAGTAACCCCTCCAGTTACCAAACCTCGCCCGACTGGGCTTAACTTTGGCCACTGGGAACCCAACTAATGTAGAAAACGTTTGCTGTTTCATTATTTTCTCCAACATTTCAGCAAAGCTACCTTCTAATGATATCTATTGGCCTGAGTTCAGTTGGCAATGCCAGCCTCTTGTATTATATTCAATCTTTCAAAAACTGGATTGGTCGGGCAATGGTAAACAAAATATGTTACTGGGATAGCCTTTTAGCATAAACAAAGCATACCTACAAAATAATGTACATGTATCTTCCTGGATAACTTACATGTATAGATGGTTTGCACTCAATCCCCAGAGATTCAAATGACAAATGGCATGGCGGCCATGTTGGTGTACAGAACAAAAGAAGCTAATGAATAATCTATTGTTAACTGTACACCAACATGGCAGCTATGACGTCATGTGCAAACGGTCTATAACATCCCATAAATATGCTGTCTCTGTATGAATTTAATACTTTATATTTCTGTGCAAAGAAGATAAATACTAATAAATTTTAAAATTAAGATCACAACAATGAATAAAATAAGCAGTATACATGACTAGAATGCAGTTAAATAAGCAATAGCTTCAAAGGCGTTAAGTTGATCCAGAAGTTTGAAGCCGAACAAGGTTGAACAGCTGCAGGTGTAGAACTGGGTGTAGTATCTAGTAACATGCATTCTACTTACACAAAAAAAAAACAGATTGATGAATGCAAGCTCCGTTAGACAACAAAAATGTTCGATTATTCGTCCACTGTGTTTCTAAATTCCACAGAAAGTCCCAATTTTGTTTATGGATCCCCGAGCGATCCAATCAACAGTCTGGCAGATGGCCGGGTTTCGGCAGATGGATTTGTCTATGTACACAACAAGGTTTACGAATTCACAGCAGTTATTCAGCTTATTTGCCTGAAATGAAGATGATATAGTCCACCAGTCGTCCAAATCCAAGTGTAAATATATGGCTCTGACCTTGACTATCTGGAACAGATCGTGGTGGAAACTCTGTATAGATATTAATGCAGCAAAGTGTTATCCATCAAACATCTTGATTCGTGAAGGTTGTTCGCGTTTTACCAGTGATGGCTTGGGTTGAGGGTGATAAATCTTGACAGGACGAATGCTGCAATGATACTTGCCATCGTAAGAGTGAAAAAGAACGTATAGAAGGTTTGTTCGTCTGCAAAAATACTCATTTTCTCGCCTTCTAGCTGATTCTGAAATGTCTATGTGGCGTGGTTACGTGTTTGCGAGCGGTTACTTAGGGACTGGTCATAAATTAGCAGTGGGGAGGGAGGGCTAGGGTGGAGAAGGAAATCCAAGTCTAAAAATATATAACCCTCCCCCGACAGTAAGTATAAAATATTATGCCCCTTCCCCTCTTTTGCCCTTTCCACCCTATAATTCCCCTTTTTTAATGATATTTTTTTTATGACCCTCGATTTTTGGGGGTTCAAAAAATTATGACCCTCCCCCTTTCTCCACCCTCCTCTCCCCTGCTAATTTTTACCAGTCTCGCTCAGAAAAACCCATATGTTGAACAACAAGCAACTGCAATGTTAGCGATGAGTTAATACTCCTCACAGGTAAGAACGATCGCTGGGTCTAAATGTATTTATGCATTCAGTTGTAGTGTGCTTAAGGTCCTGGTGCATGAGTCAGTGACTGGCTTAACTTTAACACTAATATAAAGTTAATTATTATTCGCTATTCACTAAATAAAAAAATAAAAAAGTATAAGTTAATACTATAAGTATAAGCTTAAAATATAATGCTGGTACTTCAAAACTGACAACTCTCCTTCATATTCACTAAATAAAATAAATAAAAAAAGTATATTATTAAGCTTAAAATATAATGCTGGTACTTCAAAACTGACAACTCTCCTTCATATTCACTAAATAAAAAAAATAAAAAAAGTATAAGCTTAAAATATAATGCTGGTACTTCAAAACTGACAACTCTCCTTCATTAATAAAAGTCAGCGTCATACCATCTTGAAAGAAACGATCGACAGTTATACTTTTAAAATGGTTAGTAGGAAAAAGAAAATATAGTGAATAATGGGTTTAAGAATTCATTTGTGTTGCTAGCCAAAATACTTCCTTGAAAGTAATTTAATAATCAGGCTAGGTAATGCATTTGACATTCAAAAATTAATTAATAATATTATTCACAAGCTATTAAGAGAACTGAATAACAAGGAGTGGTAAAACACTAACTCCCCTTGGGGATCTACTGGTTTTCAAAAACTCGTTAATAATTCATGAAGCAGAAACAAAAGAAATGAATGTATAACAAGACGTGTTTCTTAAAATATTAGGCCTGTTTACACAACCAGAAAAAATGGCACGGCTTGGATAAAAAGTAGAAAGGTTCGGATAATTTCATTCGTGTAAACAATCTGTACCCTACTTTTACCTGTGCCAATTTTACCCATTCTGGGCACCTATGGTCCCAAAACAGAACGGAATGGATAAAACTGGGTTCGGTACCCGTGTTTTCAGTTACTGTGCATTGTGTACATCAGCTTAGTACAAGTCCGTTCCATTGCTTTTTTTCTGAGCCTGCACTGTTTTGTCCTCTGCAGGTTGGCGCAGTGGTAAAACCCTCGCCTCTCACCGCTGCGATCCCGGGTTCGATTCCCGGCTCGGGCACCGTATGTGAGTTAGGTTTGTTGTTGATTCCTTATCTGCATTCGAGGGTTTTTCTCCGGGTTCTCCGGTTTTCCTCCCTCCGTAAAAATCAACCGTGAGTCGAGTGTAGTGTGTCCAAAACAGTTAATGTAGCGGGAGTGTGTGAGGAGTAAAAGCAGGCCCCCACCAGCTTTAAGCTGTAATACTCAGCCTGCTATAACAAATAAAAATATTTATTTATTTACTCCTGTCCACATGCATATTTAAGCTCCACTTTCTCGCAATATGGCAGACAATAAACGAGTGAATGGGAAGGGCAACAAAACAGTCTCGGTAACGACCTAAGGTCATGATCAACTGCATCACTTAATAGTTTTAAAATTAATCTTAAAAGAAACACTGAACTACTGTAAATAACTGAATAGAATAAGTATAAGTTAATTAGTTTTATTATTACTATTATTATCATTATTATTAGGGTAGAATAGCGTAGTTATAAGCACGACCACATCAGCAACGTTGTAAATTTATCGTGGGTAAATAAATGTTGTTATTATTATTATTATTATTATTATTATTAATGCAACTTTTATCTAATCTAACAAGTCTTTTTTTCTAAGCTTTATATATATATATTTTCATGCATGCAACTTCAAAGTAGAACTAACCAATTTCCTTCTTAAAAGAAACATAAAAGACAAGAGCCTTACCTCATCAATCACCATTTTGTTTTATGAGCATTGCTTGCGACGCATACGAATGACAATGATCTCAACATTATCGTGGGCTCAACCATGTATGGTCTCGGAAATATTCTTATTTAAACTACCCTTGCCGTTCCACGTCAGAGGCTTGAGGACCAGTGCCACTTAAAATTTATCTGAACCATTTCAAGACGTTTATCGTGTGAATGGGCAAATGTTCATGGAACCGGTACTTCTCTCTATCCGAGCCGTGCCTTTTTTTCTGTCGTATAAACGGACCTTAAATGTGATATAAATATGGTCCTCATTTACATAAACTTTAACTTTGATTTTCTCTGCCAAAATTGGTTGTACCACCAAAATCACTGAAAACATGACTCTATACATCAGTGTTTTTGAAGCCATTCATGCAATAAACTCAATTGCAACAATGTTTTATCAGGTCTACAAAAACTTGGGCTGCACCCTCATGTTTGTAAATCTGATAAAACACCACTGCTCATTTATTACTGACATTACATAAAGGTCTCAACCATGAATGTTTATAGACCCCTCACTCTTACTATAGAGACCCTCCCGATGAATCTTAATAATTAAAGACCCTCACTCATATAATAATTAACGGTATAAAGACTTGTGTGGAGATCAAACCTCAGCTCAATAAGAGGACCAATGCAAGCAACTATAGAATACCTGGCCCAAGACTCTCAGTACATGACCGGGTTACCATTATTTTATGGGACAACAACAACAATAGCTTTTATTTGTACGTCAAGTTTAAGTCACAGCAGACTGAATAGATAGTGAGTAGCTTAGCCAATCAGATTGCAGGATTTGTGATAGAATCGCATAGCCAAAGCTGAATCGCACGATGCATTTGCGAAATCAGACGCTGATTGGCTGAGACGGAGTGGTAATTCATCGGACTATGCGATTCAAGGAAAATCACATGCCTGACTCGGTAATTCCTCGTTAAATTGCACTTGAAAAACCTATATCGGTTTTCTCGTGCAATTTAACGTGGAATTACCTCGTCAGGCATGTGATTTTCCTATAGAACTACATGTGGCTGTTTTTTACTAATAGCTGATAGGACTGGCCATAAGATGATTTAGAAGCAAGTCTTGTATTGTATTAGACAGTGAATACTAGAAACAGGAGTAAAGAAACTGTTGAATACGGAGGGTAATATTTTATTTATTTAGATTTTCAACAGAAAATATACAATTTACAATGATTATTAAAGCATGGTCACATGAATAAATAGAACAAATAAATGATTACAATGTAATAAAATAAAATAATGCATAAAATAAATAAAATCATAACAGATATTAAACACAATACCGGTAGGTTAATTAATGAGCAGGTAATATTATTACAATACTGTGATTATTATTCACTTTTCATCAAAATTTCTGAAGATTATCTTTAAGATTAAGTAAAGTTTTTGAAGCCATTTGATAAACTCACGGTATCTGACTGTGTTATCAGGTCTAAAAACACTTGCCCATGTATATGGGCTGCTCAAGATTGTAAACAGTACACCATGGCAGCACGTTGTGCCACAATAGTAGCTTGTATCTCTAGTCCTCCCTTGTAAAGCGCATTTTAATATACATGCATGTATACTAATATAGAATTTGCACTATATAAATGAATACTTCTTAAAAATTATATTGTCATACAAAATGTGTAGCCTTTGATGTCTTGGTGTCCTTCAGTTTAAGGTATATTTGTTTCCTTTATTCTTTTACAAAAGAAAGATCTGCTTGTCATCTACATGTATGCATGCTCATGCAGTGATGGAAGGAAACAGTGATCAGAAATGGTGTGCAAAGTACTGCAAGACTGGAGAGGTTCTGTACTTCTACAATACCATCACTAAGGAGCAGCGATGGAGCACTGAAAACTGCCAGACAGCAGAGGTAAGAGACAATACTGTCAGTGATGGACAAAAACTGAGTGATATAGCAAGGGACTGGTCAAAAATTAGGTTCTTTCTCGATGTAAGAAACCCGAATTTTCTCAACATTTCCTAGATCGATATTCCTCTTTGCCAAAGACTCTGAGGAGTGAGGACGGCACAGGTAGTCCAACATCAATGTTTATTCCTCTAGGACAGCTAGGACGGCTAGGACACTAGGACACTAGGACAGCACAGGTAGTCCAACCTCAGCGTTTATTTCTCTAGGATATCACAGGTAGTCCAACATCAATGTTTATACCTCTAGGACAGCTAGGACAGCTAGGACAGCTAGGACACTAGGACACTAGGACACTAGGACAGCACAGGTAGTCCAACCACAATGTTTATTTCTCTAGGATATCACAGGTAGTCCAACATCAATGTTTATACCTCTAGGACAGCTAGGACAGCTAGGACACTAGGACACTAGGACACTAGGACAGCACAGGTAGTCCAACCACAATGTTTATTTCTCTAGGATATCACAGGTAGTCCAACATCAATGTTTATACCTCTAGGACAGCTAGGACAGCTAGGACACTAGGACACTAGGACACTAGGACAGCACAGGTAGTCCAACCACAATGTTTATTTCTCTAGGATATCACAGGTAGTCCAACATCAATGTTTATACCTCTAGGACAGCTAGGACAGCTAGGACACTAGGACACTAGGACACTAGGACACTAGGACAGCACAGGTAGTCCAACCACAATGTTTATTTCTCTAGGATATCACAGGTAGTCCAACATCAATGTTTATACCTCTAGGACAGCTAGGACAGCTAGGACACTAGGACACTAGGACAGCACAGGTAGTCCAACCACAATGTTTATTTCTCTAGGATATCACAGGTAGTCCAACATCAATGTTTATACCTCTAGGACAGCTAGGACAGCTAGGACACTAGGACACTAGGACACTAGGACACTAGGACACTAGGACAGCACAGGTAGTCCAACCACAATGTTTATTTCTCTAGGATATCACAGGTAGTCCAACATCAATGTTTATACCTCTAGGACAGCTAGGACAGCTAGGACACTAGGACACTAGGACAGCACAGGTAGTCCAACCACAATGTTTATTTCTCTAGGATATCACAGGTAGTCCAACATCAATGTTTATGCCTCTAGGACAGCTAGGACAGCTAGGACACTAGGACACTAGGACAGCACAGGTAGTCCAACCACAATGTTTATTTCTCTAGGATATCACAGGTAGTCCAACATCAATGTTTATACCTCTAGGACAGCTAGGACACTAGGACACTAGGACAGCACAGGTAGTCCAACCACAATGTTTATTTCTCTAGGATATCACAGGTAGTCCAAAATCAATGTTTATACATCTAGGACAGCTAGGACAGCTACGACACTAGGACACTAGGACACAAGGACAGCACAGGTAGTCCAACCACAATGTTTATTTCTCTAGGATAACACAGGTAGTCCAACATCAATGTTTATACCTCTAGGACAGCTAGGACACTAGGACACTAGGATACTAGGACAGCACAGGTAGTCCAACCACAATGTTTATTTCTCTAGGATATCACAGGTAGTCCAACATCAATGTTTATGCCTCTAGGACAGCTAGGACACTAGGACACTAGGACAGCACAGGTAGTCCAACCGACAGAGCGGAAAAACGTTGTGCATGCGTACTAGGCACTTTATTTAAAAAAAGTAAATCAAGATGGCCGCCGAGCGGGAGTGAATTGTAGCTCTTTTTCAGGGACCTCTCACAGCTCAAGAAATACCACGATTACTTTATTACTTCACACCATGGACCAATATTCTTCAGTTACTTAGCTTCTCTGTGCCCAAATAACACATAATCCAGTTCACAGAAAGAATGCTACAATTGTTCGTTATACATACTCTGTCTTTAAGAAAAACGAACCATTTGGAAAAGTTCATATGCGACTGGAAAAACGCCAAAAATAAGGAAACTTGTGAACATATAAGCTTTATACTTCGGTAGAGAACTAAAGAGGTAATGGTTTTCAAGATATGAAATACCATATTCAAGATTTTAATACCCGACCATTTTTCAAACGAAGCATTTGAAGTTACAAATTATAGTGACTAGACTGTCTACAGGCTACAGCAGTGATCCGCATTACCAAAGGCAAAGGCAAAGATTGTAAGTAATTCTATAGTATAATAATAATTCTATTGTACAATATTTCACTTGATTTGGTTATTATAGTTCACATCGGTATTTTGATGAATTGGTTGATTGGTTTACCATTGTAAAAAAAACGATTTAAAATTTTGTTTTAAAATGAAGTAAAGGAGCATGTTTGCTTGTGTAGACTACTTGAGAAATGGACACTTCAAACGGCACCATCACTTCTTTTGATCTTCATTTTATTCTCCTCAACCACAAGCAAAGTGAGACAAATACATGTGTAGGATAATACCCCCTTTAGTAATACTAAGATCAAACACAGACAACTTTCTTATTTGGCAAAGTGAGGAGTTTTATTCGGCTTCAGGCAAGACAATAAGTGAAAGCTACACCGAAATTCACCGAATTCACTACTCAGCCCTCCGAAAACGCCAAAAAGAAAGGAGTCAGTGTTTGAGATAGACGCCAGTCAACTACCAATCAATAATCCCTCGAAATATACTTTATACGCGTCCGAGGACCAGTTGCCGAAAAGCTGAATAAGTTCTCCTGGAACCCCCAAATGAAAAGATCACGAGGCAGACCCACGCCTAAATGAGTGACCTCTGCAACTACCATAGTTCTCGATACCCGGCCGCCCGATGTAACATATGTCTCAGCTTAGTAACATAGGTTCTGTTAGTGATCGTTGTGAGACTGACTGTTGAATTCAGTGTTGGATAAACGAAAGCTGGAGATGTGGACCGGGCTTAAGTGACACATTCTGAAGATGAAACATGGCAACTGGACATAGAGGTGAATCTGCATGGAATACGCATTTATTTAATGGAAACACTAAGCGATGCTTGCCAAACTGAATTGTTTTGGTACCTCGAAAAATAACGAGTAGCCCCGATTCGGAAGGAATAATGTCCTTCCTACGAAGGTGAAAACCGGAACTAGACTTCGATATATATAGATGGACGTACAATATTAGAGACTCTTGAGAGCAAGTAAAAGGTACAACGAAATGCGGCGACAAATGTGACCTGTCGTGGATCCTCCAGATTTGCTGCCAAAACTAAACGTGATAGAATTGAAGGAGTTATGGGAGGAGCCCTAGCCGGGTTATGCTGGGCTAGTCTCTCCAGGCCCTTCAAAATGATAGACAACTCATAACTCCTGAAAATCGAGCAATCGTCACCTGCGAAAATATGCAAGAGCTTAACCCCACGCTAACGTAATTTCTCATAGAAGCTGGAATGAGACTCCGGCTCAGAAACTGACAAAACATGGCAACCGTATCTATAGACGCTGGAACTGGTATTAAATTGAAGTACGTGCAAAATAATAGATCCAGAATCGACCCAGGCTTTTTCTTACGCGGTCATGGGTCAGGAAAGGTCAAATTTTCACCATTTCAAACAAGCCTAGAACATAGAATATTCTTTGTAAGTCAATAATTTCTTCGCAGAAGTACTCAAAACATTTCAAAGATTCATTGGTATAAAAATCGCAAAAGGGGTTAGGTGCACTTTAAAAAACTCAGAGTCACGTTTTTGAAAGTCACGATCAACTGCTGACAAACTGAAGCCATGATTAAAATTTGAAATAACAGAGTCACGATCTGTATTCCACGCAAACGAAATGTCACGATCAACATTTTCAAATTCACGATCTGTACACGCTACAGGCATGTCCAAGTCACGGCCGGTGTGAGAGTTATACACCGCAACATAATTACTCTGCATTACCCCATTCGCGAGTCAAGCGTTAGGGTCATTGTTACTAGCAGCTTCTGCAATGCTCGTGCCCGTAAAGAGTGGGCACTCGGTCGAGAACTCGCAGTGTCGCTCATAAGATTCAATAACGAATACTTAGTCACCCAGCACTTAGCGCACACATGTTGTGTCCATTTTCGTTCGCCGCCGGCGAATTAGACCAAAATGATCTTTCGTGTGGCAGCACTTCTTGCGTTGGTAGTCTCTGCAAAATAACACACCGGATGATACATTTTTTCCTGACTTCGCAGATTTTGACTTAAATTTTCCTTGAAGCGGAGAATGTTGTTCCAAACGTGAGAACGAGTCTCCCCACTGCGATTTTCCTCGCTCTCATACAGGCTCTTAATTTCATACACCAACCACCTCTCTTACCGAGCTGCACAAAAGTCCCACACAACATGATTAATAATAATTAGTCAGTGTCACCCCTCTTCTAACATCAACAAAATTAAATGAACACAAAACTGCTCTGCCAAAGGCATTCAATTACAACTATGTTTTATTGTTGGCTTTCTGAAAACAGAACAATTATAACATATTACGTTTTTTACATGTAACACTTCATTTTAAAACAAAATTTAAAATCGTTTTCTTTACTGATTGGTAAAACAATGAACTGATTGAAATAGTGAAATATTGTACAATTTCATGATAATAGCTCTGTAGATTTACTTACACTTTTATACATTCTTTGGTAATGCGGATCGTCGTTCCAGGATTTCTATAGCCTATGAACGAGGCTCTCCCCTCTTCCCTTTGGAGAGCCTCGTTCACAGGCTAGGAGACAGTCTAGTTCAATACTTCGTTTGAAAAATGCTATGAAAATCTTGAATATGGTATTTTATATGTTGAAAACCATTACCTCCTTAGTTCTCTACCGAAGTTTAAAGCTTATATCTTACAAGTTTCCTTATTTTTGCCATTTTTCCGGTCTCATATGAACATTTCTAAATGGTTCGTTTTTCTTGAAGACAGAGTTGAACGAGCAATTGTAGCGTTCTTTCTGTGAACTGGATTATGTGTTATTTGGGCTCAGAGAAGTATTTGAAGAATATCAGTCTATGGTGTGAAGTAATAAAGTAATTGCGGTATTTCTTGAGCTGTGAGGTCCTTGTAAAAGAGCTACAATTCACTCCCGCTCGGCGGCCATCTTGATTCACTTTTAATAAAGTGCCTAGTGCGCATGCCCAATGTTTTTCCGCTCTGTTGATTGGACTAGTGTCCTAGCTGTCCTAGCTGTCCTAGAGGTATAACCATTGATGTTGGACTACCTGTGATATCCTAGAGAAATAAACATTGTGGTTGGACTACCTGTGCTGTCCTAGTGTCCTAGTGTCCTAGCTGTCCTAGAGGTATAAACATTGATGTTGGACTACCTGTGATATCCTAGAGAAATAAACATTGTGGTTGGACTACCTGTGCTGTCCTAGTGTCCTAGTGTCCTAGCTGTCCTAGCTGTCCTAGAGGTATAAACATTGATGTTGGACTACCTGTGATATCCTAGAGAAATAAACATTGTGGTTGGACTACCTGTGCTGTCCTAGTGTCCTAGCTGTCCTAGCTGTCCTAGAGGTATAAACATTGATGTTGGACTACCTGTGATATCCTAGAGAAATAAACATTGTGGTTGGACTACCTGTGCTGTCCTAGTGTCCTAGTGTCCTAGTGTCCTAGCTGTCCTAGCTGTCCTAGAGGTATAAACATTGATGTTGGACTACCTGTGCTGTCCTAGTGTCCTAGTGTCCTAGTGTCCTAGCTGTCCTAGAGGTATAAACATTGATGTTGGACTACCTGTGATATCCTAGAGAAATAAACATTGTGGTTGGACTACCTGTGCTGTCCTAGTGTCCTAGTGTCCTAGTGTCCTAGTGTCCTAGCTGTCCTAGAGGTATAAACATTGATGTTGGACTACCTGTGAAATCCTAGAGAAATAAACATTGTGGTTGGACTACCTGTGCTGTCCTAGTGTCCTAGTGTCCTAGTGTCCTAGCTGTCCTAGAGGTATAAACATTGATGTTGGACTACCTGTGATATCCTAGAGAAATAAACATTGTGGTTGGACTACCTGTGCTGTCCTAGTGTCCTAGTGTCCTAGCTGTCCTAGAGGTATAAACATTGATGTTGGACTACCTGTGATATCCTAGAGAAATAAACATTGTGGTTGGACTACCTGTGCTGTCCTAGTGTCCTAGTGTCCTAGTGTCCTAGCTGTCCTAGAGGTATAAACATTGATGTTGGACTACCTGTGCTGTCCTAGTGTCCTAGTGTCCTAGTGTCCTAGTGTCCTAGTGTCCTAGCTGTCCTAGAGGTATAAACATTGATGTTGGACTACCTGTGATATCCTAGAGAAATAAACATTGTGGTTGGACTACCTGTGCTGTCCTAGTGTCCTAGTGTCCTAGTGTCCTAGTGTCCTAGTGTCCTAGCTGTCCTAGAGGTATAAACATTGATGTTGGACTACCTGTGATATCCTAGAAAAATAAACATTGTGGTTGGACTACCTGTCCTGTCCTAGTGTCCTAGTGTCCTAGTGTCCTAGCTGTCCTAGAGGTATAAACATTGATGTTGGACTACCTGTGCTGTCCTAGTGTCCTAGTGTCCTAGCTGTCCTAGAGGCATAAACATTGATGTTGGACTACCTGTGATATCCTAGAAAAATAAACATTGTGGTTGGACTACTTGTGCTGTCCTAGTGTCCTAGTGTCCTAGTGTCCTAGTGTCCTAGTGTCCTAGTGTCCTAGCTGTCCTAAAGGTATAAACATTGACGTTGGACTACCTGTGATATCCTAGAGAAATTAACATTGAGGTTGGACTACCTGTGCTGTCCTCAGAGTCTTTGTGAAAGAGGAATATCGATCTAGGAACAAATTGTTGGGAAAATTCGGGTTTCTTACATCGAGAAAGAACCAAAAATTAGCAGGGGGAATGGGGTTGGAGAAAGGGGGAGAGTCATAATTTTTGATCCCCCAAAATTGGAGGGTCATAAAAAATAGGCAACTGAAAAAGGGTTGGTTATAGGAGCAAAGGGGGTCAACATATTTCATACTTATTGTCCAGGGAGGGTTATGTATTTTTAGACTTCATTCTCCACCCCACCTCCCCAGTCCCCAAGAGCAAGACATGACCTGTGGACTGTTAATCACATGACTGCCAATCATCATTCATGTGAATGTAATTTCACAGTTGAGAAGTTTACTTTCAGAAGCAGAGAAGTTGTGATATTTTCTTGGGGTATATGATTGAATAAATTGAATAATAATTATATCAAATGTCATTCGCTGGGTGTATTTTTTATATAATTTTATGTATATGATTGAATACCAAGTACATGCAAATTATAGACCTGCAGCAAGTCATGAAGTATTTCTTGTCTACTGTCTATTTAATGGGTGAAGTCATTAATATTATGAATATTTTTCTTTACTGTCTTACAGTGTGTTAGTCAGGGCTATTTATACAAGTATTGAAAGTATGACCAGAATTCAAGTCCATTCAGCAGGCACGTTTTTTAAATATGTAGGACATGAGCACATCTATGTGTATATAAATATGACAAAAAGTAAGTAATGGTATGAAAGTGCCCTTATTCGTGCATGAAATATGAAATGGTGAAAGCATGGGAACCAATCAAAAGTCATGTACTTGGGATGTTTTCTGGATCTCGTTGCATTGGTCATTAGAAATATATGTAACAGATCTTCATTTGCTGTCATAATAATTATAATAATAATAAAATTTATACTGTTTATTGCACTCTATTGCAGAATAATTAAATTAAACAGTATTAACAAGTGATAATACAGGTACTATGAATATAACTATGTAATAACTATAAAACAATCAATATGAATATGAGATCTAGATATACTAATCATTATGACAGATGCAGAATACGCTGCGGAAGGAAGCTTCGGGAAAGATAGTGGTAATTCATGGGAACGTCAGGAGGTTGAAATTGACGGCCACAATATCAGAGACATAAAGACTGGCGGGAAAGAATGCGTGGCATTGGCAAGGATAACGGAAATCCCGGCGAGGTCTGAAAAAATGGTCACGGCAAAGTGTTCTACGCGGCTCGCAACTTCGATCCGTGTAAACACATTCTTGGCAAATCCCACGTGCACGTATAACACCAGATTTGAATGGAGTATTTCATGTCAAATTAAACAATGTCACGGATGCGCCAGTTGTAATTAACCACGGAAAATTCGTCAGGCACGTAGAGCAATTGACTGAAGTGTTCTGGTGCAGTAACGCGAATCTCCACGAGATAACTAGGTCGAGCACTAAGGGGCCGACCATTTGACTTTTGAGGGGGGGGGGGGGGGGGGGGGGGGGGGGGGGGGGGGGGGGGGGGGGGGGGGGGGGTGGGTGTTCTTGTCTGTGCTCGATTTTTTTTTCTTTAGCAGTGTTGTTGCACGAATTTTTTTTTGCGAAAAAAAGCGGAGCCAGAACAAAGCTTTTCCGCTTGCAGGATATTTTTTTTTCGCCACCGTTGGCTTGCAGGTTATTTTTTTTCAAAAACACCCACCCCCCCCCCCCCCCCCCCCCCCCCCCCCCTTTCAAAAGTCAAATGGTCGGCCCCTAATTGGATATCAAGAGAGGAGACATGTATGGTGTGGAAAACGCTTTCCGAATTCCCTGATGTCTTCTCTGAGAACCCCAAACAACCAGATCGTACATATTTGGTGGAGCACACAATCGAGACATGCGCATCTCAGCCAATAAACCAGAAGTACCGCCGTGTCCCGCACCGCTGGGAACAGGAAATTAATGATCAGGTCGACGATTAATGCAGCGAAATAATATAATACTCCCCTCAAAATCGCCATGGTCTAGCCCTATCATTTTGGTAAAAAAGAAGGACGGCTCTACGTGATTTGTTCTGGATTACCGTCGCCTAAACGATGTCACAAAAAAGGACGCGTATCCCCTACCTAACATTCAAGACGTGGTGGATAGTATGGAAGGCGCTAGGTTCTGGACCGTACTAGACTGTGCATCGGTTTACTGGGTGGTTCCCTTACATGAAGAAGCAAGGAGAAAACGGGGTTTTCCATCCCACGGGGGAAATTTGAGTACAACGTCATGCCTTTTGGCCTGTGTAACTCTCCCGCGACATTCCAGAGGCTGATAGATTTCATTCTTTCCGGGTTGTCAACATCTTGGCTTATATTGACGACATATTCAGTGAATACATTTGATGAACACGTGAGTCAGCTGCAGAAAGTTCTTGATCGCCTGACTACTGCCGGGCTTACTCTTAAAGCAAGCAAGTGCAGCATTGCGATGGAAAGTGTCAATTTCTTGGGCTACACGTTACCAGCAGATGGTATCCAACCGCAATCTGTCCACGTGGAGGCAGTACGAGACTTCCCGGAGCCGAAGACCTAGCGAGAAGTTAAACGGTACTTAGGTATGGCCGGATTCTATTGTCAGTTCATTCGAAACTTTTCAGAGTTAAGCCAACCATTATGTCAGCTAACGAGGGACCATGTTTCATTCAAATGACAAGAGCAATGTCAACTGGCGTTCGATAGCCTGAAGCAAGTGTTACTGGAGAAACCGGTGCTCACATTTCCACGCTGGAACCACCCCTTTGTGATCGAGTGTGACCGACGCAGTCCAACACGCAGTAGGGGGAGTGCTTTCACAGCAGACAACGAGGGACGCAACTGGGTAATTGCCTACTATTCAAAGGCTTTGTCTATCAGTCAAAGAAAATGGTCGATCACAGAAAAAGAGTGTTTTGCACTTATTCAGGCACCACGGAAGTGGTGTCTACTTACGAGCGAACCCTCTCACACTATACTGACCACAATCCCCTCGTCTGGCTACGCAAGAAGAAAGATCTCCGAGGAAAATGTGCACGCTGGACGGCTGAACTTGAACAGTTTGAATACTCCATTATCTACAAGCTGGCTGAAGCCAATGGTAACGCCGACTGCCTCTAACGCAGATTCGGATCATGATCCATTTGAAGAGCACGTGCTGGCCACTTCAGAAGACGATTTCAAGACCACCCTCATGAAGGAACGTAGATGTAGTAATTGAGTAGCCTGCGTTTAGTGAAAGACGGCAAACCTGTCAAGCAGGGGCGCTTCAAAAGGGTGAGTCGACAACTGCAAGTAGAAGATGGAGTACTGACTAAAGCAAGGAGGCCAGTTGTACCGGTACGGCGGTGCTCCACTCCGTAAGCCATGCCGGGGTGGATAAGACCTATTCACTGTTGAACAACCGTTTCTACTGGGTAGGCATGTACAACTATGTTAAGAACTTTGTTCAATCCCGCGACACGTGTACACAGGTCAAGCCAGCCTCGGTGACACCCAAGGCCCCACTTGTGCCTGTTGTTTCCGACGAACTCCACCCAATGCGTGCCATTGCAATAGACATTAAAACACTGCCCAAGACAGACGAGGGCTACTGATACTTCCTGATGTTCAAAGCGATCATTAATGAACGTAAACTCCATGAGAAGTCATGGGCAGAGCTACTAACTTGGCCTACGGATTGCAGATAATGCATCCACCAAGTGCTCACCGTTTGAAGTTGTTCATGGTAGAGATCCTCTTTTGCCGTAGGATGTACTGCGAGACAACCCAAGAGGAGAAACAGAGGAACCGGTAACTGCTCAGGTCTATGGAGAAGATGTTCATCAGAGGTTAACCGAAGTCTTTCAGAAGGTTGCAGATGCATTAGCCATCTCTCGCGACAAGATGAAGATAAGTTACGACAAGAAGTTGAACATATCGGAGCTTTCACCTGGTCAAAGGGTGTGGATTAAACGCAAATGGACAAAGTGGGGCAGTCAGAATCACTATCAATGCGTTGGTTGGGGTCCTGGACTGTCATCAGAAGGCTGGACAACGGTGTTGATTACGTATTGCGGAAGGAAGCTTCGGGAGAGATAGTGGTAATTCATCACAACAGAATCATGGGCAAACCATCACCACTGGAGAATAGAGCAGCTATCCGCCCAAAACAAGGTTGGGGTTTCACCCGCCCACAAGTTAACAGAGACGAAGGAGACAGAACAATGGTAACGCCGGGACAGGACCTATTAGGGGAAGACGGGCGCCTGCAAACCCCCTGGGGTTATCACGCCAGGTAATAATCCCGCTGAAGAACAAGGACCACCAGCACCAGCAGACACTGATAATGCTGAGGGACAAGGACCGCCAGCACCAGCAGATGCTGATGATGCTGTGGGACAAGGCCCGCCAGCAGGTGGTGCTGCGGAGGCCGAGGAACAAGGACCGCCAGCCCCAGCAGACACTGATGCGGTGGCTGAGGAACAAGGACTGCCAGCACCAGCACACACTGTTGTGGAGGCTGAGGAACAAGGACCGCCAGCCCCAGCAGACACTGATGCGGTGGCTGAGGTACAAGAACCGCCAGTCCCAGCAGACACTATTGTGGAGGCTGAGGTACAAGAATCGCCAGCACCAGCAGACACTGAGGTCAGCCAGCATACATCAGAAACGCAACGACGGTATCCACTGCGGATTCGTGCACAAAAAGACCGAACCGATTTTGTCTGCTGGGATGACATTCCCAATGAGACACTGAACTGTGTGAACACTTGCTACATATAAGCACTGTATAATAGGCATTGGAGGAATGTTTTATTGCTATATTTAGTCAGGTTCTTCAACAAGTGTCATATGACGTCATAATCAAATTGTATTACACAGAGCCATGTAAGTTTGATTCATAACTTCAAAGGTCTAATTGATTCTAATAAGTCTCGTGGTCTTGAGTAACACTATAATTAATAATAATGATTAATACATGTACCTAAAAGTTAAGAAGTCTTCTGTTCTTTTGGTCCTAAATCTCCTTGTTATCGGTTTATCATGGCCTGATCTTAAATTATAGGTCACACTAACATACTCTGCCTTGGGCATAAAAAGGATAATGGGTATTCAGAGCAGTTCCTCACAGACGAAACAAAGTTCTGACATAGGGACTCCCTCCTACTTGATAGAGTGCCAGTATCAGCTATTGCCAGAGCTTCTCCATAATTACTACATCTAGATAATAGCCCTTTTCTGTATGGATTCCAGCCTTGACGATAGATATTCTGCAATATTTTGCCAGGCCTGGACAGCATTATAACTCAAGGATAGACCTGATGGAACATTTTGATTATATTATGAGGTGAAACACCGGCCCTATTAAGAACTCTCAATGTGTATAGCCTTTTAGAGGCCTTGGTGATAACATAATCTACATGATAATACCTAGCAACTTATAGGTAGTTACCCTTTCAATATGCTGATTTCCGATATATATAGTTCGCATTACTGTGTTCGGATTATACATAAAGTTAACAACCATTTATTTGCATTTTTTTAGGATTTAGTTTCATTTTATGATCTTGACAAAAACTATGAATATCCCTTACAGCAAGGTTTAAAATACTAATAGAGTTCCTAGGGATTATCTCAATTAACAACAGAAGTGTCATCAACATATTTAGATCTAAGATACCAATCCTGAGAAGTCTATTTATCATTATAACAAAAAGTGTTACTCTAAGCTTTGTTTCCTGGGGAACTCCACCATAAGTATGTCTCCAGACGGAGAGGGAGTTGCCAACACGGACAGCTTGGGTTCTGTTTGTAATTAGGAAGGGTCTAATCCAGTAAGTCAAAGTTGGGTCAACTCCCAGTATGTTCAGTTCTTCAAGGAGAATATTATTGGCAATCATATCAAACCCCTTGGAGAAATCAGCAAAAAATATACGAGCAGAATTATTTCCAGTATTCACAGCTTCATAGATAGCTTGCAGCAGGTAAATAACTGCCGTGGGTCAATATCCCGACTAACCTGGTTACGTAGTCTCTTATGAGTAAAGCCCTCCAGTACTGTAGCAAGACAACTACATGTAGTTAGTGACATAGGTCTGAGGTCAGAGTGCATATCTTCTTAGGAATAGGAGAAACAATTGCCCGCTTCAAGGGGTCAAGAACACAGCCCTCTCTGACTGACTGATTGTATATATCCTCGATAACTGGAGCAATCTCAGGGGCGAATTCCCTAAGGACCCTGTTGGAGATGCCGTCTGGCCCCAACAGCTTTATTAGTGGCTAATTTAGAGAGATCACTCATAATTTCCTTCTGTGAGACTAAAAATTCTGGTGGAATCTAAGTACTGAGTAAGTTGGGTCTCCACATGAGTCAAGGGAATGTTCAAACTTCTCTTTGATGCTCATGGCGAAATTATTGATCTCATTAGCCAAAACTAATGTGTCCTTAATTTCAGCATTCAAAAACTGATGATGCCATTGTTGATGACCGTCCTCAGGCCGGACAGCAATTTTATCTGTTTCCACCATTTCTTTGATTTAGACTGGGCCAAATCAATTAATTAATGCTCATAGTAGTGTTGTTTTGCAAGTTCGATAGCATGTTGTACTTTACTGTGCCAGAGTCTTTTCCATATTTAATAAATACTGACTGTCTGTTAGTAATCCAGAGTTGAAATTTGCTGGTAATCCAGGGCCTGTCTTGAGATTGGACTTTAACAGATGAAAGTATCCATGGCAACTTTAAGTTCATAAGAGAACAGATTCAGTTTGTCAGCACAAGTAGGAGCAGAATTAGACAGTGGACTTTATCTTTATTTATTTATTTTGTATATATATATTTTTTTACACGGTAAAAATTCATCAGGTCTTTACAATATTATAATAAAGCACTATTAAAAAGGGGGTCCAAACTACAATATATAACCTACATAATAAGCTATAAACATAAAACTAAAGCTATAGGCTTTAACCATTAAGAATTAACTAATTAAGCCTGCTTTCCATGAATGCCGTGTTTCTAATTAATGATTAAAATGTAAATTGAGCAATCATCGAAAGCTATTCAGAGATTCTGCATGCCTTAGATTAGGGGATAGTTCAGTTGTTTCAGAGAATGGCACCGCTATAGCTAAAGCTGTTTTTTTAGGTAATACCATGATCGCCTCGGATTCCTTTGTTTGTTCACGCACATTTAATCTCTAAATTCCCCGGCTCATTACAAATGCAAGGGAAATTTAGAAATATGCATTGTCTTCAACAGGGAAATTTCTGCATATTTCTAATTTTCCCTTGCATCGTAATGAGGGAAAATTAGAAGACAATGCAGGCTGGACATGAGAGGGTGAAAAGCATCAACTCTTGCTCCCTTCTGGCACGGCAAGCCCTGTGATCCCGGGTGAAAAAAATTGAACCCAAACTGACCTGGCTTCATCATAACCTTCAACGTAATCCACGTATTTCAATCTGCACGTTCTTCTCTTATTTCTCAAACCCGCTTCTTCCATGTGGGATACTTAAAGCCATATACGCATGACCTTTTAATATTTAGTCAAGCACATAATTGCATTGTGTTTTACTGCTATTCTTCTCAAAAACAACACACTTTCCCCAGGGGAAGTCAAGGTCATTCAATCGAGCATTAAAAGTTTTCGAAAGCAACTCAACTGCGACGTCTTTAGTTCAGGCAGAGAAAACTAAACTTCTCAGAGATTTGTTCCGTTCCTCAGCGATCAGAGTATTACAAAGTTATAACATGACAATTCGGGAGATTAGTGATTAAATTTCCCCTCAAGCCTCGGCTTGCGGGGACATTTAATCACTAATTTCCCTCTTGTCGTGGTATTACTTATAATAATTGGTTCAAGGCAAAAGAAGAGCAAGTTTATTAGCAGTCTCTCTTAAAGAATAAGGTACGTCATCGCGATATACAAATTTGGAGCATAGATATTCGGGAGTCGAGACCATGCACCATCACAGCTTTTGCAATTTGACGCTGTGTACTGAGGTTTTTCCAGCTTAATTGTTGAAATAATTGCTCCGCGTCGGCATCATAGGTGGAAAAGGTCAACGCTTTGCTTAAAAAGAGTCCACTATGCGCCTTAGAGAGGTGTCCGCCTTATAAAGAGAGTTTAGTTACAGACAAATAAGTGAAATTAGGCCGGGTTCGCATTAGAGCACAGGCAGCCCAAGCTCAAGTTACGAAAATATAAGGGTTTGTATGGGAGCGTAGCGAACTCCGTTTACTAGCCAGAAATACAGTAAAATATTTGAATTAAATGATATACCTTGCCACTGTGGTCTTCTGTCGTGTTTCTCTCCTTGTTGGGAGTATTTCTGGCTAGTAAACGGAGTTCGCTACACTCCGATACAAACCCTTATATTTTCGTAACTTGAGCTTGGGCTGCCTGTGATTAGAGTAGTGTCCGCCATACAGTGGTGTTCGGTATGAGAGAGTTGACTGCATCATGTAAAATGTGTGTACATTGAGTCAAATAAACTTAAAACTTGAGCATTGACATTTTCTTGTTGTTTCTGTCAGTGTTGTCAGGCCCAGAAATCAAGAACAGCACCCTCGCCTTGTTGTATCAAGAAATCTTGCCAGGAAAATAGAATTGAAAGAGCTGATCATACCTATGTAAAATATTGCCAGACACAATTAAGGCAAGCAAGGAAAAGGCCAAATGTTCCAGATAGTTCTCATTCTATTACTTCAAACAAGATAAAAATGGGATCGTACGAAGTGCTGTCACGTGAAACCCGTGAAAGAGAAGAAGAGAAACAAAGTGCTCGCGAGGGACGTTCTTCTCAAGAAAGCAAGCTTCCTTCCTTCTGTTTGGCAGATATCGTTAAGCAAGTAGAGAACACTACGTTCAGCCGGCCATCTTTGTCAGACACAGAAAGTAGCATTGAGTCAGTGAGTCAAATACAATTAGCACCTACCCCTGAGGAACCACGAAACATCATGATTTCCTACGAGGTAGGTGTCCCCTTCGGTATATATACACGTACATCGTCGAATGCTTTGGGGAATAATTATTCTGACGGAGTAACAGAGAATCCAAGAAGTGGCGATGAGAGAAAAAGAGTTGATAATAATAATATTAAAGAATCTCACAAGGGAGCAGTGACTGACAAGATTGAAGAAACGTTTGTAGGTCAAAACGTCCAAGCTTTGAAAGTGATTGACATTGATGTAAAAGACGGTTTTGCGGAAGAAAATATTCAGAATACAAGTGACTCTATATCGTGTACACGTACGCATACGTCGTTGCAAGAACAACACGATGTTGTTAGCACAAGTTTAAACGGCCGCCCGTGCCACACTTGCGGAATGTTGTTCAGCACTCGGCAAAACCTTCTTGCACATAGCTTAGAGCACGTTAGAGACAAGCCACCCCTCGCAATTCGAGGATATCCGCATTTAACTGGTGTATCGTCTACGCAGGGATCCCTCTATGTGCACCAACCGCAAAATCCTTTTCATGCAGTTTGTCCTTCCTGCAAAAAGGGATTTAAAACATTGATTAAGTTTAGCAAGCATTTTACCATTTCGCCATCTTGTAGTAGCACCCCTCATCGGTGTCCACTTTGTAGCAAGACTTTCATTCGAAGAGAACGGTTTACATGGCATCTGGCGACTCATTCCTACCTTGGTGATATATCAGCCAGTAATGGTCTCTATCTTGTATTTTCTGATTTCACCTATTGACACTCAATCGCAGAATATCGCAGTAGAGGTATGTAATACAATTATCTTTTATTAGCTCAATATTCCAATGTACCATCTGTGTACAAGGAGCTAATAAAAATATATGTAACTGTATGAATATTTTGTTTAGTCGTTCAGAACAAATTTCCAAGAAATTTTGTTACAAGTATAAGTGTGCCGTAAAACTGTTTCCTCGAGCATTGAATTTAATTTAATTGCTCATTATGAATTAAACTGATACGGTTATTGACCCGGTCAATTACCATATATTGAACCTTGAATTCATTAGCAATCAATTACATTGTTCAACTGGTCTATATCGGAGATAAAACCGTATGAATAACAAAGAAAACCGTGGCAAATATGAACTAACTTTCCTTAATGCTTAAGCTTGCCCAGCCTTCTACTTAAGCTAGCACGTCGGTTATGTAAATCCTGAACAAGAGACTTTAAGTAATGATTCGCGTAAGAACAATAGACTACGGCAATGAGTATGTCCTCTCGCACGATTTTGCTTGAATTTGTCTCAAGTGCTTTTGCGATGATAATGTCTAATAAAATATATTTTTAGTAACCGGAAGCAGCTGAGCTAAAGCAAGTGCGCGAGCTCATGGTGGGAAGATATTTTCGCGCCCTTTCGACATGTCAGATTGTTGTCGCGCACTTTGCTTCGGCTGCTTCCGGTTACTAAAAATAGATTTATTCGACATTATCATGGCACACCGCGCGCTACAAGATTCCCTCTCTTACTCATACTCTCTTGATGCACTTTAAATGGTAATCAGCAACTTTTCATTATGCAAAGAAACGCTTCGGTTTTGTCGACTAGCTTACAAACAAACAACAGGACACAAGCTTTGAGTATTTATTGATTTACTTATTCTTCGATCATGTTTAGTGCTTCTGGTGCGCTTTCGTTCCTGAAAGACAGACAAAAGAGACGATCAGTTTAAACTTAAGTAAAGGTTAACAGTGGTATAATCAACTAAAGACGATTGAGGTATGCTAACCGCCGTGGGAAGCGAGTAGCAGCTGACGTTTCGAGCGCTAGCCCTTGGTCAGAGCAAAAACGGTTAGGCTAAGAACTACGAAATTCGACCGTTTCTTTTGGCACTTGTCTTCCAAAAGACAAACCTTGGTAGAAATATCCAAATCAGTGAATGTTTTTGCCAAATAATGGTAATAGAACTAAATGGAGTGCAATTTGGTCTGAAATGATATGAGCGATTACAAAATTGCACGACCGCGAAGCGGGAGTGCAATTTGTAATCAAGAGTATGATTTCAGACCAAAATTGCACTCCACTCAGTTCTATTACCACTTAATTATATTCATTTTGAAATATTAACAAACGATAAACGTTCGTAAATTTGTTTTTTTACAACAACGAACTAGAAAAGTCAAGCGGGTAGAGCTTTGAAGAAGGCAATTAAAATCTAAGAGCGTGCGCGAGCGATCACGCAATCCCTACGCTGTGAAATGGCTTCTTACATTCTGCTTTTTGATTGGTTCAGCAAAAGGATGCAGTAACAGACACAAAATGATGCAATTTAGGCTGAAATCACTGCTGCTTTTAACCAATCAAATTGCAGGAAACACCAATGATTTCAAAATGAATATAATTAAGGACCAAATTAGACTGAATTTTGCGGAGAGTCAAAATCAAGTCCGCCATTACTGAAGTGTGTTGCAAATAGTTCGCGATTTCGTCCAGCGGTTTGCTACGTCGTTCTTTTAAAGGAATGTTTATTTTCAAAACTTCGTTCTTTTCTTTCTTTTGTGGAAAAATAGTAAAAAGATGTACATTACTTATAGCGAAGGTTTGTGTGAAAAGTAGCTATGCATGTTGCGTTGAGTAAAATGACGTCACTTCCGCTGAAAATTAGCTCTGCCACAGGAACGGGTTCGATGGCAGACATAAAAACTCAAGATTTGGATCCCCCAAAATAAGACTTCCCATCCTTATAACGAAAAACTATTTGGACAGGAAAACTATAGCAACTTTACGCACAGGCCGCCCAAGTTCTGACTGTATAACAAGGTTTGTATGGGAGTTCTTCCGATAACTCAGAATAATAACATAAATTTAGTTACAGATCTTCTGTAATACAAGGTAAATAAAGGAAGAAGGCTTACTTGGAGTTGTTTTGTCGTCCTATGTGTGTTTCAGGTCGCTAGAACGCTGTTTTATGGAATTCTTGAGTCATACGCTTCACCCCTCTAACCAGAGGGGAAGGCTGCACTCTCGATCCAACGACGGCCTTCGCTCAAGGACGAATTTTCCACAAAATATCAATCCCATCGGTAGCGTTTACTCGGCCGCGGTAGAATCCACGGACATCAATTATCTCTCAGAAGTGCCCAGGCTTGGTAACTCCTTTCCAAACCCGTTATATTTGAACGATTTTTGAAGCAATTCATGCAGCTTCCAACGGCCGACAGTTCCTAACGTCTAGTGAATGGTCCTCTCTTGACAACGCGTTTTGGTAACCAGGCGTTTGGGTAACCCATAGTTAATAGAGTGGAATGGTTAGGAAACTCAGGGACCTTCTTTGTTATAGGTCTTTGTTAGCTTTTTTCCACCACTACCGTGCACAAAACACAATAGAAATTCCAACATGTTAGTCAATCAGCCAATAGAAACGTGTGAGTTCAGTCGTTCAGGGAACGCTAATGAACTATGATAGTGCACAATCTTTTGTCTTGCCCCCTTCCAACCTCAATCGCAGCGCCTTTGTTAGCCCTTTTGAAGTTTGCCGGGTTTCCTAACCATTCCACTCTATTAACTATGGGTAACCAGGCCATTACAAAATCCTTCTTTCCCCGGGAGGGACATGGAAAATTCGTTTGACACTTTCAAACCCTTCCCTCCCTCCCAACGAGACCACTTGGCGGCCTGGTTACCCAAACGCCTGGTTACCAAAACACGTCAAGAGAGGACCATTCACTAGACGTTAGGAACTGTCGGCCGTTGGAAGCTGCACGAATTGCTTCAAAAATCGTTCAAATCTAACGGGTTTGGAAAGGAGTTATCAAGCCTGGGCACTTCTGAGAGATAATTGATGTCCGTGGATTCTACCGCGGCCGGGTAAACGCCGATGGGATCGATATTTTGTGGAAAATTCGTCCTCGAGCGAAGGCCGTCGTTGGATCGAGTGTGCAGCCTTCCCCTCTGGTTAGAGGAGTGAAGCGTATGACTCAAGAATTCCATAAACTGACACCGTTCTAGCGACCTGAAACACACATAGGACGACACAACAACTTCAAGTAAGTCTTCTTCCTTTATTTACCTTGTATTACAGAAGATCTGTAACTAAATTTATGTTATTATTCTGAGTTATCGGAAGAACTCCCATACAAACCTTGTTATACAGTCAGAACTTGGGCGGCCTGTGCTTTACGTTACAAATACGCAAAAACATCGCTATATGAACATTTGATAGTAGTGGCACTTTAACACATGATATTATTTAATTACTCACACGAACAGACTCGGCAGGTCTTCCTGCACTTCTGTCTCACACTGTAGTTCCGTTTGCAGTTCCGCTTGTAAAATGAACAGTACTTGGAGATATCCTTGCAAACTTGAAAAATATATACCTTGATTAATATCACGTATATACTGTATGCCAATTAATACAAATCCTTCGGCAGAGCAAACTTGCGCTCAGGCTTAATGCGGATAAGTGGTCAAACAGACTCGCAAGTTAAGTCGCATGTTAAAGCAAGTTTAGTTAGCCGTAAAAACAATTTCCATACTGTTTAGTGAAAATCCCCCATAAATGTCACAAATTTAATTGATAAATACGTTTCTTTGACACTTTCGACTTGCAGTAAACTTGCGTTAATGAATTGGTGGCCAAAAGTGAAACACTTGCGTCGACATGCGTGCGAATTTGAGCTCGATCACAGTCAACGCATGTGGGTGGTCAAGCAAAACGCAAGTCCAGCGCAAGTCGGAAACTTGCGTTCACTGGCGAGTCCGGTTAAGCCGAGGGTCTGAATGGGGTTAACTGACTGCTGACCAACGGCCTTAAAAATAACTGACAAATGACGATTTTTTTACGGACAACTGACAACCGACAAAATACTGACAACTGACAAATTTGGTTTTTGTGTGTCAAACATTGTAAATTTTCTCTAGTAATGATTAACTAGGGCTAACTGACAAATGGCCAAATATTTAACTGACAACTGACATGTAGACCCCCCATTCAGACCCTCGGTTAAGAGAGAGGTGACTGAGAAGTAAGAGTAGCCAGGTAGGCACTATCATGAGGTCAACAACTGGAGTAAAAAAACAGATTTGTCTGTAAAAGCGGGTAGCGACGTAAGCATAAATACATGCAAGCAACATACGCAGTGCCGTATTTATCATTGGAGGTAATTGTTGTACACACAAGTGTGAGATAAGGACAAGCGCTGCCAATGATCACTGCATTACTGCGTCTGCGTATGTTGATTGTGCTTACTCAGGCTTTAGTTCCAAAATCCATAATTTCTTGTTATTTTACTATTTAGTTAGTTTATCGTTAATACTGACTAATTACCCACAGCCTCAGTCTATAGCTCGGAATTCTGCATATTTTTACTCCAAAACCAGATAAAGATGTCAAAATAAGCCCCAAGCCCAAACACTGTAGTACCACCGCATATAGCTTATACGGTAGACACATTGTCTCGTCCTCGCGTATTTTATTTTCATGCCGTATGTTACTTCCCACGGGTATTTCAGCCGTAATGGAAACAGGCTTACCTTGTCCTCCCCCACCGCCGCTGCCACCAGCACCTGCGTGTAAAAAGAGGAGCACAGTGACTGTCTGACCTATAGCCAAAGCCTCGGTTTGACAAGCAATAGACTAAATCGCAACTCCGCCGTCGCAGTGCACTCTGGGATGGATATCTCAGTGTTGGGCGGCCATCTTGGATCTGAGATATCCATCCCAGAGTGCACTGCAACGGCGGGATTGCGATATAGTCTATTGTCACGTACTGAGAATTGTGATTAACTTCCCACACGACATCCATTGCATTAATGTGCCAACTAGATATTCATTGGCTCCTGACACAAAGCGGCCTTTCGAAATCATGGTTGGTACATCAGCATAGCAACTGGAATGCTAATAAACTAAAACACGAAACATCGCTATTGAACGATTTGACGATAAAGTGCCGTACGTTACGATTGCTATTTACACAATGGAGCATGATGCGATTGCTAATTACACAACAGGCCAGCTCGACTATCTTGGTAAATACCTATAGACCCTTTGCACGTGACGTCATAGCCGCCATGTTGGTGTACAGTTAACAATAGATTCTTCGTTAGCTTCTTTTGTTCTGTACACCAACATGGCCGCCATGCCCTTTGTCGTTTGAATCTCTGGGGATTGAGTGCAAACCATCTATTCTCTAATATACTCCTAAAATATGTTAATTTTCAAATTCAAATTTTAAGCCCACCAGCAATCTTTTGGTTAACCCAGTTGATGTAGGAGCTCACGCGTGCGTACACCGAGTACGTGTTGCCAGGGCAGGTTTTTGCTGTTACCCATGATGCAATGCCACGAAGAACCCATTGGCCGTTCTCCTCACAGACAAGCGGACCACCGCTGTCCCCATTGCAGGCGCTGCTGCCTGTTCCACCGGCACAGATCATAGAATTCTCGTCGACTGTTCCGCCGTTGGTGCGTCGACAGGTTTGGTGATCGGCAACAGGGACTTTGGACTGTTGGAGTCTATCAGCCAACTTGTACATGTCACTTGAGGAGATTCTGCCCCATCCTGAGGAGTGAAAAAGTAATCAAAACGCAACGTGCTGATTCAAGAGTTTTGGCAGGGCCCGCGGAGCATGAGTTCAAGGGAGCGGCTAAATTGAATGAGCGCGTATGATTTAATCTCATATTTTTATACTTCCCACCAGTTCAAAATGGTGGGAACTGAATGACAACTGAAGGTGTCTTCAACCTGGAGGAGACTCTTACCTGAGATGAAGCAGTTTCCTCCTGGAGAAGCTCTCTGTCCCTGTTTAGGCAGACAGATAGTGTTAACCTTGGAGTTGAGAGCAGTCGGCCTATCTAACTTGAGGAGAGTGACGTCATGTCTCAGGTGATCCATGCTAAAACCCTCGTGGGAGATGATTTGGGTTACATAGAGAATGGTCCCATCATTCTGTCGTTTGTGAGCCCCTGCAACATACAGAACATTAAACGGACCATTATAGTTTTACTTCCTTTAATTGAAACCCTGGTCAATCAATCAATCAATCAATCATTTAGTTATTTAGACACGTAACGCCTAGGAGCTAAAAACTCGTTAAAACGCGCATGTGTATTAAAACTAATATATAAAAATCCGATCTAAATATGTACACAAGCATTATTTCCTAAACAGTTAAAATGTGTTTACAATACTTAAAACTTATAGTTTCACATAAACATATAGTGTATGTGTAACTGCCCTTAAAATTAAGCTAGTAATAAAGTCATCTAATATATATATTATAAAGAAATATTATGTACAATAAATATTTGCGTTCAGCTCTACTTTGCTAAGCAACCTTTTAAAACGTTAATGTTGGAAGCGTACTGCAGCCGGCGGGTTATTCCAGCTATTAAATATTTAACAAATAGATTCCATTTTGCCGTGCATCTGTCGTCTTATAGATGCACAGATGACGTCACAACGTGAAAAGAACAAAGAAGTGCGCCAGTCGAGTGACGTAACTGATGTTCTCTTCACGTTTTGGCGTCATCTGTGCATCAATAAGAGGACAGACGCACTGCAGAAAGGAATCTATTTGTTTTATATAATAATCGCAAACTAAAAACTATGAAAATATCCAATCAAAACGAGTTGAGAAATTGGTTGCGCACGCTCATGACGCCACCTATGTGTGTGTCCTCTAATAACACACGGCTCTTGACCAATCAAAGCGCCCGTTTCGTACTGATTATTATATAATGTTGGGTAACAGGATCCAAGGTTGTTGGATGAAAAAGTTGACAAGCATTGACAGACAACCGAACCAACATAATTGTCAGGAATTGAAAAACAAACAAAGAAAAAATTTGGAGCTAACACGAAAGCGAAGAGCCTAAGTACGAAAATAAAATGGCGAGTCCTGATTGGCTAACAGTATTAGAGCTGAATAACTAGGGCGCATGCGCGAGTTGATGCGTAATTCGGCGGGAATTTTGCCGTAAACTCTTGTCTATCTTGTGCCGGTCAATGTATCATGTTTATAGTGTGAATTTTATCCCAGTGCTCAAAACTTAAATTACACTGTTCAAAACATATGTTCTAACTTAGTTTCTGAAGGAAATGGTCTGAGTATTTGAAGCCTATCCTTGCCATAAAAAACATGATTTCGAAATTTCCGCCATTTTTGTATACGCTGATGTCGTCCCTAGTCCCCGCGCGTCACGTTATTCAGCGCTGTAGCAAGATGGCCGTCAAAACTTCGAAGTCTTAAATAAAGCGAATATTTCATCCATTTCATTCGGTTTCACTAAAATGAACTTATGAACATTTATAATGCTAAAAAGATTTGTTAATTTTATTTTCATGACTAATCTGAAACACGTGAAGGTTTGTTGGGACATAAACCTCTGTAATTCAGAAGCAAAATTAAACATCCTAAAGACCTGTGTAAGGACTCAAATCACGGACATCAACAAAATGTTAGAGAAACAGCTTCATGGGATGTATAGTTCAGAATTTAGCAGATTTTGATGACGTCATCTGCAAAGAGAATACCGTACCTGCTGCCAAAGTATAATCTCTCGCATTTTGACTTCTGCGAACACAATGGGCAGCGGTCAACGCCCATCCAGGTGCGATGAGTGAAGCTCCACAGTTGTGTCTGCCGTATACGCGGAGTGATAGTTGCCATGGCCACGAGTTAGGTACCGCATCCTGGCCATTAATAATACGAGCTCCACCGGGCCGCTGACCACAGGCAGCTTTAATAAAAGACAGGAGAATATTATTCATTCATCAGAGAAGAATTCTTAAACCGTACCACCTTCAGTTACTTATAGACTTTAAATCCAAATCTACTAAGAAGGCTATCGTTAATATACAATCGGTAATATACAATGAAAATAATTAATGAATGTAATAATATATTTTTCCTTGAAAATATATCATATAAGTCAGTAAATTAAATTATTGCTATGTTATCATTTAATAACACTATTTTTTACTGGATATGTATATATTAAATATAGTCACGCTCTTTCCTTTTTTCTTCTCTACTTATACGTCGCAGTCAGATATGTGCTATAATTAATTAATTAACTCAATTTGTAATATAATCACCTTTTTTTTTTCCGCCTCGATTAGTTTAACTATTTGCCGTGAGAAGGAAGTTTCTTGTAATTTATAATAGCGTCTTCTAATTGAAATAAATTATCGTCTATTGTCTATCCAGAATATCGCGGGCTAAGCTTGGTGATTCAGATTTGACACAATTTTGAACTTCAAGCAAAACAAGCGAGGATATCCATCGAAAATTTTAAACATTTCTGGATGGGTATAGCTTTAAAAAATAGTTTTGCTTGATATTAGATCGATTTCTGATTGAAACTTGAGCCAATCACATGGGGCAAGTAAAAACGCAATGAACCAATCACGAACTGAACTAATTCACGATTGGTGTTACTTCAACCAATCACGAGGAACAGTAAACACAATCATGGATAACTAACCAATCAAATTCGTAAGCAATCACCTGATTACTTTTCGACACTAAATCGAAAACTGCTATAATCGCATGTCAGAATTTGATTTAGCTATTTTGAGTGAAATGTCATTTCTTAAACTTACCGCCTTAAAATTGTTTTACTGTTTTAACTTGGATGTTTATGGTATCTTACCCAGCCGCTTCTATTGGCAAACTGGCCATCGGATTGGTTATAGCCAAGCGCGCTGCTGACAAAAATCACGTAGAAATTAAATGTTTTTTTTTGCGAGTTTTTCACAGTTTTCTCGATCGCTAAGTTGATAGAACGGTGGCTTGGTTATGCTAAAACAATTAGACTTCTCGCTCTTGGTTTCT